>JAYESA010000006.1:24723547-25323547 GCA_036927795.1 Iris macrosiphon | reverse complement strand
AAATGCCTGTCCTTGAGTCCAATTTGGACACAAGGGCAAAAATGACATTTTTGGGCCAAAGCGGGGTCCACATGTGGGCCACTTTGCACCGAAAAGCGTGTCAGGGTCAAAGGTCTCCAAATTCCTCAAACTCAGTGTCTACAAGTCAGGAACGATGATGCAAACCCAACAAAACTTCCAGAATTGGATTCCGATGAGCCGATTACAAAATCGCCCGTCAAGTGGAGCCTATGGGGCCCACGATACGCGATTCTGTCAACCTTCTCAGAATCGAACCAAACTTGGGTCACAGGACCAGCGTATAACTACGAGTCCGATGGCACAAGTTTTGTCTCGATCCGACATATGTACCCAAAGTTACAGCGTGTTCCAGAACTGACGGATACGGGGCGTTGTCGGCGGATACGCGTTGATTCCGGTGTGCACGCACATCCGAATCGACTTCTGCGAAATCCCACACGTCCGTATCAACAACGTGCACGTTTCGGTAAAGACCGCGTGCGACCAAGTCGTCCCGTTTGGCGGGGCGCACTCAGTTCCGGGGTGAAATGGGGTGTTGGTTTTCCTGTTTTTGGATCGCGGTTCGCGATCGCCACAGGACGCGATGCACCGAGCGGGTTGCACGGGCACCGAGAGGGTTATACAGTCTACGCGACGCAACTGACGGAATCGAAAATGGAATCACGAGGAGAGAGAACGGGTTACCTGAACAGGGCTCCAGACACTGCGAATCGCGTGTCCGAGTCGACACGAAGAGGACTGTGTCCTGACCGTGTCCGCCCTAGGGTTAGGGATTCGAGCTGCTGTGGCGTCGCCGAAGGACGGCGAGGTCGGGCCGGAGGTGGCCGAGGGCTGCTCGGCGAGGCTCGAGGCGAAGGGGCCGTTGCTCAGGCGGCCGGGGAAGAGAGGAGGAGTTCTGATCGGCGGAGTCGTGGCTGGGAGCGTCGTGGCTGCGGGCTGAGGAGAGGGCGAGTCCGGGCGGAGTCGAGGAGGGGACGCTGTGGAGTCGCTCGAGGCGGACCGGAGGTTCGACGTCGAGGTGGGAGGAGCACGGCGGGTCGTGGTCGGTGGCGATCGACGGCGAGGTGATGGTGGAGAGGAGGAAAGTGGGAGACGACGGCTAGGTTTCCAGCGAGGCGAGGCAGAGCGGGTGAGGCGGAGATGGGCGGCGGCTAGGGCAGTGCTCCGCCGGAGACTCGCCGGAGGGGGTCGACAGAGGGTTAGGGTTAGGGATTGGGAAATTAGGGATTAGGAATTTGGGGATTAGGGATTTAGTAATTTGTTTTCTTCTTTTTATTTGTGGAGAAAAACTAGGAAAACATGTATTTATACATACAGAAATTTGACTAGGATTTGACCTAGGATTTGGGCTGGGTCAACGCTCCTTGGGCTTGGCTTCGGCTCTCATGGGGATGTCGGGCGTTGGCACGGGTTTAATTCGGTTTATTTATTTAATAGCTTCTAGGGCTTTAAAAATGATTCCGGGGTCCAATAAATTCACAAAAAATTACCCTATGTCCGGTTTTCTATTTTACACCATAAAATATTATTTCCATAATATTTTAATATTAATTAATAGCAAATAAAAATCATTTAATTTCCAAACACCTAGGTTTTAATTACAGAAAAATCCCGAAAATTCCAGAAAATTATGAAAAATCCAAATTAATAATTACTGAAAATCAGGGGACTTACAATCTACCCAACTTATAAAAATTTTGTCCTCGAAATTAAAATATGGTAGGGTTCTCTCTATCCAATCTCACTTGATTACAGTCTAAAGGATTCCTCTCAAGTGATCATTGCGGTCTCTACCCAACTTAGATTTTACCCATCTATCATCTAAGGCTATACATCTAATGAAGCTATGCCCCAACTTATTTAATCATGTTATTGAATCCTCAAGTCTTTAACCAAACATATCACCTATGATATTCCCTTAATCACATATAAAAGGGTCATCAACAATGCAACCGACCTGTGGGGTATATCTAGTACTGTCTATATATCCAACTTATACCAAGCACGAGGTTTCGTCTTTCCAAAATAAGGGAAGACGAAGATCAATAATAAAGAGTTCAAGGGTGAGGTATTAGAATAGAAGTATCAGGATCAAGGCGTTTAACGAATTCAAATGGGATTTGTCAAGACAATTGTGGATTGAAATCCTATTCTGGTAATCCTTTGTTCGCATGCTCGTATTAGTACAGTTATGTAACTGATACGATATGCTCAGACATATCTAGAGGGCAAGTATACTAGTCAACTATATATCTCAATCCACGTAAAGTAGTCGTGCGAAGAGCGAACCAAAATGTACTAAGGTTGATCAGACCGTAATACACTGATTCTGAATAGACAATTGTATTAGTGTGTCGACCCACTAATACAAATGCCATAAACAAGCTCGATAAAAGAATAAGCTTGCAAAACTAGGCTATATTAGCAGCATAAGTCAAGGTAGTACAACAAATATAAGTACGCTAGATGATGATGAAAGGAGGCACAACTTAATTCAAGTTCACAAAATAACACAAAATAAGCACAATAACAAGAGACTCTACAATCTCTACAGTTATCAATTATAAGCAAGTACAAAATTACTAGGTTAAGGCTAAGGTCACGAACCAATATGCACAAACTAAAGCAAATCTAGAAGCAGATAACTATAAAAACTTACGTGCATTAGCTACTCCATGAATCTGTGCGTCCTCCCAAGTCATCGTGTAAGCTTGTCCACGTCCTTGTAGTCGATTCCTCTGCTGCTGCTGGACTTGCTGGAAAAGTGCTGCTTGTGGTATCAAAGGTGGCCTCGGCTGATACCCTCCTGGAGCTGGTGGTAGGACTCCTTCGACTTCTGTTGGTGGTGCTCCCAATACTGGATAGGCTGGCCTCGGTTCTGGTAACGCTTGTTGGTTAACCATTGGTGCTCTTTCTCGATGCTCAGGGCATTCCCTCAATGAATGCTGACTGGATCCGCAAGCTAAACATACTTTTCTTTTGCGTTTGCACTCGTTCTCTATATGGCCTCGCCTGCGACAATATGGACAGACAGGTAGTGCCTGTGGAGATGCTTCTGGTGGCTAGTGTATGTGAGGTCTTTTTTTAGCTTCCTCCTGTGGTGCTCCGGCTGGTGCTGATGTGGTTGATCGCTTCAGACTGGTCTCTCTCCTGATGACGCGCTCCATGCGTCGGCTGCAGGACGTCCGGGTAAGATGTAGGTGCAACGGATCCAATTAGTTTATGTAGCTCAATGTTTAATCCGTCGAAGAACTTCTCAGCCTTCTCTTCTTCCGTCGAAATCAAGGTTGGGGCAAAGCGACTCAAACGAATGAATTCTGCGTTGTACTCTTCTATTGTCATACTGTCTTGAGCGAGGCGATTAAACTTGTCGCGAAGTTCTTATCGAGCGATGGCTGGTATGTACATCTCTTGAAAGAGTCTGGAAAACTCTTCCCAAGTGACTCGGTCTGGTCCGAGCCGTGTCTCCTCAGATAGCCACCAGTGATGTGCATTGTCCGTTAACTGCATTCTGACGGCAGTCATCCAACGTTCCCTTGGAAGCTCAGCTGCTTCTAATTGATGTTGTGTGTTGGTGAGCCACTCATGAACTTCTGTGGTCTCCTCTTTGCCTGAGAAGGTACGGGGCTTCAGCTGGCGAAAATAAAAAATAGAGCCCGTCGTTGGCCTTCGTGCTGGTAGATTCGCCTGCTCTAATGCGATTGCTAGGCTGCGACTCAAAAACTCTTGTTGCGCTTGTATTATTGCGTAGATCATTTAAAATATCTGCTGTCCGTCTATGGCCTGCCCTTGTGGAAATACGGGCATCGGTGGAGTAAATTGCGTCGATGGTGGATCGTCCTCGTGTTAAATTCTCGAGGCATGCTGATTCGCTTGACTGTGTTGTTGAGCTGTTTGACCTTCTTCTACTGGTGTTACTTCCTCTTCATTGGTTACCAAAGCATCCCGTGGTGATTTTCTAGGAGTCTCGTTGTTTGCTCTTGAATCCATAACTCTGCAACCAAAATAAACAATAAGAGGCGCACAGGAATCAAGGCAAGATGCAAGCCAAGAATTAATTCGAATCCGATATAGATATAAAGAACGTTTCAAGCAAGTGGGTGAGATCCTAGAAACTTATCCTATTCTTACTGCAGGCTTGCTCGGTCCCTTAGTTGAAACCGAACAATTTAGTCGTTTGACCTGCATGGGCCACCACAAAAACCATGTCACGCCCCAATCCCAAAATACCGAGGGACCGGACGCGTGATAATGGCCAGCAGCACACACCGATGGACAAACCCAATTTAATGGATCCATCGGGGCATACTTAAGCTGTAGTATAACAATAAATAGGTCCAATGATATATGTCACAATCTATACTAATCTCATCCACAACAGATAATCACAGATCAAATGCCAGAATAATGCAAATAACAATAAACTAGCATATCTCAATAAAAGTGTCTCGAAGAACAATCCGAGAATAAGTCTGATACATCAATGCTATAGACTGGAAATAAAATAACTAGAACAAAAATAAATGAGTATCTCACGACAATACTCCGGAGAAGTCCTCTGGTACGATCTCGTCCTCGGGTGTCGGTAAAGCTCCTGTATCAGCTCCTGCTAATGCTCCTGTACTGTGTAACTCTGGGTAGATCTCGTCTGCAAATCCTGGGAACATAATCCGGATCCAGGTCCTCAGGGGACATAGCAAGGTACAAGATAACTCAAGCCAAAATAAATGCAGTGCAATAGTGAATGGAATAAATAGGGTAAATGTGTAACCATATATGTGAAATGCCAGTGAGAACATCACCAGTACTCAGGCTGAAACAACTACAAGCTCTGTGTCGGGGAGCCGGTAGCAGTGATATCATGTGGTCGTCTAGCTCAGCGAGAGACTGAGACGCCGGTAGCTGTCTAGCTCAGCGAGAGACTGAGACGCTGTCATGATATATATAATCAACCTGTAGCATGTGTGTCTCTCCCCACCCAATGTAATCATACGTCCCATGTCCATGTGGCCCCATGTCCATGTTACGCAAGATCATAGCTAAATGCAACAAGTTATAAATATCTATGGATATGGTATCTCTGTCAAGTCCTGTATCCTATACAGAATCACCACGAATATCTCGGGAAGATCCTGTCTCATGAATGGTGTCAAGTGTCCTGGGTCATAGTGTACTTGGTAAGACAAGTACGAGAATATAAAGTGTCACGAATATCCATCTCTAGATGGCAATACACAACACCGCGTACGGTGTTGGCACCCAACTGATAATCGGACGCTAAGTACGTCACACGGTCCTAGGTTAAGCATGCACATCAATATAATAAAGTAAAGGAAAATATATAACAATACTGCAGAGTTTGGCAAGGTACACTTGCCTGGGGTCCTGGCTCCAACTGTAGCTCTGGTCTCAGTGTGATCTGCAGGTACTACTCCGATTGCTGAAATAAACATCACCATTATATTCAAAAAATATTAAATAGCTAAAAACGCCTGTCCTTGAGTCCAATTTGGACACAAGGGCAAAAATGACATTTTCGGGCCAAAGTGGGGTCCACATGTGGGCCACTTTGCACCGAAAAGCGTGTCAGGGTCAAAGGTCTCCAAATTACTCAAACTCAGTGTCTACAAGTCAGGAACGATGATGCGAACCCAACGGAACTTCCAGAATTGGATTCCGATGAGCCGATCACAAAATCGCCCGTCAAGTGGAGCCTATGGGGCCCACGATACGTGATTCTGTCAACGTTCTCAGAATCGAACCAAACTTGGGTCACAGGACCAGCGTATTGCTACGAGTCCGATGGCGCAAGTTTCGTCTCGATCCGACGTGTGTACACAAAGTTACAGCGTGTTCCAGAACTGACGGATACGGGGCATTGTCGGCGGATACGCGTTGATTCCGGTGTGCACGCACATCCGAATCGACTTCTGCGAAATCCCACACATCCGTATCAATGACGCGCACATTTCGGTAAAGACCGCGTGCGACCAAGTCGTCCCGTTTGGCGGGGCGCACTCAGTTCCGGGGTGAAACGGGGTGTTGGTTTTCCTGTTTTTGGATCGCGGTTCGCGATCGCCACAGGATGCGATGCACCGAGCTGGTTGCACGGACACCGAGAGGGTTATACAGTCTATGCGACGCAACTGACAGAATCGAAATTGGAATCACGAGGAGAGAGAACGGGTTACATGAACAGGGCTCCAGACACTGTGAATCGCGTGTCCGAGTCGACACGAAGAGGACTGTGTCCTGACCGTGTCCGCCCTAGGGTTAGGGATTCGAGCTGCTGTGGCGTCGCCGGAGGACGGCGAGGTCGGGCCGGAGGTGGCCGAGGGCTGCTCGGCGAGGCTCGAGGCGGAGGGGCCGTTGCTCAGGCGGCCGGGGGAGAGAGGAGGAGTTCTGATCGGCGGGGTCGTGGCTGGGAGCGTCGTGGCTGCTGGCTGAGGAGAGGGCGAGTCCGGGCGAAGTCGAGGAGGGGACGCTGTGGAGTCGCTCGGGGCGGACCGAAGGTTCGACGTCGTGGTGGGAGGAGCACGACGGGTCGTGGTCGGTGGCGATCGACGGCGAGGTGATGCTGGAGAGGAGGAAAGTGGGAGACGACGGCTAGGTTTCCGGCGAGGCGAGGCGGAGCGGGTGAGGCGGAGATGGGCGGCGGCTAGGGCAGTGCTCCGCCGGAGACTCGACGGAGGGGGTCGGCAGAGGGTTAGGGTTAGGGATTGGGAAATTAGGGATTAGGAATTTGGGGATTAGGGATTTAGTAATTTGTTTTCTTCTTTTTATTTGTGGAGAAAAACTAGGAAAACATGTATTTATACATACAGAAATTTGACTAGGGTTTGACCTAGGATTTGGGCTGGATCAACGCTCCTTGGGCTTGGCTTCGGCTCTCATGGGGATGTCGGGCGTTGGCACGGGTTTAATTCGGTTTATTTATTTAATAGCTTCTAGGGCTTTAAAAATGATTCCGGGGTCCAATAAATTCACAGAAAATTACCCTATGTCCGGTTTTCTATTTTATACCATAAAATATTATTTCCATAATATTTTAATATTAATTAATAGCAAATAAAAATCATTTAATTTCCAAACACCTAGGTTTTATTACAGAAAAATCCCAAAAATTTCAGAAAATTGTGAAAAATCCAAATTAATAATTACTGAAAATCAGGGGACTTACAACGTGGAATACGTCATGTACTCCCTCCAGTGAAGGTGGTAGCGCAAGTCGATATGCCACCTCTCCAACTCTCTCGAGCACGTCAAATAATCCAATATACATTGGACTCAACTTGCCGCGCCCTCCGAATCGGATGGTGCCTCTGGTCGGTGATATCCTCAAGAAGACGTGATCGCCCTGTTTGAACTCCAAGGGACGACGATAAAGGTCTGCCCACTGCTTCTGCCTGTCTTGCGCTGCTCGCAAGTGTCCCTGAATCTTCTTGACTGTCTCTACGGTGTTGACCACCAACTCTGGTCCCAGAATCTGACGTTCTCCTACGTCACTCCAACACACAGGAGACCTACATTTTCTTCCATACAATACTTCAAACGGAGCCATCTGAATACTCGCTTGATAGCTATTGTTGTAAGAAAACTCTACAAGATATAGGTGGTCCTCCCATGATCCTCCGAAGTCTAACATGCAAGCCCTCAACATATCCTCCAATGTCTGAATAGTATGCTCCGACTGCCCATCTATCTGAGGGTGGTAAGATGTACTGAACTTCAGACGAGTTCCAAGACTCTCTTGCATGCTCCTCCAAAAGTGCGATGTAAAGCGCGAATCTCTGTCCGATACAATGCTGACTGGTATCCCGTGTGTAACACCCCATTCCGTTCTAGCGGATTTGCCGACTCAAACGGCAAAAGTGTAACTGTCCCGACCCGCTTTGCCTCAAAAGAGAAGGCAAAGGATATCCAGACTTGTCCCTACAGGATTGCAACTTAGGCTTTCAGAGGCTCGCTTGACGTATCGCTCTACCGAGGCGAATCATCGCTAAGGTGGGTGGCTACGGTGAACTTGTCTTTGCTTAGCCAGCACACATAAAATCTGTAATATTCATGCTAGTCGCTAGGTGAATCACCCCCTGTATGCTAATAAATCTAACGCACCTAGCTAAGGGAATAATCCCAACTTGTATTGCTTATGCTAGAACATGAAAATTGAAGTACTGCTTATATTCAGACCCTCGCATGCTAAGTCCCTAACGGTTTCATCTCTCGGCTTACCTTCGGGTCCGAGCAAACGTGTTTACTTATGTTCCTTAGAAACGCATGCTTGTCTGCTTGAATGTTGCCATATTTTCATCCAAACCCCGGGAGACTACTACGTAGTCGTTCCGTGCCTGAACGAACCTACAAGTATCCGGGACCGTTGGGTCGCCAAGGCATCCCCGAACCAGGGGCACGCATCAGGGTAACGAATACTGAACGTGAATCCTATAACATGACAACTGAATGATAATCACATCAAGTTTATATCTGAATGAGAATCACGTCATGTAACGAACGAATCTCAGCTCTTGGAGCAAACGCTCATTCAAATCACGAATCATGGATTATCATATCAAGTTGTGGATTTGGACTGACCCTGACCTGCATATCGCGGACAACTTGGAAACGAGGTATAGTTCCACGGACGGTTCTGGGGCACCAGGGCCGATCCGGTCCGGATGGAACTCACGGTTCAGTCTCACGTTCTTGGACGGGATGGTTTGTAGCACTCACGTTCTTGGCTGCATTCCATCCTTGTCATAGACTGAATGAACGATAGTCTCACGTGCGGACAGGATGGCGTGTAGCGCCTCACGTGCTTCGTTGCATGCCATCCTTGTTCAAAGACTATAAACGGTCCTTTATGGCTATGCCAGCGACTCATGTTCATATAGATAAGTCATCCTCGCTTAGCGGCTATCCGCGTACGAGTCACTGTATCGCATCAAGAAACAACTGAATACCTGAACGATCATGTTAAAACGACCCTCGTATTTGCATATGCTTATGCCTCCTGAATGTTATACTTGCCCGTGCTTGAATTAACAATGTTTGCTTGAATGTTTGCCTTGGACAGGGAAGGAGATGGTAAGTTGGTAAGTCTCGCCGTGTTTCCTCTCATGTTGCACGGCGCACTGCCCGACACGTTAGGCTATTCAATATTTGCATGAAACAGATCCTAAGGCAACTAGAAAGACAACTTAATAGTTGTGCACGGAACCTGTATTACGTGTTTGGATTTATCGAGCGGGCGAGTAGCTTCCCCACCAGTGCATTCAATGTACTGATAATCCACCAGTTTGCATGCAGGATGCGGGAGAACCTCGTTCAGTGCGGATGCCTCCTTCGTGCGTGCTAAGGTGTGAAGATCACTCCGAAGCAACGGTGCGTCCGGAACTGAAGCACATATAGAAGACATAATGTTGAGAACATCGCCTGATCATCGCCTGTACAATCATCCACAATAGTAGCCACTTGGCACGCTTTATGTTTCAGAGAGAGAGGCTCGAGCGACTTGTAATCTCGGCTATACGCCGCCTGTAACACATGTTTATATCAATAAAAAGAGTTGCTTTACTTCAACTTGTGTTTCAATGCTTCCGCTATATTGTCGACTCAGTGAACCTGTTACCGATCGCCTATGCGTTCATGACTCCGCTGCACTCGGACAATCTGTGCGACTCTGTGGCTTAGAAACTCTTATCGCCAGCCAATGGATCACGGCCTTGCACGGGCGCGGTTCACGCTCGTGCGGCATCACGCCCGGATGGGTCAAACGATCGTTCCGCGGGAGCGCTGGCGAGGGTGATTCCCGCCTAGCGGGGACGGCCGATTAGCCTGCGGGAGATCGGGGCGTGACACCGTGCAATCTCACGATCTGCCTCATATATAAGTCAGCTAAAGCTTCTGTAGACTGACCCACTCTAAAAGGTATAAAATAGGCTGACTTGGTGAGTCGGTCCACTATTACCCACACTGTATCTCTCCCACTTGGACTCTTGGGAAAACCCGTGACGAAGTCCATAGTGATGTGCTCCCACTTCCACTCTGAAATCGGAAGTGGTTGCAATAAACCTACTGTCCTCTGGTGCTCCGCCTTCACTTGTTGACATACCAGACATTTAGCTACAAAGCGAGCTATCTCTCTCTTCATTCCATGCCACCAAAAGTGTTGTCGTAAGTCGCGATACATCTTGGTGCCTCCAGGATGAATAGAATAAATCGAACTATGAGCCTCTGTCATCAGTTCCTGTCGAATCTCTCCATTTGGAACATAAAGACGATCACCACATCGTAAAGTCCCATCCTCATGAATGCGCAATCCTGTCTGCTCTCCGGCCTCTGTCCTTTCCTTCAGTCTCCGGAATCTGGCATCGGTAGGCAAAGATGCCTTAATCCTCTCTACTAATGATGATTGTACTTGCAAGTTGGCTAGTGTTCCATCTGCTCCGGGTAATATCACTTCAATGCCAAGCTCTTGCAAGTCCTCCAATAGTTCCCTCTGTGCTGTCAAGAAGTAAGCTGCTGGTTTCCGGCTTAACGCGTCTGCTACCACGTTAGCCTTGCCTGGATGATAATGTAGCTCTATCTCGAAATCTTTCATCAAATTGAGTCATCGACGTTGTCTCATATTTAACTCCTTCTGCGTGAAGACGTACTTGAGGCTTTTGTGGTCTGTATAGATCTCCACTCGTTCCTCATATAAGTAATATCTCCATAGCTTCAGAGCAAATACAACGGCTGCAAGTTCCAAGTCATGAGTCGGACAATTCTTCTCATGTACTCGCAACTGTCTAGATGCGTATGCAATCATCTTGCTATGCTGCATCAATACACATCCCAAGCCTTTCCCTGATGCGTCACTGTAGATCACATAACCTCCTGATCCTGACGGAATAGTCAATACTGGTGCTATAGTCAGTCGCTTCTTCAACTCTTCAAAGGCTGCTTGACACTCGTCAGTCCATATAAATTCTTGATCCTTATAAGTCAGACGAGTCATAGGTGCTGCTATCCTTGAGAAGTTTTCCATGAACCGTCGGTAATATCCCGCAAGTCCATGGAAACTCCTTACCTCTGCTGCTGATTTAGGAACAGGCCATATCTCAACTGCTGAGATCTTCTCTGGATCGATAGAAATACCATCTCCTGTAACAACATGCCCAAAAAATAAAACTCTGTCCAAGAAGAACTCATATTTGCTGAGCTTTGCATATAGCTGCTCTCTCCTCAAAGTCTCTAGAACAATCCGCAGATGCTCCTCGTGGCTCTTCGAATAGACAAGTATATCATCTATGAAGACGACCATGAACTGGTCCAAGTACTGGTGGAAGACTCAATTCATTAAGTCCATGAAGATCGCTGGAGCATTGGTCAATCCAAATGGCATGACCAAAAACTCGTAGTGCCCATATCTTGTTCTGAATGCGATCTTCGGAATATCCTGCTTCCGTACCTTTACCTGATGATATCCCGATCTTAAATCTATCTTCGAGAACACCTTAGCTCCACTGAGTTGATCAAACAGGTCATCAATGCGTGGCAATGAATATTTGTTCTTCACTGTTACTGCATTCAAGGCTCTGTAGTCAATGCACATACGCACTGACCCATCCTTCTTGGGTACAAACAACACTGGTTCTCCCCAGGGTGATGCACTCGGTCGGATGAAACATTTTTCTTCTAGTTCTTTCAACTGTGCCTTCAGCTCATCCATCTCCTTCTTCGCCAGTCTGTAAACATGTGATGCTATAGTTGCTGCTCCGGGTGCTAGTTCAATTGAAAACTCTACGTCTCTGTCTGGGAGTAGTCCTGGCAAATCCTCTGGAAAGACGTCTAGAAATTCTGAAATAATAGGATGATAGACAACATCGTCCATTGCGAGCTGCATACCATCAAGGATTTCTGTGGATCCTCGGGCAAACTCAAGTTCAGGCTGGCCTGGTACCTTAAAAAGAATGCTTCCTCCAAAATAATCGAAGAAAGCGTGGTACTTGCTTAGCCAGTCCATTCCAAGCACAATATCAAAAGATGGCATAGGAAGGACTAAGAGTTGGGCGTTCATCTCTCTGCCACGTATCACTATAGGACCCGTTCTACAAATTCGGCTAACTGGTACAACTCCTCCACCGGTAAGAATTCTAACATAACTAGATAAAGGTGTAGAAGCAATATTATGTTTGGCAATAAAACTAGATGATATAAATAAGTGGGTGGCTCCCGTATCAAATAATGTCACCGCAGGAAAAGTAAAAGCAAGGGTAATACCTGCTACGACATCCACCTCATGATCCATGTCATCTACCTCCAATACAAAAGCTCGCCCGTTCCTCTGCGGCTGTCCATGTCCGGCCCTCATATACTGCTCCTCCTGGGTAGGTAGCGGTAGTCCTCTCTGAAATTCTCCTGCTGCTGGGGGTCAAGGTGCTCCAGGTCCAGTCATCTGCTGGGCTGGCTTCGGTGCTGGAAGCGCTAGTCTCTGAACTGGTGGTGGGAGTGTCGATGTCTGCATTGGGCAGTCTCTCGCCATGTGCTGTCCGGAGCCACATCTCATACACTGACCCAAGCGAGTCCGATAATCTCTCGATATATGTCCGCATTTCCCACAATAATTGCAGTAGGGCTTCTCCGGATTCTGGTATGGTCCGGCTCTGTGTTGCTGATGCTGCTGTGCCAAGGGACGTTTGATAGGTCCTCCCTGTTGTGTCCTGGCTGGTCCCTACTGTTTCCTTGCCGATCCTTGTTGTGTCCTCAGCTGACCTCCTTTTCCTCTGCTAATGGTTTCTTGTAATCTGGCCTCTGTCAGTAGTTCAGCATAAGAGACTCGGGACTGTGAGCTTGTATAATGTTGTAGTTCCTGGGTCAGTCCTTGATGAAATCTCTTAGCCTTGGCCAAGTCATCTGGTATCAAAGCAGTGCCATATTTGCTGAGTCGACTAAACTCGGCATCATACTCGTCCACTGTTCGGTTCCCCTGCTCCAAGTGAAGAAACTGATCGTACAATGTATCTCTGACGGTGTCCGGGAAGTACTTTCCCTCAAAGCACTCCAAGAACTGCTCCCAAGTCTGGTAAGTATCCAACTGGCGCTCCATGGATTCCCACCAATGATGAGCAATACCATCTAGAAGCGTCCGTATACCCGTCATCCATAGGTCCATAGGTAACTGCGATGCCTCCAGTAGCTTCTGCGTGTGAGTGATCCAGTTGGTAGTCTCCTCCGGAGTCTCAGTGCCCTTGTACTGCCTTGGACCCATCTGAATAAAATCCTTTACTGATCCAACCCTAGCTCGAGGTACTGGAGCTAGTGCTTGGGCTGGTACAGTAGCCTGTGCAGCCATCCTCTCCAGTGCTGCCAAAAATTCTTGCCTCTGCTCGGCTGCCTGCTGTCTCTGTTCCTGTATCATCATCTGAAAGAATTGGAACATCTGCGCTTGGCCATCTTGCGGTACTAGTAAAGCTGGAAGGTTCCCAATAGGTGAAGCGGGAAGATCAGATGGAACTGGAGTGTGAGTCTGTCCATCTGGCCCCGGAAGCCTAGGAATCGTTGGGTCCCTCCTTGGGTCTGACCATTGACTCCAGAAGTTGTATCGCCATTGGCGGCAGTACATCCATTTTGCAAATCCATCTCTTCAGGTGATGTACGAAACGATTAGAAAAAGTACAGGAATCAAACATGATGCAAGTATTAAATAGGAAGGATGAATTTTAATCAAGCATGGATGAGATCCTTATACTCTATTCCTATACACAGGCTTGTTCGGTACAGTTACGTAACCGAGACAATATATTCTCGACCTGCATGGGCCACCACTAAAATATGTCACGCCCCAGTCCCAAAATACGTAGGACTAGGAATACGTAACACGCCAGCCGTAGGTATACGAACTCCAATATATGTAAACATATACACATGTACACTGTACATGAATATCCAATCCACAGTGGTAATATACTGTCACAACAAGTCACACGCAAATCTATATCTCATCCACAGCACAAATAATAGATAAATAAAAATCAATAACTGAATATCAAAGAAGCAGTCTCAAATAGAAATCTCAAGTGTGATAGTCAGATGAAAACAAATTCACTGCAAATCGACTATAACCAAAACTACTAAAGAGAGAAGAGAATAAACTCTAATATAAGAATAAATGTTTCGAAAAGAATAGCAACTAGAATCTCTAAACAGCTGTAATGAATCACATATAATCAGAAGGTAAGATCTCCTCAGACTGATAGGTAGCGTCAGGTCCAGGTCCATACTCCTGCAGGTACTCCTGCTCATCTATATCTGAAAAGATACCAGGTCCTCAGAGGGACATAACAAGATACATATAAATATGCCAATAAAGTACTGAAATGTAAACATCCATTGGGGTCGCCTAACCATCTATGTGAATGCAGTTTGAGAACAACTTTCCACCAAGTGGGCTATCTGGCTAAAATGGGATTGGCATGGTTCTCTTGGAGATCCAGGGGCCTACAAAGGCACGATGACTTTCGAACACCGGAGGCGCGCCTGATAATACATAGTATATAGTGGTCATCATGATCGCGCATCTCCGGCGGAGCGTACGGGTTACACAAGGAAAGTACAAAGAAGCCCAAATGCCTTACTTGTTGTTCTCCCCACCCAATGCTCTAAGCATGTCATGTCCATGACACGATAATACCTCTAATAACCGTCAGGTCTACTAGCATGCAAAATTTCTATTGGCAGTTATCCCTATCCGTCGCACGACCTATACGTACCAGTGGCCAGCCGAGTTCGCAAGTCCGTGTCCTACATGTGACTCACACTCGTGTAAGAATAGTGTTATGGCCAATGAAACATAAATGCCTCATGAAGATGGGGTGGTCTCATAATGTAGGTCCAATGCATATACATGAATAAAAATATAGTACGACAACACCGTCGTTGCACCCAAGTTTTCTTGGACGCGCAATTTATATAGCAGATAAAATAAATGAACTAAAATAAGCAGAAATAAATATGCATGCATCATATGGAATGTAAATACAGTACAATGGCAAGGTATACTTGCCTGGCAAGGAATCTGTAAAGTATACGCGCCCAAATGTCGAGGACACGGAACCTGGAACTAAGGCCTCCGAACAAACATCTTCGGATGCTGAAATAAACATCACCAACGTTTCCGGAATGAGCAAAATAGCTAAAAAGCACATACCTTTCATCCAATTTGGACACAGGGGCAAAATGATAATTTTGGGTAAAAGTGGGATCCACGTGTGGCCCACTTTGCACCGAAAAGTGTGCCGAGGGTAACAGTCTCTAAATGGGACAAACTATAGGTCAAATAACTCTAAATGTCAATACGAACCCAACGGTATGTCCAAATGTGGATTTCGATTGGCCGAACACAATTTTGTCCAAAAAGTCAACTGTGGGGCCCGCCAATTGGCCATTTGGTCAACCGTCTCAGAATTACGTAAAAATTGGGTCATAGGACCTGCGCGTTACCACGAGTCCAGTGGCGCAAGTTTCGTCGCAATCTGACGTGCATGCAGAAAATGCGTGCGACTTCCACAAAAGTTGCGATACGGGATGTGTCCGCGGATACTGGTTGATTTCGGCGCGCACACGCGTCAAAATCAGTTTTCACAAATTTTTATGTGTCCGGTTACGCTGCGTGCACCGTTCGGTACACTTGGTACACGACGGGGCGGTCTCGTTTGGCGGGGCGCGCTCCGTTTCACAACTTTTAAAAATCTGGAAAAAGTAGGTTCGTGAGATTTTGTGACGAATTTAATTCTATCCACAACAGCTAATAATCTAGGATTATTTAACAGAAAATAAACTAGGTCAAGCGGTCTACGTATATAAAAAAGAATCATCGAATTTGGATCTCTGTGGTGGGAGATACGAACTCGACAACATGGGTGGTCACCGTAGTTTTCTGCGATCCCAGAATTCGGTCTGCTTGCGCCAACTTGGGCGCTGTTTTCGTCTAGGTTTTCGTGTTGTTCGTGGTCTGCTATCATACAGATATGGAAGAGGGTTAAGGGGGTGAGCATACTGGTGAAGACGGAATGACGTTTGGTTGAGCGAGTCGACGGAAAACAACTCCGGAACAAAGGTACCTGTGTGGGAATCTGCAATGCGCGGGGTCGCGGTCGTCGGGATGGGTTTGGACGGCCTGGCGGGGTTCTCTGACTGCGGTGGCGGCTCTCTCTAGGTCTAGATGAGAAGAGGAGGGTCTGGAGGTTTTAGGTTAGAATTTTATGAAATATATATATATATATATATATATATATATATATATATATATATATATATGAATTCGAAAGGGAGAAAGAGAGAATGGTTAGGTCGGCGGGATCTGGATGGTTGGAATAGGGGGGTCGCTGTAGCTTTGGAAAGGATTGGATTTGCTAACTTGCTAGCAAGTTGCTAGGAGTTGCTAACGTAAGGGGCATGTGGTCCACTTTTTGCTAAGGGCGGGTCTAAGGAAACTTGCTGGTATGTATGGTAATGGATTGGTTATAGTGGTTGGTTTATTAATAAGTTTATTAGTATTATTATTAATTACTTTTCTTTCTTTTCTCTTTTTAAATATATATATACATATATATATATATATATATATATATATATATATATATATATATATATACTCATAATTTTTTTTATAGATTATAATTATGCACACCTTTAGGCTAGCAACTGCTCAAGGGGTCTTCTACATGAAATAAATTTTGAAAAATTTCTAATGGTCCCATAAATCCTCTAAGTGCCCGAACACCTAAAATAAAAATTATTAAAAATCTATTTATCCTAATTAGCCACTAATTACTATATTTAAATTAATAATTAATAAATAAAAATGGTATATACGATTTTTAGGAAGGGGGTTTTACAGGTGCTGCGACTGCTGGGGGTTGACGGCTGCTGCGGGGAGGCATCGCCGGAGTGAAGCGGCGGAGCTGAAGGAGAGGTCGCCGAGGTTCGTCGGGGTCGGAGGCGGCCAGATCTGGCGGAGAGGGGCGGTGGAGGCGCTGGTGGTGATGGCAGTGTAAGGGTGGCCGTGGGAGTTTATATAGGAGGAGAGGGAGGGCGAAGGGCGGCCGTTGGGGAGGCGACGGGTCAACGGTTGAGCGGCAGCGAGGAGGCGAGCGGTCGGCGAAGGGGAAAACGGCAGCGAAAGTCGAGCGGGGAGTGTCGGGATTCGGGCAGTTTTAGGGATTTACAGTAGCAGGAAAACGGGTCAGGTTAACGGGTTTTGGGTCGGGTTCAGACCCGACCCGACCCGCAGGGTTGGTTTAGGGGTTTGGGCCAGTTTGGGTTTATTTTGGTTCATTAAACCGGTTGGTTCAGGTTGGTTTGTTTTGGTTTGTTTTGGTTTAATTAAAACATTAATTTTTAGGTCTTTAAAAATAGTTTCGGGGTCCAATAAATTCCAGGAAAATTATCCTATGTCTAATATTTTATTTTACACCAAAAAATATTATTTTCATAATATTTTAATATATTTTTTAATACTTAAAAATATTTAATTCAGAAGAATATTTATTTTAATTTATGAAAAATCACAGAAAATTCCAGAAAAATTCCGAAAATTTATTTTTAAAATTTCTGAAAATCTGGGGGTTTACAGGGGGGAGAGGGGGGGGGGGGGTACTTCGCCGGAGAGGGGGTGGGGAAGAGGGGGGTTTTCAAAATTTTGGGGAGGAGTTCGACTGGGGGGGAATAAAATCCTGAATCCTATATTAAAAATTTTAGCGACGTCATCAATAGACGTCGCTAAAGGTCGCTAATTAAAAAAAAATTAGTGACGTCATAAATAAACGTTGCTAAAATTCGCTAATTAAAAAGTTTGCGACGTCGCTAAAAATGTCGCTACAAATAAAAAAGTAACGTCGGTAAATACATCACTAAACGTCGCTAAATCAAAAAACTCAGCGACGTTTAGCGACCTTAAAGAAGCTTATAACGACTATTCTTTTAAAATACTGAAGTACAATCGCTATGTGTCGCCAACAACGACGTATAACAATATTTTTTTTGGAGTCGCTCAAATCTTTAATATTAGCGACGTTTTATGGTGACGTCGCTATTTTATCATATTTTGGTAGTGTGTGTGTGTATATATATACACACGTTTCAAGAGCCCCGCTTACAAGTTACTTGTTACATGTAGGTACGCGTGTATTTTATATTACTTATGAAAGTAAACCATAGTCTCATAATTTTTTACTATTTCAATACATAATAACCTAAATATTTATATTAAATTTAATGAACAATTTAATTAGGAAATATAAATAGAGTATATATATATATTTTTAAATATGGTGAATTTGTAACATTTTATATTGTATAGTATTATAGATACTAGAAGTCGTGCACGTGCGTTTTTAAAATATATACTTGCATGACAAACATATTTCGAAATGATTTAAAATATTTTAAAATAAATTTATTTTTGAGATAGTAAGCATTTATTGTAGGTAGAAGTGTGTAATTATTAGTTGTTAGTAATTATGTTAGTGAGGAGGGATACACATGTTTATCACTAATTAATTGTATATCTTGATATAAAAAGAAGGATATTTTTGGAATATGAAAATTCCAAAGTAAAACTTAAAAGTTTTGGAATTATATATTAGATATATAAATAACATTAAATATTCATGAGAGAGGGAGCCTAAAATTGGTCAAAGTACTTCATGAAAAAATTATGCCTAGTTCATGATTTATGCATGAGATTCCCTTGAAAAGTTCAATGTTCACTCACTCAAGTAAATGATGTAAGATGATTTGTTGCTAATTAATCAATTTTTAAGATTTCTCTCTAGCCGTGAACAAAGTATTGGCTCAAGTAGGTTAAAATATCCTGAGTGCCCCCTACTCAATAGGCACAATTGCAAATTTGCATTGGCTTCCGCCCTTTTATGATTTATGTAAATTGCTTTTTGAACCTATGGTACATGTGAAAATGTGGTGAGCATTCTCTACTGGCCCATTTGTCAGATAAAGATAACGTATGGTAAACAAAACTCTGAAAGTAAATTGATTAAAAACAACTTAGTGTCATAGCACACAGGATGTGTGTATAACATATTTTACAATTATTAATAACATTTTATGTAGCAAACATAATATAAAATTAAATTTGTTTTAAAAAATTAATATTTTTTGATATTTAAACTAACAAAAATATTATTGCACACACATCGTGGTTTTATGTTATCTATGCAACTAAATGGTATCAACTAAATTTAAAATAGAATAAACAGGAATATAAATTAAAAAATGGTTAAGACATATCAACAATTTATTTAAAACCCAAATTAACTTTTAGTCCTTTATACAATCCTAGTTAAGACTAACAAGAAATCGTTAACAATGACATCACAACTACTGCCATATAAAAAAATTCCACTAAAACTTTAAAACTTTGGTTAACCCAAATTAACCTCCTTTTCTAAAATGACAAGACTAGGCGATCCTTCTTCAAGGTCGTTTTTGACATTCAGATGATCCCACAAAAATACTATTTTTTTAACCACTCTAAAAAATAAGTCATTTTCTAACATTATAAGGATTATATAATTACTATATTTTCTAAAAACATAAGGAGGCCAGTCTAATCTAAAAATAAAAATTTTACATTAATAATATATACAGAGATTAAAATTTTTGGACCTTCCAATATTTCGAATTATGTGCGATAGCACAACTTGTAGATGCTCATAAACGAAATTTCCTTCTAGTCCTCCTTTGCAAATTTACAAAAACCAATCTATAATCCACTAGAAAATGGTCTTTTTCATGGAGAATGAATCCCCTAAGTCACCCTACCCCCTCCAATGTATTAATTTAGCTTCCAAGAAACCCTACCCCTAAAATCCAAAATAATATTGTAGAGAACATTTAGTCCCTTTCAAGGGACACCCAGTTCCTCAAGTTACTTCACAACACCCCAGAATGAAAAGTAGAGGCAGCTCAAGTTTGGCCACCCTCCCAATGGCCACACACCAAAATTTGTAAGAATTCACAACCAGCTCCAACTACCAAGCAACATACTGACCATTGGTAGCACAAATAGAAAGAAAGAGGCATCCTAGTTGCAACCAGGAAGCCACGTACCGCGCTCAAAGTGGCATGGGCTTTGACCAGTTTCTGCTCACCAAATCAAACCACATGAATGTGTGTTGTGTCAAGAAACTTATAACTCATGCACAACCAACCCTAAGCTCACACTCCTCCTCTATTGATCAATGGGCACAGCCAACCATACCACCACCTTCTCCTCCTCCTGCGTCGACACGATGGCCTCCAGCAGCCGCGCTCTCGCTCTCGCTCTCCTCCCGGAGATACAGGCCCTAGAGGTACTTATCGCGGTGTCGATCTTCGTGGCGATACACTCCCTCCGCCAGCGCCGTCGGCACGGGCTGGCGTGCTGGCCGGTCATCGGCATGCTCCCTTCCCTCCTCCTCGGCCTGCGCCGCAACATCTACGAGTGGATGACCGAGGTGCTCGACGCGCGGGGGGGCACCTTCACCTTCCGCGGCCCGTGGCTCACGAACCTCCACTGCGTCGTGACCGCCGACCCGCGGAACCTCGAGCACCTGCTCAAGACCAGGTTCGCCAGCTTCCCCAAGGGGGACTACTTCCGGAGCAACGTGCGGGACCTCCTGGGCGACGGCATCTTCGGGGTCGACGACGAGCCGTGGAGGCGCCAGAGGCGCACCGCCAGCCTCGAGTTCCACTCCTCAGGGTTCCGCGCGCTGACCACCGGCTCGCTCGTCGAGCTCGTCCACGCCCGCCTCCTCCCCGTGCTCGAGGCGGCCCGCAGGGGAGCCGCGGAGCTCGACCTCCAGGACGTGCTGCTCAGGCTCACCTTCGACAACGTCTGCATCATCGCGTTCGGGACCGACCCGGGCTGCCTCTCCCCCGGGCTGCCCCTCGTGCCCTTCGCCTGCGCGTTCGAGGACGCCACCGAGGCCACCACCGTGAGGTTCGTCACGCCCACCGCCATATGGAAGGTAGGTAAAACAAAAACAAAAATAAATCGACGATAATACAACTATCTAAATTTATATAACTTTAACACACCCCGCACCGCGGATTTCAGCTTCTGCGGTATCTCGGGCTCGGGAGCGAGAGGATGTTGAGGGAGTCGCTGAAGGGGGTCGACGAGTTCGCGTACGAGGTGATAAGGAACAGGAGGAAGGAGCTGGAAGAGGAGGAGGAGGAGGAGGACAGCACGGCGTCGCGGTCGGACCTGCTGACGGTGTTCATGAGGCTGAGGGACGAGGGAGGGGAGGGGTTCTCGGAGAAGTTTTTGAGGGACATATGCGTGAACTTCATACTGGCGGGGAGGGACACGAGCTCGGTGGCGCTGGCGTGGTTCTTCTGGCTGCTGCAGGAGAACAGGGAGGCGGAGGAGAGGATCGTGGAGGAGGTGAGGAGGATACTGAAGGAGAGAGGATCAGAGGGAGAGGGAAGTGGTGGTGGGGAGGAAGTGGTGTTCAAGCCTGAGGAAGTGAAGAGGATGGACTACTTGCAGGCTGCTCTCTCAGAGGCCCTCAGGCTCTACCCTTCCGTTCCAGTGGATCACAAGCAGGTATGCCTCAGTTCTTCAATTAGGGCTACTTTCCAAGAGCTTAACATTTTCTACTTTTATTAAGAGTTAATTGTCCAGATGAACTAAATTTCTTTGCTACTTTACTTTTGGATAAAAATCGATAAAATTAGACATATGATATAATCACATGTCTTATTTTTATGATTATTTTTTTATCATGACGAGTCGATACGTCAGCTATGATTGATCGTATAGCCATCGTTTTGTACTCGACAAAAGCTATTTGTTTATGTAGAATTTCTTCAAACACCAATTTTTTTTTGAAAATGATAGTCCAAAAGCTTGACAAAAGGACCATGAAAAATAAGGTACATGACCCTCAGATGTTCATTTTTATCGATTTTCATCCAAAAGTACCAATAAAATTTAGTTCAGGCACTATTAAAACCAAAATGCAAAGTTCAGTTAGCAAATTAACAAAAAAATAAAGTTTGATCACCAAAACGACAACCATTATATTCCTTGGACATCATTTGGATAATTAATTCTTTTATTAAACACAAACGATAAACACTATAAGTTGTTTGGCGTACACTTGACAATTCTCAGATGAGCGACAACTATGTCATACATAGGCGACACTATAAAACATAGAGAGTATTAGGAAGTAGTTTTAGTATCAAAAATTTTGATCTGTCGCTAAACTGTTTGTAATTAGATGTCAAATAAGTCGTCAATTCGTCACTGGGTAGTTGATTAATCCAGTGAGAAGTTAACCGCTAGTGCGTCGCCAATGTGACGCTAACACCATCTGATGACGCTGATGTGGCAAGAAGACGAAGGCGTCGCTAAACTGTACGTTGCCAAGTAGTCGACAATATGTCGAACGTTCGACTGTTTGGCGACGGATTTTTGATAGCAATAGATCGTTTACCGACGCACCAAATCTGTCTTACATCCGTCGCTAGGTCACCGTTATTGCTACTTAGCAGCTACTTGCCGACGAATTGGGCCGTCGCTGTACTATAGTATATTTTTAGTGTATTTTATATAACCAAACAACTAAAATAATTCTGGCAAGTACTGCCCCAGAACAACATGAAGTACCAATTTAGGTCTAGCGACAATAAACAGCTGTAGTACAACCTAATCTGTATGTTTCATGCGTGAAAAATGTTGCAGTTCCTCATTGAAGTTGTGATACATCATACGTGTAATAATGTTCCAAAAGAAAAGGGGTGTGCCTCTCATATTCTTTGGTAGTTGCAACAAACTTCCCAAGCTATTAGCAATATTTGCATGAATCTGTTCGTCCATAGAATCAGGACTCAAGACTCGTGCGCTTGTCAACTATAATTTTTCAAATCACCGAATTTGCGATTTCCCAACCACTTCTTTCATTTATCTATAGAATATTATTGTTTTTTTTCCTATATCTATATCCAATATATTAAGATACTAAATGAACTTTTCTTTACTGCTGATTTTCAAAGATTATTTCATTTTAGGACCTCATGTAATATTAGCATTTTAAGTTTACATCTTCATATTATTCAAAAGAGAATTTGAATCTTGTCATAACGATTGACTTAGACCGATAATTCAAAAGGGTGACATAAACGTAAATTTTAAATATTATACGGACCCTAAAACAAAAACAAAAAAAATGTGAGAATGGTAGTAACAAAACTAAATAATTCTCACACACAATATATATATATATATATATATATATATATATATATATATATATATATTGTGTTTAACTAGATCTCCATTTTGGACGGTACTATGATGGACAATATAGAAATCTAAAACAAAATTTTTAATATTATACAATATCCTAAAACTAAATAACCTATTTCTAAACATAGTATGAGACACATTAACAATCACACATACATAGCGCTATATAATTTTTTTTGAGATGTCCTGCGTAACGCTCGAAACTTTGTACAACGCTCGGGACATTGTGTACCACACTGCATTGCATGCATTTTGGATCGACTGTCCTCAACTCCTACCATTTTTTATTTTTATAAATAGAAGTAATATATAATACGTTCCGTGGTTCGATCCACTAATCTTCTGCTCCCTCTGATGACTCTTTCCGGTAAACACAAGGGTAACTGCAATTAATTCTATAATTAATCATTGTTATTGGTATAGGTTGCACAAGACGAAGTATTCCCCGACGGAACAGTGCTGAAGAAAGGGACGAAGATCATATACGCGATGTACGCGATGGGGCGGATGGCGAGCATCTGGGGGGAGGACTGCCGGGAGTACAGGCCCGAGCGGTGGCTCAAGGACGGCGGCCGGTACACGAGCGAGTCCGCCTACAAGTTCACCGCGTTCAACGGCGGCCCGAGGCTGTGCCTGGGGAAGGACTTCGCCTACTACCAGATGAAGTTCGTCGCCGCCTCCATCCTCCACCGCTACCGCGTCGGGGTGGTCCAGAACCACCCCGTGGCGCCGAAGCTCGCGCTGACGATGTACATGAAGCATGGGCTGAGGGTGACGCTCTCCAGGAGGGAGGGATGAACCCTAGGGCCTAGCTGCAGAACTCTTCCATCAAGTTCGGAATATATATATATGATGAAAGTTATGAAGTTCATATTTGTACGTGGTTTGGTATTGTTAGGACATATGATAGTAGCGGTATAGAGAGTAATGCAGAGTGCAAGGATTCTTTCTCTTGTTACAAATGTTAGTTCTCATTCCTTTGGTTGAATATATATTAATTGTAATTACATATGTATTTGTCTGAAATGAGTTTTTTTTCTTCTTCTTCAACATGTTCTTTACTTACCATTAGTAAATTATCAGGAGCTGCTCTGGTCCAGGACAGACTGGGACAAGAGCAGGCTGGACGACGGTCCGGGATCCAAAGACTAAAGGGACACCAACATGAAAGAACAAGAATGTACTATTAGGGGTGAACATTATTTGGTTTTGGACCGAAAATCGAATAGACACTACCAGAATAAGACAAATTAGCGGTGCCTAATAAAAACGTCGCTAATTTGTCAAAAAATGTCGCTAATTTAAATTAGCGATGTTTCAGTGTAGTCGCGTTTAAGCTAGTCGCTGACAAGAAAAATGTCGCAAATTTAAATTAGCGACGTTTCAGTGTAGTCGCGTTTTAGCTAGTCGCTGACAAGGAAAACGTCGCAATAGCGACGTCTATTAGCGACGTCAACATGTCGCCAATATTTCTTTAATTAGCGACGTTCAACGTCGCAACATCGCTATCTTAGCAACACATGATGTGTCGATAAACGTCGCGAACATTTCTATAATTAGCGACGTTTTACTACGAAATTCGCAACATTTTGCTACATCAGGATGACATGACAAATATTGTATGTCACCATATTAACGACGTTTAGCGACGTCGAAGATACTGAATAACGACGTCCTGATACCAGGTAGCGATGTTTTCATGCGCCACGAAACGTCGCTATTCTGCAAAAAAAAATATGCAGATTGTAAAATAGTATCCATAACAATCTTCCTGCAGTTTATCGATTCACAGTTTATATAAATAGACCCGGAGCAACCTTCCGTTGAATTTTCTGGGTTCGTCGACCCCTTCGGTGGAACACCAAACATCGGTAAATTTTCATGCATTTAATATAAATAATAAAATAAAATTTCAAAAAATTGACAAATTGGAATTACAAACCGAGTCTCAAGAAATATATACATAAAGTATGAAATAAAAATCCAGGAAACATCACAACTAGGACTAGTCTCAACAAATAAAGTCTGAAACACTCAATTATCTCAATAGATGTATGAAATAAATACATAAAGGACCCAAGATAATGGGTTAATACACAAATTAACAAATAAACTGTCATAACTAGGACTACTGCTATTCTGGACGACGACGAGGAGGAGTGCCGCGATGCGCTTGGGATGGGATATGAACATGTCATACTTCTCCTGTGAAATCGTCACCGATGCCAATGGAGGTGGAGTTGGAGGAGTTGGTGTCAAACAGCCGCACCATGAGGACGTATCTACTCCAACGCTGCCAATCGAGTGTTAGATAACAACCTCAAACTGCTTTGAGCCATTGAATCCTGCATCCTCGCTAGTGACTCATCCAGGGCCACATATTGTAGTGCTTTGTTCCCCCTTTTTGGGGAGTGCGGCTAAAAAATACTTGGTATCGTTCGATCGGGACAGATTGAATCAAGATCCTTTACTCGTTATGGATTAGTTTCTTCGGAATCAAGTCCCACATTCAGCGGATCGTGCCTCAAGGAAGGACTTGGCGGCAGAGTCGCGAGGGACCTTTTTGTTGTGCTGGTTTCTTTGCTCATTTTTTAATGTTGCTTGGTTGCTTTCTTGTTGGTTTTGGTGGCTTACATTTTTTTGAACGATTTCGATGGATTTTATTGTTTTCATTCCTTGAACTTCGTATTTCGTATTGAACTCTAGGAGACCGAGGCATGAGATATTGATCATATGTTGGTGCGTGCAGGTGATCATGTAGGCGACGCGCGAGCGGAGTCTTGAAGATCTCCCGTTTCGCTTCCCCAATTTTTCAACTTGTGAGTGGCTTTACTTTCGATTGGCGCCTTTCTTCCAAGTCTTTATTCTTAATAATCTGACACATTGTGCATTCCGATCAACGATACCGTAATTATAAAATTGAGTCAAGATAAAAAGAAGTAGACTTGAAACACATAATGATGTTAACCATTAAATTTAAAAGTTCTAGAAGAGCTTGATTTAACTAACAAACGAAAGAAAGTACAAATAGGTCCTGGACGGACAATCTAAGTATAATATTTTTGATTCTGGGGTGTGACGATGGACAATGAGTGCTATGGCATCTCCTTTACTCCGTGGATGATCCGATGTAGGGGAAGAAGCTTGCGTTCTCTCTTCGCTCGTCTCGGTATGCTCTCTCTCTGTATTGGCCGGGTTGGTATGCTCTCTCTCTCTGAAGCATAAAAAAAAAGTCCCAGCCTTTAGAATGTTCAAGTTGCCCCTATTTATAGCCATCGTGCTGATGGGTTATGGGTGCTGCATATGTCTTTGTTTGATGGCCGCATAAGGCTCATTCAACAGAATACGGTTGAAATTATCGTCGCATGTCATGGGCATATTGCCACGTGATCTTGGTTGAGATATGCTATTGAAGAGATCTCGGGGTTATTTTTAACCCGTTGTGTGTGTGACTTGGTCAGCTGGACACGTAGTCAGCACCAACTGTGCGAAGATCTCTGCAGTTGTAACGGAAAGATCTTGTGAGCTGGAGGCCACATAGCAACCGCATGATGGGAGGCCATATGGGTCTTGTAGCCGCATATATGCTCTCTTTTGGGCCTTGATCGAATGGACACTCTGGCCCCATGATGGCGAGGTCGCGTGGGTCTTGTAACCGCATACGTGCTCTCGTTTGGGCCTTGGTCGAATGGATACTCTGGCCGCATGATGGCGAGGCCGCATGGGTCTTGTAGCCGCATACATGCTCTCATTTAGCCTTGGTCGGATAGACACCCTGGCCGTATGATGGCGAGGCCGCATGGGTATTGTAGTCGTATACGTGCTCTCGTTTGGATCTTAGTCGAATGGACGCTCTAGCTGCATGATGGGGGGGGCATGGGTCTAGTATCCGCATACGTGCTCTCATTTGGCCTTGGTCTGATGGACACTCTGGCCGTATGGCGTTGTGGTCGCATACAAGCTCTCGTCGGGCTTTGGTCGAATGGATACTTAAGCCGCATGGAGACGAGGTCGCATACATAGGACACGTAGAATGGCACGTTTGTCGAAGCAATTAATGCACTGATGTGACTTATTGTCTTTTCCTGAGCCATCATCTTCATGAGTCTCGAAGCGTCTCAGAGTGATAAGTGATGTGTCAGAGCTTCTGATAGACATCAAAATCTGTGTCAAGGGGTTTTTATACGGCTTACCTACTCTGTGGTCGTTCAGGCGGCATATAGTATACTATGCGGCTTCTCTGTGACTTGGTTGATCAGGTCACATATCTTTAGAATCATTGCCTGAGCTGGAGGATCACTGCTTCGTGGATGCCACCTATGTTGTATACGACCTGAATTTAACTAACTCAAGCCCTTAGGCGCATGGCTGCTCGGGCACATAAACATGAAGATTTTTTATGCTTCTATAAATGCTTGTCACATAAAATTACTGTACGATCACATTGTTGCGTGCTGGTCCGCTATGCATGTATCTATTTATCTTTCAGTGTCGCTAAAACTTATAAATCTATAACTGTTCAATGGGTAGTACATAACTTGTAATATGATCACATCAGCAGGTAGACTATGCCATTGCACTATGCTAAAGTAGTTATGTTCATTCTAATGTCTTAAAATTCTTCGTATGTTAACTTAGTGTTTAGATCGTCAATGGTCATGGATAACTTGTGCACAAGCTATATGGTTCCTGTGAACGGTCGCCGGGATACCGATGTCGATTCATCTCGGACGAAATAACAATTAGTCGTGCTAGCAACTTAGCACAGGTGAGGTAAAAGTTTATAGCGGGGCTCGCTACCTGCGCTGCAAGCATCACTATCTATCTATACTATAGTCCATGATGGCTTGTCATGACAGTGATCCTTATATATATTTAAACTGTGCAAACTAATTATGTCTTTGTGGCAGGGAAGGTCATGCTAAGTTGTGTACAGGTGGTTCAGATGGTGCAGGTAAAAAGCATCGAACGGTGACACATTTTTGTTATGTCTTTTCATTCTATCGCATGTTATAAAATTGAACTAAGGCAAGATATAAAGATCATATAACAATAATGGTGCATGTTCATATGAATACGATGTCGATTTGGTGTGTTGGGTTAGCTTGCCTTCACCGATACTTTTTGAA
Organism: Iris macrosiphon; assembly: GCA_036927795.1. Taxonomy (NCBI): domain Eukaryota; kingdom Viridiplantae; phylum Streptophyta; class Magnoliopsida; order Asparagales; family Iridaceae; genus Iris; species Iris macrosiphon. The sequence goes on along the minus strand of JAYESA010000006.1, from coordinate 25,295,098 downwards.
GTATTGACCCTCATTGCAGCAGGTTCCCCAAGCCAAGGCGACGCGGTGATGAGCTGAAACTTTCCCCAGACCTTTCACTGGTCTGACGTGTTCGTGTTCGTAACTTTTGGAGCGCAAGTACATATTCTCAAGGAGCTCGCACATACCCTTTTGAAGCTCGTAGGCGATATGGTCAAACACGCACCCAAGGTGGTTTGCCTTTTGAATTTTTGTAAATGATGTAATTTATGGATCAACTATCTCATTTTTCATCCATCTTATAAACCCGTGCGACACCCCTTTACTGTTGAGTCAAGAGTTTGTAACAAAGATGTTCATTATCAATAAAGAGAACTTTTCTCAAGTATACGATCCAAGGAGGAACCAAGGGCCACCTTGTGCCTACTGCCATAGGCCAGGACACCATGTCCACAACTGTCATATTCGAAAAGGGGGATGCTTTATTTGTGGTAAGTTTGGCCACGTTGCTCGTGACTGTCGGGATCGCCCCAACGATATTCCTCTACGCCATCCTCAGCAACAACAATATCGTCCACCTCAGAATCAGGGTCAATCATCTCGATCGAACCAGACGACACCGAAGAACGCTCAAGGACGGGTCCATGCTCTGACTCAGAAAGAGGCATTTTCTTCCAACACGGTGGTGTCAGGTATGTTATTTTTTAATAATGTACCTGCTCGAGTATTGTTTGATTCTGGTACCACACATAGTTTCATTGCGATGAATTTTGTCGTCGAAATAAATTTGTATGACATCGCTAGGCCTAAACCTTAGCATCAGTACTCCATTGGGCCTGGATTTGTCGGCTCACTTAGTTTGTCGCGACAGTTATATTTGCATCGGAGGAAAAAAATTATCACTCGATGCGATAGTCTTAGACATCAGGGACTACAACATCATTATGGGGATGGATTAGCTCAACGATTTCTCGTATAGATTATGCGAAAAAGAAAATCGTGTTTCGTCTACCAGGCGAGATCGAATTTTGCTATGCGTGCAGTCCAACGTCAAGAGCATCGAATGCCTGCATGGTAATTTTTGTAATGTCTGCTCGACGGATGATACATTTCGGCTGTGAAGGGTACTTGGCGTCCATTCGAGACACTCAGCGAAATTGTGCAAACGTAGAGTCTACTTTCCTTGTGGCAGAATTTTCTGATGTGTTTCCAGAAGAGTTGCCTGGCATGTCGTCCGACCGAGAGATAGAGTTCACTATAGATACATTTCCAGAGACTCGGCCGATTTCCAAAGCACCGTATCGAATGGCCCCGACAAAAATAAAAGAGCTAAAGGTCCAGTTACATTTATTGTTAGATTGTGGGTATATTCGTCCGAGCGTGTCTCCGTGGGACGCACCTGTATTGTTTGTGAAGAAAAATGATGGCTCGATGCGGCTCTGCATAGACTATCGTGAACTGAATAAGACCATTGTTCGAAACAAGTACCCAATTTCCAGGATTGATGACCTCTTTGATCAACTAAAAGGCGCGACGGTGTTTTCAAAAATTGATCTTTGATCGGGTTATCATCAGCTCAAGATCAAGCCGAACGACGTGCCGAAGTCAGCCTTTCACACTCGTTATGACCACTATGAGTTTTTGGTAATGCCATTCGGACTGACCAATGCATCTGCCACCTTTATGGATTTGATGAATCGTGTGTTCCGGCCGTATCTTGACAAATTTGTAGTAGTGTTCATTGATGATATCTTGGTGTACTCAAAGAATAGGGAGGAAAATACACAGTACTTACCGTGCTACAGACTATTCGGGACAACAAGCTATACGCAAAACTGAGTAAGTGCGAGTTCTGGCTGAGCAGTATATCTTTCCTCGTGCACATCATTTTTGCGGAAGGTATTTCAGTCAATCCAAATAAAGTTGAAGCCATCGTCGAGTGGAAATGGCCTATATCTGTCAGTGAGATTCGAAGCTTCCTCGGGCTAGCGGGCTATTATAAGCGGTCCGTGAAAGACTTTTCCAAGTTTGCATCACCTCTGACTCGCCTTACTCAGAAGGGAGTCGCATTCGAGTGGTCCACCAACTACGAAGCCTCGTTTGAAGAGTAAAGCAATGCCTCATCTCTTCTCCAATACTTGTACTACCAGACGAGACCTCGAGAATCAAAATATTCAGCGGCACGTCAGGGCATGGCTTGGGGTGCGTACTCATGTAGAGGGATAGAGTGATAGATTACGCATGAAGACAACTAAAAAAATATGAGAGAAATTATCCTACGCATGTCCTGAAACTAACGACAATTGTGTTAGCACTAAAATTGTGGCGATACTACCTCTATAGTATGGCTTATCAAATTTACACTGACCACAAAAGCTTGAAGTATCTATTCACCCAAACAGAACTTAACCTACTGCCGCGACGTTGGCTAGAATTGATCAAAGTCTAGGACTTGACGATTGACTATACACCTAATAAGGGAAATATTGTAGTGGATGCGTTGAGTCGAGTATTTGCGGGATCCCTGTCCGTCGATCGTATAGGTTACAAAGAGACTTGGAGAAAATGGGCATTGAACTCCGAATTTGATACCGCGGTGCGCGAGTTGATCAGATGCTCTTTGTATCCAACATGTTAGAGAGAGAGTCACATCTACTCAGAGGGACGATCCATTCCTAAGAAAAATGCGTGAGCAGATTCTAGCAGGAAAGGCGAAGGACTTTGCAGTAGATGATAATTGAGTGTTGTGAGTGAAGGGAAGGCTATGAGTTCCCAACGACGCAGAACTCAGAAAGGAGATCCTTATGGAAGCTCATTATGCCGCCTACACAGTCCATCCTGGGAGCACGAAGATGTATAAAGACCTTTGCACTGTCTTCTGGTGGCACAACATGAAGAAAGATGTGACGTGCTTTGTGTTGCAATACATAACCTGTCAGAGGGTGAAAACAGAACATCAGAGACTGGGTGGGGAGATGCAGAATCTTGCTATTCTGAAATAAAAATGAGAGCACATAAGCATGTACTTCATTGCTGGCTTTCCCAAGACGCAATGGGAGAATAACGCAGTCAGGGTCATCGTCGACCAGTTAACCAAGTCAACGTACTTCATTGCCATTAAAGTTACTTGGAGTTTCGATCACCTCGCTCAGACCTACCTTGATGAGATAGTTCGACTACACGAAGTACCAATTTTTATTGTGTCAGATCGGGATGGATGATTCCTATTACGTTTCTGGGAGAACCATCAATCAGCGATGGAGACCAAGTTGAAGTTCAGCTCATCCTACGATACTTAAATCGACGGCCAAACTGAACGGATAAATTAGGTGCTCGAAGATATGTTGCATCTCTGTGTGATCGATTCAAAGTCAAGTTGGGACGTCCACCTACCGTTGGCCGAATTTGCATACAATAATAGTTACCAGTCAAGCATCCAAATGGCTTCGTACGAGGCTTTGTATGGGTGGAGGTGTAGGTCCCCGATATGCTGGAATAAAGTTGGGAAGCGTCAAATACTTGGACCGAAACTAGTCGAACAAACAATCCAAAAGGTTCCATTGATCCGACAGCGATTAAAAGTAGCACAAAGCCAGCAAAAGAGTTATGCCGACATTCAACGATGACCCCTTGAGTTCTTTGAAGGTGACCATGTGTTTCTAAAGGTCTTGCCCATTCCCGAGTCACGAGATTCGGAGTAAAGGGAAAGTTAAGTCTGAAATTCATCGGCCCGTTCGAAGTCAACAAGCAAGTCGCTCCAGTTGCCTATTAAATTGTATTACCACCATCCCTGTTAGACGTGCACGATATCTTCCATGTGTCACAGCTTAGGAAGTACGTGCGTGACCCGAGCCACGTGGCAGATTTTGGTCAGTTGGATCTGTAGGAAGACTTGTCATACGTCGAAGAGCCCATTCAGATCTTTGATCAAAAAGAGAAGCAGCTCCAGAATTGTGTAGTCCCGCTTGTGTACGTTCTTTGGCGGAACCACGAGGTCGAGGAGTCGACCTGGGAACTCGAATCGGACATAAAAAAAAAGTTTTTCTTATTATTTTCTTAGGGGTAGGTTCCATTCCTAAGTTTCGAGGACAAATTTTTTTATTAGTTGGTTAAGATGTAGTGTCCAATTTCCCCTTTTCGGGAAGCGTGACTGAGAAATACTTGGTATCGTTCGATCGGGACAGATTAAATCAAGATTATTTTTTCGTTATGGATTAGTTTCTTCGGAATCAAGTCTCGTATTCAGCGGATCATGCCTTAAGAAAGGACTTGGCGACAGAGTCGCGAGGGACCTTTCCATTGCGCTGGTTTGTTTTCTCGTTTTTGATGCCGCTTGGTTGCTTACTTGTTGGTTTTGGTGGCTTGCATTTTCTTGAACAATTTTGATGGATTTTATTATCTTTGTTCCTTGAACTTTATATTTTGTATCAAACTCTGGGAGACCGAGACAAGAGATATTGATCATCTGTTGGTTCGTGCAGGTGATCGTATAGGCGACGCACGAACAGAGCCTTGAAGATCTCCCCTTTCTCTTTCCTAATTTTCTAACTTGTGAGTGGCTTTACTTTCGATTAGTTCCCTTCTTCCAAGTCTCCATTCTTAATAATCTGACACGTTGTGCGTTCCGATCAACGATACAATAATAATAAAATTGAGTCAAGATAAAAAGAAGTAGACTTGAAACACTTAATGCTTCACCCTGATTTTTTTAGAATTAAATTTTAGAATTTTAATTATTGGTATTATGAATTACTGAGATTAAGGGAGAATTTTCTAAAAAATTTAGTCATTTATAATATATAATATTCATGAATTTATAATTATGTGTATTTAATTAATTACTATTATTATACAAAAAATATATTTTTGGGAGTACAACTATTATTAGAGTATTGTATAATTTTTCTGAAATTTATTGAGATCCAAAACTATTTTTAGATGGCTATATATATATATATATATATATATATATATATATATATATATATATATATATATATATATATATGATTATTTATAATTAAACCAACTCAAACCAAACCAAACCACTAACCCAGATCCGGACCCAAAACCCACTAACCCGAACCCAGAACCAACTAACCCCGTATAGTAACTCCCCGCAGTCCCGACCCCTTCCCCTCCCCGAAACCGACGACCCCCTCTCTTCCTCTCCCTGTAACCTCCCCCTTTCATCCTATATAAACCCCAACATAGCCGACCACAACCGCCAGCATATCCCCTTCCATTCCCGATGAGCCGTCGCCGACGTCGACTGTTGGACCCCCCACCGCAAGCTGCAGAAAGAAGGCCGTCCAATTCATAATCAGCAGCACACGTAAGGTACTCTACTTCTCGCCCATGTATCCCCCTGCACAATAATCCAAACAGTGAATCATTGAGTCCTATGTGAAGACCACATGACCCCCTTGAATCCTGTGTAATTAGTTTAATGTATCGTGTCCTATGTCGATCGTAAATCGTGACACAAAATAGGGAAAAATGACCCAATTTTTAAGAAAAGAAACTGTCCTAGGTGCGCTTGTTTGAGTCACGTTATCTCCATAACGGCATGCAATACTAAAATTCTGCCTTGAACAGTAATTTAGACAACATAACCAAGTTTTTAAGAAAAGAAACTGTCCCAGGTGCGCGTATATGCTGTGATTTATTTGCTGTGGAAATTAGTCAAAAACTTAATTTTTTAAACCCAAATTTTCCCGAAACATGGTTTACCTCGCCAAATGAGGCAACTTCGTCGAGTACGAATTACATCGAAAGACGCGTATCGTCAACGCGAACGTGTAGAATTTCGCAAAACTTGATTTGGATGTGCGTGCACACCGAAATTAATGAGTATCCGTCGAAAAGCCCCATATCGACCTATTTTGACACTCGTTATAATTTTGTGTGTGCTTATTATTTCATAACAAAACTTGCGCTATCGGATTCGCAGCGTTACGCTAGTCCTGTGACCCAAGTTTGGTTCAATTTTGAGAAAGTTGACGAAATACCGTTTCACGGGTCCCACGGTTCTACTTGACGGGTGATTTCGTGACCGACTCATCGAAATCCAGTTCTGGATATTCCGTTGGGTTTGTATCATCGTTCTGGACTCGTAGACACTAAGTTTGACAAATTTGGAGAACTTTGTCTATGGCACGATTTTTGGTACAAAGTGGGTCACATGTGGACCCCGCTTTGACCAGAAACTGTCAATTTTGTCCCTGTATCCAAATTGAGCTTATGGGTAGTCAATCCTAGCTATTTCAAGTATTCTGAGAATAATAGTGATGTTTATTTCAGCATCCGGAGGTGTACCTGGAGATTCTACTATTACAGGAGCAATTGACGGAGCTCAGAACCCAAGCAAGTGTACCTTGCCAAACATGCAAAGATCATGATATATTATTTGCTTATTTTCTTTCTATATATACTCTTGTGATGTACCTATTCAACCTTGGACTATGAGACGTTGCTTAGCGTCCGAACAAGATTCGGGTGTCGACGCCGTACGCGGAGTCGTGTAACGTCATTTAGAGAATTGATTCCACGACCCTATATTTTTACGTTCTTGCTTTACCAAGTATGTCATATCATAGGACACTTGACACTATTTCATATGACAAAATCTTTTCTGAGTTATTTATGGTGATTCTGTATAAGTTTGCATGATTCGGGATATAAGACTTGCATATATAGAGATATTATTATGACTCGTTGTACTAGCTAGAGGTCATGATCTTGCGTGTTATGGATATAAGATGTCATGGATATGAGACGTGAGGTTATATTGGGTGGGGAGAGACACACAGGCTATAGGTTGATTATCTATATATATACTATACTACTGGAGGTGCTTTAGTCTCTGTACCAGAGCTTGGCCCATTACGTTATATTACTTGCTGCTATGGGCTCCCCGACACAGAGCTTGTAGTGGTCTCAGCCTGAGTACTAGTGATGCTCTCTCATTTGTATTTTACATAGCTGGTTACATAGCTTGCCCTGAGGATCTGTTTTATATTTACTATATTTTATTTGGCTTGAGTATTTCTTGTACCTTGCTATGTCCCCTGAGGACCTAGATCCAGATTATGTTCCTAGGTACAACAGAGAAGGATTATCCCAAGGTATATGGGACATGAGCTGACGTTGGAGCAATACTGGCACCAGAGGACGAGGTTGTGCCAGAGAATTTCTCCTGAGTATTTAATTACTTACTCAGTTATCTATGCTTATTATTATTTCATATCTTGACTCATGGATATATGTATTGATGCTATTCCCTTTTCTTTATTGTGTCGAATTGTTCCCCGAGACACTACTTATTTGGACTTGTTGATGGACTATATTTCGTTATCTATTATCTTAACTGGTCTATCATATTATGTTTACTTTCTGTGGATGAGATTAGAATTATACTGTGATAGATGGTTTAGACTTGCATTTATATTTTTTATAACTTAAGTGCACTCTAACGGGTCCATTAAATTAGATTTGCCTATTGGAGTTATGCTGCTGGCCATTTTTACGTGGCTAGTCCTTTGATATGTTGGGACTGGGGCATGACACTTGTCACATAAAATTACTGTATGATCATATTATTGCGTGATGGTCCGCTATGTATGTATCTATTTATGTTTTAGTATCGCTAGAACTTATTCATCTATAACTGTTCAATGGGTAGTACATAACTTGTAATATGATCACATCAGCATGTAGACTATGCCATCGCACTATGCTAAAGTAGTTATGTTTATTCTGATGTCTTAAAATGCTTCGTATGTTAACTTAGTGTTTAGATCGTCAATGATCATGGACAACTTGTGCACAAGGTATATGGTTCATGGGAACGGTCGTCGGGCACCGGGGCCAATTCATCCCGGGCGGAACAACAGTTAGTCGTGCTAGCAACTTAGCACGAGTGTGGCAGAAGTTTGTAGCGGGGCTCCCTACCTGTGCTGCAAGCATCATGGTCTACCTAGACTATAGTCCATGATGGTTTGTCATGACAGTGATCCTTATGTATATTTAAACTATACAAACTAACTATATCTTCGTGGTAGGGAAGGTCATGGTAAGTTGTGTACAGGTGGTTCAGATGGTGCTGGTAAAATGCACCGAGTGGTAGAACATTTTTGTTATGTCTTTTCATTCTATCGCATGTTATAAAATTGAACTAAGGCAAGATGGAAAGATCATATAATAATAATGGTGCATGTTCACATGAATAAGGTATCGATTTGGTGTGTTGGGTTAGCTCGTCCTCACCGGTACTTTTTGAAGTACTGACCCTCATTGCAGCAGGTTCCCCGAGCTAAGGCGACGCGGTGAGGAGCTCAAGCTCCGACCCCAACCTTTAACTGGTCTGAAGTGTTCGTGTTCATGACTTTTGGAGTGTAAGTACATATTCTCAAGGAGCTCGCACATACCCTTTTGAAGCTCCTAGGCGATGGTGCAAACACGTACCCTAGGTGGTTCGGCTATCTCATTTTGCGTCCATCTTGTAATCCCGTATGACACCCCTTCACTGTTGAGTCAAGTGTTTGTAACAAATATGTTCATTATCAATAAAGAGATCTTTTCTTCATTCTAATGTGTGATATTCCATTTGCATACTCTGTTGCATATGTTTCTAAAGTATATCATTATGCCTAGGAATTTGCGGGCGCGCCTTACGCTCGCACGACATCAAACCCCGGGGGTCGATTATCGATCTAACAGAAATTAGGGCGTGACATATGCGACCCCTACAACGTCGTCATGCTGCATTGTCGACGCAGCCAGATCAATAATGTCATGCTCCATCCTCTCGCTCAGAGTCCATAACTCCATGATGCTGCGCTCGAGCGCATCAAATCGTGGTGAGCGTCGCATCGTCCATCTGCAGCTGAGTTTGGGGCTACTTCATAATCCTCCGCAACAACTTGTCATGCAGATCAGGAATCTAACAGTCAACGCTCTCCTGGACTCGGGTAGACGCTTGCGAGGGCTGTGGGGAACACACATTGACAAAGGGGGTCCCTGGAGCACTACATCACAACAAGGACGTCATAGGATTCCGTACCGTAGTACGTACCCCATGTGCCCTAATATACTCCATTCCTATAGTTCTACATGTGTATTGGCTCATGTAGGAATATGAGCATATGGCTCATATCCGGTTTATTCTCTCTCTCTCTCTCTCTCTCTCTCTCTCTCTCTCTATATATATATATATATATATATATATATATATATATATATATATATATATATATATATATATATTAGGATTTTTTATAGATACGTTTATATTTTAATTAGATTTTGTTATAAATATATGTGTAGGTAGTTAGATAATATCAAGTAGTTAAGCTATTAGTTAAGATTTTTTTCTTCTTAATTTTTAATTGTTATGACTAACTAATTACGATTAAAAGTTAGTTTTGAAATTATTTTCTTCCATGTTTTTTGTTAATTAATTGAGGATATATAAATGGCTTAGATGGCTCATTTTTGAGCCATTTTGAAACCGCTTTATAATATATAGTAGAGATAGAGATTATATATCTAACCCAAGGACCCTAGCTAGTACCCTCTCCACTACCTTTCTCGAAGGACAACCGATCGTTACTTTTCTTCCATAATCATGCATCGGGACTATAATGTTTCTTTTTCCTCATCACTTATTTTATCTTTCTATTTTTTAACCACATTGTCTTCAATAATTGTTGTGGGTATGAGGTAACGAGACTAAACAATTGTCAATAGATATTGTAATCTTCGAATATCAAATAGATATACTATATATCACTGACATACTAGCACATGTCATTACACTGACTAGTTTTGCTTTTATCATAGAAATTTAGTTTCATATTTCATGTAGTACACTATAAACATAAGCGTCATTGGTGACGACATTAGCGACGACATTATCGACCCTACACAAAGGCATCGCCAACTACGATGCTCTAGCACGGTGTAGCGGTATTGTCAAAAGGGGGGATAACAACGTTTGTGCGACTCCTAACTATGTTGCTAATTAGTAGGAACATGTCGTACATACAACGCAGGTGAAGGTGGATTAGGGCACGAAACTAGGATGTGAGAGCAACGTGTTCGCGACATACGTGTGCATCAGTCTAGTCACCGATACGTCACAAACTTTTATGCGTAATGTTAGTATTTTCAAATGAAAAGAAAGAATATTTCTTTTGAAGGAAAACTTTATAAAAAGATTACAAATGATTAAAAATCTTATTACAACACTATGCAAATATATAAAAAATTTGAATACACGCTTGAGATTCTGGAGATTGTACCGGTATAGAACTCGATCGACCCGTGATCGCTATGTTCCGTTGGCTACCTGAAGCAAAGGTGAAAAACTTGTAAACTCTGGCTCACGAATGCTGTGGAGCGCAGAGTACAGCAACAAGATGACTCTAATGCTAAAGAATCAATACTTTCGATGTCTTGGCAGCATAAAAATTTATGTTTATATTTATATACAATTCGTACTATAACGGCTATTTGTTGATTTTCACGAGCTAAAACAAGCAATTCTGTAATTTTTACTTATTTTCGTGTAGGAGCATTCTGCACAAAAAATATTGCCTTAACTGAGGATAAATAATAAATCTGAACGCATGCGTAGATCACTGTCTATATATCATTTACGATTAATGTTATTAATTCGGCCCCATGATTACTACGGTGTAATTAATCATGACTGTCGTTTCAAATTTCAAACGTATCCTATTAAAAGCAGCACTTGCTTCAGGATTCGAAATGTCATATATTATTCCTTATCATTAATAGAGAAAAATGGTGGCTTTACATGGAACACAACTGTACTACAACTTAATAGCTAAGCGTAAAGAACACGCAACATAGAGAGCTCTTAAGCGTGAGAAGTCTCCACTAAGACTTAGCTCTGAAGCAGGGTATCTCTTCAATACATAAGGCTTATGTGCTTAAAACTGTGACAATCTTGAGCATTCAGAGCATGACACATTAGCATAGCTGCAATGCATGTCTTTCACGTGGAGAGTCTTTAATGACAAACACATCATGGACTAGTCTACACCTAAGCGCTAGAGCTCTTTAATGCAGAGCACTACTGTGCTTGAAGGTGGCAAATGAGCCCGTTGCTGATCTCGCACTACAACAATCAATTTTTTCCATGTAAAAGCTCTTCTCAGTGTGGAGCATCTTTGCATATAACACTTTACACGGACAGAGAAACTTTGTAGCTAGCAAGTTCCTTAGCGCGGGTAGCTGCATACAATTTCGTGTGGATCAACACGTTGCGCAGAAATGCTAGATGAATGCCAATTTGCAGTTTTTTAAGAGTGTCACTCTTTTATATGCAATAGTGGCTTTAAATCTTACTATTTTTCTTTGCTTCTACAAGACCCCCTTGTAAGTCTTTTGAACATCTGCATAGATTCAGAATACTTTGAATCAAAAACATACAAATGTGATACTGTACTTCTTTTTACATGAAGCATTATTGCGCAAAAATTTACTACCACTGAGTTGGATGAAGAGAACATGGAATGCCGTTGAGATCTCACAATATGTACCAAATCTATTATCTGTTAGTGTTGATTTCATGTCGACAACTGTCAATCATCATTAAATGTTAATTTGATTTGCCTCGATCAGCGAAGGGTCGGTTTAGCCTATAAATAGGGTTGTGCGCTAAAGAGAAAGCTTTTACACTTCCAAAATTTTAAGCCTTTACTCTGCCCAAAGTTTTTTCGTCTTCTTCTTCCGAAGCTTCTGCAATGGCACCGAAGAGCTCATGATCCCAAAGAGAGGCAAGGTCACTGGGAAGGCCCAACTTGTGTATCCCCTTGTTGCTAATCGGGGGTGCGGCCAACAACCCACGAAAAATTTATCCCTGTGGCGATAGATTAGCGACATTTTAGCAATGGACTATTTCATCACTACCTACATCGCAATTCCGTCACTACACTAGCGACAAAAGATACCATCGTCGTACGTCGCTAGGTATGTCGCCATTCTGTCACTACGTTGGTCGCTATTAATTTCATCACTAGTATGCCACAATTTTGTCGCTATATTGGCGATGTAATTGTCTGTTGTCATTCTGTCGCTAGGAGTTCATCGTTTCTCTGTCGCCGGTCCGTCAACCTAGTGACGTCCCAGCAGCGATGGATTATTTCTAGCGACAGATGCTATACCGACAAATTTTATCCATTGGTAGTCCGTCGCTATTCTTCTTTGGCGATGGATTTCGTGGAAATAATGTATATTTATGTCTCTATTTCCTTGTATTTTTACCAGTGAGGACTTTGAATCACAACCAAATTAGACTTTTAAGGGTTGAGATTTCCCAAGCAAGATTAACAAATTCTTGATTGACAAGTAGCTTGAGGTTGAAGACGTTAATCCCTTTTGTTCCAATTATTTTGCTCTTCATCTTGTTTTGCTAACTTGAAGTGAAGATTACTCAAGGGAAGTAACACGAAAGATGGTAACTTGAGGTTGAAAATGTTTTGACAAAAGTTCCAGTGCCAATTCAGAATCAACTTCTTGATCGTGATTTGCTTCTAGATAAGTAGAGCTTCAAGTTGAAGTAGCATCAAAGAAGGAAAGCTACTCGTGAATAATTTACAAAAGTAGGCCTACTTTTCATGGTATTTTGATGGTATGTGGTAAATGGCGTAGGCTTTAAATGGCACTGGAACTTTTGTACCTGCGTTACAATAGTAAATGGTGCAGGTACAAGAGAAGCTAAAGTACTCGTGAATAGTTCAGTTCTTGATCATGTTTTTGCTAGCTCGAGGTTTAAGTAGCATAAAAGAAGGTAAGCTGCCCGTGAATAAGTTACCATACACAATAAACTATGCTACTTTCCATGTTATGTAGTACATTCCAAGTTCCAATCATCCATAGGTGCTAAGGATTGGATTTTTAAAATTTTAAATTTTAGACTGTAGGAACTCATTTTGTAGAATAGTAAGTTCCAATTTGAAGCCAAACTTTCTCGATTCTAGATTTTACATTTTTTTTTTCCGTCAATTTTTGACCCAGCAATCTTTGGGACCGGAGCTCACTTTATCATTTTCTACTATTCTCATACAAACCCAACCCATTCTACATTTACCATTTTTTTTTTGAATTATTGGACCCCAAATTGCATTGGAGAGTCCTAACTACTAATGATGCTCGTAAGGCCCATCCCAATTTCTAGATTATAGATTCTGAATGTAGGAGCTTAATTTGTAGAATAGTAAGAACCATTCTAAGTTGCAATTTCTAGATTTTCAGGTCCAACTCACCTACACGAGCTATATGTTGGGCCTGAAAATTTCTAGGTTCAAAATATAGGAAATTATTTTGTAAAATAGTAAGTCCCAATTTGGAGCCCAATTCTAGATTTATATTTTTTTTTTCCACATTAATTTTTGACCACACAATCTTTGGGACCAAAGCTCATTTTATCATTCTCTGTTATTCTCATACAAACCCAACACATTCTATATTTACTTTTTTTTTTAAAATATTAGGTCTCAAGATGAAATTGTGAGCACCATCCACTAATGATGCTCTTACAAGAGTAATTCTTTTGTGCCCTTATGATTCATGGGTGTTTGGTACGCAGAATATTATATAGCAAAAAGTTCAATATTTTCAGAAATTAAATTTTCGGTAATTAAATTTTTTGAAAAATTATATTTTTATATTTGGTGAATATATAAATATTTAAGGAAGAAAATAAAAAAGGATAAAAAATGAAAATAAAAATTAAAATAATAAAAACTAAGAAAAAAAATCATTCTTAAAAATAAAAAAAAAACATAAAAATTGAATAAAAAAACATAAAAATAAAAAAATATTAAATTTTTTTTAAAAAAAAATGAAAAAAAGGTTAAAAACGAAAAAACGATTTTTTATTTTTTTTATTTTTTATATTAAACAGAGTATTAGGGAAAAAAAAATCAAAATTTTATTTTGATCGAAAAAATATATAGCCACATTTTTATGGGATATGATTTCCATGTTTTGTGGATAAATTATTTCAAAATTTTACACTAATTTTAAAGGCACTTCAATTATTACTTAGGCTAGTCCAAATTTTGATTTTTTTTATTTACAAGTTCGCCATCGAAAAATTGCTCCAGACACGTCAAATTTTTTTAGGACGGTCAACATTGTGACACTCCTAAATAATTGGAACTGTAAAAAAAATTGACAGTCCTTCCAATTGGAAGGACTATCAATTTTTTTGACAGTCCATGAAAAAAATTATAGAAGAAGAAGAAGAAGCAACAGCAGAAGCAGAGGCGGGGTGCAGGGGCGAGGGCGGGCCGGCGATGGACGAGTGGCGGCAGCAGCGACAGCAGCAACAGCAGCGGGGGGCTCCGTCTCCTCCCCCGCCTCCTCCTCCTCCCGCCGTCGCCTCCTCCTCCTCCTCCTCCAGTGGTTGGAGTTGAAGTTTGGGGTGGAAGAAATGATAGTTGAACTGTTCTGAGTAAATTTTGGACTATCCTAAGTAAAAGTTACAAAATTCTGAACTGTCCTAAACAATTTTGAAAGTACCTTTAGAATTAGTCAACTTTTATAATCTAAGCAAATATGAAAATATATTTTCCATTCTAAAATTTTCGAAAAAAAAAAAAAAAAAAATCTTGTACCAAACTTCCCGAAAGAATAATTCCTTTTGTGTGTATCTATGTTAGTATATGAGAAGAATTCATACTAAACCCTACATCAACATAGTCTTAGTGTTTCATTTTGAGAATTAAGTAATTTTATTTTCATTTATATAACCATTTGATTGAACTTTATCTTGTAAAATCCGAATCATCCATGTTGCAAGTTATGGTTTTCATGATAAAAAACCCGCCAAATTCGGGTCGTGGGTAGATATATCCTGTCTCCAGGTAACTATGATCTACAAATAAATGTTTTAAGGGAAGACAAAGTTCTAACACCCTCCATCTATATGCACACTCAACTGACTTTTGTGGTAAGTGAGAAGAGGTATAATTTTTCTGGCTGGACGGGGGTCTCGGAATCAAATCGCTGGAGAGATGTGAGAACAGTGAACCCAAATGACATACAACACAGCATGTGTAAAGTCCCGTGTGTATTATCAGACATCTCAAAAAAAAAAAAAAAAAAAACCCTTCAGACAAAAATTTGCGAATTCCTAAAGTTCTTGGGACTGTTTGGTTCTGAAAAGTAGAACGAAGTAGAACAAAATAAAATTTAAAAAAAAAAAAAAATTCTAAAAATCGATATTTTGCGTACATATTGTAGTGAAATAGAACTAAGTGGAAAACCTTTCGTTTCGGTGCTTTGAAGAAGTGAAGGTTAAAAGTAGAAAATCCTAAAATTTGCTGTTTAGTTAATTTTTGAAGTGAGTGAAAAAGTGCAACAAGTGACATGAATGATAAATCTTTTTTTGTTAATGTAAAGAGGAAGTGGTCCTCTAATCAAACAAGCGAAATCGGAATAAGAAATTTTCAATTCCGTGCTACATTTCGAAGAAGAAGAAAATTCGATGTTGAAACTCTGATTTCGTGGCAGACAAGATTTATTCTTCATGTCAATGTTAGGGATGGAGATGGCTTACCCGCAGGATGCGAGAGCTAGTTGGATTGGAAGTGGTCGCATGTGCAATGCGGAAACAAAGTAAGAAAGTACAAAACACGAGGGAATTAACGAGGTTCGACAATGTGCCTATGTCCTCCAACAACTACAGTTCTTTTCTTTCTCCACTAAGAATAGTGGAATTACAAGTTACAATCTCTCTCTTGCATTCACTCAAGAGGCACACAAATGTCTTTGTTCTCATACAAAAGTATGAATACACTTTGGTGAAGAAGCACTCGGAAGAAACACCACAAACAAGAAGCTCTAGGAAGGATCACACAAACGTCTCCCAATCATCCTGGGAGGTAGAAGCTTCCCCTCCAAAATTGTTTCCTCCAAGATTCATTAAGCTTGGAAATTCTAAAAGATAAAAATCTTTCTCCAAGGTGAATGAACCTTGAAAACATCAGCATTTCTCTCTCCACTTATGGAGGGATCACCCAACAGTTAAATCTCGGTAAATATTGTCTATAAATATTCCAACTAAATAGATAAAGCGGTAAAAAAAATACAAAATTTGATTTTTTTTTTCCAAATCTGCAAACCAAACATGCAATTCTGGACTGATTTCCGATTACAAATATACTGTTAGAAATAATGATGTTTTCCTTGTTACAAAAATTTCAGAATACAAAAATTAAAATTAAATAGATGTTACCGGCCTCTGGGGAAGTCGTGCACGAAGCACTGCCCTAAGAGTTTATTCGGGATCTGTGTGCAGACGTTCCCGAAGCTCCTAGTGGTAAAACTCCCGCACTACCGGTATCTCGTTGCCGCACACAACTTGGAGAGAACGACCACGACTTAGCTCTGCCCAGAGCTTGGAGACGATGAGAAATGAACAGAATGTTGACGGAGGTTTGGAGTAAAGAAAATTCTGAATAGATTACAATGAAACACAGTCGAATATATATAACACTGTTGTGTAACGGTCAGAATTAATTTACGATTAATTCAGCCGTTACACAGGAGAATTAAACGAATGAATCTGGACACAATAACGGTTCAGAAACATTCGTAACGTTCAGAAATTAATTCCAACGTTCAAAAAATAAATGACAGAATTAAGAGGAGCAAAAAGAATTTTAGGGTCCCAGCCCGAACCCGAAGAGAAAATCGGATCGACATTCGGCGCCCGCAGATGTGGGCACGTACCCGCACCCGTTACGCGCGCCGAACCGAACCGAACCGAGCCGAGCCGGGCCGGGCGGCGGCGGCGGCGCGCGCGTGTGGCCCAAGGGGTTCCCCACACAACAACTTAATAGAGCAAAGAAGAGAAAGTAATATATGTACACAAGAGGGCTTTGGTGCATCCGATGTGGTACTAAAGAAAGAAAGAGGAATTGAACTTTTGCAAGAGAACAAAAACAAAACCAACAATCCCCCCCAAAAGGTCAAGTTCCGAAACAGAGATAAGAGTGAAGTAAAATAGAGAGAGAGAGAGAGAGAGCATCTGGGCAGTAAAATACTATGCATAGATGAGATGGACTACAGCCTTGAATCTCACGTAGTGACTATTGCCTTAATCTGAAGAAGTGCTTGATGGACTATGCCTTGAATCAGACTTCTTGAACCAGATTTAGAAAATAGCACACATAGTACGCTAGAGGTCCTTGATCTATCGGGTGGCACTTTTAAATGGCCATGCGCACTATCCATATTCATGAGAGTTGTCTGGGATCGCCCTGTCCTATAGTCGCGGCCTTCACGACTTCTCATATAGGTAAGTCCTTAATGGTTGGTGATATGAATCAACCCAGCATTACAGCTTGGACCTATTAAGAGTTTTAAACTCATCCTAACCATATCACACAGGAACACTGTCACCATAGGGATGGGGAGTCATTGTACACATGTACAGCCGCTTGGGCTTTATTTTAATGAGACTTTTAATCTCGAGTCAGTGTTCCATAAAGTCACCTAAGTTCAGCTTGTTTCTACCCATTGAACCGGCTTCTTGGGATCTCCAGTCAGACTCGGTTGGGTTGCCACTGCTGGTGACTAACTTATGAGCTTAACCCCATCCTCCTCGATGATTCTAGGATCAAAGTCCTAGACAGACCCTTCGTCAAGTGATCTACAAGGTTCTTTTCTGACTTTATATAGTCAAGAACCACATATTTGCCTAATAGGCTTTTTATTGACTTGAAGCGCAGCTGCAGGTGCCTGTTCATCTTAGCATTCACAGAATCATGCTTTAGTAGTTCAATAACAGATTTATTATCACAATTTATAGAAATTGCAGGAACAGAACTAAGAGAAACAGGTATATGCATAATAAGATTTTTAAGCCATTCAGCTTCTGTGCAAGTTGTATCTAAAGCTATCATTTCAGAGTCCATTGTACTCCTAGCTATGATAGTTTGCTTGCAAGAGCCCCAGGAGATTGCAGCTCCTCCTAGAGTAAAAACATATCCAGTAGTAGATTTTATATCATGTGAGTCGGTTACCCAGTTTGCATCTGAATAACCTTCTATGATATCAGGGTGCCTAGTAAAATGAAGTTTGTAATCTAGGGTGCCCTTGAGATATCTAAAAACCCTATCCAAGGCAGTCCAATGCGACTGATTTGGGTTACTGGTATATCTGCTCAGTCTCCCAATAGCAAATGCAATATCAGGTCTTGTCCTGTTTGATATATACATAAGGGAGCCTATCATCTGTGAATATTTATGTTGCTCCAAAGGTGATCCTTCATTCTTTTTCAGTACAATACTGCTGTCATAAGGAGTAAGGACATGTTTCTTATCAAATAACTCAAATCTTTTTAGCATTTTTCCAATTGAATGTGCTAAAGATAGAGTATAACCCTCTTTGCCTTTGGTCACTTGCATTCCTAAAATTAAGTTGGCTTCTCCTAGGTCTTTCATATCAAACTGGCTAGATAAATAGTTCTTTGTAGTATTTATTAATTCCAGTGATGAACCTAGGATAAGGATGTCATCTACATACAAGCATAAAATGACATAACTTTTACATGTACCTTTAGAGTATATACATTTGTCATACTCATTTGACAAGAAACCATATTCACAAATTACTTTGTCAAATTTGTTGTGCCATTGTTTGGGAGCTTGTTTCAAGCCATAGAGGGATTTTACTAGTCTGCAAACTTTCTTTTCTTGACCTTTAGCAATGAAACCTTCAGGTTGGTCCATATAAAGTTCTTCCTCTAGGTCTCCATTCAAAAATGCTGTCTTTACATCCATTTGATGGATTAGCATATCATGAATGGATGCTAAGGCCAAGAGAGTTCTAATGGATGTGATCCTAGCTACAGGAGAGTAGGTATCAAAATAATCTAACCCTTTCTTCTGGGTAAAATCCTTGGTAACTAGTCTAGCTTTGTATTTCTCTATAGTACCATCGGCTCTGAGTTTCTTCTTGAAAATCCACTTACAGCCTATTGATTTATTGCCTAAAGGTAGATCTGTTAGAAACCAAGTGTTATTCTCCATGATGGAGTTGTATTCACTGTTAATGGCTTCTTTCCAGAAGGGAGCATCAGGAGACAACATTGCTTCTTCATAAGTTGAGGGATCACCCTCTATCAAAAAGGTGAAGAATCCTTCTCCTAAATTTTTCTCAATCCTATTCCTTTTACTCCGTCTTGGTTCTAAGTCTTGTTCAGATTGAGAGCTAGGTATCTGAACATGAGAACTTGTAGAGGGTATGGAGGAAGAGATTGAACTTCTATCCTTAAAAGGAAATATGTTTTCAAAGTAAACTGCATCTCTTGCTTCTATAATGGTATTGTTAGAGATTTCATTTACTTCTGAGTGAGTCACTAGAAATCTATTGGCATAGCTGTCTAAGGCATATCCTATGAAAACAGCGTCTACAGTCTTGGGACCAATCTTCCTCTTTTTAGGTTCGGGAATT
Source organism: Iris macrosiphon (assembly GCA_036927795.1). Taxonomy (NCBI): domain Eukaryota; kingdom Viridiplantae; phylum Streptophyta; class Magnoliopsida; order Asparagales; family Iridaceae; genus Iris; species Iris macrosiphon. Next base: position 25,275,643 of record JAYESA010000006.1, on the reverse strand, counting down.
CCGACTTTAGCAAGGCATCCCCAAACTCTAAGGTAATTAATCCTAGGTGCTCTACCTTTCCACAGCTCATAGGGAGTCTTATCTTTTGTCTTACTAGGAATCCTATTAAGAATGTAACAGGCAGTTAAAAGGGCTTCTCCCCACAAGTTATCAGGAGCACCAGAGCTGAGAAGCATGGCATTCACCATATCTAACAGAGTGCGGTTCTTGCGTTCAGCAACTCCATTAGACTGAGGTGAATATGGAGCAGTTACCTCATGAATTATTCCATGTTCTTCACAGAAGTTAGTTATTTCGTTTGAGGTATATTCTCCACCACGATCAGATCTAAGGATCTTAATCTTCCTTTCTAATTGATTCTCAGCTTCAGATTTGTAGACCTTAAATCTATCTAGAACTTCATCTTTGGTTTTGAGAAGGTAGATATAACAATACTTTGAATAATCATCTATAAATGTAACAAAGTATTTTCTACCGCCTCTAGTCAAAATCCTATTAGAGTCACATACATCACTATGAATAAGTTCTAGAGGGTCAGAATTTATTTCTACAGATTTGAAAGGTAATCTAGTGTGTTTGGCTTAAACACAAATCTCACATTTGTGTTTGTCATCTATTGGAGTCTTGGGAATAAGATCTAAGGTCATCATTCTTTTAATAGAACCTAGGTTCACGTGACCTAGTCTGCCATGCCAAACATTTGAAGATTCTATATTAGAGACAATGAGAGAACCATCAGACATTTTATTCATTGTACTTAAAATAAAAAGACCGTCTCTTACAAAGCCTTTTCCTATAAAAGAGTCATGCTTAGAAAAAACTACTTTATTAGCCTCCATTACAATTTTGTATCCTGAGGCTACAAGAAGGGATCCACTAACTAGGTTTCTCCTCACAGACGGCACATGAAGAACATCATGAAGAGTTAAGATTTTTCTTGATGTCATCTTTAGGTTAACTTTTCCTCTTCCAATAATTTGTGCCGTTGAGCCATCTCCTAGGGTCACACCTCCTCCATTTGATTCCTGATAGTTTGAAAAACATGAGCGATCAAATGAAACGTGAACATTAGCTCCAGAATCCAACCACCAATCATCAGAATGGTAAGAGAGGTTAATAAGGGGTTGAAAGCTTACAGACCTGAAGGAACTCGAAGAACCTTTGTGAAGCATGTTCGCTTCTGGTCTAACTGAGCCCTTTCCTTTGTAGGAGGTCTGGACAGCTTCCTTCTTCCTATGGTAGCAGTTGATGGCCATATGGTTTGTTTTACCACACACAAAAAAAAATCTCTTCTGATCCTGAGTCTGACTGAAGTTTATAGGTTTTTGGTTTTGGTGATGAGGCTGAAAGTTTTTCTTCTTCTTGAAGAAATTCTTTTTGGGTTTATAAGAAAAATTAGACTTGGGTTTTCCTTGGCCTTCTACAAGGTTTACCTTAGCTTTAGATTCAGTCTTAGGCTTAGACCTCAATCTAATTTGTTCTTCGGTTCTAATTTTCTTTAGGACTTGATTGTAGGTAAGTTCTTCTTGTGTATGAATAAGATCCTTAGCCACATCAGACCAAGAGGGAGGTAGCTTGTCTATTAGGCATGCTATTTTATGCTCATTGGAAAAAGATGTCCCTTTGGCTTGAATATGTCTAAGGTATTCTTGGAATTCATGGAGCTGGTCATTCATTGGTTTGTTATCTACCATAAAATACCTATTAAAGGTTGAAGAATTAAACCTTTCTATTCCGGCATCATCACAGCCGTATTCATCTTCCAAGGCTTTCCATAGTTCTTTAGCGCTCTTGTATTCAAAAAATATATCATACAAGGATTCAGATAATGCGCTTAGAATTCTATGAAAACAATGGAAGTCTATCTCTTTTGGGGTTTTTGTCACGCCCCAGTCCCAAAATACCGAGGGACCGGATACGTGGCAATGGTCAGCAGTACGCACCGATGGACAAACCCAATTTAATGGATCAATCAGGGCATACTTAAGCTGTAATATAACAAGTCTACGACAACATGGCACAACTAATCTCATCCACACAAGATATAAAATATGATCCACAGAATAAATAAGGAATGTAAATCATCAGCTAGCCTCAACAAAGTACTTCGGGGAACAACCCGATAAGTATCTAGTACAATGGTTCAACAGACCAGAAATAAATGACTGAAATAAATAAATAAATAAATGCTGAGCATGAACAGGGATGCTCAAGAGAAGTCCTCAGCTAACACCTCGTCCTCAGATGGCGGTACAACTCCTGGATCAGCTCCTGCTCCAGTCCCGTATACCTCGGGATAGATCTCGTCCTCAAATCCTGGGGACATAATCCGAATCCAGGTCCTCAGGGGACATAGCAAGGTACAAGAAAGCTCATGCCAATAAAAATATAAGCAGTGCAGCAATAATAAATAAATAAAGCAACAGGGTAAATAGGTAACCATCTAAGTGAACATGCAAGTGAGAGCATCACTAGTCTCAGGCTGAGCCACTACAAGCTCTGTGTCTGGGAGCCGGTAGTGGTAATAACAAGTAATGTGTCTAGCTCTGCTCCGAGAGTCTACGACCTCACAGTAGTAAAAGATATATATAATAAAACAGCCTGTAGCCTGTGTGTCTCTCCCCACCCAATGTAACCACGCATATCATGACCATAACGTCTCATGTCCATGTCAAGCGGGGTCATAGCTAATGCAACAAGTCATACTATATCTAAGAATATAATGTCCAAGTCCTGTATCCTATACAGAATCACCACGAATATCTCGGAAGATCCTGTCTCATGAATGGTGTCAAGTGTCCTGGGTCATATGGTACTTGGTAAGACAAGTACGAGAGTATAAAGTGTCACGAATGTCCATTTCTAGATGACCGTACCCAACACTGCGTACAGTGTCGACACCCGACTGATAATCGGACGCTAAGTACGTCACACAGTCCTAGGTTAAGCATGCACAGCAATATAATGAAGCAAGAAAATATATAACAATACTGCAGAGTTTGGCAAGGTACACTTGCTTGATGTTCGAATATCAACTGTCGTCCTGGTATCTGTGGATCCGGTAGGTACTACTCCAAAAACTATAATAAACATCACCAATAGTCTCAGAAGATATCAAACTGCTAGAAATGCCTGTCCTTACGTCCAATTTGGACACAGGGGCAAAAAGGTCATTTTCGGATTAAAGCGGAGTCCACATGTGGGCCACTTTGCACCGAAAAGCGTGTCAGGGTCAAAGGTCTCCAAATTCTGCAAACTCAGTGTCTACAAGTCAGGAACGATGATACGAACCCAACGGAACTTCCAGAATTGGATTCCGATGAGCCGATCACAAAATCACCTGTCAAGTGGAGCCGGTGGGGCCCACGACACGCGATTTTATCAACGTTCTCAGAATCGGACCAAACTTGGCTCACAGGACCAGCGCATCGCTACGAGTCCGATGGCGTAAGTTTCGTCTCGATCCGACGTGTGTACACAAAGTTACAGCGTATTCCAGAAAGGTCGGATACGGGGTGTCGTCGGCGGATACGCGTTGATTCCGGGGTGCACGCACCTCCAAATCGACTTCTGCGAAATCTCACACGACCGTATCGACGACGCGCACGGTTCGGTAAAGATCACGTACGACCAAGTCGTCCCGTTTGGCGGGGCGTACCCAGTTCCGGGATGAATCGGGGCATTGTTTTTCCTGTTTTTGGATCGCGGTGTGCGATCACCACAGGACGCGATGCACCGAGCGAGTTGCACGGGCACCGAGAGGGTTACACAGTCTACGCATAGCAACTGACGGAATTGAAAACGGTGCTTCGATGAGGAAGAAATAGGTACCTGAACAGGGCTTCGTGAGTTCTGAATTCTGAGTTTCCGAAATCCAAATCGACGCGGGCCGAGTCCTGGTCACCGTGTCCGGATCGAGCTCCTGTCCGTGTCCGTCGCTCGCGTCCTGGTCGATCGACGGAGAGGAGATCTTGATGGCTACGGCGAAGTTGGCAGCGGCTTGGGGCTGCTGTCGAGTCGCACGGAGGTTCAGCGGGGTCTCGGCTGGATGGGTGATCGAGCGGCGATGAACGGCAGGCCGACGTCGGCATGCCTCCGGGCGGTGGCGGAGTCGCTGTGAAGCGGAGGCGGGGTCGCTGTGAGAGTCTCGGCGTTGAGGCGACGATGGGGCTGTGGAAGTTTCGGCGGTGGGGTTGCTCACGTAAACCTAGGTGGGGGTTTAAATAGGCTACAGTAAATCCGGCCATTAGGATTCAGGTTGGGCTTGGGTTTGGGTCGGATAGGTTCAATCAACCCAATAGCTCTTTTAAGCTTAGAACTCATTTCCGGGGTCCAAATAATTCACCGAAAAATACCGTAGGTCCGGTTTTCTATTGCACATCATAATATATTATTTCTAGAATATTTTAACACCAATTAGACACACTTAAAATTCTTTAACCCATAATTACCTTTGCTATAATTTCCAAAAATACCGAAAATACGAGAAAATTATATTAAAGATTTATTCTGAAAATTTGGGTGTTTACAATCTTCCCTCCTTAAAAGGATTGCGTCCTCGCAATCAAAGAATAAGCTACTAAAGAAAGAGTTATGGAAATACAAGGTTGCTCAGCTAACAACTGCCTCCTCGAACAAGTGGGGGTAACGCTGGCGCATACTATCTTCTCGTTCCCAAGTCGATTCGCCAGGGGAATGATGTTTCCATGCTACTCGAACCAGTCTGATTGTCTGTCCCCGTAATGTCTTCTCACTGACGTCAAGGATGCCAACTGGTTGTTCTTCATATCTCAAACTTGGGCCCACTGAAATCTCTGAATGATCGACTACGTGACTTGGGTCGGTCACGTACCTTCGCAGCTGAGAGACGTGGAATACGTCATGCACTCCCTCTAAGGATGGAGGTAACGCAAGACAATAAGCCACCTCACCAATGCGCTCTAGAATGTCAAATGGCCCAATATACCTTGGGCTCAGCTTGCCTCTGCTCCCGAATCTGATAGTACCACGGGTGGGCGAAATCCTCAAGAACACGTGATCTCCTTCTTTAAACTCTAGGGGACGTCTGTGCGTATCTGTCCAATGCTTCTGTCTGTCCTGAGCTGCTCGTAGATGATTCTGAATCTGTTTTACCTTCTCCACTGTCTGCGTTACCAATTCGGGACCCAGTAGTTGACGTTCACCAACGTCACTCCAACATATAGGCGATCTGCACTTCCTTCCGTATAATGCCTCGAATGGTGCCATCTGGATGCTGGCCTGATAACTGTTGTTGTAGGAGAACTCTACTAAGTGCAAGTGATCTTCCCAAGATCCTTCGAAGTCTAGCATACAAGATCGTAACATGTCCTCCAATATCTGAATGGTGCATTCTGATTGGCCATCTGTCTGCGGGTGGTATGCCGTGCTGAATTTGAGTCTGGTGCCCAGACTCTCTTGCATGCTTCTCCAAAAATGAGAGGTAAACCTCGAATCTCGATCCGATATAATACTAACAGGCACTCCATGTAATTTGACAATTTGTCGCATATACATGTCGGCTAGTACCTCTGTGGACTGTCCAACTCTAAATGGCAAGAAGTGTGCCGATTTAGTGAGTCTATCCACAATAACCCATACTGCATCTCTTCCGCTGGGGCTTCTCGGAAATCCTGTGACAAAATCTATCGTGATGTGCTCCCACTTCCATTCCGGTATCGGGAGCGGCTGTAACATACCTGCAGTCCTCTGATGCTCGGCCTTTACTTGCTGGCAGACTAAGCATTTGGCCACAAATCTTGCGATCTCTCTTTTCATTCCATGCCACCAGTAATACTGTCTCAAGTCCCGGTACATCTTGGTTCCTCCTGGATGAACAGAGTACATAGAGCTATGTGCTTCCGTCATTAACTCCTGCCTCAATTCTCCATTTGGAACATACAGGCAATTTCCAAACCTCAATGTCCCGTCTTCGTGAATGCGAAGTCCTGTCTGCATGCCTGCTTCTGTCCTTTCTTTGAGTCTTCGGAATCTAGCATCGGTGGGCAATGCCTCCTTAATCTTCTCCACGAGTGATGACTGAATCTCAAGATTAGCCATCAAGCCATTCTGTCCTGGTAAGACAACCTCTATCTGAAGCTCCTGTAAATCTCTCAATAACTCGGGCTGCATCGTCAAGAAATAAGCCGTAGGCTTCCTGCTCAGTGCGTCTGCAACTACATTTGCCTTCCCCGGATGATACTGCAGATCGATGTCAAAATCTACCATTAATTCCAGCCAGCGTCTCTGCCTCATGTTAAGCTCCTTCTGAGTATATACATACTTCAGACTCTTGTGATCAGTAAAGATTTCTACCCTTTTCCCATAAAGATAGTGCCTCCAAATCTTTAATGCAAATATAACTGCTGCTAACTCCAGATCATGTGTTGGGTAGTTCTTCTCGTGGACCTTCAATTGTCTTGATGCATAAGCAATGACTTTGCCATGTTGCATCAAAACACATCCTAGTCCACTGCCTGATGCATCACTGTAAACAACAAAACCTCCTGACCCTGCAGGAAGAGTCAAGATAGGTGCTGTTGTTAATCTTCTCTTCAATTCTTCGAAGGCCTTCTGACAGTCTTCTGTCCATATAAACTCATGGTCTTTGCGTGTCAGCTTCGTCATCGGTTCTGCAATCCTCGAGAAATTTTCTACAAACCTTCGGTAATATCCCGCAAGTCCGAGAAAACTTCTCACCTCTGCAACTGATGTGGGTGTAGGCCAAGTCTCTATTGCCGCAACTTTCTCTGGATCCACTGAAAGTCCTTCTCCTGATATGATGTGTCCCAAGAATGGCACTTTGTCTATACAGAACTCACACTTACTGAGTTTGGCATATTACTTCTCCTGTCTCAAGGTCTCTAACACGATTCTGAGATGCTCCTCGTGCTCTTCAGGGCTCTTGGAATATATGAGAATGTCGTCAATGAATACAACTATAAATTTATCCAAGAACTGATGAAAGACTCTGTTCATTAAGCTCATAAACACTGCTGGCGCGTTGGTTAAACCAAACGGCATCACCAAGAACTCGTAATGTCCATATTTGGTCCTGAAGGCTGTCTTCGGGATGTCTTCCTTCCTCACCTTGATCTGATGATAGCCGGATCTAAGGTCAATCTTCGAGAATACCCTTGCACCACTCAATTGATCGAATAGATCATCAATGCGTGGTAAGGGATACCTGTTCTTGATGGTTACAGCATTTAGTGCCCTGTAATCAATGCACAACCGTACTGTTCCATCCTTCTTCGGCACAAATAATATGGGTGCTCCCCAAGGTGAAACACTGGGCCGAATGAAACCCTTCTCCAAAAGATCATCAACCTGTTCTTTCAGCTCCACTAACTCCTTAGGTGCTAGCCGATATACTGATGAAGTGATAGGCTCTGCTCTTGGAGTTAAGTCTATTGTGAATTCTATTTTCCGATCAGGCGGTAAACCTGGAAGATCATCAGGAAATACATCCACAAATTCTGATATGACTCTTGGGTAACCTGTCTCCCCTTCTCCAGATAATACCCTAAGAGTAGGCTGAACTCCTTGCTCTACTGCTCCTCGAAGGAACTCAAATTCTGGGTATCCAGGCGGTCTAAATATAACCTTTCCCAACCGACAATCAAGAGTCGCATGGTACTGACTTAACCAGTCCATACCAAGTACAACGTCATAGTCAGGCATAGAAAAGATCAAAAATTGGGCGCACATTTCTCGGCCACAAACTACTACAGAACATGATCTACAGACATCACTAACCGGAATAATTCCACCTCCCATAAGAATTCTCTTCATCTTCGGAAGGGGTGCGGTAGCTACTCTATGGGTGGCTACAAAGCTAGCTGCTATAAATGAATGCGATGCTCCCGAATCAAATAATGCTACAGCTGGTAATGAAGCTACTAAAATAGTACCTGCGATGACTTCACCTGCAGTAGCTTCCTGCTCAACAGCTAATGTGAATGCCTGGCCTCGACCCTGAGCTGGTCCTCTCTGCTGTTGTTGTTGTTGAAATAGAGCTGCCTGCGGTGCCAGGGGTGGTCTCTGCTGGTTCCCTCCTGGGGCTGGTGGCCTGACGCCTCCAACTCCTGTCTGCTGTGCTCCTGCTGCCGGGTAAGCTGGTCGTGGTGCAGGCAAAGCTAATCTCGGTGCTCCCTCTCTTGGTTTAGTGCAGTCTCTAGAAAAGTGCTGGTCTGATCCGCAAAGCAGGCATAGTCTCAACTTACGCCTGCACTCTCTCTCGATGTGTCCTACCTTGCCGCAGTGGTGACAGGTAGGAAGAGTTACGGCCCGGTGTGCTGCTCTCTCCGGTATACTCCTCTGGAATCATTTTGCAGAATCTCCTGGTGCTGTCTTGGTTGGTGCGGATGTGTTTGGCCTCTTCAGATTCGATTCCCTTCTAGTGACGCGCTCCATGCGTCGTGCTGCTGCAAGGACCTCAGTATAAGATGTAGGTGCGACTGAGCCAATCAATCTCTGAAGCTCGAACTCAGTCCATCAAAGAACTTCTCTGCTTTTTCTTCCTCCGTCGAAATCAATGTCGGAGCGAAGCGACTTAGGCGTATAAACTACGCGTTGTATTCTTCCACTGACATGTTGCCTTGGATAAGGCGGTTGAACCTGTCTCTGAGCTCTGACCGTGCGACTGCTGGAATGTACATCTCTTGGAAGAGTCTGGAGAACTCTTCCCAAGTGACTCGGTCCTGTCCGAGCCTCCTTTCCTCTGCTAGCCACCAGTGATGCGCATTATCAGTTAACTGCATTCTGACTGCAGTCATCCACTTCTCTCTCGGAAGTTCAGCGGCTTCCAACTGATGCTGGATGTTAGTGAGCCATTCATGAACTTCTGTTGGCCCTTCTTTGCCGAAAAATGTGCGAGGCTTGAGATGACGGAAATCGGTGATAGATCCCGTCGCTGTTCGCCTCGTTGGTGGATTTGCCTGCTCCAATGCGGATACCAGGCTGGTCCTCAAATACTCTGTCTCCTGGCGATGGGCCTCTTACTGAATCTGTTGCTGGGCCTGCATCATGGCATACATCATCTGGAACATCTGTTGCCCGTCTATGGCTTGTCTCTGATGATAATAAAGATCCTCTTTTTCTGTACATTGATGCTCAAATTCCGAATCAGGAATCCTCTCCCCATAACGATATAGAACATATAGCACAAAGATTCTTGAAAGCTATAGATTCCTATCATCCGTATGTGTGGGAAGTAGTGTCACCATCTAATGTCATCACGATATATGGGTCACATGAGAAATCTATCTTTATTGTCCCGCCTACTCGTAGCAGTCAGCTGTAAACTCCCTCACCCAAAATAGGTATTTTGTGTATATTTTTATATTATTATATTTATTATAAATGTTGAATTTATTTAGAGTATTCTCTTAGTTAATTAGAAAATAATTTTTTCTAATATATTTACTTATATAAATATTTATTTAGAGTTATTTTTAGGCTATTTTAGATTATTGGGATTTTTTCATAATTTTTAGTTAATTAAAAACTAGTAACACGAATTTTCTAGGACTTTGAAGAATTTATTTTATGTTCAAACTTAATTAAAAATATCCCAAACTTTTATTTTAGGTTCTAAATAATAAAATATATTTTCTAGAATTTTTTGGGAATTTTTTGATTATGTTTAGCATTTATTTTGAGTTAATTATGAAAAACTGAATTAAAAACTAATTTCTGAAAAAGAAAACCCAAAAAGTAATTAATTCTGCCCAGTCAGCAAACAGGGGGGCCCACCTGTCAGCCTCCAGCAGTGAACAGTGCCGGGCCCGCCTGTCAGTGACCGCTGAGTGGGTGCGAGCCGAGCCGAGCCGACCTCGAGCCGAGCCGAGTCAGAGTTCGACTCGGACTCAGCTGAGCCGAGCCGCGTCAGTGCCTGACCGTCCGATCTGAGCGGGAAGCCCTGGATTGCTGCCACGTGGCGCACTGTGAGCCGCGGCTGCACTCTCTCTCCTCTCTATATATAATAGTTTAGATATTAATTTCTAGGGTTTTTCTTCAGCCGATTTTTGGAGAATTGTCATCTAGGGTTCCTTCATCTTCCAGAAGCCATTGCGCATAGCTCCGGACTCCAAACGAGGCCTAGTTTCTTGCGTTAGAAAGATATTGAGGTTAGATTTCTGATTATATAATTTATTTTACGAAATTATGATTATTAAATCCTGGAAAATTCGTAGAGCACAGCATGTCCGAAAATAGACGTGTTTCAATATTATTGCGATTCCGGGAGAATCAGGAATCAGAATCATGAACCGTTTAAAGTTTCGGAAAGCTAATGTCGAGATCATTGACATATGTTTTTCCCAGAATTTAATTCGAAGTATTTATATACTGTTAATTCTGTAGAACTTATAGGTTAGAATTTAACCATCGGTGCACAATACAAAATTTGTATGTGCCATAATTCCCAAACGAATTTGAATTCGGACGAGCCATAAATTCCAGCATATTTTTGATGCTGAAATCTACAGGAAATCATGCATGAAAGTTGAGTTTGTGTCGGTTGACTTTTCGGTCAACAGATCGTCTCGATTTGCGTGCCATGAGTCTCGAGTTGATAAAATTTAGTTTCTTTGGACAAAATTAGGAATTAACATAAAAATCAGAATAATAAGATTAAAATAGGATTTTAGAGTAATTATTCCAGAATTAAATAAATTAAAATAAATTATCTTTTGACGTGATAAATTTGTAATACATAGGCTATTTGGACTGTGACTTGGACTCTGATTCATACCAGCAGCAGGACCCCAGGCAAGATACCTTGCCAAATTATTACAGTACTTTTGCATGCTATTTATATTTCTGTATATTTATTGCATTTCTGTTTATTCTTGTATGTGTAGTTTTCTTTCAGTAATTACTATGTATTAGATATGTTGACACATACATGGCACTTAGTATCATAGAGGACAATCATTAGGCGTATGGGCTTTTAACCACTCTGGTAACACCGTAGTCACTAGCACGCACTATGGTGGGTCGTGTCCGATGGTCGCTACCCCAGAGGTATGTCGATTGATGGAGTCCGAGGGTCGCTACCCCAGAGGTATGTCGGCTGATGATGTCCACTGACGAGCGTGAGGTTGTGAGGATTAGATCGAGTAGCCTACCCTTGCCCATACGTCAAAAAGTTGTCCTCATTTGCATTCATATAGATGGTCTTGTAGACCGTACTTATTTATTTTCAAATAATATGCATGTTTACTGTATTCAAATTGGCTCGTATTTTCTGTATCTTGTTACGTGGACCTCTGAGGACCTGGTCCTCTGCCAAGTGTATCTGTTCTTGAGTAATTGCAGGAGCGCAGATTTGGATGATTAGTTGTGTTGCGAGGATGTCTTCTCTTCGAGCCCATGGTCGTTAGCTGGTATTCCTATATTGTATTTATTGTGTTGTACTTTTCTATTCGAGTTGGTAGTGGATTTGTTTCCATCCAACTATCATCCTTAGATATTTATGTTGAGATCTAGTTATATAGATGCTGGTTATTATTTATATCTTATTTTCGTGGATGAGATTTAGATTATACCCTATGACTTGTGACATATGTTTATACCACTTATGGATTTGATATTCATATTACAGCGTACGTATGGGTTTGGTTTCCATATATTGGAGTTGCCATATCCATGCGGCTGGCATGCTTACGTGTCCTAGTCCTTCGTATTTTTGGGATTGGGATGTGACATCAGCAGCCAATAGTCTTCGGTCGCATGCGAAATGAACCGACGGTACCAGAAGATTCTCCCGATGACGATGCTGGTAAAATGCATGTTCACAGATACAGCCCACAAGCTTTGAAGATTATGCAAAGTATGGGTTATGATTTGAAGCTGGAACCAGGCCTCAACTACGGGAAAGGCAGGCGAATGCCGTTGCACGGTGATCCCTACTGTCAACGAACTCGTTTTGGGTTAGGGTATACCACCTCCCTCGCAACTTCTGAGTCAAATGAGGATATCTCTTCCTCTTTTCAAGATAGCTCATCGTCCTCTAGCCTATCTGATGATCTCGAACGAGCATTGTCAGTAAATATGGTATTGACAGATTCCCTCGAAGCAGACGAACAAGAATCTGAACCGTTTGAGAATGACTCTTGGGCTCAACAAATGGATACACAATGGCAACTCCGGTTCGAGCAAAGAGAACCGCCCACTGAAGACAAAGTTATCCAAATCGATGTTGGGGATGAAACTTCGCCAAAGTCGATATTTATCAGTAATAATCTTTCCGAAGAAGAAAGAAAAGAAATAATCCAGCTGATAAGAGAATATATCGACGTCTTTGCATGGAATTATGAGGATATGCCAGGTCTTGATCCAAAAGTGGATACTCATAAACTCAACATATTACCCAATTCGAAGCCTGTGAAGCAACATCAACGCCGGTTTCATCCGGATATGATGGACGCCATCGAAGCTAAAATCAAGAAGTTGATAGCCTGTGGCTTCATTCGGGAAGAACAACATCCTGACTGGGTCGCCAATGTTGTCCCGGTCATGAAGAAAATAGGAAAAGTGCGTGTCTGCATAGATTACCGAGATTTGAATGCAGCCTGCCCCAAGGATGAATTTCCCCTTCCCATCACAGATGTCATGATCGATAATACATGCGGTTTTGATCGCATGTCTTTCATGGACGGATTTTCAGGATACAACCAAATCAAGATGCATCCTGAAGACGAAAAGCATACTGCCTTCCGGACACCATTGGGGGTATATTGCTATACGGTCATGCCCTTCGGACTGAAAAATGTCGGAACTACGTACCAACGAGCTATGAGTAACATATTCCATGAGCATTTACGCAAAACAGTGGAATATTACGTAGACGACATTGCTGTCAAAAGCCGTCTCAAGGGTTCTCATATCCAAGACTTGAAGACAGTGTTCGAGTTGATGCGCCAACATCAACTCAAAATGAATCCTACAAAGTCCTTCCTCGGTGTATCCAGTGGCAAATTCCTGGAGTTTGTCATTACCGCTAAAGGCATTCAAGTGGACCCTGATAAAGTCAAGGCCATCTTAGAAATGCGACCACCCCGTAATCTGAGAGAGCTCAGGGGGTTTCAAGGTCGTCTGGCTTATATCAGGAGATTCATATCCAACCTCTCTGGGAGATGTCAACCCTTTTCTCGTCTCATGAAGAAAGGTGTATCCTTCGTATGGGACGAAGCCTGTCAGCAAGCGTTTAATGATATCAAATGCTACCTCACTAATCCTCCAGTGCTGGTGCCTCCCGTCATAGGAAGACCATTTTTGCTGTATGTTCGAGCAATGGATCATTCTCTGGGAGCTCTCCTCGCACAGAAGAACGATGAGGGACATGAACAGGCTATCTACTACTTAAGCAGGATGATGGTCGGAGCTGAACATCGGTACAATCCGGTGGAAAAAGAATATTTGGCCTTAATGTTCTCCATTCAGAAAATGCGGCACTATATCACAGGCCAGACTATTCATATCATCTCCAGGATCAATCCTCTTCGGGTATTGATGAACAAGCCAAGCGTTCTTAATTCCCGACTCACGACTTGGGCGATGTTATTAACACCGTATGATATGGTGTACGTCCCTCAGAAGTCCATCAAAGGCCAAGCATTGGCTGATTTCCTAGCTGCTCATCCGATTCCGGAGACCTCCAGATTATACGAGGATATTCCCGACGAAGTTGCAGAATGTAACTCCGCAATGGAAAGTGATACATGGCAACTATTCTTCGATGGTGCCTCCAGGACAGGTCCCAGGGGAAACGTGGTTTCAAGAGTAGGAATTATCCTGGTCACTCCTGATAAACTCGTCATCTATCGAGCATATTCTCTTAGCGAACCCTGCTCTAACAATGTGGCAGAATATAATGCCCTACTAATCGGGCTCCAAGTCGCTAAAGAATTAGATGTCGAATATCTGGAAACTTTTGGTGATTCTCAGCTGATCGTCAATCAGGTCAGAGGAATATATGAAGTCCGCAATCTAGACCTCATCCCTTATCACCAAGCAACGATCGAGATAGCAATGACTTTCAAAGGGTTTTACCTAGAGCATGTGCCTCGATCTCAGAATCTGGAAGCTGATGCCCTGGCCAGTTTAGCTACAGATTTAGCTATTCCTATAAGAAGGCAAAACTCGGTGATCCTTCTTAACAGGGATTTATTCTGTGTGAAAAACAACTTTCACATAGAACGCAGCTACGCTGTGAACACAGATCTCCCCAAGAGAGACTGGAGAAGTCCCTTTATAGATTTCGTAGCATACGGAATCTTACCGGAGGATCCTAAAGAAGCAGTATCCGTCAAAAGACGATCATTACGCTTCTATTTCGATGCGTCTTCACAATGTCTATATCGCCGGACTTACGACGGACTACTGTTACGATTATTCTCCGGTGATGAAGCGCAGCGGATTATCCGAGAGGCTCACGACGGCGTATGCGGAGCACATCAACCCGGTCCTAAGTTACAGGATCGTATCAGGAGGATGGGCTATTATTGGCCTACTATGATCACGTATGCAATAAAATATGCAAGACAATGCAAAAGCCTGCCAGGTTCATGCAGATTTTATACATCAACCGTCTGAACATATACATCCTACGGTGGCATCCTGGCCCTTCGAAGCATGGGGTATGGACATCATTGGCCCTATTCACCCGTCTTCTTCCAAAGGTCATCGGTTCATATTGGCCATCACAGATTACTTCTCCAAATGGGCAGAGGCGGTCCCTCTTGCTGAGGTAAAGACATCCAACGTGATCAGCTTTATCAAGTATCATGTCATTTATCGCTTTGGGATTCCCCGAAGGATAATTCATGACAACGGGCCTCAATTCATCAGCCAAGCGTTTCATCGAATTTGCGATAAAAATCGGATACAAAATGTGGCCTCTACGGCATATAATCCTGCTGCTAATGGTTTGGCAGAAGCCTTCAACAAAACCATTATCGAACTCTTGAAAAAGTTTGTTTCTTCGAACAAAAGAGATTGGAATGAGAAGCTAGGAGAATGCCTCTGGGCATACCGTACAACGGTACGAGCACCGACGGGTTGTACCCCATTCTCACTGGTTTACGGGAGTGAAGCAGTTCTCTCCATCGAAATTCAAATTCCGTCACTCAGAATAGCAGTGGATAATGAGTTGACTCAGGAAAAGAATGACCTATTAAGGCTTCAAGAGCTAGAAGGATTAGATGAGAAACGCCTTCAAGCCCAACAACGCATCGCGTTCTACCAGGCACGCATTTTCAGAGCTTTTAATCAAAAGGTAAAGGAAAGAGTGTTCAAAGTTGGCGAGCTAGTTCTAGCCGTGAAAAGACCAATGATCATTACTCACAAGAGTAAGGGTAAATTCCAGCCCAAATGGGAAGGCCCTTACGTGATCGAGACGACGTTCTCAAACGGCGCTTACAGACTAGCCAAGCCTAATGGAGACATGTTAATGGCTCCTATCAATAGTAAATTCCTGAAGAGGTACTATGCTTAATCTCCTTTGCTCAAATAAAGTGTGGTGAAGATCTCATTCTGACAATACTGATTCCAAAGAACTAGTTGGATCATATTCTATCATGTCCATATAACCTCTGAATAGATATGTCTAAAACTAATTTGGAACATCAAAACCTATCACGTCCATATTACCTCTGATAGTGTTTTGTGTACAAATTTTAGTTGGATCATATTCTATCATGTCCATATAACCTCTGAATAGATATGTCCAGCTGAAGCTTACCGAAAGTATATTACGTCCATATTACCTCTGATATCACTTTCACCCTAGCCTATCGTTTATATTCCAAAATGATAGGTCCACCAAAGTCAGATAAAGTCTCTTTATTATCTCTAGAAAGAGAAAATTACATATAAGAGCAAAAGGTACATCATTTGGGAGGAGCAGTTAAGTCGCGAATCTGTTGCGCCAGAGTAACCATTCTCTCATCCCTGGAGTTCAAAACGTCGGCGCGAGCCCGCTCCAACCTTGCCGCCTTATTGTTCAAAGCAGATAGCTCAGACCGAGCATGTACAAAACCTACGTGGATCACACCCACATGCGTCAGGTTCTGTTGAGCCGTCTCCCTTCGATCCTTCAACACGTCGCGAGCTGTTGATAAAGAGAGAGCCTTCTCCTTGGCCTTAGCGAGGTCTTCTTCCAATTTGCGGACCCTCGCTGCCTCCTCCTCATATTCAGCCTTGCACTGAGCCAGCTGAGGAATGACATACCCCAATTCGGCATGCTCTTGATCCATCTCCTGCTGCTGTTCCTGGACAGATTTGTTCAGAGATTCCATTTGCCCAGCAAGCTCTGCAGTTAAGGAGTCATACCTAGCTTGAACGAGACCTTAAATGCTGCCTCGAGATAGCTGCAAATAATCGTTAATGGGTTGTTCCAAACCATTAACTATCTGCTCCAGCACATCAGCTCTCCCAGCATCGTTGAAATCTATGATCGACGCTATCACAAACTGGGAGGACTTCCTCAGAGCCTCAAAACCTAGATTCTTCTCTAGCACCATTGATATCAACGTTTTCAAAGTGGTGTAGAAGATACTAGTATACTGCTCAATCAGCATGGCAAAATCAGATTGGACGCTGGAAGTGGCTGCAATATCGGAGAATCCTCCTCCAGGAACGACAACAGACGATGTTGCCACAGTCATCGCCTCAACAGATGGCGCGACAAAAGAAGAAGCGCCAACAACGATCGAAGTGGCTGGCGTACTCAAAGGAGGCATAGTCGTAATGACAGGCTCATCCTCCTCTCGAGATATCGGAACCATTTCGGGCGAACCGGCACCCGAAAATGTTTCTTCTTCAAAGTCGGGCACCTCCGTGTCATCGACAGGAGCTGAAATAAAACCAAAAGTTGCGTCGACGCTGCCCTCCCCGTAGGTGTCTTCCCCTGAAAAGAAGACAAGAGAAAGTTAATATCAAAATGATGTTAATTTTTCTAAAAGAAGCATAAAGACGATATTTACCCATGGCCGATGGTATATACGGTGCGTCTGCAGCCAGTACAGCTAAATCATTTCTTAATGATGCTAAACGAGCTGTCATACCTGGAGAAGGGGGTGTGCCAACTGACACTGGCAGTTATTCTTCCAGGTCTTCACCAAGATCCACTCGAGGCTCATCGGGTAGAATCTCGCTGAATATACTTACAAACGCGGCAGGGGTTACTCCCGTTACTTGTCTGGATAAAGATATTCTTATTTTGCTCGGCCTTGAAGGCGATCTCGTACCACTACCTGAAGCGGTAGCAGCGACAGCAGCCTCGAGCAAAGATTCTCCGGCACTGTCAGCCGGAACTGTGGAGGTTCCCCCTATAAAAGGTGAAAGACCTCTGATCAAAGAATCATCCCCGACCGGGGGAACAATATGCTCACTCCCAGGAGCCTCATGACTGGAAATCTTGACAGGATCAATAACAGTCTTCTTTTTTTTGCGAGGGAAAGTATCCTTCAGAACAGGAGCCCTTCGCTTACCAGGGATAACTAGAGGCCCTACAGGCGGAGGTATTTTACCTCTTGGTATTGTCAGCAAAGACTCATCTGGAGCGAAAGAGTCTTCTTCTTCGTCAGAGGAAACTGATAGGATTTCCTCTCGTCCCGCGGACTTAGAAGAAGGCATCCTAAAAATTCCACGCATATCAAAATCGTGATGGAAAGTATTGGTGGCCACATAAAACTGGGCGTACGAATGGAGGATGCGCAACTCCATGGAGAGTGAAGTTGCGGGCACAGTATATGTTGCTCAAGTACAACCCATTATGAAGTATCGCCATCCTCTCGCTCCATCAATAAGTCCACCTCTGGACCTAAAGCTAGTGATGGCATTGCCCACGTGCAATTGGTCATACCCAAACTGCCTGGCAAACCGACTAGGCAGGTAGGGCTCCAAGAAGTATTGGTCTTCACTTCTGTACAATAAATGGGAAGGTCTAATGCAGACCAACTAATAAAAAGCTTTAGGAGAAAGAACGGTCGTCCCTTGACCGTCATCCTGAAGTCTTGTCCCCTATTTATTGAGATGTACAGTGGGGACGGTGCAGAAGAGCTTCCAGCTCTGAGCAAAATTCAACGCTCGTCGACAGTCTAAAACTGTGGTCACGTTCCAGGTGGAATTCTTGTAATTCAACAAGAAATTATTCCCCGAACTACTGCCAGAGCCGGGAGATATCACCCTGGGGTTATGGAGAATTAACCATCCCATCAAATACAGGAACGGTAATTCTACCCTGGGAAAGCTGTCACGCCGTATTTCGTCGGCAAGCAGCCCATCAGTAATGGCCCTCAAGCCAACTTGTATGCGGCATACCATGGCAGGGAGAAGGCCCAGTCTTGCCCCGAACACCAGACGCACTGCAGGCCATAAGGTGTTACGGTGAATGTGATCCGAAGATGCAATGCCTGGTACTACCAATCGGCACAGCCATACAGAGAGGAAGCCATCCAGTTGAGCTTCCCTTGACAGAGGAATGCGGTAATGCCTCATATAACTGTAGACTTTAGTTCCTGTAGGATATTTCCCTATTCCTTCATCAAGAACCCGATCTGAAGCCCCGGCGTCTTCAATAAGATCATCGACTATCTGAGCATTAAGCACGCTCAGAAGGCTTAAAGGCTTATCCCTGCTATCCACGACTTTGTTGGGCTTAGCATCTCGGGCATGATGAAAGAAAAGATAGGACGCCCATTTGTTGGTATGAGCCAAATCAGAGGGCTCATTATAAAAGGCGGTGCACGCAAGGTAATGTCTCATCAGCTCCTGGTAAACTACCACTACCCGAGGGTTTGTATCCCCCAGCTCCCGGTTTGTGGAAACATACTCTTCATAAGGAGTATTCCCCATTGGCAGTCTTAAAATCTCTGCCATTTCGTGAAGGGCCAATCCCAACTCCCCTAGCGGAGTGGCGAAAGTCCCAGTGAGTGAAATATATCGCTCCATCAAAGCCAGAAACAGGTTGGGATTGAGAGGCAACCCAATACTGGTAGCCTCCACAGCCGCAAACAGACCGATGCTCTCCAGCTCCGTCTGAAAGTTCTTCAGGGCCCAGGCAGCTAAACGAGCCTATCAAAGATTTGTAGGGGTAAACCACCCGCCGGTCCGGGGATTGACCTTGGGGTATACTCCTCCATGCCCCATGAAGTCATTGCAGAAAGTCGGTAATTGGACTGGTTGGAGCAGTGAAGTATCTTCACTCGGGATACTGCCCGGATACAATCCCCTGAAAGGCATCACAGGTCCTGAAGGGCGGCTCACAAATGATCCTTGGTTTGATCCTTTGTGATAAAATATCTTCCCCGGCTGGCCGTGAAGATCAGGAGTCAGGGTCCACCCCATCCTCCTCGGATGCGTGGCATGGAAGAATGTCGATATAGGATAATCTCTCGGCATCCTGGGCAGGTACATGACCAAGCCCCCAGCAGAAAAAATCTAGTCTTCCTTCTTGGGCTTCATCTGGGATTGTTTATCAATCATATCCCCGAACAAGAAGGCTGGTTTTATATACGTGTCCCCGTCTATATACGTCAGTGGCTCCCCGCTGATCATGCTCAACAGCATCCGTTCTTCTTGAGACGATATCAGAATTCCCCTTCCTTCAGGATACTGGGGTCCAGAAATAGGGAACGTCACGTGGGATAAATCCTCCAGGTAATTGGAGTTCAGCATCCCAGCAGCAGAACCCATTATCTCAGCCAACGGAGGGATCTGCAAATTAACTACAAAATGCAAGAGGAATATGTCAGTTTCTATACTAGACATTACAGTCTTGCAGCTTATGTCAAAGATCAACAGTCTGTGCTTTTACGCCAAGACTGTAAAAACTTGAGTTTTTTATGCTGGAACCTATTTTCCAGTCGTAAAATTCAAGGTTGGCAGTATACAGTCTGTATTTTTACGCCAGACTGCCAAAGTTTGAGTTATTACGCCAGAATTTTTATCCAGAGCGTAACACTCAAAGTTTGTAGTATACGCCAAATTTCGACAGTCAAAGCTTTTACACCAGACTGCGAAAATATAGGATTTTTACGCTGACACATTAGGAATGTGGGCATAAAAGAGAAAACATCTCTGTGCATCATCTTCCTCGAAGAGACTCTCAATACAGAAGATGACCTAGCGCGTTCACGTACAACGTGTGCGAAGGATTTTCTTCGTTTTTGTCGTCCCTAAAGCTTTACCTATAACGCTCGGTGCACAGCTTGACGGTGGGATACTTCATTCCGATCGAGGTTCGCTCTGACCGACGGGAGTCGCTCGTACTTGAGCAGAGGAGCGAGAAGAGGAGGCCGCCTTCTTTCCTTTGGGGGTGGAAGATTGTTTCGGTGCCATCGCTAAAACTCAGTATTCTTGAGAAAGAGACGAAGAGGAAAGGTTCTTGGAAAGCTAGGGTTTCTTGCAAAAAGACAGGTGAAGAGTTTCTTCTCTGAAGGCCTTGGGGTATTTATAGAGTTCAGATAGACTCCTCGAATCCCTAATCAAATCCGATATTTAATATTCGGTTATGATTTGGCGACACGTCAGCCTATCATTTGAAAGGAGAAGACGGACAGTCAGCTGATTCAAAATTTACATACAGAGCAAGTCTATTATTTTACGCTCAGGAGTTCTACGCTCAAGAAGCTACAAGTCTATGATTTTACGCTCAGAGACTATAAGTCTATGGTTTTACGCCCGGATGCTTTTATGCTCGGTAGCTTTTACGCTCGAGAGGCTACAAACCTACGACTTTAGGTTCAGAGGCTACAAATCTATGATTTCACGCTCGGGAGCTTTTACGAGCAAGAGGCTACAAGTCGACGATTTTTCGCTCAGAAGCTATGAATCTACAGTTTCACGCCCGGATGCTTTTATGCTCAGCAGCTTTTACGCTCGAGAGGCTACAAACCTACGGTTCTACGCTCAAAAAATACAGATGCTATGGATCTATGGCTTTCCGCATATCTTAAAATACGCAGACCAGTGTACGCGTATATCTGAACAATTCTCAAGGCGGCCAATTACAAGGGTTCACTCAGAAGATGCTCCTTTCTGGCCTCAAAATATCCCATGTACCCAAAGCATACAGGGTTCAGCATAGAAAATGACTCTTCTTCTTGGGTCGATTGGAAGTTCATCCAAATTTCAGTCTGAATATTTTTGCTACAGTTCAAGATAGCGACTCAGTTTTGCCAGCCATTTCTCGCATTTTTCCAAAGGATTTTCGGGAAATCATTCGTAAAAATGATGATCTGAACAAGAATTCTTCGCATCAGAAGTGACAGTTCAGAATTTTTACGCGACTCTTCGTCCAAAACAACATGACAGTATTTATCTTCAAAGACAACTAATGCTAAAGAACTTGTCTACGCGCTTCCAGTTATGCGTAAAAGGCTAGGTGAGATCGGATATTCTGTTTTCGGAGTCAGCGTAAAATTATTCAGACGTGTCGAAGCTGCACCTATTCAGACTTCCTCACAGCAAAAATGGCGAATAATCATCAGATGCGTAAAAGAAGACAATTTTATTAATCATGATTACATATGATGGAAATCCAGTTACAAAGAATTTTTCATCTTCATGATTACATATGAGGGAAATTCTGTCTACAAAGGGTTTCTCATCCTCATTTAAAAGATCACGCCAAGAATCTGTTCTGCCAGGTTCTCGTATTGGTGGAGATCTTCTTCTGTCTTCTTCAGCAGTTAATCGGTTTCCGCGGCCCATTAACAAGAAAATAATTAATGGCGGGAGGATACATAATTGGGCATGTATCAATTTTGCGAGCCCATCCTCCATACGCCTTGACAGATTGAGTTGAGATTTTAGACCCAACTCAATATTGGAAGACAGGGCCAGTTTGTCTGCCCTCGTCCACCGTCCCGACAGGAGAAAATACAGCTTGTAAGCTGTGTGGTCGAATGTGACCCTTCCTCTCTTATGGACGAATCGCCATATGAAGTTGCTGATTATCCCGAGCAAAGGAAGCTATGATATCCTTCCATGATCCATCGTTGCAGAGGATATTTGCTCGAAGATTCCTTCTTTTTCGGCTCCCTATATGCGGGAAGAACATGATCTTCCTCTTCTTCCTCAAGTCAGCATGACGGAACTCGGCAACCATTTCTGTGTGGTGAAGGTAGTGTGGGAAGAACAGGTTAACCCAGTTGCCTTTTTATAGGCAGAGGAGATCACACCAAATCCTAATAAATCCTTGAATATTTGCCGAGAAATCAGCCTCGAGGAACGAGTCAGACTTGACCGTTTCATGCTTCATTTAAAGTATTTCAAATTATGAGGAATTTGAAAACTTTGAAGGGGGTCTTGTAGAAGCATAAAAAATACGCTGTAAAGTTATACGCAGTATTTCAGTACTGGGCGGCGTAAGACATGACTTCAGAGCCATCGGCGTACAACAGAGCTTCATCGCTAGTGCAGCATAAAATATAAGCTCCAGAGACAACCAGCGTATAATGCAGTATTTCCAGACTGCTTCAGCGTATAAAGGTTGCTACCTCGCCTTTACGGCGTAAAACCCATCTGCTTTTTAATACAGTGGGAAGATTATACGAGGAATGCCTCGTATCCCTCAAACGAGCTGTACGAGGAACACTTCAAATTCTGCGAATGAACCTGTCAGAAAGTACAATGAACCTGACTCCTGACAAAAGGTACAGCACGACTATCCAGACGACGGCTGTAATGATGAATCTGCACAGATACCCAGACCGTCGTTTAGTGACAATTCTTTTCTTTTACGCATTTCAAGGAAATACGCTGCCTAGTTTTATACAGGAAGATGGGAGCTTTTACGCTCAGCAGAAGACAAAATAAACTGCCACGTCAAAAGCTGCTCTTCGTACAGAGCTCGAGGCACGTCTCTGCATTTAATGCGTAGAATGGAGGCACGTCTCTGCATTTAATGCGCAGAATGGGGGCAGATCTCTGCATTTAATGCACGAGATTTGGGTATACTTTCGAAGACTGGGTGAGCCATGATTACGACTAATACGTCCACATCATCTCTTCTACATATTACGCCATCAGGCTATTTTCAGCTTTAGGAGCACGCTGTACGATATCTCCTTGAAATACGTCGACCTGGCTATTTTTCAATCATAGGAGTACGCCGTATGCTATCTCCTCGGAATACGCCAAGTCAAGCTATATTTGCATTGGTGAGTGACAAGACTATCTGGTCCAGAATACGCTCAAGACCTCAGTCAAAGAAGGATAGTTGGCTATCTCTACGCCTACTACCTATCCGTGCAGCATTAGGCTTCTACGCCTATTTTGGCTTCTATGCCAATATGACACCTATTTGGCTTCTACGCCGACATGACCGCTATTTGGGCTTCTATGCCTATTGGGCTTCTACGCCTACTTTGGCATCTACACCATCAGAACAGCTATTTGGTTTTTACGCCAACGAGACAGTTATTTGGCTTCTACGCCAATCATCTCTACGCGAGGGACAGTTACCTACGTGGCTTGCATGCCGTGATCTTCGCAGCAGTTATACATATTATCTCTTAATGGGACATGCGTCACACGCTTATTCAGAGGATCATCTATACATGGGTAGCAGTTATGATAACCGTCGCGTAAAAGGTGCGGTTCTCTCTGCTGTTCAGTTTCTACGCCTATAAATAGAGACCTCCGTCCACGGAGGTCCAAGGTCGGGAAAAAGGGAGCGGAGAATACGAAAGGGTCGAGGATTTTAGAGAGAAAAATCCAGAGCACAGACAGAGAGTAGTGATTGACGACTTTGGCATCAAGCGTCTAATCCCTCTTTTGATCTTTTGAAGCTTCTTCTTCTTCTACAGCACTTCTTCATCATCGTGTGGTCCAAGGGACAAAGTGATCGACCGCAGATCAGACTCCTATAGCAATATTTACCCAGATTAAATTTTGTACTTAACATCCTTGTATAGGATTAATAGTACTTCTTGTTTGTAAACCTAAGAAAGGGTTTCGTATAAATCTAGTTTTATTTCTTCCGTTTATTATCAAACAACAGGTTTATCAGGTATAATTATTTTCTTATCTTTTCTGGTATTACAACACTCGTCGGTGTGCTAGAAGTATGTCCCTCACGACGGAGAGCTCCAAATCCATCAGGTATCGTTGGGATACCGGAATTTGCATATAGCCATGAAATCTCTCTAGATTCTATCTAGATTATTATTCTAGTTATTAGCTTGGAAAATTATCAAGGATTTTTGACCGTGGTGCTCAGAAATCTGCCTTAGACATGATGCAAGATATGACAGTAGCTTGAAAAGCATAATCAAAATCAACTACGGGAATAACGGGACATGCAATACATGTGCTACTAATAGACTTGATCAGGACAGTACAAGAATTCTTGAGTCAGGAGTGCGCTACTTCGAGCCACTATCAGGATTATCAGTACAATATTAGGATTATCAATACCTGATCAGGATTATCAGTATAATATTAGGATTATCAATACCTGATCAGGATTATCAGTACACCATCAGGATTATCAGTACAATATCAGGATTATTAGTACATGATCAGAAGGATCAGGATTATCAGTACAATCACTAGATCATGTCAGAAAATTAAGATCAATATCAAGAATGTTGTATTCAGAAAATAACTAGGATTAACTAAAATAATGGGATAAAATAGAACCAGAGAATCATCAAGAGTTAAGCATATTAAAGAGAATACTAGCATACAAGTGTATAAATCATCAATTCAGGGTTAGCGCCTAAATCAGGCAAGAAAAATAACATCCGCGCACAATAGGCCAAAACCACTATTGGCGCACAAATGGCCAAAAATAGTTTTGGCATACAAATCACTAATCCAGACAGTTCTGGCGCACTTTATTACAAAAGTGCTTCGAGCAAATGGTGGCGCACAATTCATACTAAAGCGCACTTCTAGGACCTTAGCGCACAATGATAGAAGTGAGCGAGCCAGGAACTTGGCGCATAAATTTATCATTGGTACACAAATGTAAGTACCCAAGCTATGAACTTGGCGCACTTTCATCAAGTACGCCAGTAGTGAGGTTTGGTGCACAAACAAGCGTAGGAAGGTCTACTAAAAGACAAAATATAAGTTTTAAGGCATGGCACAGCAGTCGAGACAACCCTGCAGTTGAGAACACAATTCTCAAGAATGGTCAGAAGTCATTGCTTAGTCATTAAGTAATTACGAAGGGCTACAAAGTGCAGCGTCTCTGGAGAATGCCACATAGTGTGCTAACACAACAAAGTACACCATTCTCCAGAAGCGACAAAGTGCGCCGGTAAGAAAAGTTTTACCAAAGTGCACAAACTCTACAATATATGCAAAGTGTGCCAACTTGGCGATTTAAGCAGTGGCGTACATTCTTGATGACTTGCAGACCCATTCAAAAGTGCGTCAAGTAGGATTTGCATACTTTTGAAGAAATTTTCATAGTATAAAACGTACGTAGAAGTAGAGAAGTGTGTCCAGAGTACTCAACATATCTTGGTGCACTTTCTAAGAAATTTGTGAAACACACACAAGTGCACTCACTGGAACTTCGCTCTATGCGACAAGGGTTCCCTGCGTAATTTTTTTATACATTCTCAGGCCAACTTTGCATTCTCCGACTTGCTGTTCTCAGGCTCTATAAGCAATCCAATTCAAGAAAAACAAAATCACCAATGAGACAAGTTCTAAGTGTTACCTAAAAATAAAATCGATCAAATGATTAAAATAAGTTATATTGAGAATCAAAGCAAGATCCATGGTTGTTCCTTTGGTTGGCAAGATGTACTTGCCTACGGTCAAGTTCTAGCCTAATACCAACACTACCAAGGTCACCCACGACCAAGGCCAAGCTCGATTGCTTCTCTCTGCTGGGAAAGAAATGAAGGAGGAAAGAGAAATAAAAGAAAAAGAAAAGTGGAGGAAAGAGAATGAAATTGCTTATATATGAAGAACTGGGATTGTAGGCTATTGGATCAAAATCCATGCCCCTCACTCGGGTTCATCACATCCACACACCAAGAAAACCAAGAGACCAATGGTCCAAAGCATGCAACTAAGAGAAACTTACAAAAATAACCTAAATAATGCATGAATGGCAAAAAGCATGATGTAAGCAAGTAAACAATAAACAATATATATATATATATATATATATATATATATATATATATATATATATATATATATATATATATATATATATATATATAATACGTGTATATTAGGTACGTATACTAGATCAGTGAGACGAGTCTCACAACTCTCTCCTCCTTAGAAAATTTTGTCCTCAAAATTTTAATAAGGCACGGGTTCTAGCAAGAAAACTATGGGGACATGCAATCAAGGTAAGCAAGGGCATACAAGAATCAAGAACAATCCTAGAACAAGACAAGCAAGCACAAGGTAAGATCATGGTACAAGGTATACAAACAAGTATACCTTATGAGTCAAACAAATACGGGTATCGAGCACAAATATCATCCTCTCGCTCCCAAGTTGACTCGCCCGGTCAGTGATGCCCTCAAGCAACTCGAACTAACCGAATAGTTGGGTTCTTGAGAATCTACTCTCTCCGGTCCGAAATGGATGCATGCCTCTCCTCATACGAAAGGTCGGTACCAACGACCAATTCTGAATGATCCAGGACATGGCTTGAATCCGGTATATACTGTCGTAACTTAGATACATGGAAAATGTTAAATATCTCGAGAAATGATGGTGGAAGAGCAAGACGATAAGAAATATCTCCCACTTACTCGAGGATATCAATCGGACCAATATATCATGGACTAAGCTTTCCCCGTACACCAAATCTGATGACCCCTCGGGTAGGCGAAATCTGAAAGAATACATGGTCGCCGACTGAGAACTCAAGTGGTCGTCGATGCGAATCGGCCCAATGACGCTGTCGATCTTGAGCTACCTTAAGATACTTTCAGACTTGTTTGACTACCTAAACTGTCTAGGCTATCATCTCAGGATCAAGTAATTACCTCTCACCAATAATATTCCAAGCTAACGGTGATCTGCACTTCCTACCATACAGTACCTCGAAGGGGGTCATCTGTATACTTGCCTGGAAATTATTGTTGTAAGAGAATTTCACCAAGTATAAATGGTATTTCCATGAACCACCATAGTTAAGGGTGCAAGATTGAAGCATATCTTTTAGAGTCTGGATCGTACGTTTTGACTGACCATCTGTCTGGGGATGATAAGTTATACTAAACTTCAGACGGATACCCAGACTCTGCCAAAAGTGAGATGTGAATCTGGTATCTCTATCTGATATGATGCTGACTGGCACTCCATGAAGTCTGATGATTTGATTCATGTACATCAACTTCTCTGCAGACTGTCCCATTATAAAGGAAAGAAAGTGAGCAACCTTTGTGATCAATCCACTATTACCCAAATTGTATCTCTGCCAGCTGGGGATCTAGAAAGATAGGTCACAAAATCTATGATAATACAGTCCCACTTCCATTCCAGAATTGGTAACGGTTGAAGAAGTCCTGCTAGTCTCTGATGCTCAGCCTTGACTTGCTGACAAACCAAACATCGGGATAAAAATTGTACTATCTTTCTCTTCATACCATTCCACCAAAAATGCTGATGAATATCTCTGTACATCTTCGTTCGTCCTGTATGAACAAAATACTGAGAACTGTGGGCTTCTGACATAATCTCTTGACGGATATCTCCACTTGGTACACAAAGATAATTACAAAATTGGAGAGTTTCGTCACTATGAATGCTTAGTTCTGTTCTACGCCCTGCCTCACATTCTTCTCTAAGTCGCTAAAACTTGACATCCATTGATTGTTGTAAGCCCCCTAATTTTCAGAATTTTTAATTTGGATTTTTATAATTTTTTGGGATTTTTCTGTAATTAAAACCTAGGCCTTTGGTAATTAAATGATTTTTATTTGCTGTTAATTAATATTAAAATATTATGGAAATAATATTTTATGGTGTAAAATTGAAAACTGGACATAGGGTAATTTTTTGGGAATTTATTGGACTCCGAAAGCATTTTTAAAGCCCAAAAAACCATTGTAAATAAACCCTAATTAAACCCCTAAAATAAACCCGGTTCAATTGAACCAAACCAACCCAAACCAACCCAGACCCGGTTCACTAAACCGAACCCAGCCTTAGCGGGTCGGGTCGGATCTAAACCCGACCCGAAACCCGCAGACCCGAACCCATACCTAAATGCTAACGGATCGGGTCGGATCCGCCGCCCGACCCGTCGACCCGGACCCGAAACCCGGACTCCGAACCCTAATTCTAATTCGGATCGGAACAGTGTTCCCGAGCGGCGGCGCGCCTATTTATGGGCCTCGGGATCCGTGAAGCCGCCGCCGCCTCTCTCTCTCTCTCTCCAGCTCCGCCGCTCCCCGCCCTGACCTGAACCCTAGCTCGCCGCCGTCGACCACCTGTCACCCTCGCCGTCCTCCACCTAGACCTCGACTCCCCTGGCTCCGTCTCCTCCCCTCGCCGCTGTCCCCGACCAACCCCTCTCCACCAGCACCACCGTCGAGAACCCCCATCCACCCTCGACGACCACCTCCCTCCGTCTCTCCCCACGACCTCGACAACTTCCTCCCCCGAGTTCCACCCTCTCCCCTCTCAGCCCCACGCCGCCTTGCGCCTCTGCTGCCCTCGTCGACCATCCCCGCTCGACCACCTCCCTCGGCCTGAACCCTAACTTCCACCGCCCTAGTCGGACTCCCCAGCCCCCTCGTCTCCCCTCTTCCTCTCCCCGAGCAGCCACCAGCGCCGGTCAGTTCGCCTCCGACAGAGCCCGAGCCAGCAGCTGTTTTCTCCGGCGAGTTTCCCGCAGCGGACACGGACACATCAAGCCCTAGACGGACACAGCGGACACAGGACGCAGTTTCCCCGTGTCGCCTCTCGACCCGGACACGTGAAAGTCAGATTCACGGAGCCCTGTTCAGGTAGCGTTTCCTCTCTCCTCGCTGATCCGATTTCAGTTCCGTCAGTTGTGGCGCGTAGACCGCATGACCCCCTCGATGCCCATGCAACTCGCTCGGTGCATCGCGTCCTGTGGTGATCGCGAACCGCGATCCAAAAACAGGAAAACCAACACCCTGTTTCACCCCGGAACTGAGTGCGCCCCACCAAACGGGACGACTTGGTCGCACACGGTCTTCACCGAAACGTGCGCGCCGTTGATACGGACGTGCGGGATTTCACAGAAGTTGATTTGGTTGTGCGTGCACACCGGAATCAACGCGTATCCGCCGACAACGTCCCGTATCCGTCCATTCTGGAACACGTCGTAACTTTATGTACATACGTCGGATCGAAACAAAACTTGCGCCATCGGACTCGTAGCAATACGCTGGTCCTGTGACCCAAGTTTGGTTTGATTCTGAGAACGTTGACAAAATCGCGTATCGTGGGCCCCACCGGCTCCACTTGACGGGCGATTTTGTGATCGGCTCATCGGAATCCAATTCTGGAAGTTCCGTTGGATTCGTATCATCGTTCCTGAATTCTTGACACTAAGTTGGACAAATTTGGAGACCTTTGACCCCGACACATTTTTCGGTGCAAAGTGGCCCACATGTGGACCCCGCTTTGACCAGAAAATGTTATTTTTGCCCTTGTTTCCAAATTGGACTCAAGGACAGGCATTTTTAGCTATTTGATATTTTCTGAATCTAATGGTAATGTTTATTTCAGCAACCGGAGTAGTACCTGCAGATCATACTGAGACCAGAGCTACAGTTGGAGCCAGAACCCCAGGCAAGTGTACCTTGCCAAACTTTGCAGTATTATTACATATTTTTCCTCGCTTCATTATATTGCTGTGCATGCTTGACTTAGGACCGTGTGACACACTTAGCGTCCGATTATTAGTCGGGTGCCAACACTGTACGCAGTGTTGTGTATTGTCATCTAGAGATGGACATTCGTGACCCATTTACATTCTCGTACTTGTCTTATCAAGTACACTATAACCCAGGACACTTGACACTATTCATGAGACAGGATCTTTCTGAGATATTCATGGTGATTCTGTATAGGATACAGGCTTTATGGCATAGACATTATATACATAGACATTAGATGACTTATTGCATTAGAGATGATTGTGCGTGACATGGACATGGTGCATCGTGGACATGAGACATGTGATTACATTGGGTGGGGAGAGACACACAGGCTACAGGCTGATCATATATATAAACCCCTATTATTGTGAGGCACAAGACTCTGAAGCCCGAGCTTGGCCCATTACGAGTTATTACTGCTACCGGCTCCCCGACACAGAGCTTGTAGTAGCTTCAGCCTGAGTACTAGTGATGCTCTCACTTGCATTTCACATAGATGGTTTTATAGTTTACCCTATTGTTTCATTTATTGCTGCACTGCATTATTTATTTTGGCATGAGTTATTTTGTACCTTGCTATGTCCCCTGAGGACCTGGATCCGGATTATGTCCCCAGGATTAGTAGAGGAGATCCACGCAGAGTTATACAGTACAGGAGCATTAGCAGGAGCGGAAGCAGGAACAGGTGCATACATTGGTGCAGTACCAGGATCCGAGGACGAGATCGTACCAGAGGGCTTCTCCTAAGTATTGTCTTGAGATACTCATTTATTTCTGTTCTAGTTATTTTATTTTATTTCCAGTCTATTGCATTGATGTATCAGACTTGTTCTCGGATTGTTCTCCGAGACATTTTTTTTAAGATTTGTCAGTTTATTTTATTTGCATTATTCTGGCATTTGATCTGTGATTATCTGTTATGGATGAGATTAGTATAGACTGTGAATTATATCATTGGACCTACTTATTGTTGTATTACAGCTTAAGCATGCCCCGATGGATCCATTAAATTGGGTTTGTCCATCGGTGTGTGCTGCTGGCCATTGCCACGTGTCCGGTCCCTCGGTATTTTGGGACTGGGGCGTGACATGGTTTTTGTGGTGGCCCATGCAGGTCTACGACTAAATTGTTTGGTTTCAACTTAGGGACCGAGCAAGCCTGCAATAAGAATAGGATAAGTTTTTAGGATCTCATCCACTTGCTTGAAACGTTCTTGATATCTATATCAAATTCAAATTAATTTCTTGACTCGTATCCTGCCTTGATTCCTGAGCGCCTCTTATAGTTTATTTTGGTTGCAGAGAAATGAATCCCCAAGCCGGCGAAGAGACTCATCCAGGAACACCACAAGGTGTTGTGGTTACCCACGAAGATGAAGTGACACCCGTTGGTGCAGGTCAATCATCACAATAACGTAGTCCAGCAAGTCAGCATACCTCGAGAATCCAGGAAGATGACATTCCACCATCGACGCAGTTTACTCCACCGATGCCTACCGTTCCACAAGGGCAGGCTATGGACGAACAACAAATATTTCGAATGTTCTACGCGATGATGCAAGCCCATCAGAAGGTTCAGGAAGAAGCTCAGCAAATCCAAGCGGAGAAGTTCATCGACAGATTCAGCTCAGAGTTACGGAAGTTAATCAGCTCCGCTGCAACTACCTTAGACGAGGATGTTCTTACTACAGCAAGACCCATGGAGTGCAACACAAGGATAGGGTCCAGCCAGAAGCGGCCGTATGCATCAGCACCAGACCAAACACAACAAGAAAGAGTTGCGAAGCGACCACAGCTGAATCCACCGCAGAGAGCATCTACACCACTCGCACTAGTCCTTCCTACTTGTCACTACTGTGGCAAGGTAGGCCATTTCGCTAAAGAATGCCGACGCAGATTGGGACGATGTTTATCTTGCGGATCCAAAAAGCATTCGGTAAGGGATTGCCCTGAACATCGAAAGAAAGCAGTGATGATTCAACAACCAGCCACATCTGCACCAGCCGGAGCACCACAGGAAGAAATTGTAAGGAAGTCTCACATACACCAGCCACCAGAAGCATCTCCGTAAGTACTGCCAACCTGTCAGTATTGTCGTAAGATAGGCCATATTGAGAAGGAGTGCAAACGCAAATTAGTATTTTGCTTGATTTGCGGAACCAATCAACACTTAGCTAAGGACTGTTCTCAGCATCGGGAGAAAGCATTGATGATTCATCAACCAGCCACATCAGCACCAGCCGAAGCACCACAGGAAGAAGTTGCAAAGAAGTCACACCTGCACCAGCCACCAGAAGCATCTCCGCAAGTACTACTTGTCTG
This sequence comes from Iris macrosiphon, assembly GCA_036927795.1. NCBI lineage: Eukaryota > Viridiplantae > Streptophyta > Magnoliopsida > Asparagales > Iridaceae > Iris > Iris macrosiphon. Next base: position 25,243,446 of record JAYESA010000006.1, on the reverse strand, counting down.
TCCATATTGTCGTAGGCGAGGCCATATAGAGAACGAGTGCAGACAAAAAAGTAAATTATGTTTAGCTTGCGGATCCAGTCAGCATTTATTAAAGGAATGCTCCGAACGTCGAGAAAGAGCGTTACCAGCACCAAGGCCAGCCTCTCCAGCATTGGAAACACCGCAAACAAGAGTTGAAGGAGTCAGACCACCAGCCCCAGGAGGGAATCAGCCGAGGCCACCCTTGGCACCACAAACAACACTCTTCCAACAGGCTCAACAGCAGCAGAGGAATCAACTGCAAGGACGTGAACAAGCCCCAGCGATGACCTTGGAAGACGCACAGACCCATGGAGTAGCTAATGCGCGTAATTTTTCGTAGTTATCTGTTTATAGATTTGTTTTATCTCGTGCCTATTGGTTCGTGACCTCAGCCTTAACCTATGTAATTTTGAACTTGCTTATAATTGATAACCGTAGAGATTGTAGAGTCTTTTGTTATTGTGCTTATTTTGTGTTGTTTTGTGAACTTGATTAAGTTGTACCTCCTTTCATCATCATCTAGCGTACTTATATTTGTTGTACTACCTTGACTTATGCTGCTAATATAGCCTAGTTTTGCAAGCTTATCCTTTATCGAGCTTGTTCATGACATATGTATTATTGGGTCGACACACTAATACAATTGTCTATTCAGAATCAGTGTACTACGGTCTGATCAACCTTAGTGTATTTTGGTTCGCTCTTCGCACGACTACTTTACGTGGATTGAGATATATAGTTGACTAGTATACTTGCCCTCTAGATATGTCTGAGCATATCGTATCATTTACATAACTGTACTAATACGAGCATGCGAACAAAGGATTACCAGAGTAGGATTTCAATCCACAATTGTCTTGACAAACCCCATTTGAATTCGTTAAACGCCTTGATCCTGATACTTCTATTCTATTACCTCACCCATGAACTCTTTATTATTGATCTTCGTCTTTCCTTATTTCGTAAAGACGAAACCGCATGCTTGGTATAAGTTTGATATATAGACAGTACTAGATATACCCCACAGGCCGGTCACATTATTGATGACCCTTTTATATATGATTAAGGGAATATCATAGGTGATATGTTTGGTGTTAAAGACTTGAGGATTCAATAACATGATTAAATAAGTTGGGGCATAGCCTTATTAGATGTATAGCCTTAGATGATAGATGGGTAAATTCTAAGTTGGGTAGAGACCGCAATGTTCACTTGAGAGGAATCCTTTAGACTGTAATCAAGTGAGATTGGATAGAGAGAATCCTACCATATTTTAATTTCGAGGACGAAATTTTTATAAGTTGGGTAGATTGTAAGCCCCCTAATTTTCAGAATTTTTAATTTGGATTTTTATAATTTTTTGGGATTTTTCTGTAATTAAAACCTAGGCCTTTGATAATTAAATGATTTTTATTTGCTATTAATTAATATTAAAATATTATAAAAATAATATTTTATGGTGTAAAATGGAAAACTGGACATAGGGTAATTTTCCGAGAATTTATTGGACTCCGGAAGCATTTTTAAAGCCCTAAAAACTATTGTAAATAAACCCTAATTAAACCCCTAAAATAAACCCGGTTCAATTGAACCAAACCAACCCAAACCAACCCAGACCCGGTTCACTAAACCGAACCCAGCCTTAGCGGGTCGTGTCACTACCACATTTTCTAGGAAAGGGTATTTTGGTAATTTCCTATTTAAATAAATATTGTGCATGGTAAATAATTATTTGTTGTATTATTTAATTGTTGTTAGTTATTATTTAATTATTTTGGACTTATTTTAGTGGACCCAACTAGTTTAGTTTCGACCCATGGACCAACATGAATTAACTAGTTAGACTTGGCCCATTTAGAAAGCCCATAGTTAAGGAGATGGATTAAATTAATTAAATGATTAGACTAGAAGCTTCCTTCCTTAATTATTTCTTCATGAGAGGCCCCAAGGGGTACATTGGACATTTTACAATTGCTTGGGGGAGGGGCTATGGCCGGCCTATTAATGAGGGGGGGAAATTTCTCTCTCCTCTCATTTCATTCCAAATCTAGATCTAGAATTTTCCCACTACCAAATTCCCTCCATTCCCAATCCAATTCCCTACCAAATTCATTCCAAATTCTTCCCAATTCACCATTAGAAAGTTGAGAAGCAAGGATCTAGAAGGAGGAAGCAAGGATCTACAAAGAGGAGCAAGAATCTACAATTTGAAAGCAAGTTTATCTCAATTGGAGGTTTCATTGGGAATCCATCTCCCAATAGGTATAATTCAGATTTTCTCATTTAAATAGCTTCTAAATCTGGGATTTAATCATGTAAAATCAACCTATATGTATGTACTACCCATAGGACTTTGTTTTGTGTTCATAGGAGACCCATGGAGAAAGTTATGGTACTTTTTGTATCAATTTTGTTGGAATTCCGAATTTACATTTTGTTGTGTGTGTCAATTGATCCTATAGATCAATTGGACACAAGATTTGTGTTTGAGGCTAGTGTCGTGTCCATATTGGGATACTTGTGGTTCGTATCCCAACTATTTAGTGATACGTGTCATTTGGGGGTTTTCCTCCGACACGGGGCTTTGAACATGTCGTATTTTGACACGGACACATAGATCTACTTTTGACACTTTGATTTGTTCATAAATATTATTTGTGATTTGTTTGTGTCCTTCGGGGTGCATTTGGTTGTGTGTTGGACTCGTGTCGCATGCGTATCCTAAATCTAGTGGGATACGGTGAGATACTCTCCAATTGTGTGTATTTTGCATAGATCTAATTAATTATGGTTCAATTCTTCATTTATAATTAGTAAATATATATGGATATTATATATTTATTTTGTGTATTTATTATAGTAATTATTGTAGCATAGATCTATATTTTGTGTGTGCTAATATAATGTACAATATAATATGTAGCTTTCTTGCATGCAAATATATATGTTACTACTTGTTAAATAATATAATTTATACATAAAATATTTTATAAAATATATTTATGTGTTTGATTGTGTAATTGTATTATTTATAATTATTATGAACTTATTATATATTAATGTATATATTTTAGGTGTGCTTCTAGCCATATAAAATATGTACATTAATATGTACATGAGTTTGTAACAATTGGTATTTAATTATAAGTGTAGATGTGTATATATATAAGTATATAATTATTAGTTATTTAATTATATTGTATTGTGATTTTATTATATATATATATATTATTATATTGTTATATATATATATATATATATATATATATTTTGATTGTTTTAGTAACAGTGAATTAATGACAGTAAAACTGTCATTAATTAGCCGATACAGCAGCCGCTGTAACTCTGTGCATTTAAATGCATTTAATGACAAATCTGTCATTAATTAGCAGTGGGCGGGTCTGAGCGGATTTTCCGCGACAGTCTTTCTGCGACGGTTTTAAACTGTCAGCAATCCAGTCGGCAGTAGGAATTGTATTCAGTTTTTTCTGCGACAGTTTTTCGGTGACAGACGAAACTGTCACTATTAGCCGTTTTAATTAAATTGTATTCTTAGCTCACTGTTTTCAGTGACGCTTTGACAGATTTAATGTATATATTATATATTGTATTTGTATATATTTATATGTATATATATATGTGTTTTGTGAGGTATAATAATTGTTATAATATAGTATTTTAATTATATGAATATTGGGTTGTATATATATATTTTTAAGGTATATATTAATTGTATTATTAGTATACTTTGTGTGAGTTTCTTTTGGAATCTAATTTGATTCCTAAATTGTTGTATTTTATTTTTATATTATTTTATGGATGTTTTGTGAGGTTGACTTTGGGTTTGACCATGTTTGACTTTAGTGGACTTTAGAGTTGACCATAGTTGACTTTTACCTTAGAATTGAGTTATTGACCTAGAAGTTGTCTAGTTTGACTTGTTCTCTTTCCGGGACCTTGTTTTAATGTTGTATTCCATATCTAGGTCTTCGAGGCACCGAGTCAGACATTTGTGAGACTGTTCATTGGACTTCAGGCGAGTACATTCTCTGATAGTTTCTCATTTATGATATCCTCTATGTTCGTTGTATCTAGTGTAGATTTACATGTTCTCTTGATACTATTGTTACACGGATTGGTATATCCGAATCTCGTCATGAGATGTTATTCCTTGGTATATGGTGTATATGGTGCAAGTATTGTTTCATTGGTTATCTTGTACATGTACAGACACCGATTTTCGGGAGGAGTCGCTCTCTTCTTGGGGAATCTCGTGCCATAACGTACCGTGGTTGGATCTATTATACCAATCGGGGGTGGGGAGTATTTTAGTATAGATATGTGATCATACCCTCCTTGTGCATGTCTTATTCCTTGTGAGTGTTGATCATACACCGCACGTATAATCAGCCAGGCCATTATACTCTTGTGCAAGTTCCCAAGCCGATCACATGTTAAAGCTAGTACTCACACACTTAGTCATTAGTATTCTTGTTCCATCAGCATATTGTTCATTATTGTATTTTTTTCCAGTACTTCCTTATTGTCTATACATTTCTTGTATCTATTTATGCATCTTGTTTATCCACAGCTATTTACTGTTACATAGTTTTTATCATTATTTGAGAACTGCTGTTAGGGTTGTACTCTGCTCCTTCCTGATTGGAAATATTTTTCCAGATGACACTGAGGAGTACCCTACCTACTATGGACCCCAGGATGTTGTGGATTTAGATTCTGAGACCCTGGCTCAAGAGGGACTTATCCCAACTGAGACAGTTGACCCTGGAGTTGTAGCTTTATAGTTTTGTAGTATTCTTTTGTACTGGATTTGTCTCCAGCTTATTTCTGTTTTTTTTCAGACTCATTGATGTATTATTTTAGACTCATGAGTTGTATTGTGACTATTCTATTCTTTATCTGATTCGTGCTCATTCTATCTTAGTTCTGTGATTGAGTATTTTATCATTATTGGTGGTTCATTATATTAGATAGATTATCTAGACAGCGTTCTACCGCCGATTCTGCGACGTAGGCTGGGCGTTGTTTCCGACTAGTACCCTTACACCGGGTGCGGGTCGTGACACGTTTTTGGTGGTGGCCCATGCAGGTCAAGCTTCACAAGTATGTGATGTCGTGGTAGTGCGACAACTTAGTTGTACTACTGCGAGCCTGCAATAGGATATAGGATATAGGATATAGGCTGAGATACTCAATCACATCTAGGAAAATTCTTTTGATTCAACTATTCTCCTTTGATATTGATACTTGATCCCTTAAACTGTCCTTTCCTTGATGTCTTACATCTTGTGCCATATTGATTCTTTCTTTCGCTTTGTCTCAGGATGTCGCCTAAGACTAGATCACAGCAAGGGAGAGCAGTTTCTGAGAGGTCTGCGACATCCCGAGGGCCTGCACCAGTCACTTCTCCGGTGATTGGAGTGTCAGCTGCTTTCGGAGGTCCACCACCTACTCAGAGGACTGTGCCAGCTGTATCTGAGAGGCTTCCACCTCCACCTCCTGTGCCAGCAGAGGCGTCACAGATGTTTATACTGTTTCGTGAGATGCTCGAGGCACAGAGGGCTCAGTCGGAGGTACATCAGAGGCAGACCGACGTTCTACGGCAGGGCATCGAGAGTGCTCATCAGCTTGCTCGTGCTGTAGTCGAGAGAGGAGTTCCGATCCAGCAACAGGTTGTTCCTCAAGTTGCTCAGCTTCGGCCAGGCAACATTCAGGACTTCAAGAAACTGGAGCCTAGGGTTTTCAAAGGGACGGAGGGCATCGTCTATGCTGATGATTGGCTCGAGGACATTGAGCGTCTTATGAGGGTGTCCCGTCTTTCTGAAGATCTGAAGGTTGAGGCGGTAGGACTTCAACTGTTCGACGTCGCTCGTACTTGGTTCAGGAATGAGCCGGTTCTGGTTGACGCAGGACAATCTTGGGAGGTATTCAAGGACCTTTTCAAGAAGAAGTTTTTCGCTCGGATAGACAGGCTTGACTTGGGGAGACAATTTGAGAGTCTCATTCAGGGGAGCATGTCTGTGGAGGAATACGCTGCGGAGTTCGGTAGGCTGAGCCGATTTGCAGAGTATCTGGTGAGGGAGCCGGAGGTTCGAGCTATTCGTTTCCGTGAGGGTCTAAACTGGGAAGTGAAGATTCTTATTCCGTCTTTTTATGAGACATACTCGGAGATACTTGCGGAGGCACGCAAGGTTGAGCGGGATCTGGGTTTGAAGACCAAGAGAGACTGTGATTCTTTTTTGGGGGCCAACGGCAGTGCAGTATCTGCCAAACGTCCTCATTTCCAGTCCAGACCTTTCCAGCAGCCACAGCAGAACCAGACTCCAGCTAGAGCACCTTTTCACCAGGCACCTCAGTAGCAGAGACAGTTACAGCAAGCTCTATGCAACTTCTGCAAGAAGCCCGGCCACATCTGGGAAGTTTGCAGAAAGAGGCTAGGAGTTTGTTTGTATTGTGGTACTGAAGGGCATCAATTAAGGGAGTGTCCTGGTCGTGCAGTTCAGGGAGCAGCTCCAGCTCCGAGGGCACAGACGAGACCACCTGCAGCACAACCGAGGGGACCGCTTCCGACACAACAGCAGCATTTTGTCCAGCATCAGCAGGGAGGTGCTCGGCAGGGACGAGCGTTTTCTATGACCGTCGAAGAGGAGGAACCCACCGGAGATGTCATTGCAGGTTCTATTCTTCTTGATTCCATTCCAGCTTTAGCTTTGTTTGATAGTGGTGCTTCCCATAGTTTTGTATCTGTTTCTTTTGCTCTAAAGCATGGTTTGGTAGCTGAGTCTTTGCTTAGGACTTGCAAGATCATGACCGGGGGAGGCATTATCCTGGTTAATGATATTTGCAAGGATCGGAGAGTTACTCTGGGAGGCCGGGAGTTGAGTGCGTGTCTACTTGTAATGCCACTTCCGAGCTACGACATTGTACTCGGGATGGATTGGTTGAGTAGGCACCGTGCTAGCATAGATTGTAGAGGAGGTAGAGTTTTGTTTGGTTCGCCAGGAGAGCCAGAGTTCGAGTTTGCTAGAGGAGCTACAGAGCAGGGAGAAGGCATTATTTGTGGAGCTATGGTGGAAGACAAGGAGTTGCCGCATCCGTTGATAGCAGAATTCTTGGATGTGTTTCCTGAGGAATTGCCAGGATTGCCGCCAGATCGAGATGTTGAATTTTCTATAGACTTGGTGCCAGGTGCAGAACCAATTTCGTAGCATGTCTATAGAGTAAACAATAGCGAGCTGGTCGAGTTGAAGAAGCAGGTGGATGAATTACAGGATAAGGGGTTTATCAGATCGAGTTTTTCACCATGGGGAGCCCCGGTATTGTTTGTACCGAAGAAGGATGGATCGGTGCGTATGTGCATTGATTACAGGGCTTTGAATAATCTCACTATCAAGAATAAGTATCCTTTGCCACGGATTGATGATCTGTTTGATCAGTTGAGTGGTGCGAAGGTATTTTCTAAGATAGATTTGAGATCAGGCTACCATCAGGTGAAGGTGAAGCCGGAGGACATACCGAAGACTGCTTTTAGAACTCGGTATGGTCAGTACGAGTTATGGTGATGCCGTTTGGTTTGACTAATGCACCGGCGGTATTTATGAACTTGATGAACAAGGTGTTCCACCAGTACCTTGACAAGTTCGTGGTGGTGTTCATCGACGACATACTCATATACTCGAAGACACCGGAGGAGCATGAGGAGCATTTGAGGATTGTGTTGGATGTGCTGAGGAAGGAGAAGTTGTATGGGACGTTGTCCAAGTGTGAGTTTTTCTTGGTCAAGGTGGAATTCTTGGGGCATGTTGTGACTGGTGATGGTATTTCAGTAGATCCGAAGAAGATTTTAGCAGTGGAATCTTGGAAGACTCCGAGTTCGGTAGCAGAGATCAGGAGTTTCTTGGGATTGGCAGGCTACTACAGGAAGTTTGTGCAAGATTTTTCGAGGATTGCCGAGCCGATGACCAGACTCACAAGGAAGGATGTGGAGTTTGTTTGGACGGAGGATTACCAGGTTGCTTTTGAGGAGTTGAAGAAGAGGTTGACGTCTGCTCCTATTTTGACGTTGCCATCAGGGTCCGGAGGTTTCACTATTTATAGTGATGCATCGGGGAAGGGTTTAGGTTGTGTTCTTCAGCAGCATGGAAAAGTGATTGCCTATGCATCCAGGCAATTGCATCCTCATGAAAAGAACTATCCTACCCATGATTTGGAGTTGGCAGCAGTCATTTTTGCCCTGAAGTTGTGGAAACATTATTTGTACGGAGAGCGTGTGGAGATCTTCACAGACCACAAAAGCTTGAAGTACGTTTTCACACAGAAGGAGTTGAACATGAGGCAGCGTCGGTGGTTGGAACTGATGAAGGATTTTGATATCTCTTTGCAATATCATCCTGGGAAAGCCAATGTAGTTGCCGATGCTTTGAGCAGGTATCCGGTAGCTATGTTCTTGACGCAGGATCGATATTTGTTGGAGGACTTGGAGAGCTTGGGCATTAAGGTGATTGTTCCTGGTGGTGCTATGCAGATGTGGGGATTGCAGATACATTCAGATTTGATGGATAGGATCAAGGCAGTACAGTATGATGATGTATCCTTGAGGAGTATCAGAGCTCAGGTGAGAGCAGGATTGGAGGATGATTTTACTATTACAGAGGATGGATCTTTGAGGCATAGAGTTAGATTGTGTGTGCCTAGTGGGGAGTTGCGTGAGGAGGTGTTGCAGGAAGCGCATCGCTCTCAGTATTCCATACATCCAGGTGCTAACAAGATGTATCGGGATATGCGAGAGAGTGTGTGGTGGTATGGCATGAAGAGGGAAGTGGCACAGTTTGTATCCAGATGCTTAGTGTGCCAGCAGGTGAAAGCCGAGAGGCAGAGGCCAGGAGGTTTACTTCAGCCATTACCCATTCCAGAGTGGAAGTGGGAACACATTACTATGGATTTTGTGTCCGGACTTCCACGATCTCCAGGAGGGAAAGACGCGATTTGGGTCATTGTTGATAGGTTGACCAAGTCGGCCCACTTTTTGCCTTTCAAGGTGGGTTTGTCTACGGAGAAGCTGGCAGAGATGTATGTGAGGCAGATCGTTAGGATACATGGAGTTCCCGTCAGCATAGTCTCAGATCGGGATAGTCGTTTCACTTCTCATTTCTGGAGGAGTTTGCAGGAGAGTTTGGGCACTCAGCTCAAGTTCAGTACTGCATATCATCCCCAGACAGATGGGCAGTCAGAGAGGACTATTCAGACTCTCGAGGATATGTTGCGCACTTGTGTACTAGATTTCGGGGGTTCTTGGGAGGACCATCTCCATTTGGTAGAGTTTGCTTACAACAACAGTTACCAGGCCAGTATAGAGATATCACCTTTTGAAGCTCTATATGGTCGGAGGTGTCGTACTCCTTTGTCTTGGGACGATGTTGGAGAGAGAGTTTTGCTTGGGCCAGAGATGGTTGTGGATGCAGCAGAGAAGGTTCAGTTGATCAGAGACAGACTTCGAGTGGCGCAGGACAGACAGCGGCATTGGGCCGATAGCCATCGGAGACCTTTGGAGTTCGAGGTATAGTTTAGATTTTTGTTTGTTCTTGGTTGTTTGTTATAGATTAAGTTCTTAAGGTGGTGTTTTGTTCTAGGTGGGTGGTTTGGTGTTTCTGAGGATTTCTCCGACACGAGGCACGATTCGCTTCGGTGGAGGCGGAAAGCTTAGTCCGCGATTCATTGGACCTTTCACTATTCTAGAGAGGGTCGGTGCAGTTGCTTATAGACTAGACTTGCCACCTGCATTGGAGGGAGTGCATAATGTGTTTCATGTGTCGCAGTTGAGACGATACGTGGCAGATCCTAGTCATGTATTGGATCACTCAGAGATAGAGGTGGGCCCTACTCTTAGCTATCCAGAGCAGCCAGTTGGGATTCTGGATCAGAGAGAGAAGGTGCTGAGGAACCAGACTATTCCTTTGGTGCGCGTCGCATGGAGGCATCACTCTCCGGGGGAGTCTACCTGGGAGAGAGAGGATGAAATGCGAGAGCGTTATCCATATTTGTTTGTACCTTGAGGTATGTTATTTTTTAGTTATGTTCTGTTCATTGTTATGTTCTGTTCATTAGTAAGTTGTGATTCTTTAGTTATGTTCTGTGATTTTCTGGGGGTAGTTTTCGTCTTTGAATTTTGAGGACGAAATTATTTTAAGGAGGGTAGACTTGTCACTACCACATTTTCTAGGAAAGGGTATTTTGGTAATTTCCTATTTAAATAAATATTGTGCATGGTAAATAATTATTTGTTGTATTATTTAATTGTTGTTAGTTATTATTTAATTATTTTGGACTTATTTTAGTGGACCCAACTAGTTTAGTTTGGACCCATGGACCAACATGAATTAACTAGTTAGACTTGGCCCATTTAGAAAGCCCATAGTTAAGGAGATGGATTAAATTAATTAAATGATTAGACTAGAAGCTTCCTTCCTTAATTATTTCTTCATGAGAGGCCCCAAGGGGTACATTGGACATTTTACAATTGCTTGGGGGAGGGGCTATGGCCGGCCTATTAATGAGGGGGGGAAATTTCTCTCTCCTCTCATTTCATTCCAAATCTAGATCTAGAATTTTCCCACTACCAAATTCTCTCCATTCCCAATCCAATTCCCTACCAAATTCATTCCAAATTCTTCCCAATTCACCATTAGAAAGTTGAGAAGCAAGGATCTAGAAGGAGGAAGCAAGGATCTACAAAGAGGAGCAAGGATCTACAATTTGGAAGCAAGTTCATCTCAATTGGAGGTTTCATTGGGAATCCATCTCCCAATAGGTATAATTCAGATTTTCCCATTTAAATAGCTTCTAAATCTGGGATTTAATCATGTAAAATCAACCTATATGTATGTACTACCCATAGGACTTTGTTTTGTGTTCATAGGAGACCCATGGAGAAAGTTATGGTGTTTTTTGTATCAATTTTGTTGGAATTCCGAATTTACATTTTGTTGTGTGTGTCAATTGATCCTATAGATCAATTGGACATGAGATTTGAGTTTGAGGCTAGTGTCGTGTCCATATTGGGATACTTGTGGTTCGTATCCCAACTATTTGGTGATACGTGTCATTTGGGGGTTTTCCTCCGACACGGGGCTTTGAATATGTCGTATTTTGACACGGACACATAGATCTACTTTTGACACTTTGATTTGTTCATAAATATTATTTGTGATTTGTTTGTGTCCTTCGGGGTGCATTTGGTTGTGTGTTGGACTCGTGTCGCATGCGTATCCTAAATCTAGTGGGATACGGTGAGATACTCTCCAATTGTGTGTATTTTGCATAGATCTAATTAATTATGGTTCAATTCTTCATTTATAATTAGTAAATATATATGGATATTATATATTTATTTTGTGTATTTATTATAGTAATTATTGTAGCATAGATCTATATTTTGTGTGTGCTAATATAATGTACAATATAATATGTAGCTTTCTTGCATGCAAATATATATGTTACTACTTGTTAAATAATATAATTTATACATAAAATATTTTATAAAATATATTTATGTGTTTGATTGTGTAATTGTATTATTTATAATTATTATGAACTTATTATATATTAATGTATATATTTTAGGTGTGCTTCTAGCCATATAAAATATGTACATTAATATGTACATGAGTTTGTAACAATTGGTATTTAATTATAAGTGTAGATGTGTATATATATAAGTATATAATTATTAGTTATTTAATTATATTGTATTGTGATTTTATTATATATATATATATTGTTATATTGTTATATATATATATATATATATATATATATATATATATATATATATTTTGATTGTTTTAGTAACAGTGAATTAATGACAGTAAAACTGTCATTAATTAGCCGATACAGCAGCCGCTGTAACTCTGTTCATTTAAATGCATTTAATGACAAATCTGTCATTAATTAGCAGTGGGCGGGTCTGAGCGGATTTTCCGCGACAGTCTTTCTGCGACGGTTTTAAACTGTCAGCGATCCAGTCGGCAGTAGGAATTGTATTCAGTTTTTTCTGCGACAGTTTTTCGGTGACAGACGAAACTGTCACTATTAGCCATTTTAATTAAATTGTATTCTTAGCTCACTGTTTTCAGTGACGCTTTGACAGATTTAATGTATATATTATATATTGTATTTGTATATATTTATATGTATATATATATGTGTTTTGTGAGGTATAATAATTGTTATAATATAGTATTTTAATTATATGAATATTGGGTTGTATATATATATTTTTAAGGTATATATTAATTGTATTATTAGTATACTTTGTGTGAGTTTCTTTTGGAATCTAATTTGATTCCTAAATTGTTGTATTTTATTTTTATATTATTTTATGAATGTTTTGTGAGGTTGACTTTAGGTTTGACCATTTTTGACTTTAGTGGACTTTAGAGTTGACCATAGTTGACTTTTGCCTTAGAATTGAGTTATTGACCTAGAAGTTGTCTAGTTTGACTTGTTCTCTTTCCGGGACCTTGTTTTAATGTTGTATTCCATATCTAGGTCTTCGAGGCACCGAGTCAGACATTTGTGAGACTGTTCATTGGACTTCAGGCGAGTACATTCTCTGATAGTTTCTCATTTATGATATCCTCTATGTTCGTTGTATCTAGTATAGATTTACATGTTCTCTTGACACTATTGTTACACGGATTGGTATATCCGGATCTCGTCATGCGATGTTATTCCTTGGTATATGGTGTATATGGTGCAAGTATTGTTTCATTGGTTATCTTGTACATGTACAGACACCGATTTTCGGGAGGAGTCGCTCTCTTCTTGGGGAATCTCGTGCCATAACGTACCATGGTTGGATCTATTATACCAGTCGGGGGTGGGGAGTATTTTAGTATAGATATGTGATCATACCCTCCTTGTGCATGTCTTATTCCTTGTGAGTGTTGATCATACACTGCACGTATAATCAGCCAGGCCATTATACTCTTGTGCAAGTTCCCAAGCCGATCACATGTTAAAGCTAGTACTCACACACTTAGTCATTAGTATTCTTGTTCCATCAGCATATTGTTCATTATTGTATTTTTTTCCAGTACTTCCTTATTGTCTATACATTTCTTGTATCTATTTATGCATCTTGTTTATCCACAGCTATTTACTGTTACATAGTTTTTATCATTATTTGAGAACTGCTGTTAGGGTTGTACTCTGCTCCTTCCTGACTGGAAATATTTTTCCAGATGACACTGAGGAGTACCCTACCTACTATGGACCCCAGGATGTTGTGGGTTTAGATTCTGAGACCCTGGCTCAAGAGGGACTTATCCCAACTGAGACAGTTGACCCTGGAGTTGTAGCTTTATAGTTTTGTAGTATTCTTTTGTACTGGATTTGTATCCAGCTTATTTCTGTTTTTCTTCAGACTCATTGATGTATTATTTTAGACTCATGAGTTGTATTGTGACTATTCTATTCTTTATCTGATTCGTGCTCATTCTATCTTAGTTCTGTGATTGAGTATTTTATCATTATTGGTGGTTCATTATATTAGATAGATTATCTAGACAGCGTTCTACCGCCGATTCTGCGGCGTAGGCTGGGCGTTGTTTTCGACTAGTACCCTTACACCGGGTGCGGGTCATGACAGGTCGGATCGGATCTAAACCCGACCCGAAACCCGTAGACCCGAACCCATACTTAAATGCTAACGGATCGGGTCGGATCTGCCGCCCGACCCGTCGACCCGGACCCGAAACCCGGACTCCGAACCCTAATTCTAATTCGGATCGGAACAGTGTTCCCGAGCGGCGGTGCGCCTATTTATGGGCCTCGGGATCCGCGAAGCCGCCGCCGCCTCTCTCTCTCTCTCTCCAGCTCCGCCGCTCCCCGCCCTGACCTGAACCCTAGCTCGCCGCCGTCGACCACCTGTCACCCTCGCCGTCCTCCACCTAGACCTCGACTCCCCTGGCTCCATCTCCTCCCCTCGTCGCCGTCCCCGACCAACCCCTCTCCCCCAGCACCACCGTCGAGAACCCCCATCCACCCTCGACGACCACCTCCCTCCGTCTCTCCCCACGACCTCGACAACTTACTCCCCCGAGTTCCACCCTCTCCCCTCTCAGCCCCACGCCGCCTTGCACCTCCGCTGCCCTCGTCGACCATCCCCGCTCGACCACCTCCCTCGGCCTGAACCCTAACTTCCACCGCCCTAGTCGGACTCCCCAGCCCCCTCGTCTCCCCTCTTCCTCTCCCCGAGCAGCCACCGGCGCCGGTCAGTTCGCCTCCGACAGAGCCCGAGCCAACAGCTGTTTTCTCCGACGAGTTTCCCGCAGCGGACATGGAAACATCAAGCCCTAGACGGACACAGCGGACACAGGACGCAGTTTCCCCGTGTCACCTCTCGACCAGGACACGTGAAAGTCAGATTCACGGAGCCCTGTTCAGGTAGCGTTTTCTCTCTCCTCGCTGATCCGATTTCTGTTCCGTCAGTTGTGGCGCGTAGACCGCATGACCCCCTCGATGCCCGTGCAACTCGCTCGGTGCGTCGCATCCTGTGGTGATCGCGACCCGCGATCCAAAAACAGGAAAACCAACACCCTGTTTCACCCCGGAACTAAGTGCGCCCCGCCAAACGGGACGACTTGGTCGCACGCGGTCTTCACCGAAATGTGCGCGCCGTTGATACGGACGTGCGGGATTTCGCAGAAGTTAATTTGGATGTGCGTGCACACCGGAATCAACGCGTATCCGCCGACAACGCCCCGTATCCGTCCATTCTGGAACATACCGTAACTTTATGTACACATGTCGGATCAAAACGAAACTTGCTCCATCGGACTCGTAGCAATACGCTGGTCCTGTGACCCAAGTTTGGTTCGATTCTGAGAACGTTGACAAAATCGCGTATCGTGGGCCCCACCGGCTCCACTTGACGGGCAATTTTTTGATCGGCTCATCGAAATCCAGTTCTTGAAGTTTTGTTGGGTTCGTATCATCGTTCCTGACTTGTTGACACTAAGTTGGACGAATTTGGAGACCTTTGACCCCGACACGTTTTCCGGTGCAAAGTGGCCCATATGTGGACCCCGCTTTGACCAGAAAATATCATTTTTGCCCTTGTGTCCAAATTGGACTCAAGGACAGGCATTTTTAGCTATTTGATATTTTTTGAATCTAATGGTAATGTTTATTTCAGCAACCGGAGTAGTACCTGCAAATCACACAGAGACCAGAGCTACAGTTGGAGCCAGAATCCCAGGCAAGTGTACCTTGCCAAACTTTGCAGTATTGTTACATATTTTTCCTCGCTTCATTATATTGCTGTGCATGCTTGACTTAGGACCGTGTGACACACTTAGCGTCCGATTATTAGTTGGGTGCCAACACTGTACGCAGTGTTGTGTATTGTCATCTAGAGATGGACATTCGTGACCCCTTTACATTCTCGTACTTGTCTTATCAAGTACACTATAACCCATGACACTTGACACTATTCATGAGACAGGATCTTTCTGAGATATTCATGGTGATTCTGTATAGGATACATGCTTTATGGCATAATCATTATATACATAGACATTAGATGACTTATTGCATTAGAGATGATTGTGCATGACATGGACATGGTGCATCGTGGACATGAGACGTGTGATTACATTGGGTGGGGAGAGACACACAGGCTACAGGCTGATCATATATATAAACCCCTATTATTGTGAGGCACAAGACTCTGAAGTCCGAGCTTGGCCCATTACGAGTTATTACTGCTACCGGCTCCCCGACACAGAGCTTGTAGTAGCTTCAGCCTGAGTACTAGTGATGCTCTCACTTGCATTTCACATAGATGGTTTTATAGTTTACCCTATTGTTTCATTTATTGCTGCACTGCATTATTTATTTTGGCATGAGTTATTTTGTACCTTGCTATGTCCCCTGAGGACCTGGATCCGGATTATGTCCCCAGGATTAGTAGAGGAGATCCATACAGAGTTATACAGTACAGGAGCATTAGCAGGAGCGAAAGCAGGAACAGGTGCATACATTGGTGCAGTACCAGGATCCGAAGACGAGATCGTACCAGAGGGCTTCTCCTGAGTATTGTCTTGAGATACTCATTTATTTTTGTTCTAGTTATTTTATTTTATTTCCGGTCTATTGCATTGATGTATCAGACTTGTTCTCAGATTGTTCTCCGAGACATTTTTTTTGAGATTTGTCCGTTTATTTTATTTGCATTATTCTGGCATTTGATCTGTGATTATCTGTTGTGGATGAGATTAGTATAGACTGTGACTTATATCATTGAACCTACTTATTGTTGTATTACAGCTTAAGCATGCCCCGATGGATCCATTAAATTGGGTTTGTCCATCGGTGTGTGCTGCTGGCCATTGCCACGTGTCCGGTCCCTCGGTATTTTGGGACTGGGGCGTGACATGGTTTTTGTGGTGGCCCATGCAGGTCTACGACTAAATTGTTTGGTTTCAACTTAGGGACCGAGCAAGCCTGCAATAAGAATAGGATAAGTTTTTAGGATCTCATCCACTTGCGAAACGTTCTTGATATCTATATCAAATTCAAATTAATTTCTTGACTCGTATCCTGCCTTGATTCCTGAGCGCCTCTTATAGTTTATTTTGGTTGCAGAGAAATGAATCCCCAAGCCGGCGAAGAGACTCATCCAGGAACACCACAAGGTGTTGTGGTTACCCACGAAGATGAAGTGACACCCGTTGGTGCAGGTCAATCATCACAACAACGTAGTCCAGCAAGTCAGCATACCTCGAGAATCCAGGAAGATGACATTCCACCATCGACGCAGTTTACTCCACCGATGCCTACCATTCCACAAGGGCAGGCTATGGACGAACAACAAATGTTTTGAATGTTCTACGCGATGATGCAAGCCCATCAGAAGGTTCAGGAAGAAGCTCAGCAAATCCAAGCGGAGAAGTTCATCGACAGATTCAGCTCAGAGTTACGGAAGTTAATCAGCTCCGCTGCAACTACCTTAGACGAGGATGTTCTTACTACAGCAAGACCCATGGAGTGCAACACAAGGATAGGGTCCAGCCAGAAGCGGCCGTATGCATCAGCACCAGACCAAACACAACAAGAAAGAGTTGCGAAGCGACCACAGCTGAATCCACCGCAGAGAGCATCTACACCACTCGCACTAGTCCTTCCTACTTGTCACTACTGTGGCAAGGTAGGCCATTTCGCTAAAGAATGCCGACGCAGATTGGGACGATGTTTATCTTGCGGATCCAAAAAGTATTCGGTAAGGGATTGCCCTGAACATCGAAAGAAAACAATGATGATTCAACAACCAGCCACATCAGCACCAGCCGGAGCACCACAGGAAGAAATTGCAAGGAAGTCTCACATGCACCAGCCACCAGAAGCATCTCCGTAAGTACTGCCAACCTGTCAGTATTGTCGCAAGATAGGCCATATTGAGAAGGAGTGCAGACGCAAATTAGGATTTTTCTTGATTTGCGGAACCAATCAACACTTAGCTAAGGACTGTTCTCAGCATCGGGAGAAAGCATTGATGATTCATCAACCAGCCACATCAGCACCAGCCGAAGCACCACAGGAAGAAGTTGCAAAGAAGTCACACCTGCACCAGCCACCAGAAGCATCTCCGCAAGTACTACTTGTCTGTCCATATTGTCGTAGGCGAGGCCATATAGAGAACGAGTACAGACGAAAAAGGAAATTATGTTTAGCTTGCGGATCCAGTCAGCATTTATTAAAGGAATGCCCCGAACGTCGAGAAAGAGCGTTACCAGCACCAAGGCCAGCCTCTCCAGCATTGGAAACACCGCAAACAAGAGTTGAAGGAGTCAGACCACTAGCCCCAGGAGGAAATCAGCCGAGGCCACCCTTGGCACCACAAACAACACTCTTCTAGCAGGCTCAACAGCAGCAGAGGAATCAACTGCAAGGACGTGAACAAGCCCCAGCGATGACCTTGGAAGACGCACAGACCCATGGAGTAGCTAATGCGCGTAATTTTTTGTAGTTATCTGTTTATAGATTTGTTTTATCTCGTGCCTATTGGTTCGTGACCTCAGCCTTAACCTATGTAATTTTGAACTTGCTTATAATTGATAACCGTAGAGATTGTAGAGTCTTTTGTTATTGTGCTTATTTTGTGTTGTTTTGTGAACTTGATTAAGTTGTACCTCCTTTCATCATCATCTAGCGTACTTATATTTGTTGTACTACCTTGACTTATGCTGCTAATATAGCCTAGTTTTGCAAGCTTATCATTTATCGAGCTTGTTCATGACATATGTATTATTGGGTCGACACACTAATACAATTGTCTATTCAGAATCAGTGTACTACGGTCTGATCAACCTTAGTGCATTTTGGTTCGCTCTTCGCACGACTACTTTACGTGGATTGAGATATATAGTTGACTAGTATACTTGCCCTCTAGATATGTCTGAGCATATCGTATCATTTACATAACTGTACTAATACGAGCATGCGAACAAAGGATTACCAGAGTAGGATTTCAATCCACAATTGTCTTGACAAATCCCATTTGAATTCGTTAAACGCCTTGATCCTGATACTTCTATTCTATTACCTCACCCTTGAACTCTTTATTATTGATCTTCGTCTTTCCTTATTTCGTAAAGACGAAACCACATGCTTGGTATAAGTTTGATATATAGATAGTACTAGATATACCCCACAGGCCGGTCACATTATTGATGACCCTTTTTGTCACGCCCCAGTCCCAAAAATACATAGGACTAGGACACGTAAGCATGCCAGCCGCATGGATATGGCAACTCCAATATATGGAAACCAAATCCACACGTACGCTGTAATATGAATATCAAATCAACAAGTGGTATAAAATGTAATACAAGTCACAAGGTATAATCTAGCTCTCATCCACCAAAATTATATAGAAATAATTAACCAGTGTCTATGTAACTAGATCTCAATAAGAAGTATCTAAGGATGATAGTTGGATGGAAACAAATCCACTACCAACTCAAAGGGGAAAGTAAATACAATATAAGTACAACTCACTCAAACAATAAGTACCAGCTACCAATCACGGCTCGAAGAGAAGACATCCACGAAGCATCTATTCCTTCCAAATCTGTGCTCCTGCAAATACTCAAGAACAGGTACACCTGGCAGCGGACCAGGTCCTCAGAGGAACATAACAAGTATACTTAAACACATGCCAATAAAGTACTGAAATAAATATCCAATGGGGTCGCCTATCCGTCTAAGTGAATGCAGTTAAGAACACCTTTCCCCACAAGTGAGCTATCTGGCTGAAAACTGGGATTTGGCATGGTTCTCTTTTGAAGAGCCAGGGGCCTAAAAGGCACGTCGTCTTTTGAACGCCGGTGGCCCGCCTGATAGTACATAATATATAAGGGTCATCATCACCCGTATCTCCAGCGGAGAATCCGGGCTTCACAGAAAAAGTGTAAAGGAGCTCAAATGCGGTACTTGTTGTTCTCCCCACCCAATGCTCTAAGCATGTCACATCCATGACACGATTTGGTCCATAGCTTATTCTTAGTACCCTAGTCCAATCCTGCAACCAAACAAGGACAAGGATGGGACCACCGTACTACAATAGGCTATGTCCATGGACCTCTAATAACTGCCAAGTCTACTAGCATGCAAAGTTTCTAACAGCAGTTATCCCTAACGCACGTCCCACACGTACCGATGATCAGTCAATACGTGCGTCCGTGATCTATATGAGACTCACAACTCGTGTAAAATATGTGTCACAGTCAAATAAAATCTAATGGTGCTACATGATAATGGGGTAGTCTCATGAACAAGGTCAATGCAATATATAAATAAAAATATATCGCGACGTCACCGCCGCGAGCATTTTATATAACAATTAAAATATATGAACTAAGGACAGAAAGTAAAGATGCATGCAACATATGGAATATAAATAACAGTACAATGGCAAGGTATACTTGCCTGGCAAGAAATTGCGAAATGTCACGTCCAGATGTCCAATACACAGGACCAGAAGCTATGGCCTCAGAACAAATATCTCCGGATGCTGAAATAGATATCACCAACATTCCCAAAATAAGCAAAATAGCTAGAAAGCACTTCCCTTTCGTACAATTTGGACACAGGGGCAAAATCGTAATTTTGGGCAAAAGTGGGGTCCACGTGTGGGCCACTTTGCATCGAAAAGCGTGCCGAGGGTAACAGTCTCTAAATGGGACAAACTATAGGTCAAACAACTCTAGATGTCAATACGAACCCAACGGTCTGTCCAAATTTGGATTCCGATGAGCCGAACAAAATTTGGTCCAAAAAGTCAACTGTGGGGCCTGCCAATTGGCGATCTGGTCAACCGTCTCAGAATTGCATGAAAATTGGGTCACAGGACCAGCGCGTTACCACGAGTCCAGTGGCGCAAGTTTTGTCGCAATCTGACATGCGTGCAGAAAATACGCGCGATTTCCACAAAAGTGGCGACACGAAATGTGTCCGCGGATACGGTCTGATTCCGGCGCGCACACGCGTCCGAATCAGTCCCCACGAATTTTCTCGTGTCCGATTATGCAGCGTGCACCATTCGGTACACTTGGCACACGGCGGGGCGGTCCCGTTTGGCGGGACGCGCTCCGATCTCCAACTTTTGGAAAACCGAAAAAAGTGGGTGCGTGCAGTTTTGTGACAAATACAATTCTGTCCACAGCGACTAAAAGCACAAAGTTATAATACAGAAAATAAACTAGATCCTGTAATCTACAGGTATCAAAAAGAATCACCGAATTTGGATCTCTATGGTGGGAGATACGAACTCGGCAATATGGGTGGTCAATCTGGAATTCTGCGATTGCAGAATTCTGCCTGCTCGCGCTGACTTGGGCGCTGTTTTTCACCTAGGGGCACACGTTATCCGAGGTTGACTATAAAACAAGTATTGGAGAGGGTTGAGGGAAGATCTTACCTATGAAAACGGAACCGCGTTTGGTCGAACGAGTCGACGGAAAATCACGCCGGAGCGAAGGTGCCTCGAGTGGGAAACTGCTGTTCACGATGTTGGCGTCGACGGGATGGTTGGATGGCTTGGGGAGGCTTCTCTGGCTGCGGTGACGGCTCTAGATGGGAAGAGGAAGTCTGGAGTTTCTAAGTTAGGGTTTTAGAGGGCTATTATATATATATACTATGTATTATATATTAAGAGAGAGGGTGGAGTTGGATCGGATAAAGGGGGAATCGGGTCCGCTGAAGGGTCGGGGTTAACAAGCAACGAAGGGATGGGGTCTTAGCAAATGAGTTGCTGGAGCAAATTTCAAGGGGATGGAAGTTGCTAAGTAGGTCTGGAGATATTTGCTAAGGAATAGTAGTGCTTTGTTATATTAATATTATTGTTATTATTATTAGTATTATTATTATATACTTTATTATACTATTAGTTAGTTATTTAATAATTTCTTTTTCCTTTCTTTCTTTAAATATATATATACATATATATTTGAATATATATATATATATATATATATATATATATATATATATATATATATATATATTCACACATAAGAAAATTTATAATAGGGTATTGCACATCGTTAGGCTAGCAACAGCTCAAGGGGTCTCCTACATGGAATAAATTCCGAAAAATTCCTGATGGTCCCATAAGTCCTCTAAGTGCCCGAACACCTAACATAAAAATTATTAAAAATCTATTTCTCCTATTTAGACCTAATTACTACAATTTACTTAATAATTAATAAATAAAGAGGTATATACGATTTCTAGGAAGGGGGTTTTACATTCTACCCAACTTATAAAAATTTCGTCCTCGAAATTAAAATTAAGCCACGATAGAATGCAATGATAGTATAAGATTTGCATTGTTTAAAATACAAGGCTAGGTTTAAAGGGGTGGGCGATGTTGCACGTTGCACATCCCCAAAAAAAAATCATGGAAAAATCCATATGAGTGAAAAATAGGTTTATTCATGTGTCATGTCCAATGGTGTGGTCACATAATGCTCTTTTGCATAAAAGCGTCCAACAATTGAAAAATTGCACAAAGATGAGAATGGAAGATGGGCATGTCTAGGATAAGGGTGTAGAATTTGTAGGAAGGCAGTGGCTAGTGTAGTGCTCCAATTATCGGAGCACGGTAAGGGCGCTAAGTGATATAACTATTGTAAAATTAAATAAAAATACCGTGTTCTATTTCTAAGTGGATTCGTGCTAGCCTCAGTCTCACTATCTAAGCCGAGTAGGTCAATTTCTTAGGTGAGGGGTTCACAATCTGCCGAGCTTAAAACAATGTCGTCCTCAAAATTGAAATAAGGCAGAATCGGTTAATCCTTTATGTACAATAAGGCAAGTCAGTCGCAATCTTCTTGTGATAACTAAAATCCTAATCATATCCATTGCAATCATTTCTAGGTTAGGATGACCACTGCTCCAATCAAAATTTAACCTATGGTTATCTCTTCTCCCCTTGTTTCAAATTATCCATATCCACATAACATCTCCAAGATTTACATACTCATATAACTTTTACCTCACGATCTCTAACTATCATGATCTCCTTTAGAAGTGGTTTGGGTCCAATATATTCCCATTTTCACTTATAAAATTTTGTATGCCTCCACTCTTAAATTCCATTCACATCCTCATTATTTCAAATAGGTCGTCCAACCAAAATTTTAATTCTTAATTCAAATCACCAAATTGAAAGAAATAATTTAAATGCAGTCCACCAATATTCAAGTCTGAAATTCTATATTTATCCTTTAAATTCAAATTGGTGATTCTACCTTCATTGTTCAAAATTTAACTCATGCACTTAAGGTATAAATATTGGGTCCTCAATATCAATTCATTGATCCTCATCATCTTAGTCATCCTTCTAACTTTCTCAAAATTACAATGGCTTGCACCTCTCCCAATCTAGTCTTACTCGATCATAATCTAAAAGAAATTCTTCCCGAGCTGACAATGCACTGCTACCCAACTTAGAATTTCCACCTATCACCTAAGGCTATATACCTTAAGAAAATATTCCTTAATTTATTTACTCATGTCATTCAATCCTCGAAACTTCAACGTCGATCATATCACATATGATACGTCCTTAATTACGAAAGAATAATCCTCAAGTATGTGATCGGCCTATGGGGTATATCTAGTACTCTCTGTGTATCAAACTTTATACCCAGCACGAGGTTTCGTCTTTCCGAAATAAGGGAAGACGAAGATCAATAATAAAGAGTTCAAGGGAGAGGTAATAGAATGCAAGTATAGGGATCAAGGCGTTTCAAGGAATCCAATAGGAATTGTCAAGGCAGTTGTTGACTGAAATTTTATTTGATAAATCCATATTCGCATGCTCGTATTAGTACAGTTATGTAGCCTATACGATACGCTTAGATATGTCTAGGGAAAGTATATTCGTCTACTAATCACTATATATCTCAATCCACCTAAAGTAGTAGTACAAAGAGCGAACCAAGTGCACTACGGTTGATCAGACCATAATACACCGATTCTGATTTAGACAATGTATCATTGTGTGCACCCAATAATACATATGCCATGAGCAAGCTCGATAAAGAATATGCTTGCAAAACTAGGCTATAATAGCAGCATAAGTCAATGTAGTACAACAAATGTGAATACGCTAGATTATGATGAAAGAAGGTTCATAACAATTCAAGTTCACAAAAACAAAAGCAAAAATAAGCAATAATAATGAAAGACTACACAATCTCTACAGTTGTCATACTAATTCCTTGTCTAAGTTGATAGTCGACCAATAGGGACAGGGCCTCTAAATTCTATTGTCGGAATAAACACTGTCGTCTACTGCCAGCATACAACTAATGTTATCTTCTTATGAGAGTCTAAAGTCGGTGTCCTTTGGTTATACTACCTCGATGGGTCAAGTGGACTATGTGATACTAGGTTGTGAGGCATACTACCCAACTTATAAGAATTTAACTAATACGGTGACAGTCTTAAGAGTGTCCTACAAAATAATCTTGCACATGTAAATAAAACAGAAACTCTTTATTAGGGTATATGAGGAAAAATCTTGGTATTGATTAGAGTATCCTTTTTATGTAGGTAATGGTCATCCTAAGTCTTAGTCATAGCACTTATAAGCAAGTGTCAATGGTAAAGATAGAAGAGTTACTGGCCGTTAAGGAGGAAGGGTCTAACTTGTATCGAGGTGAGGGTACAAATTATATGGTTTAAAACTAAGGTTTAATCATCGGTCGTAATCTACAAAACAACTTAAACTTATCAAGTTCTAACTACCAAGCATAAAAATTTCACACTCAAGGCTACAACTATAATCCTAGCAAACTATGAGCCCTTAACAAAGAATAAATTTACTTGGCCTACTATCCGAAGTGTCAGATGGCACGAGTTGAAAGATGAAGAGAAGAAACGTAATTAGCCGTCGCAAAATAGCGAGCGCTATGGTCGCAGGGAAACAATATATAAAATAAAGATAGAGGGCTCTAGATAGCATCATGGTTCTCTAAGGGGAGTGAGGTGTTAGTTGCTATGTTCGGGGTATGATCAAGGGAGAAGTGTTGATTACATTCCTCTAGGCTTCCTAGGGTGCTGTCTAATAACAAGACAATGATATAAGTTTATAGTTCCAATATCATCTAACTATGGAGGTTAGGTTCAGTCCAAACATTAAGTTTTGGTTTTCTATTGGTTCCTCCATACTAGGGTCAAACATTATGGTAAGCTTCTAACTAACTCTAGTAGTATCTATACTACTCTCAAGTCTTCATAATACATCCAGGTAATGGTAAACCAATTATAGGGATAAGGGATTCTAGGGTTCGCTAGATATTCTAAACTTAGTGGTGTATCTACAATCTCGTTGTATCCTAAATAGGTGTGCTACTCTAATTATCATCTAACAACAGGAACTCCTATATTCTAGGAGAAGGCTATACTTAAAGAACTATTAAGGAAGTACATGAATCAAGCATGATGCAATTGTTCAAAAATAGAATAGAGAGGAGGAAGATGAATCATAGTCAATTGTGGATGAGATCCTATACTCTAGTCCTAGGTGCAGGCTTGTTCGGTACAGTAACGTAACCGAGACAATATGCTCTCGACCTGCATGGGCCACCACAAAAACATGTCACGCCCCAGTCCCAAAAATACATAGGACTAGGACACGTAAGCATGCCAGCCGCATGGATATGGCAACTCCAATATATGGAAACCAAATCCACACGTACGCTGTAATATGAATATCAAATCCACAAGTGGTATAAAATGTAATACAAGTCACAAGGTATAATCTAGCTCTCATCCACCAAAATCATATAGAAATAATTAACCAGTGTCTATGTAACTAGATCTCAATAAGAAGTATCTAAGGATGATAGTTGGATGGAAACAAATCCACTACCAACTCAAAGGGAAAAGTAAATACAATATAAGTACAACTCACTCAAACAATAAGTACCAGCTACCAATCATGGCTCGAAGAGAAGACATCCACGAAGCATCTATTCCTTCCAAATCTGTGCTCCTGCAAATACTCAAGAACAGGTACACCTGGCAGCGGACCAGGTCCTCAGAGGGACATAACAAGTATACTTAAACACATGCCAATAAAGTACTAAAATAAATATCCAATAGGGTCGCCTATCCGTCTAAGTGAATGCAGTTAAGAACACCTTTCCCCACAAGTGAGCTATCTGGCTGAAAACTGGGATTTGGCATGGTTCTCTTTTGAAGAGCCAGGGGCCTAAAAGGCACGTCGTCTTTTGAACGCCGGTGGCCCGCCTGATAGTACATAATATATAAGGGTCATCATCACCCGTATCTCCAGCGGAGAATCCGGGCTTCACAGAAAAAGTGTAAAGGAGCTCAAATGCGGTACTTGTTGTTCTCCCCACCCAATGCTCTAAGCATGTCACATCCATGACACGATTTGGTCCATAGCTTATTCTTAGTACCCTAGTTCAATCCTGCAACCAAACAAGGACAAGGATGGGACCACCGTACTACAATAGGCTATGTCCATGGACCTCTAATAACTGCCAAGTCTACTAGCATGCAAAGTTTCTAACAGCAGTTATCCCTAACGCACGTCCCACACGTACCGATGATCAGTCAATACGTGCGTCCGTGATCTATATGAGACTCACAACTCGTGTAAAATATGTGTCACAGTCAAATGAAACCTAATGGTGCTACATGATAATGGGGTAGTCTCATGAACAAGGTCAATGCAATATATAAATAAAAACATATCGCGACGTCACCGCCGCGAGCATTTTATATAACAATTAAAATATATGAACTAAGGACAGAAAGTAAAGATGCATGCAACATATGGAATATAAATAACAGTACAATGGCAAG
Organism: Iris macrosiphon; assembly: GCA_036927795.1. Lineage (NCBI taxonomy): Eukaryota > Viridiplantae > Streptophyta > Magnoliopsida > Asparagales > Iridaceae > Iris > Iris macrosiphon. Next base: position 25,216,998 of record JAYESA010000006.1, on the reverse strand, counting down.
GTATACTTGCCTGGCAAGAAACTGCGAAATGTCACGTCCAGATGTCCAATACACAGGACCAGAAGCTATGGCCTCAGAACAAATATCTCCGGATGCTGAAATAGATATCACCAACATTCCCAAAATAAGCAAAATAGCTAGAAAGCACTTCCCTTTCGTCCAATTTGGACACAGGGGCAAAATCGTAATTTCGGGCAAAAGTGGGGTCCACGTGTGGGCCACTTTGTATCGAAAAGCGTGCCGAGGGTAACAGTCTCTAAATGGGACAAACTATAGGTCAAACAACTCTAGATGTCAATACGAACCCAACGGTATGTCCAAATTTGGATTCCGATGAGCCGAACAAAATTTGGTCCAAAAAGTCAACTGTGGGGCCTGCCAATTGGCGATCTGGTCAACCGTCTCAGAATTGCGTGAAAATTGGGTCACAGGACCAGCGCGTTACCACGAGTCCAGTGGCGCAAGTTTTGTCGCAATCTGACATGCGTGCAAAAAATACGCGCGAGTTCCACAAAAGTGGCGACACGAAATGTGTCCGCGGATACGGTCTGATTCCGGCGCGCACATGCGTCCGAATCAGTCCCCACGAATTTTCTCGTGTCCGATTATGCAGCGTGCACCATTCGGTACACTTGGCACACGGCGGGGCGGTCCCGTTTGGCGGGGCGCGCTCCGATCTCCAACTTTTGGAAAATCGGAAAAAGTGGGTGCGCGCAGTTTTGTGACGAATACAACTCTGTCCACAGTGACTAAAAGCACAAAGTTATAATACAAAAAATAAACTAGATCCTGTAATCTACAGGTATAAAAAAGAATCACCGAATTCGGATCTCTGTGGTGGGAGATACGAACTCGGCAATATGGGTGGTCAATCTGGAATTCTGCGATTGCAGAATTCTGCCTGCTCTCGCTGACTTTGGCGCTATTTTTCACCTAGGGGCACATGTTATCCGAGGTTGACTATAAAACAAGTATTGGAGAGGGTTGAGGGAAGATCTTACCTATGAAAACGGAACCGCGTTTGGTCGAGCGAGTCGACGGAAAATCACGCCGGAGCGAAGGTGCCTCGAGTGGGAAACTGCAGTTCGCGATGTTGGCGTCGACGGGATGGTTGGATGGCTTGGGGAGGCTTCTCTGGCTGCGGTGACGGCTCTAGATGGGAAGAGGAAGTCTGGAGTTTCTAAGTTAGGGTTTTAGAGGGCTATTATATATATATACTATGTATTATATATTAAGAGAGAGGGTGGAGTTGGATCGGATAAAGGGGGAATCGGGTCCGCTGAAGGGTCGGGGTTAACAAGCAACGAAGGGATGGGGTCTTAGCAAATGAGTTGCTGGAGCAAATTTCAAGGGGATGGAAGTTGCTAAGTAGGTCTGGAGATATTTGCTAAGGAATAGTAGTGCTTTGTTATATTAATATTATTGTTATTATTATTAGTATTATTATTATATACTTTATTATACTATTAGTTAGTTATTTAATAATTTCTTTTTCCTTTCTTTCTTTAAATATATATATACATATATATTTGAATATATATATATATATATTCACACATAAGAAAATTTATAATAGGGTATTGCACATCGTTAGGCTAGCAACAGCTCAAGGGGTCTCCTACATGGAATAAATTCCGAAAAATTTCTGATGGTCCCATAAGTCCTCTAAGTGCCCGAACACCTAACATAAAAATTATTAAAAATCTATTTCTCCTATTTAGACCTAATTACTACAATTTAATTAATAATTAATAAATAAAGAGGTATATACGATTTCTAGGAAGGGGTTTTTACACTTTTATATATGATTAAGGGAATATCATAGGTGATATGTTTGGTGTTAAAGACTTGAGGATTCAATAACATGATTAAATAAGTTGGGGCATAGCCTTATTAGATGTATAGCCTTAGATGATAGATGGGTAAATTCTAAGTTGGGTAGAGACCGCAATGTTCACTTGAGAGGAATCCTTTAGACTGTAATCAAGTGAGATTGGATAGAGAGAACCCTACCATATTTTAATTTCGAGGACAAAATTTTTATAAGTTGGGTAGATTGTAAGCCCCCTAATTTTCAGAATTTTTAATTTGGATTTTTATAATTTTCTGGGATTTTTCTGTAATTAAAACCTAGGCCTTTGGTAATTAAATGATTTTTAATTGCTGTTAATTAATATTAAAATATTATAAAAATAATATTTTATAGTGTAAAATGGAAAACTAGACATAGGGTAATTTTCTGGGAATTTATTGGACTCCGGAAGCATTTTTAAAGCCCTAAAGACTATTGTAAATAAACCCTAATTAAACCCCTAAAATAAACCCGGTTCAATTGAACCAAACCAACCCAAACCAACCCAGACCCGGTTCACTAAACCGAACCCAGCCTTAGCGGGTCGGGTCAGATCTAAACCCGACCCGAAACCCGCAGACCCGAACCCATACTTAAATGCTAACGGATCGGGTCGGATCCGCCGCCCGACCCGTCGACCCGGACCCGAAACCCGGACTCCGAACCCTAATTCTAATTCGGATCGGAACAGTGTTCCCGAGCGGCGGCGCGCCTATTTATGGACCTCGGGATCCGCGAAGCCGCCGCCGCCTCTCTCTCTCTCTCTCTCCAGCTCCGTCGCTCCCCGCCCTGACCTGAACCCTAGCTCGCCGCCGTCGACCACCTGTCACCCTCGCCGTCCTCCACCTAGACCTCGACTCCCCTGGCTCCGTCTCCTCCCCTCGCCGCCGTCCCCGACCAACCCCTCTCCACCAGCACCACCATCGAGAACCCCCATCCACCCTCGACGACCACCTCCCTCCGTCTCTCCCCACGACCTCGACAACTTCCTCCCCCGAGTTCCACCCTCTCCCCTCTCAGCCCCACGCCGCCTTGCGCCTCCGCTGCCCTCGTCGACCATCCCCGCTCGACCACCTCCCTCGGCCTGAACCCTAACTTCCACCGCCCTAGTCGGACTCCCCAGCCCCCTCGTCTCCCCTCTTCCTCTCCCCGAGCAGCCACCGGCGCCGGTCAGTTCGCCTCCGACAGAGCCCGAGCCAGCAGCTGTTTTCTCCGACGAGTTTCCCGCAGCGGACATGGACACATCAAGCCCTAGACGGACACAGCGGACACAGGACGCAGTTTCCCCGTGTCGCCTCTCGACCCGGACACGTAAAAGTCAGATTCACGGAGCCCTGTTCAGGTAGCGTTTCCTCTCTCCTCGCTGATCCGATTTCTGTTTCGTCAGTTGTGGCGCGTAGACCGCATGACCCCCTCGATGCCCGTGCAACTCGCTCGGTGCGTCGCGTCCTCTGGTGATCGCGAACCGCGATCCAAAAACAGAAAAACCAACACCCTGTTTCACCCCGGAACTAAGTGCGCCTCGCCAAACGGGACGACTTGGTCGCACGCGGTCTTCACCGAAATGTGTGCGCCGTTGATACGGACGTGCGGGATTTCGCAGAAGTTGATTTGGATGTGCGTGCACACCGGAATCAACGCATATCCGCCGACAACGCCCCATATCCGTCCATGCTGGAACATGTCGTAACTTTATGTACACACGTCGGATCGAAACGAAACTTGCTCCATCGGACTCATAGCAATACGCTGGTCCTGTGACCCAAGTTTGGTTCGATTCTGAGAACGTTGACAAAATCGCGTATCGTGGGCCCCACCGGCTCCACTTGACGGGCGATTTTTTGATCGGCTCATCGAAATCCAGTTCTTGAAGTTTTGTTGGGTTCGTATCATCGTTCCTGACTTGTTGACACTAAGTTGGACGAATTTGGAGACCTTTGACCCCGACACGTTTTCCGGTGCAAAGTGGCCCACATGTGGACCCCGCTTTGACCAGAAAATATCATTTTTGCCCTTGTGTCCAAATTGGACTAAAGGACAGGCATTTTTACCTATTTGATATTTTTTGAATCTAATGGTAATATTTATTTCAGCAACCGGAGTAGTACCTGCAGATCACACAGAGACCAGAGCTACAGTTGGAGCCAGAATCCCAGGCAAGTGTACCTTGCCAAACTTTGCAGTATTGTTACATATTTTTCCTCGCTTCATTATATTGCTGTGCATGCTTGACTTAGGTACGTGTGACACACTTAGCGTCCGATTATTAGTCGGGTGCCAACACTGTAAGCAGTGTTGTTTATTGTCATCTAGAGATGGACATTCGTGACCCCTTTACATTCTCGTACTTGTCTTATCAAGTACACTATAACCCATGACACTTGACACTATTCATGAGACAGGATCTTTCTGAGATATTCATGGTGATTCTGTATAGGATATATGCTTTATGGCATAGACATTATATACATAGACATTAGATGACTTATTGCATTAGAGATGATTGTGCGTGACATGGACATGGTGCATCGTGGACATGAGACGTGTGATTACATTGGGTGGGGAGAGACACACAGGCTACAGGCTGATCATATATATAAACCCCTATTATTGTGAGGCACAAGACTCTGAAGCCCGAGCTTGGCCCATTACGAGTTATTACTGCTACCGGCTCCCCGACACAGAGCTTGTAGTAGCTTCAGCCTGAGTACTAGTGATGCTCTCACTTGCATTTCACATAGATGGTTTTATAGTTTACCCTATTGTTTCATTTATTGCTGCACTGCATTATTTATTTTGGCATGAGTTATTTTGTACCTTGCTATGTCCCCTGAGGACCTGGATCCGGATTATGTCCCCAGGATTAGTAGAGGAGATCCACACAGAGTTATACAGTACAGGAGCATTAGCAGGAGCGGAAGCAGGAACAGGTGCATACATTGGTGCAGTACCAAGATCCGAGGACGAGATCGTACCAGAGGGCTTCTCCTGAGTATTGTCTTGAGATACTCATTTATTTCTGTTCTAGTTATTTTATTTCATTTCCAGTCTATTGCATTGATGTATCAGACTTGTTCTCGGATTGTTCTCCGAGATATTTTTTTTGAGATTTGTCCATTTATTTTATTTGCATTATTCTGGCATTTGATCTGTGATTATCTGTTGTGGATGAGATTAGTATAGACTGTGACTTATATCATTGGAACTACTTATTGTTGTATTACAGCTTAAGCATGCCCCGATGGATCCATTAAATTGGGTTTGTCCATCGGTGTGTGCTGCTGGCCATTGCCACGTGTCCGGTCCCTCGGTATTTTGGGACTGGGGCGTGACAATTGTGCTGCTCTGATCCTTCCCACTATACTGGACTGAACTTGCAGATCGGCCATCAATACTGTGTTGTCAGGTAACACTACTTCTATGTCCATATCCTGAAGATCTTCTAAAATCTCTCGCTGCGTCGTAAGAAAATAACCTCCTGCTCTCCGGCTCAAAGCATCTGCCACGACATTAGCCTTCTCGGATGATACTGAAGGTCAAGATCATAGTTTGTCATTAGCTCTAGCCATCTCCTCTACCTCATGTTGAGATCCTTCTGAGTAAAGACGTACTTAAAACTCTTATGATCAATATAAATATCTATTTGATCTCCATATAGATAATTCCTCCAAAGTTTGAGTGCAAAGACAACTGCTGTTAACTACAAGTCATGTGTTGGATAATTTTTCTCATGTTCTCGAAGCTGCCGAGACGCATAAGCTATAACCTTACTATGATGCATAAGAACACACCCTAGTCCTTTTTCTGACGTATCATAATATACCGTGAAACCACTTGTCCCATCTGGAAGTGTCAAAATTGGTGCCATAATCAACTTCTGCTTAAGATTCTTAAAAGAAGTTTGAAATTTATCTGTCCAATCAAAGCGCACATCCTTATGAGTCAATTGCGTCAAGGGTGCAAAATTTTTAGCAAAGTCTGACACAAATTTTCGATAATATCCTGCTAGTCCCAGAAAACTATGAACTTTTATAACTGTTCGAGGAACTGGCCACGTCTCAATGGATTCTATCTTTTGGGGATCCACTTTATCTCCTCCTTTAGCTATAATATGCCCCAAGTATGAAATACGATCAAGCCAAAACTCGCACTTGCTGTACTTGGCATATAACTTATGTTCTCTAAGGACTTGAAGAACTGCGCGAAGATGCTGCTCGTTCTCTACTTCACTTCGACTGTAAACCAAGAGATCATCGATGAACACAATCATGAACTTGTCCAAGTATGGCATAAAAATATGATTTATGAGATCAATAAATAATGCTGGCACATTGGTTGCTCCAAAGGGCATTACTAGAAACTTTCAATGTCCATATCTTGATATGAACCCCATCTTGGGTATATATTGTTCTCTGACTCTGATCAGATGATATCCCGATCGCAGATCAATCTTGGAAAATACTGCTGGTCCACTAAGTTGATCGAAAAGGTCATCGATCCTTGGCAAGGGATACTTGTTCTTTATGGTTACTGCGTTGAGGGTACGATAATCAACACATAATCATGATATTTCATCATTCTTCTTCTTTACAAGTAGCATTGGGGCTCCCCAAGGTGATCCACTAGCACGAATGAATCCCTTGGTTCTCAATTCTTCAATCATCCGATACAAGTCTTCCAACTCTGAAGGCGCCATCCTGTTGACTCTTTTTGACACTGGTGCTGTTCCTGGAAGTAAATCAATGGTAAACTCTATCTCTCTTTCTGGTGGCATGCCTAGAAAAGTTTTTCTAGGAACACATCTGGAAACTCACTGACCACTCTAGGAATTGTACTCCTTCTGCTACTGCCATTCTCATGATTGCTGATGGAGACTCCATCTCTCCTCTAGAAAATAAGAATTCTTCCACTTCGGGGATATGAAAGATAACCTTGCCAGCATGGCAATCTATCATCGCATATGAGACACTTAACCAAACTATTTCTAGGACAACGTCATAATCTCCCATAGAAAACTCTATCAGTCTAGCAAAAAAATCTCTCACGTACATTACGATCCGATATGAGGTATAAACTCTATCTACTCCCACGATACCATTACCAGTAAGTATATTGAGTCTTACTGATAATGATTCGGGTTCAAATCTAACTCTATCGTAAATCATGCATATATAAAGGAATATGATGCACTAGAATCAAACTATAATAAAGCTGAATGAGAGTTGACGAGAATGGTACCTGTCACCACTTCACCTGAAGCTAGCTGTTCCTCTACGGTGAGTGCCATAGCCTGGCCTCATCCTCTCAGTGCTGGTCCTCTCTACTGTGGATCTTCTTTCATGTCTTGTACTTGAGCTTAGACCTGCGCATACTGCTGTGGCCTTTGCTACTGGAATACTTGAGATTGGGTCGATAAAGGCCTCAGACCATGGTTCTGCTGAACCAGCGCTGAAGCCCTATACTAGGGTCTTTCCAAGGAAGATGATGATGAACTAGATCTGTGTGGGCAAGATCCCACTCTGTGGCCTGGCGCTCCACAGGCTAAGCACAACCCTTGTGCTCTATGACACTCTGAGATCACGTATCCTGGCTTTCCACAGTGATAACACCCTGCTGAGGAAGGCATCCTTTGCTGCTGAGTACGAGTTGGTACTATTTGCTGAGCTAAGGCTGTTAAAACTGGCCTACTCGGAGATCTGATAGTTAAAGCCCTAACTGTCGGGGCTGGTACTGAAGACTGGTTATAAGAACCGCCTGAAGTATGGTCCTCTTACGACCTCCAGTCCTATCCACTATTCTTTGGGAGGTATATTCATGCCTCTTTGCTTCTCTGAACACAGCATCAAAAATCAGGAACTAGTGCTGTTCCACTGCCAATATGATCTCCAGGTGAAGTCCCTGCTAGAACCTCCTTGCTCGATCTAATTCGGTCACCACCAAGGTTGGAGCAAACCGACTTAACCTACAGAACTCTTCCCCATAGTCGTCGACAGTCCTGCCCATCTTCTTCAAGTTATTAAATCACTGTTGTATATCATAACGCGATACCACGTTAAAGTATCTGATCTAAAACCTTTTGCTGAATGCGGCCCAAGAGACGGGTACTGTTAGTAAAACCATCTGTTCTGCCCACCAGTCTCGAGCCAGATCTAATAACTGTAACCGAACCACCGAGACTTGCTCTCTAGACGGAACTCCGGTTGCCTCTAGAATAACCTTAGTGTCCTGAAGCCAAGCGTCCGATGCAATCGCATCCTCGGTACCACAGAAATACGACTGTTGGAGGCGCTTGAAGTTGCTTGCCGAGTTGTTGGCATGAGGTTCGCCTCTTTCCAAAGCCCATTGTACTGACTGAATGAGTACGTCCTCTCGACGTCCTTGAGATGCTAATAATTCCTGAAGGATACCAATTAGCACACTGTTGTCCCCTCCTGCATCAGGTACTGGTTGCAAGAGAGGTACTGGCTGGATCTGAGGTTCCTTATTTTGAGCTGTTCTGGACCCGCCCCCGGAATGCTGAGGCTAAACCTCAAGGGTTTGCTTGGCATTAGGATATTGTCCTGTTACTAAAGGAACTCTAGCTGGATGATCAAAAGGACCAGAAACAATATTCCTGAAAGATAAAGGACAGAAGGATCATCAAAGGGACGAACATGATTGATTGAGGATAAAAGTAGATGTTGAATCAAGATTTCAGGGATATAAATTTGACACTGGAGGAGATCAAGGAGTAGCATGATTGAGACATCTAAAACACATTGGTAAATCCCCCATACTTCTGAATTTTTAGACCTGCATGGGCCACCACTTAAGCCGTGTCACACCCCAGAACCAGAATACTAGAGAGCTGGGGCAGACAAGGCCAGCTACGTATACCAGAGTACTCTATATCCCGAGATACGGTCACGACTGTCTAGACATGTGAGGGTTTATTCTACAATCCATCAGAAAATCCTCAGTCAAGAATCCTAGGTGTCGCAATGAGGGTTTATTCTGGTCATGGCTGTCTAGACATGTGAGGGTTTATTATACCCCGAGATATGGTCACAGCTGTCTAGACATGTGAGGGTTTTTTCTACAAGTAATAAGTTTAAAAGATGTATTATCACCAACATATAATAGTAATGCGTCCAAAACTATACAAACCCAGATGATAATGAAGCTAGTTACCAAAATGAATAACTAGCAGAATACAATGTTACATGATCATCTCTAGCTATAGTCTAGAATATGCTTTCCATGTAGGCCTGCAGGATAGGATAACAAGTCCCAAAATATGAGCTAAACACGTGTTCGGTAGCTAAACGCCTCAAAAGAATAATTATACAAGATCAAGTGGGTGATGAAAGAGGAACCCACTCATTGTCCCGGGTGCTCCTGGTGTTCACCATCTTGATGCAGGAAGTACGAAAGATCCTGCGGTCCTGCTCCGATATATGGTCATACAAAACCAGTAGGGTGAGACCCCAAAATAGAAAGTATCACAAGGGAGCCAAACTTATAAAATAAAATTAGTATACAGACATATCAGTAAGAATAGCAGGTAAAGTGACAGTTAAACAGTTCTGGAGTATTTAAACAAGGACATCTGGAATCAGTACTCTGGTTACCATTTTCGGATCAGCTGCTAATGTAAATCAGGACAGGACTAGACCAGTAATCAAGCAATCACGATCAATCATGCCCTACGACTTGCTATCATTATTTAACTAGGGTTATCACAATCTTAGTTACTAATACATGCAGTTTGAGATTTTTTACAGTCACATGCCCAGCAGACTATCCGGATTATTCAAACGAATGGGTAAATAGTACAAGTTTATCCAGTATAATTATTTTCTTGACTTTTCTGATAGTGCAACACTCGTCGGTGTGCTGGAAGTGTGCCCCTCACGACGAAGAGCTCCAAATCTATCAGGTGTCACTGGAATACCAGGATTTGCATGTAGCTAGAAAATCTCTCTAGATGCTATCTAGATTATTATTCTAGTTATTAGCCTGGATAATTATCAAAGATTTTCGACCATGGTGCTCAGGAATCTGACTTAGACATAATGAAAGACAAGACATTAGCTTGACAAGCATAATCAAAATCAATCACGGAGATAACGGGACATACAATACATGTGCTACTAATACCCTTGATCAGGACAGTACAAGAATTCTCGAGTCAGGAGTGCGCTGCGTCGAGCCACTATCAGAATTATCAGTACAGTATCAGGATTATCAGTACATGATCTAGATTATCAATACAATATCAAGATTAATAGTACAATATCAGGATTATCAGTACAGGATCAGGAGGATCAGGATTATTAGTACAATCACTAGATCATGTCAGGAAATCAAGATCAATATCAAGAATGTCATATTCAGGAAATAACCAGGATTAACTAAAATAACGGGATAAAAGAGAACAGAGAATCATCAAGAGTTAAGCATATTAAAGAGAATACTGGCATATAGGTGCATAAATCATTAATTCAAGATTGACGCATAAAATTAGGCAAGAAAAATAACATCCGTGCACAATGGGCCAAAACCACTATTGGCGCACAAATGACCAAAAAGAGTATTGGCGCATAAATGACCAAAAATAATTTTGGGGCATAAATCACTAATTCGGATAGTTCTGACACACATTGATACAAAAGTTCTCCGAGCAAAAGGTGACGCACAATTCATACTAAAGCGCACTTCTAGGACCTTGGCGCACAATGATAGAAGTGCACGAGCCAAGAGCTTGGCGTATAAATCTATTATTGGCGCATAAATGAAAGTATCCAAGCTATGAATTTGGCGTACTTTCATCAAGTATGCCAGTAGTGAGGTTTGGCGCACAAACAAACGTAGGAAGGTCTACTAAAAGAAAAAAACAGGTTTCGAGGCATGACACAACAGTCGAAACAATACTGCAGTCGAGAACACAATTCTCGAGAATGGTCCGAAGTTATTGCTTAGTCATTAAGTAATTATGAAAAGCTATAAAGTGCGTCGTCTCTGGAGAATGCCACATAGTGCGCCAACACAACAAAGTACGCCATTCTCCAAAAGCAATAAAGTGCGTCGGTAAGAAAAGTTTTACCAAAGTGCGCAAACTCTGCAATATTTGTAAAGTGCGCCAACTTGACTATTTAATCAGTGGCATACATTCTTGATGACTTGCAGACCCATTTAAAAGTACGCCAAGTAGGATTGACATACTGTCACGCCCCAGTCCCAAATTATATGGAACTAGGCCACGTGGCAATAGTCAGCTGACACGTCTCCGAGGATATCCCAATTTAATGGATCCACGAAGAGTGCTACGCTGTCCTATAATACTAACATGTCCAATATCAGTCAATAACAGGTAATCTAATCTCATCCACAATAATAAGAGCAAGAAACACTAAATAAACTGCTGGTAAATAAATACCAGTCTCAAGATATCATAGTACAACCAGTGATGTCTGGTGGGAACAAACCCACTACTATGACGAAATAAAGTACTGAAATGAGATATAAAAGAAATGGTTATGGCATCAGCTGAGAAGATAATGATGCCCTCCATCTAGGCTAAAGGCCTACCAACTGGTCACGGAAACTCTGACGGCTGTACCTCCAACTCCTCAGCTGAAGCAAATCTCGTCTCCTGTCCTAGGCCGTATACGGTGGGATAGTAAGCCTCGTCTAAATCTGGAAAGGTACCAGGTCCTCAGAGGGACGTAACAAGATACAAGAAAACAACATGCTATATACGAATACTGAATAAAATAAATACAATAAGGGTGTGCTAGCCATCTAAGTGAATGCAATGTGAGGACAACGCTGGTGCGTATAGGTAGGTGTGGGCATATCGTCCACGCTCCGAAGAGAGTGGCATCTGTACAGTATATCGTCCATATCGCTCCGAAGAACGTGGCATCAGTATAAAGGGAAAGTCATTGGATCCGAGGCTCCTCCGAAACTACGGTTCCAATGTGTGTACCCCATACGCCTACTAGTTGTCCTCCCCGCCCAATGTAGATACGCAAGTCGACTACTCGACTTGCATACCCTGTATCTATATGCCAAGTCTCTATTTTATATCCTGACTACATACTAACCGTGATGTAGATTACACGCAACGATAGCTAGTCGAGTGCGCAAACTCGCATCCCAATATGAATATATCTCAGTGTCCGTGTAAGGTGTCAGGTCTCAGACAATAACAGAGTATCGTCCAATGGGTTGAGTCTGCTAAGAGCTAAGTCCATATATATATTCTAACATTGACGTAACCGTCGAATGCACCCGAGACAACTCGGACGCGCACAGTTGTATAAACTACAAGCAACAAGAATATAATACAACATACGCATATTTAAATTAGACAGTAAATATAGTAAGGTATCTTGCCTGTATCCGGAAGCTGTGAATGCCAGAAGCTGGTTCCTGCAATGTCTCCTGGCTGATCCAAAGTTTCTAACACAAAATATAATATAACAATCTAATATCAGACACTAAGAAATACATACGTAATTATGACGTTGCTCCTAGATATTGTTTTCGGTTTACTGTTGACCAATTTCAGCATCACATGTGCAGGTAGCTAGGGTGTACCCGTGTTCTGTCTTCGGTCAACGTGCTCCTTGCGACAGTAATCTCAAGTTATGGTTGATAACTATTTCTGCTCTGGTCCTAGGAAGCATGTCCTTGGTTTCTATGTTCGTTGCACTAGGTTTATGACCATATGTTTAAATTAACTAGGTCCTCTATGACAGGTATCGTGGTTAAGGAATCTCTGTTTATTAACAATTCTATTCTGGGTTATCATTATACCATCATCATTTTAATTAGGGTTAGGTAAGGTTTGTGTTTCAACTATGATTCACGACACACGAACCTAACAATCATTCATGGACACGATACGTGGTGAGATGGATGGAATACAAGAAAAGAACTGTTGGAGGACGAGTACCTGTTCGGGACTCCTGCTCCTTTGGTGAGGATGTCTCCGGCAGCGTGGATGGTTCGCCTCGCGAGTGGTGGGACGGTCGGGGTCGGGCAGCAGTCAGTCGGCAGTCGGCTAACAGCAGCCGGTCAGGGGGAGTCGGCTAACAGCAGCCGGTCAGGGAGAGTCGGCTAATCAGCAGCCGGTCAGGGAGAGTCGGCTAATCAGCAGCCGGTCAGGGAGAGTGCAGTCGGGTCGGGGGGGAACAGTCGGCTAAGGCAGCGGCGGCGGGAACAGTTGGCTGGAGCAGTCGGGTTGAATAGTGGCTGATGGTGGTGGGTTGGAGTCCGGCGTCGAGGGTGAGCAGGTGGCGGGGTGGCGGCTAGTTGTGGTTTGGCCGAAAGTAGGGGAGGGGTCGGCTAGGGTTTTGTAAGCCCCCAGATTTTCCGAAAATATTAAAATTGGATTTTTCGCAATTTTCTGGAATTTTTTGGGAATTTTCTGTAATTAAATTCAGGGTTTTGAATTATTACATAATTTTTTTATCGATAATAAATAACATTAAAATATTATAAAAATAATATTTTTGGGTGTAAAATGAAAAACTGGACTTAGGGTAATTTTTCTGGAATTTATTGGACCCCAGACCTATTTTTAATTACCTAAAAACTATTTATTCATTCATTATTAATTATTATTATTATTATATATTTTTTATCTTTCCGGCCCACTGGACCCGGCCCACCGGGCCCAGCCCCAACCCGGCCCACTCCCCGCCCTAACGGGTCGGGTCGGATCCGCCAGACCCGCTCCCGACCCGACCCGGCCACCCGTCTTCCCCAGTCTCCCCGTGCCCGCGTTTTCCGCCGGCAGCTCCGCCACCCTCCGCCTCCGCCGCCCCACGACCACCCGCCTTCTCCGCCACCCCCTCCGCCTCTCTCGGCCCACCTCAGCCCCTCGCCCCGCCTATAAAACCCCCGTTCTCTTTTCCGGCTACCCCCAATCTCCCCGCCACCAACTCGCTCCTCCGCCCTAGCAACGCCGCCGCCTCCGTCGGCCCAGCCCAGCCCCCTCTCCCCCGTCCTCCTCCTTCCTCCTCCCCACTCGGCAGCAGCAGCAGCCAGAAGCAGCGGCGCCACCCCCGGCCGTCTCCCTCCCCGGTCGCCTCCGGCGCCCGACAGAACACCGCAGCAGCAGCTCCGGCCAGCACCGCCTCCGGCCAGCCCGCCTCCGCCTCGCCCTGCCGTGCAGCGACGCAGCCCCGGCCGGCCTCTCCCCGCCGTGAGCCGCCCTGGCCAGCCTGAGCTCCGGTCGTGTCCAGAACCAAACCCTAACCCTAATTTCCCAATTCAGTGGACACGTATCGGACACGGCAGTGGACACAGAACAGTGTGTCCTGTGTCGTGTCGGACACGATTTTGCCCGGTTTTCGGGACCCGTTCAGGTGCGTGTATTTCCTTGCTCATAGCTCGGATTTCGATTCCGTAAATTGCGTTGCGAAGCCTGTATGACCCTCTCGGTGCCCGGATAAACCGCTCGGGGCATCGCGTCCTGTGGTGATCGCACACCGCGATCCAAAAACAGGAAAAACAACGACCCGATTCACCCCGCTCGACGGGCGATTTTGTGATCGGCTCATCGGAATCCAATTCTGGAAGTTCCGTTGGGTTCGTATCAGCGTTCCTGACCTGTTGACACTAAGTTGGGTGAATTTGGAGACCTTTGACCCTGACACATTTTTCGGTGCAAAGCGGGCCCACATGCGGACCCCGTTTTGACCCGAAACTGCCGTTTTGCCCTTGTCTCCAAATTGGACCCAAGGACAGGCATTTGTAGCTATTCGATACCTTCTGAGCATGATGGTAATAATTATTTCAGCATCCGGACACATTTCTGGAAATTTCCCCGAGATACATAACTGTAATTGGATCCAAACATCAGGCAAGTACCTGCACTTCAAGTTTAATCTTTATATTGTGATAAATAAATTCCTTGTCCTATTAGTACCATTGGATGTTTACACGTAGTGTTAGAATCTGGATTTCATGTCTTGAATATTGGATTTCATGTATTGCTTTTCGTGTCGGGCGGGAGAATACTAGGAGGCATGTAGTTTACCCTTCCCCCTATTGTCGCTAGTTGTTGGTACGCGACTGTACCATCAGCCTTATACTTGATTATTCCTAGTTGCTAGTCGTCTATGACGGCCTTATTAGCCTTATAAGCCCCTACATGCCAACTATGTATTCTAAATACACACTTACACACACATGGTTTCTTGTCTTGTTGCAGTTCCTGTTGTCTTGTTGCAGTTTCATTCACTTGTCTCATTTATTCCTGTTTTACTCATATCCCTGTTTACAGCATTTAACTCTTAGTTATTGTTACTTCTTATTTATACATATTCTCAACATGATACTTAGTCAATTCTCTTCTACTTGTCATAAATATTTAGTTTAATCTTTGTTGTGCATTGTGTACTTTGCTCCTTTTCTGACTGGATCCGTTGATTTAGGCGATGGTGAGGACTTTGCCCCACCTATTATGGCCCCTATGAGGTAGCAGGTGATACATCTGAGAAGCCTGTTCCTACTCAGGAGACTACTTTTGAGGAGTAGTAGCCAGTTAGCTTGTATTTTCCTTTCAACACAGCAATCGGGTTTGTCCTCGATTTATCTTCTGGATTCTGTATTAAACTATGGATTTGTATATCACATTTTGTTTATGAAATCTTATCATTTCTATTTCCTTGTCTATTTACTTTACTGTGGATGAGATAGATTATAAATTACCTGTAAATATGACCTAGACAGCGTACTACCGCCGACACTACGGCGTAGGCTGGACGTGCCCACGCACTCGTGCCCGAATGTCCGGGTGCGGGTCGTGACACGTTTGGAGAGGGTGGTGTTGGTTTTTCTAGGGTTTCAAGGGAAGGAACTTCATATATATACATATGGAGAAGTTTGTGGGCTGATCTTGGCTTGGGCTTGTCTGGTCTCATTGAGATGGGCTGGTCCAATGGGAATGAGTATTGGTGGGCTGTATAAGTGTTGCTTGAGGTGAACCTATCCTTAATTAAAAATTAACTAACAATTTAACTAGGTAATTCATCGTGTATTTAAACATTAGCAACTATATTAAGAGTGGTACACAGGTGTCGTGGCATACAGGTTTGAGGTAGACTGATACCCTAATTTGGGATTTGGGTTGTGGTTTCATCTTAGAAAGGTAATTGATTAAATTCCTATTTTCAGACGAGGGGGTTTACACATACTTTTGAAGGAATTATCATAGTACAAAACGTACATAGGAGTAGAGAAGTACGCACATAGTACTCAACATATCTTGACACACTTTCTAAGGAATTTGTGAAACACACACAAGTGCGCTCACTGAAACTACTCTCTATGCGACAAGGGTTCCATGCGTACTTTTTGTTTGCATTCTCAGGCCAACTTTACATTCTCCTAATTGCTATTCTCTGGCTCCATGAGCAATCCAATTCAAGAAAAACAAAATCATCAATGAGTCAAGTTCTAAGTGTTACCCAAAAATAAAATCGATCAAATGATTAAAATAAGTTATACTAAGAATCAAAACAAGATCCATGGTTGTTCCTCCGGTTGGCAAGATATACTTTTCTGGTCAAGTTCTAGCCTAATACCAACACTACCAAGGTTACCTACGGCTAAGGCCAATATCGGTTGCTGATCTCTCCTGAGGAAGAAATGAAGAAGGAAAGAGAAATAAAAGAAAAAAAATTAGAGAAAAGAGAATATAATTGGTTATATAGGAAGAGCTAGGATAATAGGCCATTGGATCATAATCCATGCCCCTCACCCGGGTTCATCACATCCACACACCAAAAAAACCAAGGGACCAATGATCCAAAGCATGCAACTAAAAAAAAAACTTACAAAAATAATCTAAACAATGCATGAATGGCATAAAACATGATGTAAGTTATTAAACAATAAATGAGCTATACATGTATAATATGCGTATATCGGGTACATATACTACATAGTGAGATGAGTCTCACATTATCCAATGTCACCATCAGAACTTGACCAGTTATATCAACACGTAAAAGAACTAAATACGAACAAGTTCATTCGGACTAGTGAATCACCATGGGGAGCACCAGTGGTATTGGTGAAGAAGAAAGATGGATTGAAACGGCTGTGCATGGATTATAGCAAATTGAATATGGTGACATAGAAGAACAAGTATCCATTACCAAGGATTGATGATTTATTTGACCAATTAAGTGTAGCAGGAGTCTTCTCCAAGATAGATCTGCGATCAGAATATTATCAGGTGCGAGTCTGGGAGCAAGATATACTAAAGACAACTTTTATATAACGATATGGGCATTATGAATTCTTAGTTATAACATTTGGATTGACCAATGCCCCAGCGGTGTTTATGGATTTGATGAACCGCATCTTCATGCCGTACTTGGACCAATTTGTGGTATTATTTATCGATGACATCCTTGTATATTCTCATAATAAGGAAGAGCATGAAGAACATCTCAGGATAGTATTACAGACTTTAAGGGAGCACTAATTATATGGGACACTTAGTAAATGCAAGTTTTGGCTGGATCGTATATCATTTCTGGGACATATTATTTTTGAAGCAGGAGTTTCAGTAGATCCCAAGAAGGTAAAGACAGTAGAGAACTGGCCAATCCGAAAGATAGTAGCAGAAGTACGGAGTTTCCTTGGATTGACATGATACTACAGGAGGTTCGTTGCAGATTTTGCAAGGATTTCAGCACCAATAACCCGATTAACACGCAAGGAGGTTAAGTTTGTATGGTCAGCAGAAAGCCAGACAACCTTTAAAAAGTTGAAGAAGAAGTTAATCTCTGCCCCGATCCTTACTCTTCCAGCAGGCTCTGGAGGATTCACAGTATATTGTGATGCATCTAACAAGGGACTTGGGTATGTACTGATGCAGCATGGAAGGGTAATAGCTTATGCATCTCGATATCTCAGAGATCACGAGAAGAACTATCAAACTTACGATTTGGAGCTAGCAACAATAGCGTTTGCACTTAGGGAGGCACTATTTGCATGGTGATCGGGTAGAAATCTTCACAGCTCATAAAGTTTGAAGTACGTATTCACGCAGAAGGACCTAAACATGCGGACAGATAAGGTTGCTAGAGTTGTTGAAAGACTACGATGTGAAACTTCAATACCATCCAGACAAGACTAATGTAGTAGCTTATGCACTTAAAAGAAGAGGTAGAAAATTAATATTGACCACTCAGAAATATATTTTAGAAGACTTACAGGAGATGGGTATCGAGATAGTGCTTCCATAGGATATAGGGGTTTTGGCTAGCTTAAAAATCCAGTCTAATTTGGTAGAGAGAATAAAGGCAGCTCAAGTGGAGAACCCAAAGATTCAAAAGCTACGGGCAGAATGTGAGTCCGGTCTTCAAAAGGGTTAAAAATTCATGCAGACGGAACACTAAGGATTGGTAACCGTCTATGTGTACCAAGCGGGGATATTCGGCAAGAAGTTATGACAGAAGCACACAATTTCCAGTATTCCATTCATCCGGGATACAAGAAGATGTATCTAGATATCAAGCAACACTTTTGGTGGAACAAAATAAAGAGAAAATAGCATTATTTGTATCGCGATGTCTGATATATCAACAAGTGAAGGCAGAACAACAAAGACCGACAGGGTTATTGCAGCCGCTTCCTATTCTAGAGTGAAAGTGGGAACACATCACGATAGACTTTGTGACTGGTTTATCTATATCCCCAACTGGTCGAGATATAGTTTGGGTGATAGTAGATCGTCTCACAAAAGTAAAATATTTTTTTCCTTCAGAGTGGGACAGTCTACAGAGCAATTGGAGATTTGTACATATGATAAATTGTTAGACAACATGGTGTGCCTGTAAGCATAGTATCAAACCGAGATACAAGATTCACTTCTCATTTCTAGAGAAGCTTGCACGAGAGATTTGGTACCAAGTTAAGATTCAGTACTGCGTACCACCCTCAGACGAACGGATAATCAGAGATAGTTGTTCAGACCTTGGAGGATATGTTATGAGCCTGTACCCTAGACTTTGGTGGATCTTGGGAGAGTCACCTTCACTTGGTGTAATTCTCGTATAACAATAGTTATCAGGCCAGTATCCAAATGGAACCTTTCGAGGCACTATATGGAAGAAAGTGTAGGTCACCATTGGCATGGAATGACATTGGTGAGCAAAAAATGTTATGTCCCGAAATGATCACACAGATAATAGAAGTTGTCAGGCAGATCAGAGAGCGACTTCGAGTTACGCAAGATCGACATCGACATTGGGCATATCAGCATCGTAGACCTCTAGAATTTTGTGTTGGCAACCACGTATTCTTTCAAATTTTGTCGACTCGTGGGATTATTAGATTCGAAGTTCGCGGGAAGCTTAGTCCGCGGTACATTGGTACGTTCGATATCTTTGAGCGGGTGGGCAATATGGCTTATCGTCTTGCCCTTCCACCTTTGCTACGTGAGGTACACGATGTATTTCATGTATCTCAGTTGCGTAGGTATGTTCCGGATCTGAGTCATATTCTCGACCATTCCGAGCTAGTCGTTTGTACCAACTTGTCTTACGAGGAGCAACCTGTATCCATTCTGGATCGAATGGAGATGGTACTCAAGAATCGGTCTATTTCTCTTGTCCGGGTTGTATGGGGCCATCACACTCTTGGAGAATCGATGTAGGAGTGCGAGGACGATATTCGGTCTCGGTACCCACATATGTTCGATTCGAAAGGTATATTATAACTTATGCCTTCGTATCTTAGATTTTGTGATTATGTGATCACCTATGTGTTGAGATGTTATTGCTTGCGTGTGTAAATTTATTAGTAGATTTGTATCGTGCTTGTCCTGACTTCTCTAGCTTTACTTATATTCGAATTTCGAGGACCAAATTTTTCTAAAGTGGATAGAGATATCACTCCCCGTTCCTGGTATACATATTTGGAACATATTTTATTTTAGCATTGTTGCATGTTGCATAGAGATTAGACCCATTTTTTTGGTTTAACATAGTTTTTGGTTTATTTTGTGAGTTAGTTTTATCATGAATTGAACCCTTGGTCCAAACCTCAACCCTAGCATATATAAACCAAAATCTCTCTCTTTTTTCTCATTCTTTCCTTTCCTTCCCCACTCTTAGGTTTCTCTCTCCCTCCATAGGCAAGTAGACCTTGCATGAGAAATAGAGAAATCCTTCATATTGTTAGTTCATTATGCTTGTGGTATAATTCATAGCATGTTTAATACTCGGAGCTTTCGGTTTTAATGGATGGATTAATGTAGAACTATATTTCTAACTTCGATTTTCATGGGTTCCATAAGTTTTTCTTAGTTTTGATCTATTAAAACTGTTGTTTCTGAAAACTAGTAGTTCTATGAGTTAGAGCATTAAATTTTGTATAATTTTGATTTTTGAATCACCTCATTTAGAGTTAAAATAAAAAATTTATCAAGGAAACAAGTTTTGGAGCTTTGTTATCGGACCTATCTTGACGGAGACGATGAGCAGTGCCGCGCGCAGTGCACCGTGCACAAAATTCTGGCCGCGCGCAGTGTGCCGTGCATAAATTTTTGGCTGTCCGCATGCAATACGCCGCACATGGAATCCTTCCCATGCAGCAGTGCACCGCACAAGGATTTCTGCCCGCGTGCTGTGCACAGCGCATGGAAATTTGGCCGCGCACATGATGACCAGGATGACTATTTTTGCCTATTTAACTGATTTTTTAGATTGAATTTTGTAAAACTCAAAACATGAAAGTTGTAGATCTCTGTCTTACATTTCCAAATCTTTTTGAATCACCTCATTTGGAGTTCGGATAAGAGAGATATGCCTAGTTTTTCTAAAATGTGTCAAATCTTGATTTTGGAATTTTTATTGAACCTTGTAATTTCATGTGTTGATCTTGGTAATTGCAAGTGTATATGGATTAAGTGTAACCATGCTAGAATTAACCATGTATTAGACCCGACCATAAGAAGACTTAGACCATGCGCAAAGTGGCTATACTAACTATGCGCATGACATGACCATGTGCTAGAACTGACGATGCGCATAGCATATACATGTGTTAAACAAAGACTTTGCATGAACTAGACTATGTGATAAGTGACTTACTAGCCAGGTGCATGACATGAGCTACTTGTACAAGTGATATTGTTTAATGTGACCAACTTTTAAGTTTGGTAACCTTGACTCGATTTTTCGTATCCATACTGATACAATTACGTGTGCTAAGTGTACATGATCTAAATGTGCACTTAGGTACGACATAAAGTGTTACATGTTAAATGATTCCATGTTTAGGTTGTGCATCGAGAATGCCTCCTACAATTTATGAACGCGTGATACTATATTATTTTTCCCAACATGAAGATGATATGCGAGTCAAGTACCAAAGCGTGGCTAAAATATTGATTGCTGAATGTTGCATATACGCTCGGGTGAATCTAAGAATAAACTTTTGATCTTTACATGAATTTGTATCTAGCATGCTCGTACTTGGTACAACATCTTAAAGAAAATTCTCATGCGGCCATGCCTTGAGATTTTAATGCAATGTAGGGTTAATTATAGTACTCCGCTCCGTGTTGGCACTATCTACGAGTAATATCGCTTTGTTGGCTCGGGTGGAAGCCTTCTCAAAGAGTTTTCGACCAAAACACATGATGATTGATCTAAGTGAGTGGGAAGAAATTCATTCTCTGATTCTTGCACGCCTTAATAATGAATCTGAGTTTTATAATGCATGTTGCTAAGAAGATTATTATTTCCATTTCATAAATAATAGAACTGCATGCTTAGCTAGAACTTAAATGATTGTCAATAGAAGAACCTTGCCATGCTAATAAGAATAGTAAGGGATGGCTTGAACATGTTTTCTTATCGCTTGTGTATTGGTAGAACTACTTCGTGCTTAAACTTGATAAGAAAGATGGCAGATTGATCGCACAGTGATAGAAAGATAGATATATAGTCTGCTTGATCTTGATCGTCTGCATCATAAAGTTTATCTGATAGTGTTTCATGTATTTGTATCAGTCGGACAATGGCTATTAGTGCAGAGATGGACCTTGGTCACGACTGCTATTTTTAGCATATATTAGTGAAGAGCAACCATGAGTCATAGCTACTAATAATATCAGATAAAGGAGTCAGTAGTTGGCTGGATTACCACTACTAATCCTGAGTTTCTCGGGGACCGACATCATATAGAAAGTTTATCTTGTTTGCTTGATAGAAGGATAGTTCCAAGATGGTGCATTGTCTGTAGAGTCTTTGAGTATAGCTCACGAGACATGTTGCGCATACCCTGATAGTAGAAGAATCGGCTTGTCTTGTGTGCTTGAATGAATCGAACATGAACTCTGTTTTTCAACATGTGTTTTTAAAGTAAGAAAGAAATATTGCATGCTTAGTTACACTGACACCACTATAAAACGTACCATTGCCATGCTAATAAGATAAGTAAAGGAATTGCTTGAACAAATCCCTTTGTCATATGCTAAATAAGAGTAGAATTGCATGCTTTAGTAAAAAGAGATAGAAGAACTACTATCATGCTTGCTTACATAGAGATTTTCTCGCTTGTTCCCTATCATACTGAAAGAGAGATAAATTGCATGCTAGTTGTTATAAAAATTGTTATCGTGCTTGCTAATATATTTTTTGCTTGCCTGATTCCTTATATCAAACTGCTAAAGGTGATTGATTCAAATAAGCAGAGACTAATAGTGCGCTATGAGGTACGGTCCTTGTGATCTAGTAGGGTGTGATATTAGTTGTGTGAAAAGAAGATTGAACCTATCGCTCATTTTGAAAAGAAGAAAATTTATATTTTGCTTGATCATTGCTTGCTTGCATTATAGATATTTCATGTCATATATTGGTCTCGGACAACTTGTGCATAATGGTCATCTCTCGAACGGTTCCTGGGACACTGGGAATCAGTTAGTCCGAAAGAGATTTTGTTGCATCCTGAGGATACGGTCCTACGGGATCTAGTGGGGGTATTTTGTCTATTAGTGAAGAGCGAAACAATGATATCACAGATGCTAGTATTCATGTATGTTGGTGAAAAGCTGAACCTTGAGTCACAACTGCCGACATACGTGCGTGCTAATACAGAGCTGAACTTTGAGTCACCGCTGCTAATCATGGGACTATCCATGGACCATCATGTAGTTAGGACACATTCTACGTTAGCCTTATTGCATACCTAAATGTTTGATGTAGAGACAGACAGGGAATAGAACATATATGTTTATGCAAATTGTTGCTAACTTGTATGTCTACTGGAGGGATAACCGTTTGACGAAGGGTAAGAATCACTGAATAAGTAATGCATTAATTTTTGATTATGCTTGAATCTCGTATTGCCCCTAGACTTGCATGTTTCACTTGATGTTCACTCCTGTCCCTTAGTAATGAATTGATCAGTCCAATAGAAATAACTTTTGTTCCTAAAGAGTTAGTAAATATGGTGCACGATACATGCTGCGCACTATACAATATGACACTTCCCCTATTGTATGCTTAAGTGTTTGAATATGCAAGTTGTTTTCAAAGCTATATTTTTGAAAGAAGTAAACTGACTCTAACCCTGTGTTGCATGAAATAAACTTAGGTAAAAGTAGTAAGATTACTAGTAATGTAATATTTTGTCACATGCTTACTTAGTGTTGGTTTAAGGGAGTGTTGCTTCTGTTCGTTTATTTATACTCACCCGTACTTTCTCCAAAGTGCTGACCCACCAACAATTTGCTTGTTCGCAGGTGCTGGATCGTCCGAAGAAGCGATAGTCGTGCCTCATCTCCAGGATCCAAAAATCTTGTGTCGATGTCTTGAGCCGTATCGTGATGTTTTAAGCTGCTTTTCTATAAAGGTACATAATATATGGAATGATGTCATTGTATTCAGAGAACCCCATGCCTAGAGCTTCGATTCGCATACTCAAATTAGACCCTTGTTTGTAACATTGTCCCTCCGCTGCGTACTTGATCGGTTCGATGATAGCCACAACTTTAACGATGTTGCCTTGTGCGTGCTCAACCCCAGGCTCGCACAATATCATGCCTGGATGGAAAACGATATACGTCCCACGGGAGCGCCGAGGTGTGATGATTCATGCCCGGCGGGGGCCTTGTCGGGACCTTCGTGATCGGGACGTGACAGAATGGTATCAGAGCAACTCGATCCTTTGCCATTTCGCTACCTTCGACTCAGAGATGTCCCAGATATTGTGCTGCAATGAGCGTTACATACAATAAGTCCATAGATATTCTCAAAGGTGCACACAAAAGTTTTCTTGTTTGCTTTTTTGTTGGTTGGAAATGTGATTTCGTGATTTCGTGATTCTTGATTTGCTTATGTTTTTCGATTGAGGATGGTGAGGGATGAGGACTATCACTGCTCTGGATATTGTAAGTTTTTTTCTTGAGTTTTGAGGATGAAACTTTTTGTCGGTGGGTAAGTATGTAGTGCCCCGCTCGGTATTGGCACTATGTACGAATGATATCGCTTTGCTTGCTCGGGCGAAAGCCTTCTCGAAGAATTTTCGATCGAAACACAAGACGATTGATCTAAGTGAGTGGGCATAACTTTATTCTCTGATTCTTAAATGCCTTAATAATAAATCTAAGTTTTTGAAATGCTTGTTTGCTAAGTAGTTAATGTTCGCATTGGAAATGATAGAACGAGATCCTGCATACTTAAATAAGAACTTGTATTGCTTGTCTAAAAGAAATAGAACTTTGTCATGATAGGTCAAGAAAGAAATATTACATGCTTAGTTATATTGACACCGCTATCAAATGAACCCTTGCCATGCTAATAAGATAAGTAAAGGAATTTCTTGAACAAGTCCCTTTGTCATATGCTAAGTAAGAGTAGAATTGCATGCTTTAGTAAAAAGAGATAGAAGAACTACTATCATGCTTGCTTACATAGAGATTTTTTTGCCTGTTCCCTATCGTACTGAAAGAGATAGAAATTACATGCTAGTTATTATGAAAATCGTTATCGTGCTTGCTACTATATGTTTTGCTTGCCTATTTTCTTATATCGAACTGCTAAAGGTGATTGATTCGAATAAGCAGAGACTAATAGTGCACCCTGAGGTACGGTCCTTGTGATCTAGTGGGGTATGCTATTAGTTGTATGAAAAGAAGATTGAACCTATCGCTCATTTTGAAAAGAAGAAAAGTTATATTTTGCTTGATCATTGCTTTCTTGCATTATAGATATTTTATGTCATGCATTGGTCTCGGATAACTTGTGCACAAGGTTCATCTCTCAAACGGTTCCTGGGGCACTGGGAATCGGTCAGTCTAGAAGAGATTTTGTTGCATCCTTTGGATACGGTCCTACGAGATCTAATGTGGTATTTTGTCTACTAGTGAAGAGCAGAACCATGATGTCACAGCTGCTAGTATTCGTGTATGTTGGTGAAGAGCTGAACCTTGAATCACAACTACCGACATACGCGCGTGCTAGTACAGAACTGAACCTTGAGTCACTGCTGCTAATCATCGGGCTACCCATGGACCATCATGTAGTTAGGGCGCATGCTAGATTAGCCTTATTGCATACCTAACTGTTTGATGCAGAGACGGACAGGAAATAAAACATATATGTTTATGCAAATTATTGCCAACTCGTATGTCTGCTGTAGGGATAACCGTTCGACAAAGGGTAAGAATCACTGAATAAGTGATGCATTGATTTTCGATTATGCTTGAATCTCATATTGTCCCTAGACTTGCATATTTTACTTGATGTTCACTGCTGCCCTTTAGTAATGAATTGATCAGTCCACTAGAAATAACTTGTGTTCCTAAAGAGTTAGTAAATATGGTGTACGATACATGTTGCGCACTGCACGATAGGACACTGTCCCTATTGTATGCTTAAATGTTTGAATATGCAAGTTGTTTCTAAAGCTATATTTTTGAACGAAATAAACTGACTCTAACCATGTGCTGCATGAAATTAACCTAGGTAAAAGTAGTAAGATCACTAGTAATGTAATATTTTGCCACATGCTTACTTAGTGTTGATTTCAGGGAGTGTTGCATCTGTTCGTTGATTTATACTCATTTTCTAAAGTGCTGACCCACCAACAGTTTGCTTGTTCGCAGGTGCTGGATCGTCCGAAGAAGCGATAGCCGTGCCTCATCCTCAACACCCAAAAATCTGGTGTCGATGCCTCGAGCCGTATCGTGATATTTTGAGCTACTTTTCTATAGAGAGACATAATGTATGGAACGATGTCATTGTATTCAGAGAACCTCGTGCCTAGAGCTTCGCTTTGCATACTCTGATTGGACCCTTATTTGTAACACTATCCCTCCGCTGCGTACTAGATCGGTTCGATGATAGCCACAACTTTAACGATGTTGCCTTGTGCGAGTGCAACCCCAGGCTCGCACGACATCATGCCTCGATGGCAAACGATATACGTCCCGTGGGAGCGCCGAGGCGCAGTGATTTCTTGCCCGGTGGGGGCGTTGTCGGGACCTTCGGGATCGGGGCGTGACATTAATTAGGCAACAAAAAAAATCTGTATATCATGGGGAGGGAACGGTATCCCGAGATCATGCCAATGAACCTTTCGGTGTCGTGCTGGCCACTACAGGTATTCTATATCATCCGCCTTAGTGGAGTGCAGTATCTGACCTATTATAAATATGCCAAGCCATTATTCCCTATAGGAGCACTGGAACCGCTAATACCGTGATTTAGCACAGTGGCCCTACGGAGAACTAGTAAAATTCGTGAAGTGCGTGTATAATCATTTATTTGCTCAGTTAGCCCATGTTCGACAATGGCGTGATTCGAGGATACCTATTATACATTATTTCTGAGATAGCCTCAGACTCCACAATAACAAGCAGTACAATTGATTGGCCGTTTATAATAATCGGACTTGGTTGTGATTGTATTATTCTGTTAGTATTCTAGGGACATGGACTATCATAGTGTGATGGTTCAACCATTGTCCTTGTTTGGTTGTAGGGTTGGGCCATTGTGCTAGGATATGCTGTAGACCGAAACTACGATTATAGAACACACACACACACACACACACATATATATATATATATATATATATATATATATATATATATATATATATTGGATTTTTGTTTCTCCATTTCGTGCCTCCTTTGTGGTACTTGCTATTTGGGGTCTAACCCCACTGGTTTTGCATGGCCAGGTTTCACGCCAGCACCCGAGGATCTAGCATACTTTCCCCCAACTCATGGTGCGCACCAGAAACATGACAGTTGAGGATAACGAGTGGGTTTTCTTATTCTCCGCTCGTCTTTGTACATGTTACTCTTTTGGACATTTAGCCACTGACACCTGTTAGCCGGCATATCTGGACATTTAGTTTTATTTTTATGACTGTATATAAATTAGACTGCAGCTGTAATACTGTTATGTACTTTTGTTATTCTACCAGCTTCTTATTTTGTACAACTGGTCTACAGAATATTTTGATGGAGCGATTGGAATGCTTATTGCTTTATCATATATGCTCTATGCTTACTGTATTTGTTTGATTGATTAAGACATAGTTGTTCGTGTGACCCAAAGTGACCTGATTGTAGCATACACCCACTTGTCTAGTTACAGTCGTGATCGTCGTACGACGTATAGTACCTTGTACGGGGTAGCTGTCCATGTCCGTCTCCGTATTCCGGTACTGGGACGTGACAAACCGAAACAATGCAATTTTATAAATATAAATAGATATCTACTTCTTAGGAAAGATAGAAAAAGGAAAGGAAAAAAATTTAAAAACAAGTTCAGAAAAGACCTTAGATATCAAATGTTCAAATGGAAAAACTTTGATACAGTTGATACAGACTCTATATGACATGTGGAGCTTCCTCTTTCTTCGTAAAGCGTTCAAACATAAACATTGTTGAGGGGCCCAAATGTCATACCGAGTCTGTATCCAATTTTTTATACAGACTACTGTATCAAAGTTCACCTCTGTTCAAATAAAGCACAACAGATCTCAGTATCATAATTGGAAGAAAAAAGTGCAGTCTCAACTCTCATAAATGAATTTGGAAGGCTGTTTCGTTCGCAGATTTGGAGTGCATAAGTGGCCAAAATATGAATATAAGAACTTTACGTGTTTAGTTGAAAAATCTGCAGACAAGATGTACTGTAATTTGATAGGAACAATAAATTTTGTTTGTCACGAAATCGGAGTTTGACATCAGAATTTTTTCCTTTGAAGTGGAGCACGGAAGTGAAAAATCTTCATCCTCACTTCTCGTGTTTGGCCACTTGCTCACTAGTTTAACAAAAAGAAGATTTACTATTCATGTCACTTAAAAAAAAAAAATAGACGGTCCCACTCACTTCAAAAATGAATCAAACACCAAACTTTAAGATTTTTTATTTTAAACATCAACTTCTTTAAAGCACCAAAACGAATTTTTTTTACTTTTTTTCACTTCACCGAAATGCGTACGCAAAATATCGATTTTCAGATTTTCTACTTAGTTCCACTTCATCCAACCAAACAACCATTTACTCAAAATACTCCAGAGTTTGTAAACAGAAAACATGAGAAACATAATTCTTCCTAAAATAACAGTGAGAAATAGTCCAAGGATTTTTTTAGGGGCACTACAAAAGTTACTCGGGGCTGTCAAAATTTGTAGGACTGTCAAAAATTTGACATAGGACTGTCAACATTTTTTATAGTCAAAATGCTATTATCAGACATACTGTCAAAAATGTTGACAGTTCTTCCAATAGGTATGACTGCCAAAATATTTGACAATATGTCTATTTTAAGACTGTCAAAAAATTTGACAGTTCTACCAAAAAAAATTGACAGTCTCCTTGTAAGAAATGTAGTATCCCTCTTAAAAAAATTCCATAGTTCAAATGACCAAAAATAAAAGTCTCTTTTGGTAGTTCAAATTAACAGTCTCTGTGTGAAATTTGTCCACCTTATTAACAGGGAGACTATCAGGATAGCGCACATGTTATCAGGAAATATCAGAAACGAGTCAAGATCACCTTTTTGCTTTAATCGGTAGGAAAAAAGAAATTAGTCAGAGAACAAAGGTCAAAAGAAAACGATCCTCAACTCCAAAGAAAGGAGAAAGAGTAAACGGAACTTGATACCAAAACAAAAAAAAACAAAAAAAAAATCAAACCCAACATTTTACATAAAATCATCATTCATCGGAATAGCAACTTGAAAACATCACTCAACTTGAAAATATATATGTTATATGGCCATCAAAATCAATCCATACAAAAAGGGACAAACAAAAACAAAAACAAAATTCAAGATTAACAGCACACTTTTTTTTCTTCGCTATAGGCATGCATCAGCAAGACTAGATTGCCTCAATCGCTTGGAACTTCACAAGGGAGTTTGCTTCCGAATCAAGCTTAACAAGATCGGTTCAAGATTGGATTTATACCAAGAAAGTTTGCTTGAAGTTGGAAATTTTAAAGAGTTTGAAAGGTCTAGTAACCTAGCGCTCTAGATAGTCAAAAAAAAAAAAAAAAAACAGCCTGGCATTGCTCGACATTCATGTCAGATAGGACTCGACTCGCCAATGTACAGGTTTCAAAGAGACAAAAAACATTATTCACAATCATTTTGCAAGATCGTGATCATGACAAAAATATTGAGATGTGAGAAAGTAACAAATTTTCTTTTACCAAATCATTTCAATAACCATTTGGAATATAGTTACTATCCAAAACATGAACTTTTTTTAATTCGTCCTGTGCCACAAAGCTCCGCTTGTGCAAAGCCAAATTCCACAACCTTTTATATATATATATATATATATATATATATATATATATATATATATATATATATATTTGTTGATGTGGTCCAGCATTTCATATGAAAAATTTTGCGCATGTTGCGTCGTACGTCTTGTGGGTCCGCTGTCCCCATCAAACTCCCACCATTAATAAATGGAAGGAATAATACGTCTCCGTGGCTCGATCCACTGATCTTCCGCCACCCAGTCGGGGTCTTATACCTCTCCTCAAAAACCACAAGAGTCACTCGAGTTCGGTATATATATATATATATGAGACTGACAAGTGGATGAGTGCTATGTATAGTTCATCCTGTGGACAAATCTTCAAAGGCCTCAGGTAAAGAGGACAGACAACTTGACGGACAACAACCTAGTCAGGAACCGTTGACATATCCGAATCCCATCTGGCAGGCAAAAGTGGAATCTAAAGCAGGAGATGGCAAAGCTCATAACTGTCACGCCCCAGTCCCAAAATACGTAGGACTAGGAATACGTAACATACCAGCTACGCATTCGACCAGACTCTGGTCCGATTCGAATACGTATAAGCTGTACTAGAAGGGTCACTATCTATATAATCAAGTGAATATAAATATCTATGCCTCAATCCACAATGAACGGAATATACAAGAATGAGCTACATGTGCTAAAGTCGGCCGCCAGTAACCCATAAGCTCGAATAGACTCGAGAAAGTAATATTAGTCTATAAAACTAGGCTATATCAGCAGATGAATAAACAATATGAATAATAACCATGACTCCGGAAGAAATGATATAAGTACTTTACACCAATTCCTGCATGACAAAGCAACACACATCAGCACTCCAAGCAGGCTCCACAACGGTCTATGCTGCAAAACTGGCAAGGGACCAGGTCCTCAGAGGGACGTAACAAGGTATAAGAAACAGCATGCCAAAATAAATGCAGTATATAAAATGAATCAATAGGGTAAACTATGTAACCAGCTAAGTGATATGCAAATGAGAGCATTAATCATACTCAGGCTGAGACTACTATAGGCTCTGTGTCGGGGAAACCCATAGCAGCATTTAGTATCACGACTCCAGTATATATGTCAAAGCACCTCCAGTAGTATAGTATATATATCAATAATCATCCTATAGTATGATGTCTCTCCCCACCCAATGTAATCACACGTCTCATGTCCACGACGTCTCATGTCCATAACACGCAAGATTATGACCTCTAACTGATGCAACGAGTCATAATGATAGCTAAGCATATGCAATAAAATCTATGTCACGAATCATGTAACCTATACAGAATCACTAGGAATAACTCAGAAGATTCTGTCTCATGAACAGTGTCAAGTGTCCTATGGTATGACGTACTTGATAATGCAAGCATGAAGATATATATAGGGTCACGATATCAATCTCTAGTGACGTTACACGACTCAGCGTACGACGTCGACACCCGAATATTATTCGGACGCTAAGCAATGTCACACGGTCATAGGTTGAACAGATATATCAAGAGCATATATATATGTACAAAGAACTCAAATAAATACTATAACAAGAATCACTGCAAGTTGGCAAGGTACACTTGCCTGGTGTTTGGATTCCAACAGTTGCTCCGGTATTCGTGAAATCTTCAGGAACACCTCCGGATGCTGAAACAAATATTAACATCATTCTCAGAAGATATGAAATAGCTAGGATTGCCTGTTCATAAGTCCAAT
Organism: Iris macrosiphon; assembly: GCA_036927795.1. Lineage (NCBI taxonomy): Eukaryota > Viridiplantae > Streptophyta > Magnoliopsida > Asparagales > Iridaceae > Iris > Iris macrosiphon. The sequence goes on along the minus strand of JAYESA010000006.1, from coordinate 25,185,628 downwards.
TTAGACACACGGACAAAATTGATCATTTTTGGTCAAAGCGGGGTCTACATATGGCCTAGTTCGCACCAAAAAATGTGCCAGAGACAAAGTTCTCCAAATTTGGCAAACTTAGTGTCTACAAGTCTAGAACGGCGATACGAACCCAACGGAATGTCCAGAACTGGATTTCGATGAGCCGATCACAAAATCGCCCGTCAAGTGGAGTTGTGGGGCCCACAAAACAGGATTTTGTCAATGTTCTCAGAATCGAACCAAACTTGGGTCACATGACCAGCGTATTGCTACGAGTCCGATGGCGCAAGTTTCATTTTGAAACGACGAGCGTACACGAAGTTACAACGAGTTTCAGAACATGGCCGATACGGGGCGTTATCGACGGATACGCATTGATTCCGGTGTGCACGCACATCCAAATCAACTTCTGCGAAATCTCACACGTCCGAATCGACGGCGCGCACCTTTCGGTAAAGTTGGCACACGACCAAGTCGTCTCGTTTAGCGGGACGCACCCAGTTCCGGGAAAAATTAGGGTTTTAAAAGACCAAATTTTTGGCCATTTTCACTCTCGAATAAATCACAATCTACAATAGCATAAATTAAACTATAAACAGGGTTTCAAACTTGGTCATAAGTTCTAAATTACTGTTCAAGTAGATTTTAGAAATAGTTAACAGGTTGCACGCAAAACGGTCGTGAACTTGCGAGTTAGGGACCAATTACTGAATTTTCAGAAATGGAGTTTTTTTTCTGATTTTGCGTCACGATTTGCGACCGACACATGACGCGATACCCCGAACGAGTTACATGAGTTTTAAGGGGGTCATGCGGTCTACACGTAGGATTTGACAAAACAGAAATTGGAACAACGTACAGGGAGTTACGAGAGCTTGAAGAGGGGTACCTCGTTGATTTTTGCGACAGGGTGGCGCGGCGTGGCACGGCGGCGAGGTTGCTGTGCTGCGGCGGCTGCTGGTCGTCGGTGTTGGCGGTGGCAGGGGAACTCGGCGGCGGTGGATTTCTGCTCGGGGGCGGCGGAGATCGGTTGGAGAGGGTGGCGGTGGCTGTGGTGAATGTGGTGGTTGTCACGCCCCGATCTCCCGCAGGCAAATCGGCCGTTCCCGCTAGGCGAGAATCATCGCGCCAGCTCTCCCGCGGAATGATCGCTTTGACCCATCTGGACGTGATGCCGCACGAGCGTGAGCCACGCCCGTGCAAGGTCGTGGTTCATTGGCTGGCGGTAAGAGTTCTAAGCTATAGAGTCGCACAGATTGTCCGAGTGCAGTAGAGTCATGAACGCATAGGCGATCGGTAACAAGTTCACTGAGTCGACAATATAGCGGAAGCATTGAGTAACACAAGTAAAAGTAAAGAAACTCTTTTTATTGATATTGAACATGTGTTACAGCCGGCGTATAGCCGAGATTACAAGTCGCTCAAGCCTCTCTCTCTGAAATAATAAAAGCGTGCCAAGTGGCTACAATTATGGAATGATTGTACAGGTGATATTCAGTCGATGTTCCAATATTATGTCTTGTATATGTGCTTCAGTTCTGGACGCAACGCTCCTAGGCTTCAGAGTGGACTCCTTGCCTTAGCACGCACGAAGGAGGCATCCGCACTGAACGAGGTTCTACCGCACCCTGCAAACGATCTGGTGGGTTATCAGTACATTGAATGCACTGGTGGGGAGGCTACTCGCCCGCTCGATAAATCCAAACACGTAATATAGGTTTCGTGCACCAACTATTATGTTATCTTTCTAGTTGCCTTAGGATCAGTTTCATGCAAGATTTGAATAGCCTAACTCGTGTGGCAGTGCGCCGTACGACATGAGAGAAAACACGACGAGACTTACCAACTTACCATTTGTCCTTCCCTGTCCAAGGCAACCAGTTAATTCAAGCACGAGCATTCATAATGAAAACCAAGGCAATAGCATATGCAAAACGAGTATTATTATATCAAGATTGTTCAGGTGTTTAGTTGTTCTTTCGATGCGATACAATGACTCGCACGCGGATAGCCGCTAAGCGAGGATGACTTATCTATATGAACATGAGTCGCTGGCATAGCCATAAAGGACCCTAGTCAGTGGCGAGAATGGTATGCAGCGAAAGAATAATGAGCGCTACATGCCATCTCGTCCACTACAATGGACTACACAATTAGAGTTCAGCCATGGAGAGAATGGTATGCAGCGAAAGAACAATGAGCGCTACACGCCATTCTCGTCCAGTACAATAGACTGAACAGTAGAGTTCCATCCAGATCGGATCGGTCCCAGTGCTCCGGTGATCGTTCGTGGAACTATACCTCATTTTCGAGTTGTCCGCGACATGCAGGTTTATAGGGTTATCCAAATTCACATCTTTCATAATACAATCAATAAAATGAGTACAATCTTGAATTTCCGCTATGGATGAGCATGGACAGGATTCTCGTTCAAAGGTAGACTTGATGTGATTTACATTTCAGTATTCACTTGCCTTGATGCAAGCCTCTGGTTTGGGGACTTGCCTTGGTGACCTAACGATCCTGGATACTTGCAGGTTCAATTGCACAGAAGAACTATTTGATAGTCTCCTGGCTAACTAGAATGCATGCACAATACGAATAACGTTAGACATTTGTAAGCAAGCAAGCATGCGTTTCTAAGAAACTTAAGCAGACACGTTGGCTCGGACCCGAAGGTAAGACGAGAGGTGAAACCGTAAGGGATTTTCCTAGCTACAAGATCTAGGGTAGCATGCGAGGGTCTGAATATAAACAATATTTCATTTCCATGTTCTAGCACAAGCAATACAAGTTGGGATTATTCCCTTAGCTAGGTGCGTTGTATTCTTATTAGCATACAGGGGGTGATTCACCTAGCGACTAGCATGTAACATTTCATATTTTAAGTGTGCTGGCTAAGCAAAGACAAGTTCACCGTAGCCACCCACCTTAGCGATGATTCGTCTCGGTTGAGCGATACGTCAAGCGAGCCTTTGAAAGCCTAAGTCGAAATCCTGTAGGGACAAGTCTGGATATCCTTTGCCTCAAACGAGTATTCTCGCCTGAGCAAAGTGGGTCAGGATATTGCACTTTTGACATTTGAATCGGCAGTCCGCTTGAGCAAAACGGGGTGTTACATCCTACCCAACTCAGAAAAAGTCTCGTCCTCGAGACTTACTGATGGCAAGCCGTACTAACGCATTATAGAACATATCCCAAGCGTAGCAATCTTGATTAACGATCTAAGGCTGAGGCAAACCTATATAAGTCATTATACTTGTTCATTTGGATATTCACTTGCACAAGCATTCGAGATCAGCATATCGCGAGTCTGGATCATACGCATATTCGAAGTGCACTTCTAGCATGAGCACGCCAACCAACTTAGCAATAGCGAAGTCTTAGCACTCGAGTTTCATATTTTCTTAAGTCTTGGATCGTGCACAAGTTCAAGGCGTCCCTCAAACATATGCATTCAACCAAACTTAGAGATAATAAAATCGGACAAGCTACTTACGAAAATCTTAAGGGTTTGCACAGGTCGGCACAAAGGCCCTAGCATCACAATTCATACAAGCAATCACATTATTCTAATGCGCTTTTTTGAAAATATTTAGACTCATTGTTGGAACTTTCCGTTTGAGACATTGAGAGAGAGAGCGTGCACATAACCCACGAACGAGCTTTCGAAACTGCAAAACGGGTCAGAACATTGCCCCGGTGAAAGCCCAAGCCGGAATCCTGTAGGGACAAGTCTGGATATCCTTTGCCTCAAATGAGTATTCTCGCCTGAGCAAAACGGGTTAGAACATTGCACTTTTGTCGTTTGAATCGGCAATCCGCTTGAGCAGAACGGGGTGTTATAGTGGTGGCGGTGGGCTTCGGCTCGGGGTATTTATAAAGGGAAGGGGAGAGGGGGAGCGGTGGAGCGGAAAGGTCGGAGCGGGGGGGGTCGTGGGGTGCCGGAGGCGGGGGAAATCGGGGTCGAGGGCGGTCGTGCCGGCGGAGGGGGCGGGGGAATCGGGGGAGAGGGGAGTGGGGAATGGGTTAGGGTTAGTGGGTCGGGTAGGATCGGGTCGGGTCGGGTCGGGTTGGATCCGACCCGTTAGGTTAGGGTCCGGTCCGGTTCAGCTGGGTTGGGTTGGGTTGGTCCGGTTCAACCCGGTTCAGTCCGATTTAGTTAAACCAAGGGTTTTTAGCTATTTAAAAATAGTTTTTGAGTCCAATAAATTTCAGAAAAATTACACAAGATCCAATAATTAATAATACACCCAAAAATATAATTTTTTTAATAATTTAATAATTAATTTAATCCATAAAAATATTAATCCATGAAGGACATTTTTAATAATTAATTAAAAATTACCAAAAAATTCAGAAAATTTATTTTTTAAAAATTAAAAAAAATAGGGTATTACAATCTACCCACCTTAAAAGAATTGCTTCCTCGCAATTAAGAAAATACAACAAAACCGGACAGAAGAGATGACGCGGTTGCAAGACATGCGTGTAGCACGACACAAGGGATTAAGAATCATGAACAAGAAGATCGATAGAAAGATCAAGCAGAACATGTAGGGAAGGAAATAAGATATTTCCCTAGGCAATGAGAGATAAGTAAAAAAAATATGGATAGAGCAAAAAAATCTATAACTTAGGAAAAGTAGGTTATCACTTATTAATAAGTTCAAAATACCAGGTTTAAGGCTAAGGTCATGAATTAACAGGCACGTGCTAAAGCATTACTAGGAATAGATAGCTAAGAATAACTCAAATCTTACGCATATTCGCTACCCCACGAGTCTGTGCGTCCTCCACTGTCATTGCAAAAGCCTGTCCATGCCCTTGCGGTGGTGCCCTCTTCTGTTGTTGGGCCTGCTGAAAGAGTGCTGGTCGTGCTCTGCGTGCTCTTGGAATATATCAAGATGTCATCAATACGCAACCACTAACTTTTCCAGGTATAAAAACTTCGTTCATCAAACTCTTGAACACAGCTGGCGCATTGGTTAACCCAAATGACATAACTAAGAACTCATAGTGTTCATACTTGGTCCTGAAGGCTGTTTTTTGTATATCCTCTCTACGCACTCTAATCTGGTGATAACCGAATCCAAAATCTATAATTGAGAATACACTCACACCACTCAACTGGTCAATGCGTGGCAAGGGATACCGGTTCTTGATGGTTACAGCGTTCAATGCCCTGTAGTTAATACACAGGCGTACCGTCCCATCCTACTTTGGCACAAATAGTATGGATGTAACAGCTGGGTCATAAGATCTAATTTTTGATAATACAAGTCACAAGACAACTAAGGTTTTAACCATTATGGCCTGCTACACAAGGTTCCATTTTCTTAAGGTCATAATGCAATTCCTTGTATCACCATATCTGATCCCTAGCATCAAGCTATGTATTCCCTAAAGTATTCCAGTGCATTAGAATCAACCCTCTTTTCCTTCTTCCAATGCTTTCAAATTACTTTCTACCTTTACGCAAGAGTAAGGTTTTATTAGTTCTAGGCCTCTGATACTATATTCAATTATCATGCTAAAATTTATACTAACTCTAAGATATAGGAATAACCTATCTACTATCCTACTAAGGGTAACCGTCTTCTCAAAAATTTATCTCCAGCATATCTTCTTCTGCCTTGACAAGGATCTGCTTCCGGAGGAAACACCGTGCATGAACATTTATATCTCCGAAATAGGAAGAGATGATAAACAATAATAAGGATGTCTAGGGGATTTAAAAGAGTACAATTTATGAAGTTCAAGAACGATAATCAAATGCTAAAGAATTTTCAAGTCAGTTGTGGATTGAGATGCTAAAACTGCTAACTTTGATTACAGGCTCGCTCAGTACCGAACATTAACTGAAACAATTTAATCAGGACCTGCATGGGCCACCACAAAATATGTCACGCCCCAGTTCCAAAATACGTAGGACTAGGAATACGTAACATGCTAGCTACGCATTCGACCAGACTCTGGTCCGATTCGAATACATATAAGCTTTACTAGAAGGGTCACTATCTATATAATTAAGTGAATATAAATATCTATGCCTCAATCCACAATGAACAGAATATACAAGAATGAGCTACATGTGCTAAAGTCGGCCGCCAGTAACCCATAAGCTCGAATAGACTCGGAAAAGGAATATGAGTCTATACAACTAGGCTATATCAGCTGATGAATAAACAATATGAATAATAACCATGACTCCGGAAGAAATGATATAAGTATCTGGCACCAATTCCTGTATGACAAAGAAACACACATCAGCACTCCAGACAGGCTCTACAACGGTCTATGCTGCAAAACTGGCAAGGAACCAGGTCCTCAGAGGGACGTAACAAGGTACAAGAAACAACATGCCAAAATAAATGCAGTATATAAAATAAATCAATAGGGTAAACTATGTAACCAGCTAAGTGATATGCAAATGAGAGCATTAATCATACTCAGGCTGAGACTACTATAGGCTCTTTGTCGGGGAAACCCATAGCAGCATTTAGTATCACGACTCCAGTATATATGCCAAAACAAGTAGTATCACGACTCCAGTATATGTGCCAAAGCACCTCCAGTAGTATAGTATATATATCAATAATGACCCTATAGTATGATGTCTCTTCCAATCCAATGTAATCACACGTCTCATGTTCACGACGTCTCATGTCCATAACACGCAAGATTATGACCTCTAACTGATGCAACGAGTCATAATGATAGCTAAGCATATGCAATAAAGTCTATGTCACGAATCCTGTAACCTATACAGAATCACCAGGAATAACTCAGAAGATTCTGTCTTATGAACAGTATCAAGTGTCCTATGGTATGACGTACTTGATAATACAAGCACGAAGATATATATAGGGTCGCGATATCAATCTCTAGTGACGTTACATGACTCCGCGTACGACGTCGATACCCGAATATTATTCGGACGCTAAGCAATGTCACACGGTCCTAGGTTGAATAAATATATCAAGAGCATATATATATGTACAAAGAACTCAAACAAATACTATAACAGGAATCACTGCAAGTTGGCAAGGTACACTTGCCTGGTGTTTGGATTCCAACAGTTGCTCCGGTATTCGTGAAATCTTCAGGAACACCTCCGGATGCTGAAACAAATATTAACATCATTCTCAGAAGATATGAAATAGCTAGGATTGCCTACGCGTAGGATTCGACAGAACAAAAATCGGAACAACGTACAGGGAGTTACGAGAGCTTGAAGAGGGGTACGTCATTGATTTTTGTGACAGGGTGGCGCGGCGTGGCACGGCGGCGGGGTTGCTGTGCTGCGGCGGCTGCTGGTCGTCGGTGTTGGCGGTGGCAGGGGAACTCGGCGGCGGCGAATTTCTGCTCGGGGGCGACGAAGATCGGGTGGAGAGGGTGGCGGTGGTTGTGGTGAACGTGGTGGTGGCGGTGGGCTTCGGTTCGGGGTCTTTATAAAGGAAAGGGGAGAGGGGGAGCGGTGGAGCTAGGAGGCCAGAGCGAGGAGGGGGGGTCATGGGGTCGTGAGGCACCGGAGGCGGGGGAAATCGGGGTCGAGGGCGGTCGTGCCGGCGGAGGGGGCGGGGGAATCGAGGGAGAGGGGAGTGGGGAATGGGTTAGGGTTAGCGGGTCGGGTAGGGTCGGGTCGGGTTGGATCCGACCCGTTAGGTTAGGGTCCGGTCCGGTTCAGCTGGGTTGGGTTGGGTTGGTCCGGTTCAGTTCGGTTCAACCCAGTTCAGTCCGGTTTAGTTAAACCAAAGGTTTTTAGCTATTTAAAAATAGTTTTTGAGACCAATAAATTCCAGAAAAATTATACAACATCCAATAATTAATAATACACCCAAAAATATAATTTTTGTAATAATTTATTTATTAATTTAATCCATAAAACTATTAATCCATGAAGGACATTTTTAATAATTAATTAAAAATTACCGAAAAATCCAAAAATTTTATTTTTTAAAAATTTAAAAAATAGGGTGTTACAATAACTGACAAAAGGATGGACTCTCCCCACTAGAGAGAGAGAGCTCGCATATTAACAAGGGGATCCACCATCGTAATTTATGACTATATTCACATGGAATGTGAGAGGGACGAATTCAATAGGTAGGTGTAGGAATATTTTGCAGTACGACAAGAAGTCCAAGTGCTCTATCATCAACATTTTGTAATCCAAACTAAGATCGTATATTTTGATTAATAGGCGCACTCCGACGCACTGGTCCTTCGTTCACAACCTCGATTGTAGTGATATAGCTCGCATCTGGGTGATGTTGGACACCAAAGTTTGGCAGGGAGATGTGATTCAACGATCTGACCAACACCTCACCATTAAATTCACTAACAAAAGGGGGCTTCATATTGTGGTAGGAGTGGTATACGGACATAATGACAAGCATCTAGGGTTATGGAAGAATATTACTATGACAAGCGTGCTTATTAGAGATATATGGACGTTAGTTATGGTGGGAGACTTCAATGCTACTTTATTCGCCCATAAAAAAATAGGGGACCATCCGGTGCAACAAGTGATTCTCTCATAATTCTAACATTGCCTCTTATCCTCTGGGCTCAGGTGTATGGATAAGACTGGGCATATATGGATGTGGAATAACATGATGATAACTAACCGGATTATCGTTCAGCTTGACCGTGCTCTCTGCAATGGGAGATGGTTGGAAATATTCCAGTCGTGTAGAGAGGAATGCTTAACCCCAGGAGCTAGTGATCACTCCCCTATTGTTATAAGATTGACAGAAGTACCGGTAATCAAAGAGAGGCCTTTCAGATTCAATAACACCTGGATTCATATAGAAGGCTACGAGGAGGTAGTTCAACAAGGTTGAGAGTCTGGGTTGACTGGATTTGCTCAGTTCAGGATTGTTCAGAAGTTGAAAGCTATTAAAGGCCTCCTCAAGACGTGGAATAAAGGCAGACCTCCTGTAACAACCCATTCCGCTCAAGCGGACAGCCGATTCAAACGACAAAAGTGGAACGACCCGACCCGCTTTGCTCAGCAAGAATACTTGTTTGAGGCAAAAGTATTTCCAGACTTAGCCCTTCAGGAGTTCTGGCTTGGACTTTCAAAGGCTCGCTCGGAGTATCGCTCGATTGAGACGAATCATCGCTAAGGTGGGTGGCTACGATGAACTTGTCTTTGCTTAGCCAGCACACTTAAAATATGGATGATATATGCTAGTCGCTAGGTGAATCACCCCCTGTATGCTAATAAAGAATACAATGCACCTAGCTAAGGGAGTAATCCCAACATGTATTGCTTGTGTAAGAACATGGAAATAAAACTTGGCTTATAATTAGACCCTCACATGCTACCTTTGCCTTGTGCAACTAGACCCCGCTATGCCTCGAGTAGAACGATATATATATACTCTTTGTAGTGCACTTTTTTACTTGCTACACTGCACGTCCATGGACTATGTCGCTCGGTATGTCCCTTTACGGTTTTACTCCTCGCTTTACCCTTAGACCCATACCAAACGTAAATGCTTATATTTTCTTATGAATATAATGCTTGCCTACTTATATGTCAACTTGTACTCATTGCCTTGATTCAATGCTTGTCACATAATTGCATGCCAAAATTAAGCAAATACTATTTTGCCTTGCATTTATCCAACCCACCGGAAGACTATCTAATAGTCATTTTCGTGCAAGTATGAACCTGAAAGCATCCGGGACCGTTAGGTTGCCAAGGCAGTCCCCGCACCAGGGGAATGCATCAAGTCAAGTTGAACACTGAACAAGAATCATGTCTAGTGAAGCAAGAAACACAGTTCGTGGAGCAATACTCGTTCAGAGCAAGAATTAAGAATTAAACGTGTCATGAATCTCGTGCATATCGTGTATCTCGTGAATCTGAAAGACTAAGACTTGCATGTCACAGACAACTTGTGCACAAGGGTATAAGTTCTGCGGACGGTCACTAGGGCACTGACACCAATCTGATCCGGGCAAAACTTCGTGTGTGGTCATCTCGAGCTGGGCGGGATGGCTTGCAGCGAATCGTGTGCTCTCATTGCATGCCATCCTCGTCATGACCAGTCCATTATGGCTATGCCAGTGACCCTTCATATAGATAAGTCATCATCCCTTAGCGGCAATCCGCATGCGAGTCATTGCATCGAATCCAGAAAATTGGAAACACTTGAACGAATCTTGAGTATAACACACTTGTAGATATTTGGACAATTGAACCTATCCTGCAACACTTCTGGATAACATGTATACTCGTGCTTCTAAAACATAATCTCGCACATGACACTTTGTTTGCATATGCCATTGCCCCTAAATTTTATCATATATGCTTGTGCTTGATTTAACTTAGCTTGCCTTGGACAGGGAAGGACAAATGGTAAGTTGGTAAGTCTCGTCATGTTCTCTTATATCGTACGGCGCACTGCCACACGAGTTAGGCTATTCATCATTGCCATGAAACTGATCCTAAGGAAAGACTAGAAAGATAACTTAATAGATAGTTTACGGAACCTATATAACATGTTTGGATTTGTTGAGTGGGCGAGAAGCCTCCCTACCAGTGCATTCATGTACTGATAACCTACCAGATTGCTTGCAGGGTGCGGAAGAACCTCGTTCGGTGCGGATGCCTCCTTCGTGCGTACTAAGGCGTGGAGTTCACTCTGGAGTCTTGGAGCATTGCGTACGGAACTGAAGCACATATATAAGACATAATGTTGGAACATCGCCTATGTATCATTCCACAAATGTAGACACTTGGCATGCTTTTACTATTTCAGAGAGAAAGGCTTAAGCGATTTATAATCTCGGATAAGCGCCGCTTGTAACACTTGTTTAATATCAATAAAGAGTTTATTTTACTTCTACTTGTGTTATTAAATGCTTCTGCTATTGACGACTCTGTAAACTTGTTACCAATCGCCTATGCATTTATTATTCCTCTGAACTCGAATAATCTGTGCGACTCTGTAGCTTAGACCTCTTACCACCTGCACGGCCTTGCATGGGCGCGGCTTACGCTCGTGCGGCATCACGCCCAGATGGGTTAAGCGATCGTCCTGCGGGAGCGCTGGCGCGGTGATTCATGCCTTGCGGGGACGGTCGATTGCCTGCGGGAGATCGGGGTGTGACATAATGGTATCAGAGCGTGGCTTTACGCCTTTGGACTTCGTTTTGATTTTCTCAGTTTTGGAAGCTCGTTTGTGGTTTATGTGCATACGCTTTCTCAATGTCCCATCGAGATTTTCCAAACAATAAGTCTAATTATTTTTAAAAAGTGCATGTGAATGATGTGATTGCTTGTACAAAATTGTGATGCGAAGGCCATTGTGCCGACCTGTGTTAGACCTTGTAGAAATAGACTCGTGCTAGAATTTGTGAGTTATGTGCGAACCCGAATACCTATACGTGATTACCCAACTGGTTAGTATGCGGGATAGAGTATCTTTCAAACGGTTAGCTATGCACACAGCCTTTCGGCTAATTTGTGCTGAGTATCGTGCACCAAGTCCCTTTGGTACGAGCATGTTGCAAACGAGATTGGAATATCGTTCAGATAAGGGATAAGTTAGACTTACAATTGTAATCGTTAGAAACATTATCTGATTATCGCTAAGACGAATATAGAGAATCGTGCTTGAATTTTGGGAAATAGCTCGAACAGTATTTCGTGTCGAAAGATACAAATCGAATATGGTTTACTTGGATGACTATTAATATATATATATATATATATATATATATATATATATATATATATATATATATATATATATATACGAGACTAAGATTTTAGCAGGCGATACTAAGTATCGTGCAAGAATTCTAAGGAAAACTTGGTGTTATGGTAGCGATTGATGCGAACACGATTGAGGATTTAATTGGGTGACTCAATTCTGAGTGGTGTATGAATTATTTAGAAATGTCCAAACGGATCATAGGTCTCGTGCAATAGTCGGATTGAACGATTGGAGAATGTCTCGAATAAATGATAAGGCTTATATCAAATAGGGATTCATGGAAATGAAAATCGATATCTTGGTTAAGAAAACTTGGAGGATTGTGCGAGCAATTTTAGATTTAAACAAACGGATTGAACTTGAATACAATATTGCTCGAATAGAAGTTAACCCGAGAATGAATATTGTGTTCGATGAAAGAGATAAGCGATAACGGATTTGACTTAGAGTATGGAAGAACGATCTTGAAATCAAGTTCGAAAAGATAACATTCGAAATCAGTTCCAACGAGAACGATTATCCTGCTGGAGCGCCGGCGTGGTGATTTTACGTACGGCGAAGATGATCGAACTCACGGAAACATGTTCGGTGATTATTCCAAATGAACACGATGAATGGAACGTATCAAAAGATGGAATAGACTTGGGCTTGAATATTTGAAACTTAGTTGCTCGAGGAATGATAGAAATAGATTATGGATTTACCGAACGATAACATTGAAGTTGGATAATTTTGCTAGACGAATTATAATCACTGCATGAACGGACATGACTTGGTGGATAAATATATATAACTTGGATGAAGCAAGATAAAATATTGAGGTGTCTCGATCGTTTCGAAGATAACCATAACGCCTGACGTTCTTATCTTGTGCAAGCGTAACTCTATGCTCGTACATGTGTCATGCCCGGATTAGGACGATTATCCAACGGGAGCGTTAACGTGGTGATCTCACGTCCAACAAGGGTGATCGAACTTGCGGAAGACTGGAGCGTGACAACTGATGGATCGTCTTGACTTTTAGTTCGACACGATAAGACGAATTTGGAAATGCAAGTGAATCGAAAGTATTTCAGGGATGAGTTAGCCTAAAATCTGGAGTAAATCACGCATGATGGTTTCGTGAACGAATACATGAGTCTTGTTGAACGACTTTGAGTTATAATTAAAGGTTTAAAAATTAAATCTTGGCTTTGTGGTCTAGACTTGGAATGGATATATGGATTCTATCGAATATACTTAAGGAGATAGACTATGCAAATCACTAGGCTTGTCCTGCAACTTGGATATCGTAGATTTTACTGAACGGACTCGACCCCCGTATAAACGAACGTGCTAATGAGAGTAGAATAAAACGTGCTCGATGTTTAAAAAATCTGACTGAACGAGCTTGGGTAGAATACCCCGTACAAATGAACAATGGTTTGACCCTAGGAATTTGGGCGAGCATCGTGCGACGAATTTGTACGATGAATCGTATGCTTGAACTTGTACCTATGACCTTGTGAGCTGACCTAGTAATTAGACAGACGACCCTATGCCGAGTGAAAGAACCGTGTGACCGACTTTAGCATATTGCTTGAAGAAGCTATAGAACTGGGGCAGAAAGACTTAGTGTTAGACTTGGAACGATAATATATGCTATATTTGACCCGAACGGATGGACGCTATATCGGATAGATCGTGCTTAACTGTAGTACAAATATTTGGTTGGAATGGAAATGACTTGGATTTGATTGACCCTGTCGGAGTATCCTTGTGATTCATAAGACGAGAACCCTTAAGATTTTCGCAAGTAGCTTGTCCGATTTTACTATCTCTAAGTTTGGTTGAATGCATATGTTTGAGGGACGCCTTGAACGTGTGTACGATCCAAGACTCAATGATATGCAGAACTCGAGTGCATAGACTTTGCTATCGCTAAGTTGGTTGACATGCATATGTTTGAAGGACGCTTTGAATATGTACACGATCCAGACTCGCGATATGCTGATCTCGAATGTTAGTGCAATTGAATATCCGCATGGACAAGTATAACGACTTGTATAAGTTTGCCTCAGCCTTACATCATCATTCACGATGGATTGAAACGTACCACGTGTTAAGCGATATATGTTCCGCGCTAAGGTGTAATAGAGACCGACCTAGCATACACGCAACACGGTATAAGGAACGAGTAGGAAATTGTGTTCGAACGGATTTAGTGGTACCGATTGCTACGCTTGGGATAGATTCGATAGTGCGGTAGACCAGTTTACGCTCGGGAAGTCTCGAGGACGAGACTTTTTCTGAGTGGTGTATAATGTAATGACCCATTCCGCTCAAGCGGACAGCCGATTCAAATGGAAAAAGTGGAACGACCTGACCCGCTTTGCTCAGCGAGAATACTCGTTTGAGGAAAAATAATTTCCAGATTTGGCCCTTCAGGAGTTCCGGCTTGGACTTTCAGAGGCTCGCTCGGAGTATCGACCGAGGTGAATCATCGCTAAGGTGGGTGGCTACGATGAACTTGTCTTTGCTTAGCCAGCACACTTAAAATATGGACTATATATACTAGTCGCTAGGTGAATCATCCTCTGCATGCTAATAAAGTATACAACGCACCTAGCTAAGGGAGTAATTCCAACTTGTATTGCTTGTGTTAGAACATGGAAATGAAACTTTGCTTATAATTAGAACCTCGCATGCTACCTTTGCCTTGTGTAACTAGACCCTGCTATGCCTCGAGTAGAACGATATATATATATATATATATATATATATATATATATATATATATATATATATATATATATATATATATATATATATATATATACTCTTCGTAGTACACTGCTTTACTTGCTATACTGCACGCCCATAGACTATGTCCCTCAGTATGTCCCTTTACGGTTTCACTCCTTGCTTTACCCTTAGACTAGTGCCAAACGTAAATGCTTATATTTTCTTATGAATACAATGCTTGCCTGCTTATATGTCAACTTGTACTCGTTGCCTCGATTCAATACTTGTCACATAATTGCATGCCAAAATCAAGTAAATACTATCTTGTCTTGCATTCATCCAACCCACCGGAAGACTATCTAATAGTCATTTTCGTGCAAGTATGAACCTGAAAGCATCCAGGGCCGTTAGGACGCCAAGGCAGTCCCCGCACCAGGGGAATGCATCAAGTCAAGTTGAACACTGAACGAGAATCATGTCTAGTAAAGCAAGAAACACAGCTCGTGGAGCAATACTCGTTCAGAGCAAGAATCAAGAATTAAACGTGTCGTAAATCTCGTGTATCTCATGAATCTAGAAGACCAAGACTTGCATGTCACGGACAACTTGTGCATAAGAGTATAAGTTCTGCGGACGGTCGCTTGGGCACTGGCACCGATCCGATCCGGGCGGAACTTCGTGTATGGTCATCTCGTGCCGGGCGGGATGGCTTGTAGCGCATCGTGTTCTCTCGTTGTATCCCATCCTCGTCATGACTAGTTCATTATGGCTATGCCAGTGACCCTTCATATAGATAAGTCATCCTCGCTTAGCGGCAATCCGCATGCGAGTCAAAAATTGGGAAACACCTGAACGAATCTTGAGTATAACACACTTGCTGATATTTGGAAAATTGAACCTATTCTACAATACTTCTGGATAACATATATTCTCGTGCTCCTGAAACATAATCTCGCACATGACACTTTGTTTGCATATGTCATTGCCCCTAAATTTTATCATATATGCTCGTGCTTGATTTAACTTGGTTTGCCTTGGACATGGAAGGAAAAATGGTAAGTTGATAAGTCTCTTCATGTTTTCTCTCATATGGTACGATGCACTGCCACACGAGTTAGGCTATTCATCATTGCCATGAAACTGATCCTAAGAAAAGACTAGAAAGATAACTTAATAGATGATGCATGAAACCTATATAACGTGTTTGGATTTGTTGAACGGGCGAGAATCCTCCCCACCAGTGTGCATTCATATACTGATAACCCACCAGATTGCTTGTAGGGTGCGGGAGAACCTCGTTCGGTGCGGAGGCCTCCTTTGTGCGTGCTAAGACGTGGAGTTCACTCTGGAGTCTTGGAGCATTGCGTACAGAACTGAAGCACATATACAAGACATAATGTTGGAATATCGCCTATGTATCATTCCATAAATGTAGCCACTTGGCATGTTTTTACTGTTTCAGGGAGAGAGGCTTGAGCGATTTGTAATCTCGGCTAAGCGCCGCTTGTAACACTTGTTCAATATCAATAAAGAGTTTGTTTTACTTTAACTTGTGTTATTAAATGCTTTCGTTATTGACGACTCTGTGAACTTGTTACCATTTGCCTATGCGTTTATTATTCCGCTGAACTCAGACAATCTGTGCGACTCTGTGGCTTAGACCTCTTACCGCCTGCATGGACCACAGCCTTGCACGGGTGCGGCTTACGCTCATGCGATATCACCCCCAGATGGGTCAAGCGATCGTCCCGAGGGAGCATTGGAGCGGTTATTCGCGCCTAGCGGGGACGGCCGACTGCGGGAGATTGTGTCACGTCCCAATTCCGTGAAATCGATGGGGCGTCCCCCGAGCGTGACCGTCGTACGGGCCTAGGGTTGCGCCCGCACAAGGCTTTATTGTTTTGCATAACGAGCACATATTCAGAGTACGCAGATAAATTGAAACACAGATTTGAAACATGAAAAAGTTCTCTTTTATTGATAATGAACATCTATTACAAACTCTTGAACGAGTCAGCTAATTGCCGCACGGGCTTACAAAAGTGTTGACTCAAAATGAGATAGCAGTCATGTACATTATATCCCTTTACTAAACTTCAAAATGATAAAGACCTCCGGACGGGATGACGGCCTTCCCACGGAGCTGTATTATGTATTGAGTTGCTAGCTCCTTACTTCAAGTACTTCAAAATATGGCGCTATCTGGATGCGCCTACAGCTAGACTGGATCGGGAAAGACGACTCAAGCTCCTCGCTCAGTTCTCCTTAGTGCGGTGAACCTGTTTCAACGAGGGTCAATGCATCAAAATGTACTGTTGAAGGCGAGTTAACCCAACTATACCAATCAACATGTTATTTTAATGAAGCATGCATGTTATTTGTTGTCTTTATATCTTGCCTTAGTTCATTTACAAGTAAGCAGCATATAGAATTTACTGAAATGAACTTGCCACCGTTCGGTGACTTTTACCTGTCCGTCTGAACCACCTGCACAATACTTACCATGCCTTCCCTGCCACGAAGATATAAGTTAGCTTGCAACAGGTTTAAATATACAAGGGGATCACTGGCTGGATGCCATAATGGACGAGTTATATTCTTGGGTGAGAGTGGTATGAAAAGCTAGGAACTCAAGGCGAAGCATGCCAACCCACCCGCTCGAGAGATTATCTTGAAGTTCCGTCCGGATCGGATCGGTGCCAGTGCCCCAGCGACCGTCCGCAGGAACCAATGACCTTGTGCACAAGTTGTCCGTGATCAGATGGTTGGTTTACTAAGTTAACAGTTCATGCAGTTGAGGCAACACGAGTACGAGACAGTAGCATTGCATGATTCATTTTGCATAGCCTCCCTGATCAGTTTATTGCATTCAGGATGAGTTCTATTCATAGCATAATTTAAAGAAAAGTATGCATTCTAACTTGTATTTATGTATACGATGAACATTCCAAATGAATAAGCATGCAAATAAGTAACAGTTCACAAGTTTGATTGACAAGCATAATATTCTAAGTCTATTCTTTTTTTATCTTGACATCTTGTAGTTATTACTTGGTATCGTTTGATCGGGACAACAAGAATGCAAGATTTTTAGGTGTGAAGACTTGAAAGAAGGGCTAGCTAATCGGGATGGTAGCCACTCACTTAGTTGGTTGGAAGGGAGAAGGAAAGAGGCGCTTCAAGACTCCGCTCGTAAGCCGTCAACTGCTCGTTCACCTGCATCACGAACAACTTGATCAATACCTCTTCCACTCTTTCCAATCTCGGAATTGAAGTGCAGTTCAATGAACGAAAATAATGAAATCCATCGAAACCGTTCAAGAAAAACAAGCAAATTCGAAAACCAACTCAAAGCACGAAAGCAACAAGTGGCATCAAAATCTGAGGCAACAAAAGATGCAGCGGAGAGGTCCCTCCTGACTCTGCCGCTAAGTCGATCCCGGGGGCATGGTCCACTGAATATGGGAATCAATTCCGAAGAAGCAAATCCATAACGAGAATAAGTTCTTGTTTTAATCTATCCCAATCGAACGATACCGTCTTGTATTTCTTAGTCGCGCTCCTCGAATAGGAGGAACGGGGTGCCACATCCTACCCAACTAATTGGAAGTTTCATCCTCGAAACTTAGGAATAGAACCTACCGCTAAGGAAATTTTTTTAGGGGGCGGCGATAAGATAAGCGCGGACACTCATTTATCTTATGGTTTGATTCACCGCATACTAAGCATAACCCAAGCCTTCTGCGACATTTATCGATCGTGTGTCACGGCTTCCAGCTGTCGTTTGGACGCTTTGCAGCATTGTTTCATCTATTATTGCTTTGGCGTTTGTGATTGGAGGTATGCACAACGTCGGTAGGAACGTGAGGATATTGCGGTTCAAGAGATAGGGCATGATTCATGACTCCCCGTATAGTCTCATACTGATGAACGACTACGTATGCATGGATGGCAGGACGTAGACCACCTTCAAACCTTCTAGCTCGGCTCGCTGCATCAGGTAAATAGGCGCTAGCGAATTTGGAGAGTCGGTTGAATTCAGCGGAATACTGTTTGACTGTCATGCTGCCCTGCCATAGTTGTACAAACTCGTTTTCCTTCTGACGGCGTACGGGAGGTGGTATGAACTCATCTTCAAACGTGGTACAAAAAGTTGCCCACGAGATCTCCTCATCTCCATGGTCAAATTGAAGAGATCGTCGATGCACGTCCCACCAATCATGCGCGTTGAGGCGGAGCTGTATTTGAGCGCATGTGACGTGCTTCTCCTCCGGTACTTCAAGCAGTTTGAAATGATCCTCAAGTTCGGAAAGCCAATCTAGGGCAATGATTGGGTCCTCAGTCCCGTTGAATGGAGTATTGCAGACTTTCTTGAAGTCGCCAAAGTCGAAGGCAGTCACTTCCCTCGTCCTTGGAATTTGCGGCGTCTCGACTTCAAGCACGGGTTCTTCTACCGGTGTCACTGCTGTTGCCGCGGACTGGTTGGAGGCCAAAGTCTGCATGATCTGTTGTAGGGCATCCACCTGCTTTTGTTGGACTGAGAATCGAGCCTCTAGATTGCTTTCGAACTTGGCTTGGCGAGCATCATCTCTTTGTTGGTTTGCCTCCAACATCTGCATCAGTTGCTGGATGGGATCGACGCGAGACATGGCACGCTGGCTTCGCAAAGTTTTCGAAGCACCCGAACTACTTTCTTGGCCTTGCATTTCGTCCGGTGCTAGCGCTGAGGATTGCGCTGGTGCCATTCCTTCAAAAGAAGGTAAATTACATCAGATCATAATGTATTATGGACTTATTGCATTAACGTATCTCATTTTGGCCTAACGAGTTTAAGAGTTTGCACAGGAATTTGATCGCTAAAGGAACTTTTCTGATAAGATTTAAAGGAACTTGAAGCTGTGCTCTGATACCAACATGTCATGCCCCGATTCCGTGAAATCGATGGGGCGTCCCCCGAGCGTGACTGCCGTGCAGGCCTGGGGTTGCCCCCGCACAAGACTTTATTGTTTTGCATAACGAGCACATATTCAGAGTACGCAGATAAATTGAAACACAGATTTGAAACATGAAAAAGTTCTCTTTTATTGATAATGAACATCTATTACAAACTCTTGAACGAGTCAGCTAATTGCCGCACGGGCTTACAAAAGTGTTGACTCAAAATGAGATAGCAGTCTTGTACATTACATCCCTTTACTAAACTTCAAAATGATAAAGACCTCCGGACGGGATGACGGCCTTCCCACGGAGCTGCATTATGTATTGAGTTGCTAGCTCCTAGCTTCAAGTACTTCAAAATATGGCGCTATCTGGATGCGCCTACAGCTGGACTGGATCGGAAAAGATGACTTCAGCTCCTCGTTCGGTTCTCCTTAGTACGGTGAACCTGTTTCAACGAGGGTCAGTACATCGAAATGTACTAGTGAAGGCGAGCTAACCCAACTATACCAATCAACACGTTGTTTTAATGAAGCATGCATGTTATTTGTTGTCTTTCTATCTTGCCTTAGTTCATTTACAAGTAAGCAGCATATAAAATTTACTGAAATGAACTTGCCACCGTTCGATGACTTTTACCTGTCCGTCTGAACCACCTGCACAATACTTACCATGCCTTCCCTGCCACGAAGACACAAGTTAGCTTGCAACAGGTTTAAATATACAAGGGGATCACTGGCTGGATGCCATAATGGACGAGTTATAGTCTTGGATGAGAGTGGTATGCAATGCTAGGAACTCGAGGCGAAGCATGCCAACCCACCCGCTCGAGAGACTATCTTGAAGTTTCGTCCGGATCGGATCGGTGCCAGTGCCCCAGCGACCGTCCGCAGGAACCAATAACCTTATGCACAAGTTGTCCGTGATAAGATGGTTGGTTTACTAAGTTAACAGTTCATGTAGTTGAGGCAACACGAGTACGAGACAGTAGTATTGCATGATTCATTTTGCATAGCCTCCTTGATCAGTTTATTGCATTCAGGATAAGTTCTATTCATAGCATAATTTAAAAAAGAGTATGCATTCTAACTTGTATTTATGCATACGATGAACATTCCAAATGAAAAAGCATGCAAATAAGTAACCGTTCACAAGTTTGATTGATAAGCATAATATTCCAAGTCTATTCTCTTTTTATCTTGACATCTTGTAGTTATTACTTGGTATCGTTTGATCGGGACAACAAGAATGCAAGATTTTTAGGTGTGAAGACTTGGAAGAAGGGCTAGCTAATTGGGATGGTAGCCACTCACTTAGTTGGTTGGAAGGGAGAAGGTAAGAGGCGCTTCAAGACTCCGCTCGTAAGCCGCATACTGCTCGTTCACCTGCATCACGAACAACTTGATCAATACCTCTTCCACTCTTTCCAATCTCGGAATTGAAGTGTAGTTCAATGAACGAAACAATAAAATCCATCAAAACCGTTCAAGAAAAATAAGCAAATCTGAAAACCAACTCAAAGCACGAAAGCAACAAGCGACATCGAAATCTGAGGCAACAAAAGATGCAGCGGAGAGGTCCCTCCTGACTGTGCCGCTAAGTCGATCCCGGGGGCACGGTCCACTGAATATGGGAAGTGATTCCGAAGAAGCAAATCTATAACGAGAATAAGTTCTTGTTTCAATCTATCCCGATCGAACGATACCGTCTTGTATTTCTTAGTCGCGCTCCTCGAATAGGAGGAACGGGGCGCCACAGATCGGGGCGTGATACCTCCTACTCCTCTCCAAGATCCGGAGGACAAGTTGGTTGGCATTCAATTAAGGGTCCAGCTAGACCCGCTTAACCCTGTCCTCACGAAAGAGGAGGTATCCCTCAAAGATCGACTTCGCAAGGATACATTCTTATATTAGGTCCATATCAGACAAAAAGCTAAATACAACTGGCTTAGAGATGGAGATAGGTATTCTAAATTCTTTCATGCTACTGTCAAGGCTAGACAGACTCGAAATGACATACACGAGTTGATTAATCCTGATGGAGTTCTCATTACTGGAGATGATGGTATCCAGAATGAGACGATAAGGTTTTTTCGGGATCTCTACAACCAGAAATCCTACCTGATCGTCTTTCCACACATTGATTTTAAGAAGATAGTCTCTTGGCAGAAAAATAGTGTCTTATGAACCTCAGTGTCGATGGAGGAGATACATTCTATTCTTATCAATGCCGACCCTATCAAATCGCCAAGACCGGATGGCTTTGGGGCGACATTCTTCAAAAAATATTGGGAGATGATTAAGGTGTATGTCCTGGATGCGGTGAGAGAGTTTTTTTTTAATCTCTGGTAAGATGCTCATGGAGCTTAACCACACGTTTGTGGTCTTAATTGCTAAGGTGGAGGGGGCGACTTCGCTCGAAGACTTCCGGCCGATAGCGTACTGTAATTTCTTATACAAGATTATAACCCACATGATGTGTGACCGAATAAGGGATGTTATGAAGAAGCTTATCTCCCATAATCAGACGACCTTCATCAAAGGGTGATCCATCTAGAAGAATTGTTTGCTGGCCCATGAGCTTGTTGGAAATTTCAACAAGCAGGGGAGTAATAAAGCGTGCCGAAAGCTGGACCTCAGGAAAGCCTATGACATTATGAACTGGAATTTTCTTTATTACGTCATGATATGTATAGGATTTGACAGATGGTTGGTGGACAGGGTGAGAAAGTGTGTCTACTCTGCATCATTCTCGATAATGGTTAGGGGCCAGCCGAAAAAAAATTTGGAAGCAACAGAGGCCTGAGACAAAGGGATCCCCTCTCTCCCTATCTCTTTGCGATAGTAATAGAATTTCTCACTTGTCTTTTGGATGATGTGGTCCTGGATGGATTGATTACTCCTATATTTTGGAAGTTGGACCATGTGATTTCTTATCTAATTTATGCTAATGACCTTCTGGTGTTCGTAGAGTCTTCTAACAGATCCCTTGACACGTTTAAGCGTATATTCGATACCATAGAAAATGGTCAAGATTGCAGCTGAACAAGAACAAGAGCCAGATGTTCCTGAATCGTACTTTTGGGAATAAGGAGGCATGGCTGGCCAAGATGGGCATCACAGAAGGAATGCTTCCTGTGAGATACTTGGGACTTCCCCTCTCGATCAACTATGCTGCTAATGCAGAGTATGAATGTCTCCTCAAATACACGCAATCGAGACTAGATGGATGACAGCCGCATATGTTATCCTTTGGAGGAAGGATTGAACTTATTAAAGCCGTAATTGAGGTGGTTGCTCTTTTCTGGCTCCAGGCCATTATACTGCCCAAGGGCACAATGAAGAAAATCAAAAGCATGTGTGCGGACTTCTTGTGGAAAGGAAGCATACATGCTATTAGTTGGGAGGAGTTGTGTCGGCTAAAAAGGAAGAAGCAGTTGGACTGCGATCTTTGGCTCTTCTCAGGAAAATCGCTTATCTCAAACTGTTCTAGAGATTTATCAATGGAAAGTCTCTTTGGGCTGAATGGATCAAGGAGAGGTACTTTCCGAAAGGGGACTTCTGGTCAGCTAGTAGCAACAAGAACTTCTCAGTCACCGTTAAAGCTTTGTTGATGACGAGAAGCAAGGCTAATGGTAAGTTGACTAGAGTCATAGGCTCAAGGGCCCAAAACAGCATTTGGCATGACCCCTGGATCAGACACTCTAGTCTGACTGAGAGGAATGCCAGGATGACATGTTTATGAGCTGATGGGCTCTACGAAAATAGTTAGCGGCCTTATTCAGGAAGGGGAGTGGAAGCTTCAGGGATATTTGATCAAGGCGGCTCATGCGGAAGATATCCGTGCGGTGGAGATTGAAAGACAAGCGGTAGAGGATTACTGGATCTGGGAAGACATGAAGAAAGATACTTTCAAGTTCAGTATGGCCATGAATCAGATACGGACCTATCATGAGGAGGTTGAATGAGCGAAGATAGTTTGGACCAAAGGGGCTATAGTCAAGATGTCGCTGTGCTTATACAAATTAATCAGAAATATGCTACTTACTCGAGACATGTTGAATAATTTTAGCATCCTATGTGAGGATATGAAGTGTTGTTTATGCGAAAATCATGATGAGACAAGGGATCATATGTTCTTCGCTTGTGACGTCGCTTGGAAGATTTGGAGTGCGCAGAAGTATAAATTGGGCCTAATCCATGGTCATTGTAGAGAGCATGTTGCGCTCTTGAATGATATTAAAGATCAGAAGGGGAATGGAGAGAGAGGTTATAGCCGTCTTAGAATAATTTTTTGGGCGGTGGTATAGCACGTGTGGAGGGAACGCAACCGTCGTATCTTTGAGGACATTTCCCTTAATACTTTTGATGTGCAAAGAAATATAGATGCTGACATAGATATCTTAGATCCCATAAGACTCATTTTGTAAGTTGTAATCATCGTTGATCAATAATTAATATTTACCTTTTACAAAAAAATTATATATATATATATATATATACTCATTTTGTAATAAGATCTAAGTTGTAATCATCGTTGATCAATAATATTTACTTTCTTCTTATTACAAAATGAGTCATCTAGGGCCTAAGAAATTTAAACGATGATTACAACTTAGATCTTATTACAAAATGAGTATATATATATATATATATATATATATATATATATATATATATATATTGTACACCAAGACTTATTTTATTATTTATTGCACCAAGCAATCACAGCCACACATTTTTTTAAATGTGTGGTTATAAAGTATGTTGACGTGACAGTAACTTTATGGGATGAATTATGACCATAATTTAAAAAAATTTGTGATTGAGATTGCTTGGTGCAATATTCCGTCCCATATATATATATATATATATATATATATATATATATATATAGAGAGAGAGAGAGAGAGAGAGAGAGAGAGGAGCGATCAAGATCTCCCATTTTTGTATCCCCTAAGCACGCCCTCTACTCACATCGTTGGATGGTGCTTTAAGTCATCTAATCTTAACCGTTGATTTATCAATAGTTAAGATTATATGACTTAAAACACATCCAACAAGTGTGAATAGGAGGATACAAAAAGTGTAAAAATGTCTATCCTTCCTATATATATATATATATATATATATATATATATATATATATGAGTCAAGTTTATATTTCTACATGAGCCAATGGACACGTGGACCAATAGGAATAAAAAGTACTAGTACAAATGGATGTACATGAAATATAGGTGTTCTTTTCTATTGGTCTATATGTATGTAATTCATATAGAAATATGAGACAATGGCTTCTAGTGAGATGTCCTCGAGGTCTTTGAAGTCCTCGATTACAGGCATCACGTGGTCGAACTTCGATGGTCTCGTAGGTATATTCTTCTCCATGATTGCTACGTCGCTCCTCTCTCCGTTGTTGCATAGTTGGTTGGGGGATTGGCAATGACACAACCAAAGTACACGTTGACGAATTCGGTCTCGGTCATCTTCAAGTCATCATATTATGAGCCCATTTCACACATTCTGCGCCTTTGTAGCTCTTGTCCAAGAGGTACTCCCATGTCTCCTCGGAGGTTGTTGCCTTCATGATTTGCGCGACCAACGAATCCTCTATAGTTTGGTAGAGATAGAACAATGCTTAGTTCATCTCTTTTAAATCATAATCGTCGCGGATTTGATACCAAATTTTTTTTTTGGTTACTTTCCGGCATAACCTATGGGATCCGACGTAACACTTAAAAATTTTGTGCATATTATATTCCAAGTTTTTGGACCCACTGGCTCTCAACTTTCACTATTTATAAATGAAATGAATAATAAGTCTCTGTGACTCGATCAACTGACATTCTGCCACCCAGCCGGGGTCTTATATCTCTCCTCGGTAACCACAAGAGTCACTCGAGTTCGGGAGGTCCAGATTTGACCGGATTCGGGTCGGTCCGGGCTCAACCCGGTGGAGAGAGCGGGTCGGCCCGGTCCGGTCGGTTTGGCAGCCGACCCAGTCTGGACCGGTGATCCGGTCAGCGGTGGATCGGGCCGAACCGGTTTAGGTCCGGACCGGTTCACTGTCGGAACGGGCCGACTCGATTTTTCTTTTAATTTTTATTTTTTTTACTTTTATTTATGTATATTTTATATATAATCTATATGATATAAATTTTATATTAATAAATTCAAGTTAAAATTTATAGGTTTTTTTTACTAAGTTAATTTTGTATAATTTCAAATTTATAAGTTATTTGTTATTATTATTTTTTGTATAATTTATGTAAAAATTATATAAACATTAAGTAAGAAATTTTTATTTGATTTTTTTATATCAATATTTATATAACTTTAAGTATAAATTAAAATCTAAATATTTAGAAGTTTGAAAAGAAATTTCAAATTTTTTTGAATAACATATAAAAAAAATGTATAAATTTTTTTTTAATTTAAATATTAATTTATAAGTTGAAATTTAAAGAAGTTATTTATATAGACATAAAGAAGTTAAATGTAAACAACTAAGAACATTAAGTAAAAAATAACTAATTTTTTTATTAATGACAATAAAATTATAAATATATTATAAAATTAAGTAAAAAAAATAGAAACTTGTAAATAATATTTTATTTGCATAAAGCTTGTAAAAAATAGTACAAGTTTTTTTTAAAAATTCCGTCGTCCGTCTTTCGTTAAAGTTTATTGCTCAACTCCTCATTCACTAGCGTCATCCATAGTAAGACATTGAAAGTCCAGCTTTGAGATATCGACACTTTCATCTCAGCACGAGTCCAATCTTGAACGCAAACACAATCTTCCAAAATATCTAGCAGCAACCGATTGCTCTTCTTGCTTAGCATACTTGAACCTACACTAAAACAAGATTCTGATGCTACCGTGGACACCGGGACCATTAGAATATCACGTGCTATAAAAAAAGTACATGATAAGTTTTTTCGTGTCTCTTCCACCAATCTAAAATTGAATAATAAAATTAAGAGTCATCTTCATCTTTTTCATAAGAATTTAGATATAAGGACAATTCTCGAGTGGATTGGGAAGAAAAATAAATTTCTTCCTTTGCAGTACACTTTTAGCATATGATAATTTAGACATAAAATCAGACCTGCTACCTTGAACGGATGTACCGGCTCGGGTGGATACAACTCTTTCTTCATATAAAGCAATTAAACTATCTAAAACATTCTTAATTTCTACTTTCAAGCTACCTACATCAACTCTCATATTTTCTTCAAATTTGTTTAATAAAATAAATACACCATCTAATTTAATCTTGGGATCAAAAATCGAAGCCAAACAATATAGAAGAGATATATTACCCCACTATTTTTAAAATTTGGCTTCCGTTTTGAAAACCACATAATAAAACCCAGGAACATTTCTATATCTAGAAAATAAATGAGACATGTTAAGAATTTTTGTTAAAGCTAAATGAGAAGTTGGATAATAAACTCCAGATAAAACACATGTAGCATTGTAAAATAATTCTAAAAATTCAAAAATAGAAGTAGAAATTAACCAATCATTCTCAGTTACTTGATAATCAAACTAGGATTAGAATTACAATAATGTGAAATAACATCTTTAAACTTCATAGAAGATTTCAACATTAAATAAGTAGAATTCCACATATGTGGTGCATCCTTAACAAATCGCCTAAAAGTAATACCATATTGTGTACATAAAATTTTAAAAGCTTGTTGTCTATTTGCATAAGTGTTCAAATTTTGTAAACATAATCTAACATTTTCTAAATTTAGTTAAAAAAATTCAAGACATTCTTGTATAATCAAATTAATAATATGACAAGCACATCTAACATAAAAAAGTCTACCTTCTAACATAGGTGTAAATTGTGTTTTCAAAACATTAATAGAAGAAGTGTTATTACTAGCATTATCAAAAGAAAATAAAAATATTTTATTATAAATATCATATTCACGCACAAATTGTATTATAGCTCCACAGATTACAACGTCGGTATGTAAAAATTCTAAATGCCTTATACAAATGATGTCACGTTCCAGTCCCAAAATATCAAGGGACTAGACACGTGGCAATGGCCAGCAGCACACACCGATGGACAAACCCAATTTAATGGACCCATCAGGATGTACTTAAGTTGTAATACAACAATATGGGCAATGGTACTAATCTCATCCACAGAAATAAATACAACAATATCATAATATAAAGCAATATCAAGTCTCAATAAAACATAACTCGGGGAACAACCCGATAATGAGTCTGATACAATAATCAAGATACAAGAATAAAGATAACAACAACAATTACTGAGTATGGATAAAGCATATACTCAGGAGAAATCCTCGGCGATCACTCGTCTTCTGGTTCTGGTACTGCTCCAGTGCCTGCTCCTGTTCCGTACACCTCGGGATAGATCTCTTCGGCTAAACCTGGGGACATAATCCAGATCCAGGTCCTCAGGGGACATAGCAAGGTACAAGAATAACTCAAACCATAACAAATGCAGTGCAATAATAAATGAAACAATAGGGTAACTATATAACCAGCTAAGTGATATGCAAGATGAGAGCATCACTAGAACTCAGGCTGAGACCACTACAAGCTCGGTGTCGGGGAGTCGGTAGCAGTGATATCATGTAGTTGTCTAGCTCGGAGAGAGACTACGACACTGTCATATTATAATCAACCTGTAGTCTGTGTGTCTCTCCCCGCCCAATGTAATCATACGTCTCATGTCCATGACACGCAAGATCATATCTAATGCAGCAAGTCATAATGAGATCTAAACATGTGTATAAAGAATATGTCATGAAACCTGTAACCTATACAGAATCACCATGAATATCTCAGGAAGATTTTGTCTCATGAATAGTATCATGTGTCCTGAGGTATGACGTACTTGATGATGCAAGCACGAGAATGTATAGGGTCTCGATATCCATGTCTAGGTGACGTTACACAACTCCGCGTACGGCGTTGGCACCCGAATATTATTCGAACGCTAAGTAATGTCACACGGTCCTAGGTTGAACAGAGATATTACAGTAATAAATCAAGAGAATAGTATAAACAAATGCTGCAAGTATGGCAAGGTACACTTGCCTCGGGTTCTGGCTCCAACTGCTGCTCTGGTATCAGCGGGATCTGCAGGTACTCCTCCGGTTGCTGAAATAAATGTTACCATCAGGTTCAGAAGACATCAAATAGATAGAATTGCCTGTCCATAAGTCCAATTTGGACACAGGGGCAAAAGTGACAGTTTCTGGTCAAAGCGGGGTCCACATGTGGCCCACTTCGCACCAAAAATGTGCCAGAGATAATGTTCTCCAAATTCGTCAAACTTAGTGTCTACAAGTCCAGAACAACGATATGAACCCAACGGAATGTCCAGAACTGGATTCCGATGAGCCGATCACAAAATCGCCCGTCAAGTGGAGCCGTGGGGTCCACGATACGCGATTTTGTCAATGTTCTCAGAATCGAACCAAACTTGGGTCACAGGACCAGCGTATTTTTACGAGTCCGATGGCGCAAGTTTTGTTTCGATACGACGTGCGTACACGAAGTTACAACGAGTTCCAGAATATGGCCGATACGGGGTGTTGTCGACGGATACACATTAATTCCGATGTGCACGCACATCCAAATCAACTTTCGCAAAATTCCACACGTCCGTATTAATGGCGCGCACCTTTCAGTAAAGTCTGCACACGACCAAGTCGTCCCGTTTAGCGGGGCGCACCCAGTTCCGGGAAAAATTAGGGTATTTATTTTCCTGATTTTGCGTCACAGTTTGCGATCGCCACAGGTCGCGATACCCCGAACAAGTTGTACGGGGTTCGAGAGGGTCACGCAGTCTACGCGCACGAGTCGACAGAACGGAAAACGAGACAGAGAGGAGAGAGAAGCAGTCACCTGAACAGGGGTAGGAATCGACTGAAAATATGCGTTTCCGTGAGGTGGCGCGATGCGGCACGGCCGGCTTGCTGGCGGCGGAGGCGGCACTGGTCTTCGTGGTAGGGTCGTCGATGTCGCCGGAGAGAGCTCACGAAAGCTGGGGCGACGGCGGAGGCGGATCTGAGACAAAGTCGGCCGGGGAGCTGGTCGCCTGGGGGAACACTCAGCGGAGTCGTCGTGGCAGCGGCCGGAGCTGGCTGTTAGGGGAGGCGTCGGGTGGTGGCTGAGGGTGATCGAGGGGAGCGGGAGGGTTCGTCGGTCATGGTGGATGAAGGTGTTGAGGTGGCCGAAAATGGCAGTGGCGGTGGAGAGATGGCGGTGGTGGTGAGGTTTGGGGGAGGCCGAGGTTTTATAGGGGAAGCCTCGGCCGGCCGTTGCGGGGAGGTGGAGAGGAAGAGGCGACCGTTGGGGAGGCAAGGCGGCGCTGGGGAAACGGTCGGGGGGATCGCGGCGACCGGGATCGGCGGGCAGCGGCGGAGGAAATCGAGGGGCGACGGTTAGGGATTTGCTACAGTTACTGTAGCAACGGGTTAACGGGTCGGGTTGATGGGTCGGGTTCAGACCCGACCCGACCCGCAGGGTTGGTTTAGGGGTTCGGTTCAGCATGGTTCAACATTGTTCGGTTTGGTTCATTAAACCGAATTTATTTTGGGTTTAATAAAAATATTAATTTTTAGGTCTTTAAAAATAGTTCTGGGGCCCAATAAATTCCAGAAAAATTATCCTATGTCTAATATTTTATTTTACACCCAAAAATATTATTTTCATAATATTTTAATATTTAATAAAAACATTTAAAATTATTTAAAACCAGAATACCTTGATTTTAATTAGTTAAAAATTACAGAAAAATCTCGAAAATTTATTTTTAAAATCCTGAAAAATCTGGGGGCTTACAATCTACCCCCTTAAGAGGATTGCGTCCTCGCAATCAAATAAATAACCGGTCAGCAGAGATGACACGATTTGCAAAACAGGTTCAAAGCACGACACCATCAAAGAATCATGATCAAGAAAAATAAAAGGATGAGGGTTTAAGCAAAACACATAGGGAATGAATAAATTTTATTTTCGCGCATTTGCTACTCCACGAGTTTGTGCGTCCTCCAAGGTCATGGCAAAAGCTTGTCCGCGTCCTCGCGGTGGATTCCTCTGCTGGTGCTGAGCCTGCTGGAAGAGTACTACCTGGGGTATCAAAGGTGGCCTCGGCTGATACCCTCCTGGAGGTGGTAGTATGACTCCTTCAACTCCCGTTTGCGGTGCTCCCAATGCTGGATAGGCTGGCCTCGGTACTGGTAAAGCTTGTTAGTTTACCATTGGTGCTCCTTCTCGACGCTCAAGGCATTCCCTCACTAAATGCTGACTGGATCCGCAAGCTAAACATAATCCCATTTTGCGTCTGCACTCGCTCTCAATATGGCCTCGCTTGCCACAATGTTGACAGATAGGTAGTGTCTGCGGAGATGCTCCGGGTGGCTGGTGCATGTGAGGTCTCTTTGCAGCTTTTTCCTGTGGTGCTTTGGCTGGTGCTGATGTGGAAGGCCGCTTCAGACTGGTCTCTCTCCTGGTGACGCGCTCCATGCGTCGGGCTGCAGCAAGGACGTCCGAGTAAGAAGTAGGTGCAACGGATCCGATCAGTCTTTGTAGCTCGAAGTTTAGTCCGTCGAAGAACTTCTCAGCCTTCTCTTCTTCTCTCGGGATCAAGGTAGGGGCGAAGCGACTCAGACGAATGAACTCCGCGTTGTATTCTTCCACTGTCATACTGTCTTGAGTAAGGCGATTGAACTTGTCCCGAAGTTCTGATCGAGCGATAGCTGGAATGTACATCTCCTGAAAGAGTCTAGAGATCTCCTCCCAAGTGACTCGGTTTGGTCCGAGCCGTGTCTCCTCAGATAGCCACCAGTGATGTGCATTGTCCGTCAATTGCATCCGGACGACAGTCATCCAGCGTTCCCTTGTAAGCTCAGCTGCTTCTAATTGATGTTGAGTGTTTGTGAGCCACTCATGAACTTCAGTGGGCTCCTCCTTGCCTGAAAAGGTGCAGGGCTTCAGCTGGCGAAAATCGGTGATAGAGCCCGTCGTTGGCCGTCGTGCTGGTAGATTCGCCTGCTCTAGTGCGGTCACGAAACTGTTTCGCAGAGCCTCTTGTTGAGCTTGCATCATTGCGTAGATCATTTGAAACATCTGCTGCCCGTCCATAGCCTGCCCTTGTGGGAATACGGGCATTGATGAAAAAAACTGCGATGGAATATCATCTTGCTGGATTCTCGAGGCATGCTGATTTGCTTGACTGCTTCGGTGTGCTGATTGACCTCCATCCACTAGTATTACTTCATCTTCGTTGGTTACCACAACACCTCGTAGTGATCCTATAGGAATCTCGTCGTTTTCTCGTGGATCCATTACTCTGCATCCAAAATAAACAATAAAAGGCGCACAGGAGAATCAAGGCAGGATACAAGTCAAGGAATTAATTCGAATCCGAGATTGAGAGCAAGAACGATTCAAGCAAGTGGATGAGATCCTAAAACTTATCCTATTCTTTATTGCAGGCTTGCTCGGTCCCTAAGTTGAAACCGAAGAATTTAGTCGTTGACCTGCATGGGCCACCACAAAAACCATGTCACACTCCAGTCCCAAAATATCAAGGGACTAGACACGTGGCAATGGCCAGCAGCACACACCGATGGGCAAACCCAATTTAATGGACCCATCAGGATGTACTTAAGCTGTAATACAACAATATGGGCAATGGTACTAATCTCATCCACAGAAATAAATACAACAATATCAGAATATAAAACAATATCAAGTCTCAATAAAACATAACTCGGGGAACAACCTGATAATGAGTCTGATACAATAATCAAGATACAAGAATAAAGATAACAACAACAATTACTGAGTATGGATAAAGCATATACTCAGGAGAAATCCTCGGCGATCACTCGTCTTCTGGTTCTGGTACTGCTCCAGTGCCTGCTCCTGTTCCGTACACCTCGGGATAGATCTCTTCGGCTAAACCTGGGGACATAATCCAGATCCTCAGGGGACATAGCAAGGTACAAGAATAACTCAAACCATAACAAATGCAGTGCAATAATAAATGAAACAATAGGGTAACTATATAACCAGCTAAGTGATATGCAAGATGAGAGCATCACTAGAACTCAGGCTGAGACCACTACAAGCTCGGTGTCGGGGAGCCGGTAACAGTAATATCATGTAGTTGTCTAGCTTGTTCGGGGTACTCCGGTGAGCTCTCTCCACCGACATCGACACGACCGGCTTGCTGGCGGCGGCGGCGACTAGGGCACGGCGGAGGCGACGCTGGTCTTCTTGGTAGGGTCGTCGATGTCGGTGGAGAGAGCTCACCGGAGCTGGGGCGGCGGCGGAGGCGGATCTGAGACGAAGTCGGCCGGGGAGCTGGTCGCCTGGGGGAAACTCAGCGGAGTCGTCGTGGCAGCGGCCGGAGCTGGCTGCTGGGGGAGGCGTCGGGTGGTGGCTGAGGGTGATCGAGGGGAGCGGGTGGGTTCGTCAGTCGTGGTGGATGAAGGTGTTGGGGTGGCCGAAAATGGCAGTGGCGGTGGAGAGATGGCGGTGGTGGTGAGGTTCGGGGGAGGTCGGGGTTTTATAGGGGAAGCCTCGGCCGGCTGTTGCGGGGAGGTGGAGAGGAAGAGGTGTCCGTTGGGGAGGCGAGGCGGCGCTAGGGAAATGGTCGCGGGGATCGCGGCGGCCGGGATCGGCTGGCAGCGGCGGAGGAAATCGAGGGGCGACGGTTAGGGATTTGCTACATTTACTGTAGCAACGGGTTAACAGGTCGGGTTCAGACCCGACCCGACCCGCAGTGTTGGTTTAGGGGTTCGGTTCAACATGGTTCGGTTTGGTTCATTAAACCGGATTTATTTTGGGTTTAATAAAATTATTAATTTTTAGGTCTTTAAAAATAGTACTGGGGCCCAATAAATTCCAGAAAAATTACCCTATGTCTAATATTTTATTTTACACCAAAAAATATTATTTTCATAATATTTTAATACTTAATAAAAATATTTAAAATTATTTAAAACCAGAATACCTTGATTTTAATTAGTTAAAAATTACAGAAAAATCCCGAAAAATTCATTTTTAAAATCCTGAAAAATCTGGGGGTTTACAAAGGATCCATTTTTGTAATATCCATCTTGAATCTATATATTGTGCCATGATACAAATATAAGCATAATTTTGCTTAGTAGTTCATATATCAGAAGTTAGAGCTAATTTACTAACATGCATAAAACTTTCTTTCAAAGCAGCCTTATCTTTTTGAAAAAAATTCAGAGCCTTTGCTTTAGCAATAGATTTAGAAACTTTAGTAGAACAAGGATTAAGTGTATTACTTGCATAATTATAATAGAAATCACTCTCACCAAATGTAAATGGTTGTTCATCACAAATAATATATCTTGCTAACTCAATCTTGTTACGACCATCAGAATAAGTAAAGTACTATAGAAGATCCTTGACCACCGATACTTAGCTTTGTTTGTCTAGCATGTGTGTCTTTATCATAGCAACTTTCGTAGTGTCTTTTTAAAGTGTCTGTGTCATCATTTTTTTTATTTGTAAACTCGTTTACATTTCTTACATTCTGCAGCCTTATGTATTGGTTTTTGATCTTTTGGATCTAAAACCGGTGCGCCCTCACTATCAGTGACAAATATTTTTGTAAAATAATCCCATAACATAGATTTTTTTTCTATTGGCAACATTTGTAGCTGTAGTCATACTTCTAACTTCAAGAGGTGATATTTATGTCGGTGGTACAGAATCAGAAATATGATTATTTTTAAACATATTATTATAATCATCATAATTTTCAAAAGGTTGGTTTGAACTTTGTCCATCCATATTTAAAAAAATAATTTCTCAAAAAAATTTAGAGCAAAATTAATTACTTCTCTACCAAAAGAGAGAGAGAGAGAAGGGAAAGAAAAATCTCAAATCAGAAAAAAAAAAACGATTCTGTAATATTAAAGTTACTTGTAACATCTGCTAGAAGCCTTCAAAAGAAATCGCAAAAAAATATGTTGAGGAAAGAAGTTGGACTCCAATAATTGCGTTATTTCTAAACTTTGTAATTATCTTGCTTCTAAACTTTGTAAGAGAGGAAAGAAATTTTGTAAGAGGGAAGAAATTATGTTGTGTTTATTTTTCATGAATTATGGACTATTTATAGAAATATTTTGGGACCAAACAATCCCAAATACCCTAAAAAGAGAGTTGTTATAATGGATGTTTTGGTCATTTTGAAAAATGATCAAAATACACCTAAAACGGTCAAAAATCAGCCACGAAAACAGAAGTATTTTGGTAAAAATACCCACAACGGTTATATTCCAAAAAAAAAAAATCCAGTAGAACCAGACCTGTCCTGCCGACCGGGCCGTCCGAATTGGACCCGGTCCGAATGGCACAAACAACGGGCCAGACCGGATCGGACCGGACTTGCGAATCGGATCCTCCGACCCAACCGGACCGAGGGAGGGAGTGGACTAGACCAGACCGGTCCGTTTATCGGGTCTGAACCAGTCCGGACCGGATTTGACTAGGACAAATCCGGGCCGGGTTCCGACCTCCCGCCCATTCTATCACCTTGACTTGATGGCAATCGAAGAGAAATATATATGAAGAGGAAGATTTATTACGGTGGAAGAGAATTCTAATTTTATTGATACAGTTTGTCAGCTACATAGACCTCTCTTTATACTAGAGGTTTACTTAACTAAATAAGAACAATAACCCCATCAATAACCACCTCATCTACCTCAGCCAATAGAGAACTGAATAAACTAATGGATAAAATCACAAAGTAAATATCTAATAGATAAGATATTATATCTCCAACAAAGTATATTTGATCACACATTTTCTATCAATAGCATTATCACTGATATATTTAAGGCTGAAAATCGAACAAACGAACTAGAACAAAGAGTATTTGAACTCGATTCGACTAAACTATCAAACGAATTTGATTCGAGCTGAACTTAAAGTCGAGCTCAAAAATGATGTTTGAACTCGGTTCGATTAGAGACTCGAACGGATCGAGCTCGGCTCGATTTAGGTCTCGAGCTCAAACGAACACGAACCGAGTCCGAGCCAAACCTTATTAAACATGTTGTATAAACCATCCCATTGTTGTTCACAAGTCTTAGAAGAGTTTTTTTTATTGAATTACTATGCTCTCTACATCATAAATTTACTATCATATAAAGAATTCCAAAAAATTAAAATTTCTAAGACAAAATTTATTTTCATCCATTAAAAAAGACATAATACTAGAGGAAGCCCTAATACGAAAAATCGAACCGAGCCCGAGCCCATTTGCGAACGAGACCGAGTCGATCAACCTACAGGCGGTTCGAACGTCCCTTCGAACAGGAAAAAAAAATCGATCGAGCTCGGTACCGATCAGTCCTCGAACGAGCTTCGAACCGAGCTTGGATCGAGCCGAACGCGAACAACAATTTGAATCGTTTT
Organism: Iris macrosiphon; assembly: GCA_036927795.1. Lineage (NCBI taxonomy): Eukaryota > Viridiplantae > Streptophyta > Magnoliopsida > Asparagales > Iridaceae > Iris > Iris macrosiphon. The sequence goes on along the minus strand of JAYESA010000006.1, from coordinate 25,149,738 downwards.
ACAGCCCTAGATATATTGAATACTTTCTACAAGTGTGGCAGTTACATCAATAGTTCATAATGACCTGAACAGGGTAATAGACACAAAAGATTCATCACGGTCCACTTAGGCCTCAGCTATCAGCATTACTGATTGTGAACTCAACTTAAGAACAGGATTGTGAACTCAACTTAAGAAAATAAATAATCGAACATCAGAAATAGAACCTGTAAGACTGTTAATCACACAATTTAAGTCAATCGAGAACATTGAGGGCAAAGAGTCATTGCTCCTGAATAATGCATCTGCCTTGTTTCTGGAGCTCCTGAAGCATGACAAGTGCTGCTGCATCTTGTGAGCTCTTTTTATCTGTTTTTGGCTCGCCCACGAGCTCCAGAGGTCCATAATTCGGAATATGCAGCTTAATATGTGTTGTGAAGATGTTGAAGTTTCTTGTTTTTACCCCATCAATTATGATCGGAGTTCTGTTGGAAAAATGATGGGCATTAGCGAGTACAAGGATAAAAATAAAGGAGTAGTGATAGCTTAATGCAGTTCCATTAACCTGAACTTCTGTTCTGTCGACTCAAACTTGGGCATTGGCCACTGATTCCTCTTGCAGAGCTCAAATAGGACACTTCGCAGACCTTTCTGAATCTTAACTGGAAGAACAACTGAAAGTGCCAGAATAGATGTATGTCAATATTTCTAATAAAAACAATTAATTTGTATCAGTAACATGTAATGATCATCGTAATCATTATTAACCCTAGTTAGATCATTTGGGCGGCTTAGTTCATCATTGTTTATTTATCATTTCTTTCAAATGGAACCACCTCTAGCATTACAAAGTTTCCAAATTCTACTCTTCTGAAACTTCATGTGAATTTATAAGTATGATTTACAGAATTACAATGATAATAAGCATTGAACAACTATGCAGTCATGATTTAATGTATTTCTCGAGATTGACACATACTGGTAGCACCGAAGGTTCTTCAACATATCAGATATTGAGTTATATCAGATTGGAATTTAACATATTGGATAATGTATATTGACAGTGTATTGGTGATATTTGCAAACATCAAGCATCTACATAAGGCGCACTAAATATACCCTCATCATCATCCAAGCTTTCTTCCATGAGAATGGGGTCGGCTATGGACCATAACAAAGCTCCATGGAAAATTTTGGATCCTTTTGGCATGACCAAGAATATACCAAAATTTGGTATATTCTTGGTATATTCTTGGTCATACCTAAAGATTTTTGATATATATGTTTTATTTTTGACCATAACAAAGCTCAAAAACTGAATAAGACTTGTGCAATTATGTGAATACCCTCAATTCTCTACATATTTTATGATTAAAAATATATTTTTTGTATATATTTTAAAAACAACAATTCTAAGTATGTTTGTTGAAACCTAACTTTGGTAATTTAACAACTAATCCAACTTTAGGTTCAACTTTGAAATACAACAATTTTATGTATACAATTATATTTTTTAATATAATTTAACCATAATTTCAACTTTTCGTCCGATCCATTAAACAAAATAAATATTCCAACCAAACAAACCGAATAAACTCCAATAAACCAAATCAATTATATCATGTTAGGTTCGGTGTCAGTTTGGATTTTTAAAATTTCGGTTTATTCGATTTTGACTATTTCGGTTCGGTAATATATTGAATTGATGGGAATGCCATATCTAACAGGAGTGTGGGCCAATACGTGTCGGATACGAAAAATGGGCACTGACACTGTCATCTCGAGGAGTATATGTGCAACATAGGTAATTATAAAATCTTATTTGAGTCAACGCTGATGGTGAACATATAGATTGAATAATAGAGATAAATAGAGCTCTTGGACATACATTTGTTTTTAGTTTTATTAATAAGCATAGTTTATAGTATCGGTCGATATCGATACGGTTTGGCAGGACCCGATCCGATATCGACTAATACCGATACCGACCGATGTCGACATTGGGGGTCTCTTTTTCTAGAAATAGAAGTTTAGCTGCTTTTTATATGATACACTGTGATGTGTGGGGACCTTGTCCAACAACTGGAGTTAATGGTTTTAAATGGTTTGTCATCTTTATTAGCTGCTACACTCGTGTCACTTGGGTATACCTAATGAAGAGTAAGAGTGATGTCTTTGCATGCTTTCAAGATTTTTATCGCAGGATTACAACACAGTACAGTGCTAAAGTGAAGATTTTGAGATCTGACAATGGAACAGAATACACCAACAAGGCTATTGAAAAATACTTATCAGTACATGGGATACATCAGACTTCGTGTGCCTATACACCAGCACAGAATGGCGTGACAGAGAAAGAACATGCACATGTTGGAAGTAGCACGGTCAATGATGTTTGCCATGAATGTTCCTAAACACTTGTGGAGGCATACCGTGTTGACGGCATACCGTGTTGATGACTGCATATCTCATCAACATGATGCCCTCTCAGGTGTTAGGATGGAAGACACCGTTTGAGATGCTTACAGGAGAGAATAAGTACATTGTTCCCCCAAAGGTATTTGGATGTGTATGTTTTGTGAAAGATAACAGACCTACGGTAGGAAAGTTGGACCCTCGGGCTGTGAAGTGCATATTTGTTGGCTACTCAGGGACTCAGAAGGGATACTCTTGTTGGAGTCCGGTGGAGCGAAGGCTCTTTGTAAGCATGGACGTTACATTCAGAGAGATGGAACCATACTACCACAATGGTTCAGGTAAAGGCTCCGCATTTGGTGACACACCTAACACATGAGATGTTAGGAGTGGGGGAAAGATGGGCCTAAAAGCGTGATTGTCGGATAAGTTCCATGTCCAATGATGGAAGCTGGTCCAAGAGAACCAAGGAGAGATAGCGAGGGTGAGGAAAGTGATGAGGATGCACATAATCAGGAGGAAGAAAGTGGTGACAATTAGGAGGAAGAAAGTGATGCTCCAGTGCAGGGGGAAGAACAGACTACAGAACAATCTACAGAACTCCAAGTCTACAGAAGGAGAAAGCAGCAGTCCACTACTGTGCCTATTACTGTGCCTATTGCCCCTATTATGCCATGTCCCTTGCCTAACCCTGCCCCAACTCTTGAAGATGTACCTCCCGCACCGGATCCCTCTGATTCGGATGCGGATCCCTCTAATTCGGATGGTATGATTTGTTCACCACTTTCTCATAGTCCCTTAAGGAGATCTTCTCGCAGTAATGCTGGAAAAGTTCCTAATCGTTATGGTTATGAACATGACATTGTCAATTTTTTATCCTACTCTAATATATCCCCTACCTATCGAGCATTCATTGTCTCGTTAGACACAACCTCTTTACCTAAGTGTTGACAGGAAGCGAAGGAAGATCCAAGGTGGAGAGCTGCAATGTTGGAGGAACTTGGGACACTCGAAAGAAATGAGACATGGGAGCTTGTTCCGTTGCCTAAAAGAAAGAGAGCAATTGAATGCAAATGAGTCTTCACAGTAAATGACACGTCAGAAGGAAAGGTGGAGCGGTACAAGGCAAGGTTTGTTGCAAAGGGATTCACTCAATCCTATGGTATCGACTATGATGAGACATTTGCTCCAGTGACAAAAATGAGCATTGTGAGAACCCTGGTCTCCCTTGCAGTAAACCATGTGTGGCAGCTGTATCAATTGGATGTGAAGAATGCTTTTCTTCATGGGGACCTACAAGAGGAAGTATACATGGAGACCCCCCCGGGTTTTGCACGAAGCAGTTAACAGGAAAGGTGTGCAAGCTAAAAAAATTACTGTATGGGCTCAAACAATCTCCTCGAGCCTGGTTTGATAGATTCAGGAAGGCTGTCACAGGCATGGGGTACCGCCAGACCAATGCAGATCACACGATTTTCTTCCAGCATGCAAGAGGCCACATCACCATACTTGCAGTATATGTGGATGATATAGTGATCACATGTGATAATGAAGAGGAGATCACCCAGCTGAAGTCAAAACTCGTCAAGGAGTTTGAAGCGAAGGACATGGGAATGATGAGATATTTTCTCGAAATCGAGGTGGCTCGAGGAAGAGATGGGATCATCCTCTCTCAGAGGAAGTACGTAGTAGACCTGCTCACAGAAACTGGTATGCTGGGATGTCGATCGGCAGTCACTCCAATCGATTAGAAAGATAAGTTGGGTGCAGAGGCAGGAGAGTCTGTTGATCATGAGAGATATCAGAGACTTGTAGGCAGATTGATTTATCTAGGCCACACCAATGTTATAAATTGCGCTAGACGGATTCGGTGCGCCAAAGGGCCGCCTAGGCTGCCGCACAGAATTTTTTTAAAATTTGAATTTTCAGTTTTAAATTTTTTTTTAAAATTAGAAAAAATTTTGAAATTTAGATTTTTTTCCTGAATTTTTTGAAATTTTATTGCGTTTCTTTTGAATATTTTTTGAAATTTGAACTTTTTTTTGAATATTTTTTTGCAATTTCAAATCTGAAATTTCAAATTTCAAAAATTTGAAATTTGAAAAATTGATTTTTTTTTTAATTTCACCTTGACCGAACAGGCCCAATTGGCCGAACAGGCCCGCCTAGGCACCGAACAGGCCTGAACATGCGCCTAAGAGGGCCGAATTGGAGGTTTTCGGTGCGGCTGGCGGCCGCCTAGCCCGATTTTTAGAACACTAGGCCACACTCGCCCTGATATCTCATTTGATGTGAGTGTAATGGGTCGCTACATGCATGATCTAAGGAAAGGTCACATGGATGCAGTTTTTCTTATCCTGAGATATCTGAAAGGGACTCCTGGAAGAAGGCTATGGTTCAAGAAAAATGGACACCTGGATATTGAGGGGTACTGCAATGCAGATTGGCCAAGCTGCATGGACGATAGAAGGTCTACCTCAGGGTATTGTGTCTTTATGGGGGATAACCTAATCTCATGGAGAATCAATAAGCAGTCTGTGGTAACACGATCGACTGCTGAAACAGAGTATAGAGTTATGGTTCTGGAAATGTCAAGAGTTGTTGTGGGTAAGAGCACTGTTGACGGAGTTGAAGCTGGACCAGGGAACACCGTTGCGTCTTCTGAGTGACAGTCAAGCTACAATAAGTATAGCTAACATTCCAGTCCAGCATGACAGAACTAAGCACATAGAGATCGATCGGTTCTTCATCAAAGAGAAGCTAGAAAAAGATATTTCAGCTCGATCATGTTCGCTCAGAAAAACAAGTTGCAGATTGTCTGACTAAGGGCCTTAATTCATCGAGTCTTTCTAAACTATGTGACAAGATGGGGATAATTGATATATATCGTCCATCTTGAGGAGGAGTGTTGAGAGTATTAGTGGGTGTTTAGTCCCACATCTAGTAGAGAGAGGGATTAGCCTCTCCTATATATATGTAGGCCACACATCAATAAAATTAAGCCAAGTATTAAACCAAGTTTCTATTAAATTTCTTTTGAACTATAAAGCTGACTCCCACTGGCATACTGGTTTTACTGAAGGTCACCAGCACATGACATAGAGAGGGTCCAACTTCAGCAAACATGAATGGCCAAGAGTATTGATATCATTTTTTCATATTTTAAGTAACAAAATTCTACGGTACAAATGTAAGAGATTTATAATAGAAGCAGTATATACTATATAGGACAAGTATATTGTTGTTTTCATGACCATCTCCATATTAAGTTGCCATCAACATAAATTTTGTTTTTTTAACATGCAGTAAGGCCTAATAGTACCCTAAGGTGCTGGCTTCGTGGCTGTGTCAGCTATGTCTATATGAGCTTATAACAGATTCATTGTGATGTTTAAATCACTAACAGGTTCAACTGTCTATTGAATAGGATATGTTATCTGAGCCGTCTAATTCATTAGTTAATGCCTAGTACTATTTGTGCTCGAGAATTCACTTCCCGTGCTTTTTAACATTCTCATATTTATAGATCAACATAGCACAGTTTTGACTCACCAAATAAATAAAGTTTATAGTGTAACACCTTATGTTAATTTGATGAACTACCACAAGGTACACATCAAACAGTATGATAATGTAATGACTAAGAGACTTAAACAATAATTAACGAGTCATCTCTATTAGTCATATAGATATGTTTCTTATTTGTATATCGGAAAAAATATTTTGGCAATACTAAGAAATCACCTGGTTTTTGCATATCGGAGTTGCTTAACATCATCGAACAATTATCCACTGTAGATGGTTTGAGATGACATGAGACCGCTTCCAACTGTTTATTTAAACTGTTAGTTCTCTTATCTTCTGGCTCATTTGGAGATGCAGAGATGCTGATATTGAGATCTGAATGGAGAGAATCATTATGAAACCAACTGTCACATTACCTCACCAAATAAATACAGTTTATAGTGTAATACCTTATGTTAATTTGGTGAACTACCACAAGGTACACATCCAACACTATGATAAGAGACTTAAACAATAATTAACGAGTCACCTCTATTGGTCATATAGATATGTTTCTTATTTGTATATCGGAAAAAATATTTTGGCAATACCAAGAAATCACCTGGTTCTTGCAGATCGGAGTTGCTTATCATCATCGAACAATTATCCACTGTAGATGGTTCGAGATGAAATGAGACTTCTTCAAACTGTTTGTTTAAACTGTTAGTTCTCTTATCTTCTGGCTCATTTGGAGATGCAGAGATGCTGATATTGAGATCTGAATGGAGAGAATCATTATGAAACCAACTGTCACATTGCTTTCTTCTAGATGCGCACTGCGCATGTGAAAATCCTCTTTTCTGTTAAAAGAGATCAATTCAGTATGGTGCATTGACAGAGAGAGATCATATATTCATGCAACAATTTGACACGTAAAAAAACAAAAATATAACAGAAATTATTCGTAAACTTGTAGGTGGTCTGAGTAGCTTTAGATGGTCCAAAGCACCAATAACAAGAAAAGTCATCAAGTGACCAATGCTAGTCAAATTTAAGTTGAATGACTCTTGATAAAGTGATACTAAATGAGAAAGTGAAAGTAAGCACGTCTTAAACAAACTAACCTCCAGTTCTTTTAACAAACAAAAAGCAGCCTTTGCCTTCGCTCCCTTTCTGTTTTTATCACATCCATGTCCTGTTAAATGATCATCCTTAAGCTGTACCGAAAGTTTCACAACAACTTCTTTGCCATGTGTTGTATAATTTGTATGTATAAAATAACCAAGATAACTGCATAACTCAATTAATTCACGCAAAGGAGGTAATGCGAGCTTATCAGGTGTTATGATAGGAGAAAGTAGACGTTCAAAAACTGCCCAAACTACATCTATATTAAGAAGTGTATCTATTAATATTGCACCTGCGATACTCTCTACCATGTCCCCAAGAACCTGCATCAACATAGTGAAGGCTAGTTATTTTCAAAAATATCAATCAACTGAAGTGTAATGAATATACGTTATTGAGAAAAGGTAAAGAGATGTCAGTGAAATACACCATCTGCAGTGAATTTTAAAAAAACAGCAGATTAAGTTTTACTGCTCATGGTGAAAGGTTATGTGAACAATGAGACTAGCAAAGTACAGGAAACAAGAAAACAAGAAAAAACGAACCTTGGGACCTTGAGAGATACCATATACGAGGAGAAGCTTCTCATCACCTTGATACAGAGATAAATTATCACGATATTCTTTTATTTTTTGAAAAAGTACCCCAGAACCATGTTGCAGATGATGTTCGAGGCCATGCCTTACAGCTGCTTGAGCAAAATTTTCATTATTAACTGAAGCGGAACGCAAATCAGTCAACTCTCCTGGGTCAATATTTGTATGTTCCATACAGAGATGTCTTGTAATGACTAGGTCCAGTGCAGCATCACCAAGAAACTCAAGCCTCTGAAATAAAGTTAAGGGAAAACAACTAAATGAGTAGAACTTAAATGACGGTCCATATATACAAAGTGAAGATTTAAGGAACTTTCAAGGAAGGAGTTAAATGTTAGTATATTCTAGACTTCATTTCAACAAAACCTGGTAGCAATAACCAATTCCAGATTCTTGCTGTGATGGATGTGTGATGGCCTCCAGTAATAAACCCTTCACTGAGAATCTGTAGTCAAGTTTAGATTCCAACATCTCAAGCACATTAGCCTTGGGAAGATAGCACCACTGGGATGCAAGGATCTTAGCTTCCTCCACTAAATCTGTTTCGAAATTAAGATCAAAGCCGAACCATTTCATGAGTAAAAGTGCAGCAGTAAAACCACCACCAACATAATATGCACCAATAAGGGCTTCAACACAATCTGATATAGTTTTTGAGCACATCCATCTATGACCTTTATCACATGCCTTTCCTACGATTATAGAAGGGTCTTCAGTCATATATGTTATCTCAAGAGGAACTTGTGGCGTAACAACCCCACAATTACATGGGAGAGGGCGTACTGAAATCTGTCCAGGAGCAACCCAACGGCGTGGATCAAATGGGCTATCACGTATATAACCCTGCGAATGAAAAGGTTTAATTGCATTAACTTTAGCAATAGCATTACATTAATTTCATCAAATCAATTGTAAACTCTTACTCAAAGAGACTGCTCCATAGAAAGTCTAATACTAACAAAAAAAATGGAGAATAACTCCTTTTTGTCAGAGTCAACCAATAGAAACAATCAGAACAAATATAATCAACTTCTTAGGGAAATATATTACCAACTACATCTTTCCTTCAAAGGCTTTAATCATAAGGTAATAACATGCATGCAGCATGCTAGACTGTTGGATCACCAGGCATCTGCAAGATAAAGCACATTTACATCCCTCTGTAGGAAATGTAAGTTGCAACCCGGACCTCAAGTCTTTTGTGTATTGTGACCTAGGTTGCATAGATAAGGGAGTGGGGTCCGGATACAGGCACAACAGGAAATACAGCATTTTTATAAAATATTAAGATACAGGAATGACATGGATAGGGTAATAAGTGCACATGAATATATACATAATTATTCCCATAATTTGATATATAGGCTTTTCTGTTGCTGTTATCCCAATAATAGAAATAATTAAGCATGTTTTCAATGATAACTAGGCTCCAGAGTGTTCTAGAAATAATTTGCTGCAGAGAAATGTTATGTTCTCATACCTAGACTATGTTTGGCACGCTCACAACCATGTCATATCACTTCCAGCCATGCTTCGATTATATATTGGAGCCTAAACATGGGCGAGCAAATATCTAACATAATTGTCAAGTAAGTATTGTGACTAACACATGCCAAATATGGATAGACACGAATTTGGTCCTCTGCGGAGTATCCTTGCAACCTTGAAGGACACACTTTGATTTTAATAACTTCAGGCGTAACAACCTCTGGAATGTTCTAGTTATTCACAAACAGGCACCAGAAGTTGAAACAATTGTTAAACAAAATAAAGATATATTATTTCCGGTTGTGGGCTCTTCGGTCAATATTTTTTAAGTTAGATGCATGTTAAATCAATAGCAGGGAGACTTTTCTACGGAGTACCCTAACATTTACGTATACTAACCAAAAATACACGTGAGTGTATGTACATGGTCACTCAAATTGCATACATACACAGGCATGAATCATCCATACATCCATACAAATTTTTGAAAATCAATTTATGTTTACAATCATCATCAATGACCAATACAAATTAATGACAGTCTTCTCCCCTCTTTCCAACAGCCATACACATTCTTCTTTCCTTCTTTCATATTTTTCTTCCTAATAACTTTCCAGAAGAAGTCCCAACAACTTAAGTAGTCACTTAAAAATTAGGATGCGGCTGTTGCCACAACCAAAATCACTATAGTCACAGCCTAATAAATAAGGTAAGATCTAAATTAACTATCCTATCCTTCAATAACCTTTTTTCCTACCAATGCCCAACTGTATCTGATTATCAGATAATCGTGAGAATGCACATTCATTCTTTCATTTATTAAAATAATTGTTTGGTCATGTGTTAAAGCAATCTTCCATTATCTCCTTAAATGTTTTCAATTTTCAATCAGTTAGTGATAAATAGAAAACATTTTATAAATATCTTATTATTTATTTTATAACTAAGTATGCTATTTCAATTTCGAAAACATATATTACTAAATAAACAAAATAAATAAAAGATATTATAAGGAAGGGCAAATATGAAAAATTGATAATCTATACTATGTTATATTAAGCGTGAGGCGAGGCGACGAGACTGTCACCTCGTTTAAGCGCGCTTAAGCTGCCCTTAGTTAGCGCTTCAGCCCGCCGACACCCATTTTTACCTACCTTTGCTCCTACATGTAAAATACTCTATATACACATAAATTTTAATTTTTTTTCATACAATCCTACTAGCATATTCATGAATAATAATACAAATTATCAATCAAGCAAAGTAGCAATATAAATACTAGAATCAAAATGCAAACTACAAGCCACACAATGTATACATACTACATAGTCATCAAAACACCATTAAACATAAAAAGCTAAGTCTCTAAAGTTCCTACGTAAAGTTTTCCAACTATCCAACTATGTAAATAACATCTAGAAATCTATATCTTCTTCCGCCGCGGATCCATTTACATCATCACCAGAATCGCCTCCTATGCAGAGTTCTGTATCAACCTCATCCTCAGTCTCCGAACCTGAATCATGTTGCCTTCTCCTTTGGCTCTGGCTTTGGTCCGTCCTTCTCCTTTTATACTGTCTCGTGGCAGTGCTAGGACCAACATCATCATTCAAAAAAAAAAGTCCTTTGTGTAATTTTTTTTTGTTTTTGTTTATATGGGATGGAGAAAGCTTAGGTTCGTTTTCTTTTTAAAACCAAAGGCACTTTTTCCAGCGCCTAAGACTAGGCGAGGCGCTACTAAGAGACGCCTAAGCGCGCTTAAGCATTGATCGCTTTTCTGGGACGAAATTTCATTAAGCGAGGCGTCCTAATTCTAATACTCGCTTAAGCGGCGCTTAAGTGCCGCTTAAGCGCGCTTTCATAACATAGAATCTATATATAATTATACACATGTACAATTTTTTTTCTTTTCTTTATTTTTTTGGAAGCTTTTTCATAAAAGAGAAATTTTAAACATTTAAGATATTATATTAAAACTGATATATAAGGTAAGGCAAAATTGAAAAATTGATACTGTATATATAATTATATGCATGTACAGTTTTCTTTCTTTTCTTTTCTTCTCTTTTTTATTTTGAAGTTTTTCATAAAAGAGAAATTTTATAGTCTTCTTGAAGGTTAATGATGTATATATATCTTGAAAATCAAAAGTTGGAATTTAAAATAAATTATAGTTTTTTTCATTCATATGATTATTCTGAAGAGTTTAGTCTATAGCTTATCAGAATCAAAAAAATTAAAATTAAATTAGGTTATACTTATTCTTGGAATAGCTTATCTATTACTTACTCATATTTTTTTCCTTATGACTTCGTCTTTTTTTAAAAATCTAAAATAAATAATAAAATAAAAATGTAAAATCTTATAATTCTTCTGCATTATAATGAATATTACTACTAACATTTATAATTCATATTAATACAAATTACGCAAGGCAATGATAGAACACATATATGGGTGTATGTGTAAATTTTAGATCTTTCAATTATATATATAGAGATCTATATATTCACATATTAGATATAATGTTGTTGCTTTATTTTAGGGTATATAATTATTATATATTTATTGATATATTAAGATCTCAGAATTTCTTAGGAACAAAATCTTTTAACATAAAGTACATGCCTTTTTTTGGTTTAATTCTTAATATAATATATTATGCTAAAAAATGAAATGATAGAGAAAAATATGCTAAAAAAAGAAATGATACAGTAAAATATTTATTTACAAGATAGGAATGATAAGTGACCAAAAAAATTATATTTATCTTTAAAACTTAGAGATACTATATAAATTTAATAGTCATTTAGGAGATAATAGCTAGTTGATTAAGTGCCACAGGCAAAGCGAAAGTTGGAGAGAGAAATTATTTAAACCAATTTATAGCTCCACCTTTTATGGACAAACATATAGTGGCTGTATTGGAGATATTATAGGGTATTTTAGGTATAAGAGAAGTTTCACAATTATCAGGTTGTGCCAATAGCCAAAATGATTGTGGCGTAGCCCAACCCAAAAATTAAGGTGGCAAATTTAGAAAATGTAAGTTTTTGACTATTTGGTTTTTGTGTCCAAAGGGATACATTAATTTGTGCTTAAACAACAACAACAATAAACAAACCTTTATTTAAATAACTTAAGTTGTGTGCATGAATAATATTTCTTCCACTCAACTATAAGGGTCATCCTTTATTACGTCAGCACACTCCTATGTTGCGCAGTTAGTATGAACATGGAAAATGGATATAAAACTAATTTGGCATGTCATACTATATTTTTGGAATCTGGATACCTGGCCACAAAATATATGATTCCTACACTCAATCATATCTTTCTACTAAACATCAAATCGTATTAATTCGGGTATGCCTAGTCCTGAAACAAGTCTTTCAACTATGATCATGTTGCTCCTAACTGGAGCATCTACTGGTCACCATTACTCAACCCAAGACCATCTTAAGTATCCCCCGTTTATCTTCAAGTTGAAGTCAGCTCTAACTTCCAAGTAGTTCACTCAATTCTTTCCTTATCTTAGTCTACTTGCTACTCATCCATTTCAACTCAAATTTCAGCTAAGCTCAGTTTTTGGACATTATTTCCGTGATGCCCATTGTGGCCCATAAAATTTCCATAGTTTCAGTGTATTGTAGGATCAAATAACATGGCAGTCGTCCTACTTTAGTCTTCAAACTTCATTATTGTGGAGAATGATTGGTCCGAGTATCTGGATTTCACCAAAAAATATACACTCGGAGGAAAAACAACACAAAGAGGATCATTTTTTAAAATGTCGACGACATGTCATTTTCGGGAGGGAAACGACACCTCAATGCATCTTTCATTTTGTGTCTTTAGGAAGTTGACGTTTCGGCGTGGGTTACAACGCCAATCATTATCTCATATAGTAAAATGTTGTCGGTTTCTATAAAGGTCGCCTTAATGAGTTAAACCATAACAGTTCAATACGGTATAACCTGCATGGTGTTAACAGTTAACCTATTATAGAACTACTAAGTCCCCAAGAATTAGAAGATCATAAGCTCTACCCTCTTTATTTCTCCTCTCATCTTCACCAGAAAGATAATCCAGCGATTGCAACGGTCATATACGTCTCTGGCTGCTACTGATGGCATTATCATCTCTGGTGTCTCGTCTTCTTTGATGACATCACCACCAATGTTATAAATTTTGTTAGGCGGGTTCGGTGCGCCAAAGGGGCGCACCTAGTGCCTAGGTGGCCAAACTGAATTTATTTATTTATTTTATTTTTTTATATGTATTAGATATAATTATTCTTATGTGTACAAAAATAACACAAAATTTTACTTCTTCTTGTGGCTAGCAGTTATGGACTTAAGTGGTGTGGCTCTCTGTGCGAGAGGGACTGGGTTCGATCCCTGACCCAATCTTTTTCAAACTTTTTTGTGGAAAGTGTGGGTCCCGAGGAACCCTAATTAATAGGGGATGAGAGGAGAGAGATTGCAGCCGCCTCCATCTCTCCTCTCTCTCCATTCCCTCTCTTACCTCCATCCCCTCTCCGCCTTCATGAAACCTCTCCTCTCTATCGCCTCTCCATCTTCTCTCGATAAAAGACGCAGCAGCAACAACAGTAGCACAGCAACAACAACAACAGCAGCAACAGAAGGTAAATCTGGAAAAAAATTGAAATTGTAAATCTGAAATTTCAAATTTTGAAATATCAAATCTGAATTTTTTTGAATTTTATTTTGAAAATTTTCAATTCATGCCGGCCAAACAGGCCGCCTAGGACCGAAACTCGCCTAGGACCGCTGACTATGGGGTTTCCGGTGCGGCCGACTGCCGCCTAGCGCCTAAGCCAAAATTTAGTACATTGATCATCACCTTCTCCTTAGTTTTCTCTTTCTCCCATTCAGTGCAACCACAACAATTGCAATGGTAGCCACGTAACAATGCCATTGAAGTCTGTGGCACTCAGCACCGACAACACCAACCATCATTGGAACCATTATGTTTAGTTTTCGTTTTTCTTTAATACTTTGTTTCTTTTTTCTTTTACTTCTAATCATGTTCTTATCTTACTTCACCTTTTCTAGATCCCTTTTGTATCGACTAAATCTCGTTTTTGTTGAATTTCAAGGTTAATTTTGTCCTACAAGATTTTTAATTATATTCTTTCAATGCATTCGTACAATAAGGTTATCCATTGGAATTGATATAATATTCACACACACTTATTATTTAGGTCGTTTAAAGCATGTAGGGCATATAAAATGATTCATAAGATTATTTGCATCAATAGATATATCATATATAACTATATTTTTGAAGAGCTCAAACATTTTAATTTATCCCCAACATGTTACCAACATAGAATGTCCAACATGCCAAACCCCAATCCTACATGAACCCAACATCCGATTTTTAATAGCTTGAAGAGGATATGCAAAATAGCTATAACTGGTTAAAAAAATTGATAAGCATTTTCCAAACATATTTCGGTCTAAATCTACTTGGCCGGGGATATTGATTTGTCCCCATTATATGCCTGAGTATATCTTCTGATATCACTAATACTACAAAAAAATATTTTGATCAAAACATGTCTCTTGGAAGTGGGTAACTTTCCTCACAAATGAGAACTATCTTATGTGATAATATGACATAGCTAACCAAAGCATAGAATGATCATACACCTGTAAGGAGCGACCGGTTCCCAACTTATGAAGTGTTGAGTTACAAACTGCACCAGATCTACCATCAGATAGCTGCCCTTCATGCTTCCTCGGATATTTCAGAAAAAGATGGCAACTCACTGCATATTTTAAGACGGAGTCCCCCAGTAGTTCCAGACGCTCCAAAGAGAATTTTTCACAACATCTTGAAGTTGAAATGGCCTCCAAAATCTAAACAAAACACGATATTAATCAGTATATGCCTTACCAAATTATCAAAATATGATAACAGTTTAAACACAAACCAGATGACTCGATATACGAGAAGTGTTATGCTCATAACCAACTTCATCGTGTAGCTGGCTAGCCAGCATCAAGGATTCTAAGCGATGCATTACTGAAGGTAATAAATAAAATGACTTCAGGATATCCGTCGATATATCAATGTGGACGAGAAGTTCAGGGGGAATGTGGGAATGGACTTGTTTTTTTTCTGTTAACATTTTTTCACCAGTTAAATCATCTGCCAATGGAGATAAATGCACACAATTAGTAATAATTCCAGTTGATAAGTCTGAATGAAGTTTATAAGGAAAAAAAACCAGTTATCTGATTGAATAAAAAACTTCATGATGTAACCAAAAAAATAACTTTATGCCTTCAATGAATCTGTTATGTCTGATAGAACATTGTCTAGAGTATAAACTTAAGCAGGACATGAAGGGTGAAGGGGCTAAGAAAACTATTAAATAGTACTAGAAAAAATGACAAGATTCTTTATACTATAAACACTAAATCTTTATCTTAAAATATACTAAATCAACAATGGATAACCAAGAAATTCTCTAAATGCCTACCCATAATGATGCCACTCTTAGAACATGGTGCACATTAGTGTTTAGGATTTGAGAATTGGAAACTCGGATTAGCATGTACATTAGCATGGAATCAAAGAATGATATTAGGCTCTTGAGAGTATATATAAATAAATGCAATTGGAGAAGAATGATCTCACAACCGATGTCAGACTATACTAAATAGTTTCTCTTAGGGTCATAGAGATGAATACAACTCCCTATAGCAAATTGTTGTCTGAGCTTAAACTGCATATCTAAAAGTTAGATCAACCTACCTGCCAACTTGCCGCTTAGTGTTTATAGCATGACCCTCTCATACCATGGCTACCTTGGCTACCAAAATAGAGGGTTGACGTAAAGTCAACAGCCGGTCATGAAAAGTTTATCAAATCCTTTATTGAGCTTTCTTATGATAAAATACATACCCCATTCTGATAGGAGAGGCTTGGATGACGATGATGATTCACTATATTGCATTATGTAATGCATCTTAACCATAATTCTCCAGAGAACCAATAATCTTTTTGCATTTCAAACCCAGTTCTCTAATTTTAAAAATAATTCTTATTGCAGTATATTTCAACTATCAAGCAGTATTTGTTTCCCAAATATTTATTTTAGAGAAAGTAAATTTGAGATAGCAAAAACAATAAAAATGTATATTGAGCTCAAAGTTTCTATTAAAGTTATTTAGCACAATAAGGTTCAGCTGTACAGCTTTATCAACATACCAATTCTTCTGTCCGTATAAAAAAGTTCAAACGTGTAAAACATGGTTAAGACACATAAAGGTACAGTATCTTCTACAAGATTGTTAGAACAACCAGTATAATTTGATTATTTGAAAATAACTAGAAAGGACAGCTAAGCAGACTTTTCCATGAGAAGGATATGGAAGCCATAAATAACAAATTGGGCTGACTGTCAAATATGTTTACAGCAAGGTAAGAACCTAGGACCAGGCATGACATGGCTCCCTGATACCATTTCAGATAAACACTTAGAAACAAAGCTCTGTAAATATAGACAAACAATGTATAATGTACTCTTGACAGGAAGATTGACATGACAATTTCCCCTTAGCACCCATGTATGGTGTATGAAGATCCACCCACTCCACTTCACACTCCCATTGCAGGGCCATCCCAGTCATAATCGCTTAAACCCGGTTGCTTAATTAATATAGGCAAACAATGTTGTCATTAAAAACTTGTGTAATTAATTACTTTAAACGAGTTGATTTGATTGCTAGGGGTAATTTTTACATGAATACAAATTTAGGGTCATTTTGGTAATTTACTAACGCAACATTATTCAAATCTAGTTACCAAATTAATTCGTTTAATTAGCTTTTATTAGGCTAAGACCATGGTAGTCAAAGGCGCGCCTCGCAGAAAGGCGTAGCAGCTGTGTCGCGCACCTCACTAGGTAAGGCGCATTTCTCTATACGCACCCAAGGCGTGCCTTAGGTGCATCTTTCTGTAAGGCCAACCAAGAAAAGGTGTGCCTAGGCGCGCCTTATGATTTTTTTATTTATACAAAAAACTTTGAGGCATGGAAAATATCCTTGCCTCATAAAAGTAGTTGGTTATAGTTGAACTGAAAAACTAAAATTTACTAAAAGCATGGTAGGGATAATACAAACTCTTGTTAGTTCTATTTTTGTTATTGTTGTTCTGCTAGTTCACTTGTTATGTTTTAACGTATTTTTGTTGGTTTTAATATTTTATTTTATTTTATTTCTTACATTACTAATTTATTTATTTATTTATCTATGTATATTTTTATTATTTTTTATATTTGCTCCTCGCTTCGCTCGGGCGTGTGCCTTAACTGCGCCTTGCGCCACAGGCAATATGAACCTTTTGCGTCTTGAGTGTGCCTTTGACTACCTTGGCTAAGACGAGAAGTCACGTGATGATATGGGACAATTTATATCGCGCCTCCCATTCTAGTTTTTACCAGTTTTAGGCCTAATTGGCCTAGTGCAAGTATATTTTCAAATAATTAGACCAATTATATAACCTTTGGACAAAATTGGATAGTGCTATGATAAGAACTAGCCAATTATAACCTTTAGACAAAATTCGATAATGCTATGGTTGGAACCATCCATTTGGCTAACATGTCACTGAATTTACAACCACTACCAACATGTATAAATTTACAACCACTACCAACATGTACCCAAACCTCCAACACTGGCATATACAACATCCGTCTTTCTTGACCCCACGATATAGCAAAGGGTGGACTCAATCTCACACACATACACATGAATCCAAGAAATAGCGAAAACCAATAGTATTTTGCTATGCTTGTTGAAAACTGAGTGCATGGGTACTTATGGATCTTACTTGGGATCAAGTAAAAACATGATTGATGGGTATTTGCAGTTGGAGGTTCGGGTGTATGTCGGTGTGGGGTCCTAAATTAAGTGTATAGTCCAAGTTAGCCTAATATATAGTTCCAAACATAAAACACTCTTATGCATAACCCAAGTTAGTGCAAAATTTATATAAGTAGCCTAATTAATTAAAAATTGGTGTGTAAATTAACTAGGCTTCTAAATTGTTAGTTTATGAAATTGGCTGTATGGGAGAGGATGCTAAAATGAGATAGCATGATGTGGTCACTGGCTTTGTGCCATATAATCTAATTAATCAAATGAAAGAAAATAAAAAAAAAACTTATTAGCTTTGAAAGAAAACACTTATTACTATCAATTTTGATAATCATAACTTAACTATGGACGTAGAAATGACCATATTTATACATGTGAAAATCAACCCTAAACAGTTAAATTGGCTTGTAAAAATGATTAATAGCCAACGTAATAAGGATAACATTTTATACCAAATCAAATTCGCAATTGAATTTATGTGGATGAGGGTGATTTAGCAAAAATGAACGCAATCCCCCTGCCATGTGCTGTATGGACCCATGGCACCGCCAAAGATGTCTAAAGGTACATAACGCAGCAGGCATGACCAACAAATTACCATATGCATCAAAAGCTGACTCAATTGCTTAGTGAAGATATCAAAGACAATATGTATTGGTAGGCATCTTTTGAAGAATCAAATAAATGGAACTTATTGCACATTAATTTTTATTCATTTCCTAGTATATCCATCAATTTTGTTGGGTCTACTCTTCGATCAAGTAAGGATTCAAAGAATTTAAATCTAGCATAACATTTTATGAGAAAGAGATTATGCAGAAGGAAGAGCATACAATACTTCAAATTTGACAAATTATAGTCATGAAGAAGAATCTCAAACTGGTCCATATGTATAACATATCTAAAATGTGGGCTTAACGGACCTTCCAACTTTGACTTCGAGAAAAGAAGATTGTGGGGGTTATGGCTTTGCTTTAATAGTAAAAGTGGCTGTCTTGGATGCTGAAGCAAGATGTTGTACCTGCATAGGTTAAAAGGTATATGTTAACGGGAACATCTTAAATTTATAGAACATTCAAGATGTACTAGAACAAAGTTACTCACTTCTGCTGGTAGTAGTCAATAAAGGAACTGAATTGTGACTCTTTTGCATCACAAATCTCATCAAAAGGACTTTCTGGAGTAATACTATATATCACATCAAGTACAGAATAGATCCGCCCAGTATGGATGGCCAGAACCACTGAATCTCTAACAGACTGAGCGGGAAGCGATTTGTTAGCAAGGTGAATATCATCTGATATTTCACATCCATTTTGATGTGAACTTGATATACAAGCTGCTGCACTCTTAGGACAACATTCACCATCTGGAGAGTATATGACCCTCAAGAATTGCACGACAGAATCACATGCATCAATTCCTTTCCAATGAATGCATAGAGTATTATGACTTACAAGAGGTGAAGACTCTAGGGGCAAAAGCAGATACATGTTCATGGAGCTCCATGATATTTGTTTCCCTTCTCTGAATAAAAATTCTCTTTGTACTTCTGATGATCTGGAACCAACAAACAGCCTGCCAAATATTCCATTGAAAAAAAATTCTTGGAAGAGCTTCGACTTTTCAACCTGGATGAAACATCACATAATGATTTGGGTAACATGTTACTAGAATTTAAAAGAGTGAATACAACACTTAATTTCAAAAAAATAACTTTGTATAGACCTGATCTGCAGTCAGTTGGACTTTTCCACATGGAGATACAGAAGCTTGGACCGTCTTATCAGGGATCAAGAAGAGCTCTATTTCTGTGCAGGCTACATCGTCAACAAGTGATGCCTCAACTAATAGAACAAACTCAGAGTAATTTTCCCCTTCCTGATCACAAGTAAACCTTATTTTATATGCATTCAGTGTAACATTATCAGGTCCATGAGCCCAAGTTCCTGATAAAGCACGGACGCTCGTCATCCCATGAAGCTCCTTCCTCTTAGTTGTTCCTTTATACACAAATATCAAATCTCCAATAAGTCAATTTCAAGAGAAAGTCCACCTAATCACTCGAGTTAGCCATAACTACAATTATATTAAAATGTTGTTTCATTACAACATTCAGAACCGGATCAACGAATTTGATATAAAGAACAAAGAAAATAAATAATGATAAGAAGACAAAGATGCTATGTGCTTAGTACGATATAATCCTAGGTTTCTAATTCAAATTGTCCACCTCTTGAAGGTTCCACTCAATAACCCATTTTGAATTTACTATTTCCATAGTCTCTTTCTTCTAGTTATTCTCCAAAAGTTGTTTTTGTTGCATATATCAGTTCTGTTATCAAGTAATCTGACATCTAAATTTCCACTTCCCTATGCGAATTGTTTTTGTTAATTCAGTTAAGTAAAATTCATCAATAAATTACTTTTTGAGTTTTGACTGCTTTTCTGATTTAGCTAATGCATTTCTATGGAAATATTCTTATAGCTATGTTTGTTGTGCCCATATCACCTAGACTCAATGAACGTGACCAGCCAATTGTTTAACACTGATGCATGTCAGTCAAATAAAGTGATAGTTCATGTGTCTTACACAATGATCACAATAGGTAATCCCACCTTAATTACCTTTTTGTCTCTAGCTGCCTAGAAGTAGTACTTCTTAGGTGTAGTACTTCTTAGGTAGTTTCATCACGTATATTTCATGTGAAGCGCTAAATCATTTGTGCACATCTCTCGGATGATTTTGAAAATAATAATAACAAAAAAGGAACCAGGAAAAAAGAAAGAAAAAAAAAGAAAGGGTATCCCCTAAGGCCTTGTTTGGTTCTCGAAAGGGAAATCAATTCTCTTGTCTTTTTGTTGGTATATTAGAATATTCTTGGTATATGGATATTATAATATTCTACAGGGGATTTTAATGGGCTATTAATGTAAGATGAAGGGTTGTAAGGCTATAAATAGCCAAAAGATTATCAATGAAAGATATAACAATGACTCCAAAATATTCTACATGGTATCAGAGCCCAAACCCTAGCCGCCACCTCTCAAACACTAGCCGCCACCGCCGCCACACCGATGCCTCGCCGCCGCCACCGCTGCTGCGCCGTCCGCCACCACCACTGTCGCACCGCTCACCTGCCACCACCGTCGCCGCTCGCCCGCCACCACCACAGCGAAGCTGCGACTCCAGCGGAGCCTTATGTCGCTGTTCCTGGCGTCTCCCGCAGGTCGTTCCAAACATTGACATCGAAGGCCTAGATCTGATGGGGGAGAGACATGATCGGGTCTAGGAGAGGACGAAGAGGGCGAATGTGAATCGTGGGACGGGTGTGAGATGATCTGAGAAGAGGAGGATTGATGGAGGAGATCATCAAGAAGTTGGACTCTGCGGAGGTCGCAACGTTGATGAAGCTGATGAAACTGTCGGCTGGTGAGAACACGACACGGACATTGGCGAAGTTGAAGCTTCCATCTATCGATCTAAAGTTTGATGGATCGGCCACCTACCTGAGTTGGTCACGACGGGTGAGGAGAACCCTCGCAGGGAAGAACCTGGAGGGTTTCTTGTAAGGAGAGAAGACAGAGCCGAATGAGGGCTCGGCAGGATGCGACGAGTGGAAGTCCACTCATATGGTGGTATACATTTGGCTCCTCAATTCTTTAGTCCAGTAGATCGCCGCCACAGTGGATGGCCTTGAGATGGTGAAAGACGTATGGGAGTAGTTAAGGAGAACCTACGATGGTGTGGAAAATAACTTGAGGGTTTTCCAGATCAAAGGGGAGATCGACGACACCGTACAGGGAGAAGACGGTACAGGAGTATGCCACGGAGTTGGAGCGTCTGTGGTTGGATTATAATCATTTCTCATATCGGATGAGTTGCGAGGACCCGAAGTGTAAGGAGAGATAGGTATGTCTACAGGAGAGGACGACGAAGTTTCTTAAGGGGCTGGCCGCAGTGTTTGCTCAGAGGACAGCACTACTTCTAGCCTAACCGAAGATTCCTACACTTGAGAAGGCTATCTCGGCCATGATCCAGGAGGAGACTCGTATCAAGCTATAGACAGGGACATGTGGTCCTCCTGAAGTGAAGACAGCACTGACGGTTGTCAATTCAGGCGGCACATGACCTAAGGGAGACCCCCGATAGTGTTACAACTGAGGGGAGGTGGGCCATCTGAGGTATGCTTGCACCAAACCACCGAAGGAGGGAGATTCAGGTGGCGGACGTGGACAGTTTGGAGGACGTGGCTGTGGTCGTAGGGGTCGACGGGGTGGTCGAGGAGGTTATCGGACGAACCTGCTGGTAGCAGAAGACGAGGGAGCTAATGGTGCCTATACTGAGAAGGATCAGGCACTACTGGGCATGTTGGAAGTACTCAGGAGAAAACAGAGAGCGCCAAGCGATGGAGACGGGAGTGAGATTGAGGAGGCGTCCACCTCAGTCTTCGCCAGAGGCAATGCTACCATGTATGCCCATCCATCAGTAGGTACTGATGACTCACTCGTCCTTGCATCTATGTCTTCCCTTAGATCGTCGGACTGGATTGTCGATTCGGGTGCGTCTCGACACGTGACCGAAAATGCAAGTAAGTTCTCTTCCTACACTCACCTAGCATCTGCAGACAGCATTCAAACAACCGATGGTACTTTTCAGCCAGTGGTCGGTAAGGGTACTGTCGATTGTACGGGTTCAGTAAGATTATCCAATATTTTACATGCTCCTTCTTTTTCAGTCAGTCTTTTGTCCATTAGTTCTATAATCCTACAACTAAAATGCATTGTCTCATTTGATATTCCTAAGGTGATCTTCCAGGAGAAGGAGACGGGACGAAAACTTGGAAGTGGCACTTAACATGATGGACTGTGGTACCTGGATCGGGAAGGACTGGACTCGACATTGGTGTCTGTGGCAGAAAGGACAGGAATGAGAGGACCAAAGATGAGTGTCGATGATACATTGATACTCCATCACAGGCGGTTGGGGTACTCATCTTTTGGTATTTTGAGTAGGTTGTATTCATCTATTTATGAGAAGGCAAATAAGGAGAAACTAGTATGTGATGCATGTGATTTAGGCAAACTTACTAGGAGCTCATATGTTGGTGCGGGCCATAGGAGCTCTTCTGTTTTTGATATTATACATCCTGATGTTTGGGGGGCGTGCGCCACAACTACTATGAATGGTTACAAGTATTTCGTCTCTTTTATTGATTGTTCCTCTCGTGTCACCTGGTTGTATTTGATGAAGAATAAGAGTGAGGTCTTTGCCTGTTTCCGGGATTTTCATAAACATGTCCAGACTTAGTACAGAGCAGTGGTGAATGTACTAAGGTCTGACAATAGAATAGATTATACCAACAAAGCACTTGAGGGATACATGTCAGCCCAAGGGATACAGCATCAGACCACATGTGCATACACAGCAGCACAGAATGGAGTGGCAGAAAGAAAGAACAGACACCTTCTGGAGGTGACAAGGAGCATGACGATCGCCATGAATGTCCCACAGAGTCTGTGGGGACATGCAGTGTTGATAGCAGCTTGATTGATCAACATGATGCTCTCGAAGGTACTGGGATGGAAGTCTTCATGTGAGATATTGCAAGAAAATAATAGTGAGATACTCCCATTAAAGGTGTTTGGCCGCGTATGTTTTGTGAAGGACAACAGACCGTCTGTTGGAAAACTTGACCCCAGAGCAGTTAAGTGTGTATTTGTGGGCTATTCGGCGACTCAGAAGGGGTACGTGTGCTAGAGCCCAGTAGAGAAGAAGTTTGTGAGCATAGATGTTCACTTCAGAGAGTTTGAGCCATATTATCGTCAGGAGGGAACCTCATCCATGAGTAACTCACCTGATACTGAGAGTATGAGGCGAGAGAGGGAGATTGGTGAGAGTGTGGTGACCGATTTAGGAGTATGGCATGGAGGAACATTTGAGGAGGCGCAGGAGAGTAAAGAGGAACGGGGGAGGCGATGAGAGGTGTTAGGCCCACGGCTCAGGGGGAGTTACTTACCTACAGTAGGAAAGAGAAGCAAACTGCAGGACCGGTACCTATAGTGCCAGTGCCAAGTCCCTTGCCTGGATCCGTCTCAACTCCTGAGACACCACCGCCGCCACCAGATTCTCCTTCAAGTGATATCATTCTTCCTACTCCTCCCACACCATTATCAGTACGGAGGACTACTCGCAGCAATGCGAAAAATCTACCTGATAGATATGGTTGGGACATTGCTCAGTTTGTTTCATATAATAACATCCCTTCTTCTCATGGAGCATTCATTGCATCTTTGGATAGTATTATTGTACCTAACAATTGACAGGTTGCCAAGAACGATCCAAAGTGGAAAGCGGCGATACACGAGGAGTTAGGCGCTCTTGAGAAAAAACACACTTGGGAACTGGTAAAACTGCCAGAGGAGAAGAGGGCAGTCGGATGCAAATGGGTCTTACTTGTGAAGCAGAACCCAGATGGAAAAGTAGAGCGCTACAAGGCTCGACTGGTGGCAAAATGATACAGTCAGACGTACGACATTGACTATGATGAGACCTTTGCACCAGTGGCGAAGATGAGCACCGTCAGGACCCTGATTTCTTTGGTAGCGAATGGTGGATGGAAGCTACACCAACTGGATGTGAAGAATGCGTTCCTTCATGGGGATCTAGTGGAGGAAGTGTACATGGAGATACCACTAGGATTCTGCACCGATAAGACAGTGGGCAAGGTCTGCAGGTTGAAGAAGTCCCTCTATAGACTGAAGCAGTCTCCTCGAGCGTGGTTTGACAGGTTTAGGAGAGCGATGATAGGGATGTGATATCAGCAGATCAATGCTGATCATACTGTGTTCTTCCGTCGGAGTGGAGGCCACATCACCATGCTTGCGGTGTATGTAGACGATATGATTATCACAGGAGATGATGAGCAGGAGATTGCCCAACTCAAGGGAAAGCTTGGTAAGGAGTTCGAGGTGAAGGACCTTGGCCTTCTTCGTACTTCGTTGGGATTGAGATTGCTCGAGAAGCAGAGGGGATTGTTCTTTTTCAGAGAAAGCATGTGCTGGACCTTCTCACAGAGACAGGGATGTTGGGATGCAGACCTACAACGACGCCGATCAATCAGCGGTTCAAGCTGTGTGCTGAGGTTGGAGAACCAGTTGACCGAGACAAATACCAGAGACTGGTGGGCAAATTGATCTATTTGAGCCACACACGTCCTGATATCTGCTTTGCAGTGAGTGTGGTAAGCCGCTACATGCATGACCCAAGGAAGGGTCATATGGACGCAGTGTACTTTCTGAGATACTTGAAGCGTGCTCCCGGAAAGGGGTTGATATTCAGAAAGAATGATCACTTGAGCATCGAGGACTACTGTGACTCTGACTAAGCTAGATGTACTGATGACAGGAGGTCTACCTGTAGCGCCCCGTTCCTCCGGTGCGGGGAGCGAGGCTAAGAAACACAAACGGTATCGTTCGATCGGGATAGATTGATTTAAGAACTCGTCCTCGTTATGGATTTGTTTCTTCGAAATCGATTCCCATATTCAGTGGACTGCGCCCCAAGGATCGGCTTAGCGGCAGAGTCAGGAGGGACCTCTCCGCTGCTATCTTTTATTGCCTCGGTTTTCGATGTCGCTTGTTGCTTTCGTGCTTTGAGTTGGTTTTGGGATTTGCTTGTTTTCCTTGAACGGTTTCGATGGTTTTCATTGTTTTCGTTCATTGACTTGCACTTCTATTCCGAGATTGGAAAGAGAGGAAGAAGTATTAATCGAGCTGTTCGTGTGCAGGTGAACGAGCAGTAGGCGGCTTGCGAACGGAGTCGTGAAGCGCCTCTTTCCTTCTTCTTTCCAACTTCTAAGTGAGTGGCTACCAACCCGATTAGCTAGCCCTGCTTCCAAGCTTCACTCCTTTTGCCCCGATCAAACGATACCAAGTAATAATAAAAGAGATCAAGATAAAAGGGAATAGACTTGAAATATTGCTTGTCAACTAAACTTATGAACGGTTATCATCCTGTATGCTAGTTCGTTTATAACTGTTCTATGAATCGTGCTAAGTATGGAAATATATGCTTGTTATGAAATAAACTGTCAGGATGACTATGCAAAACTGTTATGCTATGGAACTAATTCTATGAGTGCTCTTGATCACGGACAACTTGTGCACAAGGTATGTTATGAGTTCCGCGGACGGTCACCGGGACGCCGGGACCGATCCGATCCGGACGGAACGTATGTATAGTCGTATGTTATGGGGCAAAGTGTTATGCAGCGGGGCTCGCCACCTGCGTTGTATATCATTTGTGTCTTGAGACTATAACCCGTCCCTTCGTGGCATCAAGCCAGTGATCCTATGTATATTTAAACCTGTTGCATACTAACTTGTGTCTTCGTTTCAGGGAAGGCATGGTAAGTATTGTGCAGGTAATTCAGACGGGCAGGTAAAATCCACCGAACGGTGGCACGTTCATTTCAGTAAATTCTATATGCTGCTTACTTGTAAATGAACTAAGGCAAGATAGAAACCCACAAATATGCATGCTTCATTAAAACAACGTGTCGATTGGTATAGTTCGGCTAGCTCGCCTTCACCAGCATGTTTCGATATGCTGACCCTCGTTGAAACAGGTTCTCCGCACCAAAGCGAACCGAGCGAGGAGCCGAAGTCGTCTTCCTGATCCAGTCCAGCTGTTAGCGCACCTTCACCGTGCCCTTGAAGCATTTTGAAGACCGGAGCTTGCAACTCTTCATACACAAATGCAGCTCCGTGGCAAAACTATCCTCCAGCCTGGAGGTCTTTATCATTTTGAGTTTATAAAGGGATGTAATGTACAGGACTGCTATCTCATTTTGAGTCATCTTTTTTGTAAGCCGTTCGGCATATTAGCTAACTCGTTCAAGAGTTTGTAATAGATGTTCATTATCAATAAAGAGAACTTTTCTATGTTTTAAATCTGTGTTTCAATTTATCTGCGTACTCTGAATATGTGCTTGCTATGCAAATCATTAAAGCCTTGTGCGGACGCAACTCCAGGCCCGCACGGCGGTCACGATTCGGGGGACGCCTCAAACGATTCTACGGAATCGGGTCGTGACATAGTGGTATCAGAGCACAGATTCAAAGTTCCTTAGACTTCGTGCTGGAAAAGTTTCTTTAACGATCAAATTCCTGTGCGAACTCTTGAACTCGCTAGGCCAAAAATGAGATACGTTCATGCAATAAGTCCATAATACATTATGATTCTAATGTAATTTACCTTCTTTTGAAGAAATGGTACCAGCGCAATCTGCAGCGCAACCACCGAACGAAACACAGGAAAGTAGTTCGGGCACTTCGGGAAGCTCTCGGAGCCAACGAGGCATGTCTCAAGTCGACCCGCTTGAGCGGGTAATGCAAATGTTAGAATCGCAACGACAAAGAGATGATGCTCGCCAAGCCAAGTTCGAGAGTAATCTAGAGACCCGATTCTCAGTCCAACAAAAGCAGGTAGATGCCCTGCAACAGATCGTTCAGACTTTGGCTGCCAACCATTCCGCCGCAACAGCAACGACTCCGGTGGAACAGCCCGTGCTTGAAGTAGAGACGCCACAAATTCCAAGGCCGAGGGACGTGACTGCCTTCAACTTGGGACACTTCAAGAAAGTCTGCAACACCCCGTTCAACGGGACTGAGGACCCAGTGGTAGCTCTAGATTGGCTAGCAGAACTAGAAGATCACTTCGCTCTGCTAGAGGTCCCCGAAGAGAAGCGCGTCTCCTGCGCGCAACTACAGCTCCGCCTCAACGCACACGATTGGTGGGACGTGCATCGACGATCTCTCCAATTTGATCGCGGAGAGGAGGCGATCTCGTGGACGACCTTTCGTGCCGCGTTCGAAGAGGAGTTTATACCCCCTCCAGTACAACGTCAAATGGAAAATGATTTCGTGCAACTGAGGCAGGGTAGTATGACTGTGAAGCAGTACTCCGCCGAATTCAACCGACTCTCCAAATTCGCTAGGGCCTATTTACCTGATGCAGCGAGTCGAGCCAGAAGGTTTGAAGGTGGACTACGCCCTGCCATCCATTCGCACGTGGTCAATAATCAGTACGGGACAATGCGTGAAGTCATGAATCACGCCCTATCTCTCGAACCGCAGTATCCTCACGTTTCCATCGGCGCTGTGCATACCTACAATCACAAACGCCAAGGCAACGATAGAGGAAACACCGCTGCAAAGCGCCCTAACCACGGTGGTTCACAAAAAGGAAACCCGAGACCATTCTGTGATTACTGTAAAAGGCAAGGGCACACTACTGATTGATGTTACAGCAGAAAAGGTCTATGCTTCAACTGTGGCGGGCCAGGCCATGTAGCTCGGGATTGTCCACTCCCCTCTAAGCTCCTGCCTCAACCTAATAATCCCTAACGGTTGGTTCTATTCCTAAGTTTCGGGACGAAACTTCCAATTGGTTGGGTAGGATGTAGCGCCCCGTTCCCCCGGTGCGGGGAGCGCGACTAAGAAACACAAACGGTATCGTTCGATCGGGATAGATTGAATTAAGAACTCGTCTTCGTTATGGATTTGTTTCTTCGGAATCGATTCCCATATTCAGTGGACTGCGCCCCAAGGATCGGCTTAGCGGAAGAGTCAGGAGGGACCTCTCCGCTGCTATCTTTTATTGCCTCGGTTTTCGATGTCGCTTGTTGCTTTCGTGCTTTGAGTTGGTTTTGGGATTTGCTTGTTTTCCTTGAACGGTTTCGATGATTTTCATTGTTTTCGTTCATTGACTTGCACTTCTATTCCGAGATTGGAAAGAGAGGAAGAAGTATTAATCGAGCTGTTCGTGTGCAGGTGAACGAGCAGTAGGCGG
Organism: Iris macrosiphon; assembly: GCA_036927795.1. Lineage (NCBI taxonomy): Eukaryota > Viridiplantae > Streptophyta > Magnoliopsida > Asparagales > Iridaceae > Iris > Iris macrosiphon. The sequence continues at coordinate 25,120,855 of JAYESA010000006.1, read as the reverse complement.
CTTGCGAACGGAGTCGTGAAGCGCCTCTTTCCTTCTTCTTTCCAACTTCTAAGTGAGTGGCTACCAACCCGATTAGCTAGCCCTGCTTCCAAGCTTCACTCTTTTTGCCCTGATCAAACGATACCAAATAATAATAAAAGAGATCAAGATAAAAGGGAATAGACTTGAAATATTGCTTGTCAACTAAACTTATGAACGGTTATCATCCTGTATGCTAGTTCGTTTATAACTGTTCTATGAATCGTGCTAAGTATGGAAATATATGCTTGTTATGAAATAAACTGTCAGGATGACTATGCAAAACTGTTATGCTATGGAACTAATTCTATGAGTGCTCTTGATCACGGACAACTTGTGCACAAGGTATGTTATGAGTTCCGCGGACGGTCACCGGGGCGCCGGGACCGATCCGATCCGGACGGAACGTATGTATAGTCGTATATTATGGGGCAAAGTGTTATGCAGCGGGGCTCGCCACCTGCGTTATATATCATTTGTGTCTTGAGACTATAACCCGTCCCTTCGTGGCATCAAGCCAGTGATCCTATGTATATTTAAACCTGTTGCATACTAACTTGTGTCTTCGTTTCAGGGAAGGCATGGTAAGTATTGTGCAGGTAATTCAGACGGGCAGGTAAAATCCACCGAACGGTGGCACGTTCATTTCAGTAAATTCTATATGCTGCTTACTTGTAAATGAACTAAGACAAGATAGAAACCCACAAATATGCATGCTTCATTAAAACAACGTGTCGATTGGTATAGTTCGGCTAGCTCGCCTTCACCAGCATGTTTCGATATGCTGACCCTCGTTGAAACAGGTTCTCCGCACCAAGGCGAACCGAGCGAGGAGCCGAAGTCGTCTTCCTGATCCAGTCCAGCTGTTAGCGCACCTTCACCGCGCCCTTGAAGCATTTTGAAGACCGGAGCTTGCAACTCTTCATACACAAATGCAGCTCCGTGGCAAAGCTATCCTCCAGCCTGGAGGTCTTTATCATTTTGAGTTTATAAAGGGATGTAATGTACAGGACTGCTATCTCATTTTGAGTTATCTCTTTTGTAAGCCGTTCGGCATATTAGCTAACTCGTTCAAGAGTTTGTAATAGATGTTCATTATCAATAAAGAGAACTTTTCTATGTTTTAAATCTGTGTTTCAATTTATCTGCGTACTCTGAATATGTGCTTGCTATGCAAATCATTAAAGCCTTGTGCGGGCGCAACTCCAGGCCCGCACGGCGGTCACGATTCGGGGGACGCCTCAAACGATTCTACGGAATCGGGTCGTGACACTACCTCGGGCTATTGCATATTTGTAGGAGGCAACTTGGTCTTTTGGAGGAGTAAGAAGCAGTCGGTGGTGGTCAGATCGACAGCTGAAGCGGAGTACAGAGCTATGGTCTTGGGAGTTGCAAAGTTGTTGTGGCTGAAGAGTATGTTGGTGGAGCTAAAGCTGGATCAAGGAGCCAAGATGAAGCTGCAGTGTAACAACCAGTCAGCCATCAGTATCGCCAACAATCCAGTGCAGCATGACAAGACCAAACACATCAAGATCAATAGGTTCTTCATCAAGGAGAAGTTGGACCGTGGACTACTGGAGCTAGGTCATGTTCCAACCAAGGAGCAGGTAGCAGACAGTATGACCAAGGGACTTAGCTCTGCAGATATGATTAGAGGATGTGACAAGATGGGCTTAGTGAATATCTTTCGCACTTCTTGAGGAGTGTTGGTATATTAGAATATTCTTGGTATATTTGTTGGTATATTAGTGTTAGAGTTATTTTATTTTGTTATTTATCATATGAGGGTATAATAGTAATTGTGGGTGTATTGCATATCAATATAAATAGACATGAGATGCAACCTAGGGTTAAAGGCCCTTGCAATCTCCTTTCTCATATTCTCTCTTCTCCTACTTTCCCTTCTCCTCTCTATCTCCAAACTTAACTTGGTATCAGAGCATATATTTGTAAGTACTGTACATCCCATCCACGACAGGGCCGATCGAACTGTTTTTCGTCTACTTTTCATGATTCGCCGTTCGTCGTTCGTTGTTCGTGGTCGTTCGTGGTTCGTTTATGAGATCTAGGGTTTCTACAGATCTCCGTTGGTTATTCGTCGTCGGTTGAGGTTCGTTGTGAGATCTAGGATTTCAAAGACCTCGTCTTTCTGTTGCATCTGCAAGTATGGTGGGGACCGAATCTTCTAGCGAGGTTAATAGTGGTGGTGGTAGCAGAGGTGATTCTCCTTTTACTGTTATTCATAATGATGAATTGGGAAAGTCGATTACAGCGGTGAAACTCAATGGTGCGAACTACCTTGCTTGGTCCAAGTCTGTCAAAGTGGTGTTAAGGGCGAAGAAGAAGTTAAAGTTTTTGACGGAAGAACCCCTGCCTGAAATGTCCGCTGAGTATGAAGATTGGATGAGTGCAGATGCATACGTTATGTCGTGGTTGTGGCATAGTATGGAACCACATATCGCTGCTAATGTTCAGTGGTGTGAATCAAGCAAACAGATTTGGGCATCTCTGAAAGAATCATATTCGCAGAAGTGAAACGTTACCCGTATCTATGAGTTGTACGAGTTATTGTTCAATACAAAGTAAAATGGGAAGCCTGTGAATGAATATCTGGCTTCAAAAAAGGCTTTGTGGGAGGAACTGCTTCAATATCATCATGTTACTACTGATTTGAAGGAAGCTCGGAGACAGAAGGAAGAGTTTCATGTTTCACTTATCCTAGCCGGCTTGGATCCTGCTCTCGAACCTTATAAAGCTCAAATCCTTGCTGGAGAGCAATTACCTACGGTGGCAGATACTTTCTCCCGTCTCAATTGTTACTTTCTGGGACAGAGTTCTGTGGTGCCGAGTACTGACTCTTCTGCCCTAGTTTCTAGTGTTGTTGGTCGTGGTGGTGGACGTGGTATTGGACGTGGCGGTAGAGATGGTGGTCGTAGTTTTGGTCGAGGAGGAGGCCGTGGTGGTAGAGACAACGGTCGTGGTGGTGGTCGCGATGGTGGTGGTGGCCGCGGTGGTGGTGGTAGTGGCCGTGGTCAACCACGGAAGTGTAACTATTGTGGAATGCTCGGTCATGTAGAAGACTATTGTTGGGACAAGTGGGGCAAACCAGAATATGCACATCAAGTGCATGATGAAAATATGCAGTCCCAGGTCACCACTTCTGCTCCTAGAGATGATACTTCGGGTTTCAATCAGACTTCAACGTCCGATACCTCATCTCCATTTCAACAGATCCTCCAGAAGTTGAACGTGCTTGCTAGTACCATCTCCCAACCTACTGCAACCATGGTACATATAGGTAATCCTGCTTTTATGACAACCCAGTCACCATCCACCTCTTGGATCATCGACTCAGGAGCAAGCTCTCACATGTCTAGTATAACATCTATCTTTCATAATCGTAATTCCATGAAACATAATATTATCTTGGCTGATGGGTCTACTCGTCATGTGCTTGGGAAATGTGTCATTCACCCTACTCAATCACTATCATTATTTGATTCATTATATGTGCCTAATTTTCCATTTAATTTGTTATCTGTGAGCCAGTTAACCAAATCTCTTCAATGTTCTGTGACATTTTCTTCCAATTCGTGTGTTTTTCAGGACCTCAGGACGAAGAAGATGATTGATTCGGGGCATGAAAAAGATGGACTGTACTACTTGGATCTACCTGGAAAGGCCTTCACTTCTGTTTCTACTTCTCCGTTGCAGTGGCATTATCGTTTGGGACATCCGTCTTTGGCTAAGTTGCGTCAAGTTGTTCCTAGTTTGAGTCATGTTTCTAGTCTTGAATGTGAGGCTTGTCAGTTAGGCAAGCATCACCGTAGTTCTTTTCCTCGTCGTAGTGAGAGTCGTCAATTAGAGTCTTTTGACCTTGTTCATTCTAATATTTAGGGTCCGTCTAGAGTCAAAAGTCCAAAAGGATTTCAGTATTTTGTTATTTTTATTGATGATTATTCCAGAATGACTTTGTGTTATTTAATAAAAGAAAGATCTGAGTTTCCAAATGTGTTATCTGCCTTTTATAATGAAGTCTATGTTCAGTTTAATAAACGTCTCAAAATTCTGCGTTCTGATAATGCTTTGGAGTATACTCAATCTTCTGTGAACAGTTTCTGTGTTGATCGTGGTATGATTCATCAAACCAATTGTGTCCACACTTCTCAACAAAATGGTATAGCCGAACGCTAACATCGACACATTTTAGATGTGGCTCGAACTCTCATGTTCAATATGCATGTTTCTAAACAGTATTGGGCAGATGCCGTTCTTACTGCATGTTATCTTATTAATCGCATGCCATCATCTGTATTAAATAACAAAGTTCCATTTACCATATTACATACAGATGTCGCACATTTTTCCTTATCTCCTCGAGTGTTTGGGTGTGTCACTTTTATTCATAACTTGGAACCTAATCGAGATAAGTTGGCTCCTAGATCTCTGAAGTGTGTCTTTCTTGGTTATCCCCGTACTCAAAAAGGTTATCGTTGTTACAGTCCACAGTCACGCAAATATTATGTCAGTGCGGATGTTACATTCTTTGAGTCTACCCCTTTCTTTCCTTCAGGAGACCGTTGTATTCCTTTTACAACAGAATTGATATCTTCCATACCACTTCCGGTCATTCCTGAATCAATTTGTCTCCATTCCCCATTTACAGGTTTATCAGAGATCCAAAGACAGGCCAGTGGTTCTGCAGAATTCAGCCTTCAACCAATCATCTTCCGTGCCTGAGGTTTCTGCTCCCATCACCACAGATCCAGATGATCTTCCTATTGCTCTCAGAAAAAGACAACGCCTTTGTACCACAAAGAATAAGCATCCCATATCTAACTATGTTTCATTACACGGTGCTTTATCATCTTTTCATGCATTTGTTGTTTCATTGTCTTCTATTTTTATTCCCAAAACTTACAAGCAGGCTATGTCATCTTCTGGTTGGAAAAGTGCAATGGATGAGGAGATGTATGCTTTATATCAAAATCAGACTTGGGAGCTTACATCACTTCCTGTTGGAAAGCAAACAGTGGGTTATAGATGGGTGTACACTATTAAGTATCACCATGATGGTTCTGTTGTGCGCCTCAAGGCACATTTGGTTGCCAAAGGGTATACTCAGACATATGGCGTAGATTATATGGAGACTTTCTCTCCAGTGGCTCGGCTGAATTCAGTTCGGATTCTTATTTCCGTGGCGGTTAATCACCAATGGCCTATATATCAGCTGGACATAAAGAATGCTTTCTTGCATGGTGACTTACAGGAGGAGGTTTATATGGATCAACCACCGGGATATGTTGTAGCAGGAAATAAAAAACCCGTATGTCGATTGAAGAAAGCATTATATGGACTGAAATAGTCACCTCGTGCTTGGTTCAACAAGTTCAGTTCAGTTCTCATTCAGTATGGCTTTCGGCATACCACATCAGATCATTCAGTATTTTGTCATTTTTCCTCGGCAGGTATTATCGTGTTGATTGTTTATGTTGATGATATCATTATATCTAGGAGTGATCATGCTGGAATTGTGGACTTGAAGGCCTACCTTAGTCGTCAGTTTCATACTAAGGATTTGGGTCTTCTTCGATATTTTCTTGGAATCGATGTTGCTCGATCTAAGAAGGGTGTGTATTTGTCACAACGCAAGTATGTTCTAGACTTGCTCTCCGAGACTGGGATGTTGGAGTGTCGGCCAGTTGAGACTCCTATGGATTATCATGACAAGCTTGATGCTGACAGAAGAGAGTTATTTGAGGATGTTGGATATTATAGACGTTTGGTTGGCAAACTTATATATCTTACTGTTACTCAACCAGACATCACATATGCAGTTGGAGTAGTTAGTCAGTTTATGCATGCCCCTCGGCAACCACATTGGGAGGCTATCTCTCGCATTCTTCGATACTTGAAGGGTGCACCTGGAAAGGGTTTGTTGTACAAATCTTCCCAGTTGCTTACGGTGACTGGGTTCAGTGATGCTGATTGGGCAGACAGTCGCAGTGATAGGAGGTCTACTTCTGGCTATTGCACGTTTGTGGGTGGCAATCTTGTCACGTAGCGTAGTAAGAAGCAGAATATCGTGGCTCGTTCTAGTGCAGAGGCCGAGTACCGTGCGATGGCTCATACAGCTTCTGAGATGATGTGGGTGCAGTCTCTTCTTCATGAAATAAGAATTATGATTCCTATTCCGATGGAGATGTATTGTGATAATCAGTCGGCAATGTTTATCGCAAGTAATCCGGTGTTTCATGAGCACACGAAGCATATCGAGGTGGATTGTCATTTTGTTCGTGATTTGTTGCTGAAGAAACAGATTGTCACTCCTTATGTTCGGTCAGAGGATCAATTAGGTGATATCCTCACCAAACTACTTGCTCGTGGTCCATTTTCTGATTTACGTAGCAAGCTGGGCATGTCTGATCTATATGCTCCTGCTTGAGGGAGGGTGTTAAAGTTATTTTATTTTGTTATTTATCATATGAGGGTATAATAGTAATTGTGGGTGTATTGCATATCAATATAAATAGACATGAGATGCAACATAGGGTTAAAGGCCCTTGCAATCTCCTTTCTCATATTCTCTCTTCTCCTACTTTTCCTTCTCCTCTCTATCTCCAAACTTAACTATTAGAATATTCTTGGTATATTTGTTGGGATATTAGAATATTCTACAGGGGTTTTTAATGGGATATTAATGTAAGATGAAGGGTTGTAAGGCTATAAATAGCCAAGAGATTATCAATGAAAGATATAACAATTACTCCAAAATATTCTACACTTTTCCATGGGGATAGGAAATTAGAATTAACGTCAGGTTTTCTTTCATGTGTTTGGTAAAACAAGGAAATCATTCAAAAAAAAAAATTTGATTTTCCCTTGGTGCAAGAAAGGAAAGAAAAAAATATCAATGTTCCAATAATATCCTTGCATTTTAAAATAAAAATAACATCATGAAGTAATGGGTAAAATAGGTAATAACACATTTGAGTTGGGCTATTGTTGTCCTAAATTTCGTACTAAATGCTGGGAAAGGAGAAGGGAAAATCAATCCCATGGGTTCTAAGAGGAACCATCTTCCCCCCTATTTTTCCAAATGTTAGGAAAATAGTTCCCAAGTTTGTGGCTACCAAACAAAGGAAAGGAACAACTTTCCTTTCATGCTTCCTTAATTCTGTGAACCAAACATGGCCTAAAAGTAGGTGGGAGAAAGAGATCTACCTGCCCTGTAAGCATATTTCATATCAGTTCCAGTAATATCAATCTCTAGCGGCTCCTCGTGAAAAGGAAGAAGATGATCACTAAGTGCTCCCAACTGATGCAATTTCTTACAGGCCTCCAAGGAGGCTAGTTGCTTTGCTTCCCGAGCATTGTTGCATTTAGGACCTACTAATCTTTGAAATGCCGCATTGGGAGGTAAAGTTAAAATGCACTCATATACTCCGTCTTTCATGTGCACTTCAAATGCTGGTTGGGGTATGAAAAAACTAGGGGAAATAACTGTTATTAATAGCGAGCAAAAAATAAAAAGACAACTCTACCGAAGCAAGTGCTAGACATAACAATATAAATTATCCTGAAGAGAACAGGTCTAAAGATACCTATCTTTCGGAAGTTTCTCGCAGCATTTGTAAATAAGACTGACACTTGAATGTGGAGTAACGATTGCTCCAGTTGACTCAACACAGTATGCATTTTCTTCACAGCAGACTTTAAACAAGCAAGTTGTAATGTCTGTATCTGAAAAACCTTTCACAAAGAACTCACTTCGAATAATATCATATAATCGATTTCTGTGCTCCATATTCCCCCTGCAATAGGACGAAAGGAAAGTGAAATCCACCTCAAATTGCACAAAAATTGCATAATGCTTCAGATTGAAAAGAACAAAAGAATCTTTATAGTTCACGGGAACGAGGGAAAAGGATTATTAAACATAGGTTTAATATGGTTAGTCTTCAAGCCAATCAATTGGAAAGTATGTTGCGACTGACCTAACAATAAGCAAACAAAATATTAAAATAACCTAAGAGCAGTTAAATAGTTGATCTTGATTGTCAGAATACCTAAAAGGCTAAACGCATGTTTTAGTTGAGTTAGAGGAAAAGAGTTCTACACAAATAAAATAACTATATGTTGATTGTTCACCTTTATAGTGAAAATTCAGAGAATTATGCATAACACTCCTATTAGGCAACAGCAAATAGGCTATAGAGCAGAGTTACTCCATTTAGGAGGGCATACCCATACTGGGTATGGGTACTCAGTGGGAACTCCAGGGTACATACAGCATACATACCCACATTTTAATTATTTTATTTCATTTTTTTTACTTTGGGTACTTTTTGTTACTTCTTGGGTACTTCTTTAACGCAACTCATTGGATATCACATTTGTCTTTTAAAACACAGCTTTGGTATTTCTGTTTGAGAAATCAAACTCTTTTTATTTTTAAACTTAAACTACATAACTTTTGACTAAAGTTCATATGATGACTATTGAAGATATCTAGACTCTTAATTTTACTCGAGTTTGACCAACAGTTGAAGCTGCTGAGCATGCCTATGCACTTACATAGAAATATACGCAAGTAAACCCCCAACAAACTACCAACACAATCATCTCAAACAGTTTGTTTGTTATATAAATAGGGAAGGAAAGAAGGAAAGTTGTGTTCTATATTTGTTTATGACAAGTAGATCCCATAAGCCACTAAACGAGAAATCTAGAGTACGTCACTGATATTCTCTGCATACTTTTCCTGCCTGCATTATATACGAAAATGAAAAACCAGAATCTAAAATCTACAATCAACTTGTACTTAACATACCCAAAATGAGCAATAACAATGAATCATTTATAGGTATATAAACTTATCTTGTAAACAATATAGATGACAGAGCAAGGAACTTAAAAGTAATGAAAGATGATAATGATAAGAATTGAAGAGGCACAAAAACCTATACCTTTCAAGCATAAGGACATAACAGGAATCATTTTGCCGTGCCCTGCCACGTGACTGAACATAACTACGAACTGATTTGGGTAAATCAAAACGTATGACATATGAACAGTTGGGCACATGAATTCCCTCTTCAGCCACATCTGTAGCAAGCATCAAGTTCACCTGCAATGCATGTTCGCAATGGTATTAAAGAACAAGTATAAACATTGTATTGGGCATCAACCTCAATATGTTATCTCAATGGTTAAACACCTTTCCAGCAAGGAACATATCCAGTGTTGTCCTTCGCCTTTTTGGGGTTAGTGCATCTCTTGATGAGTTTCCTCCAGTCAAATATGAGATTGACAGTTGAGAAAAGCTATCAATTTTATTCATGAATCGTTCAATTACTTTAGCTGTTATAATTCTTTCTACAAAGATTATACAAAGTAATTGGTTGGATGATCTGCAATCAACAGGTTAAAATTAGTATGAAATTTGCTTCATAAGTGAATGATCAGTAAGTCAAAACTCAAAAACAATCATCAAGACAGTACTACCGGAATGATTGGAAAATTTGAACCAGTGCATCCAACTTTGGAGATATATATCCCATTTTAGTACCTTCCACATAACCACATCCTGTATTGATATGTCCCTGCAAATCTGTAAAGATGCCAAAAAAAAACACAGAAAATAATGAAACCAGATTTAGTTGGTGTGCAGTCTTCTCATGAACCCTTCCATGTTATTTGTACCAAAATTCATATTCACCCATAGTAGGTTAAATTTCTTAAGGGACAAGTGCAAGCCTTGGAAAATAGCCATGATAACAATTAAGAAACACTGCAGAAAGATAAAAATCAATAAAACTAAGTCAACTATATAGCTGTTTAACAAGTCACTATATGTATAAGTAGGGAATAAAACAAATACCATATCATTTTCACCAAAGTCACTGACAAGTTTTATCAGGAGATTTGTGACATTTTACCCAATTTTAGTTTAAGCTGTTAAACAAGTTAAGTCACAAAGTAGGGAATAAAACAAATACCATCAAAGTCACTGACAAGTTTTATCAGGAGATTTTTGGCATTTTACCCAATTTAAGTTTAAGCCGTTAAACAAGTTAAGTCACTATATGTATGATCACAGATTAAGGAATAAAACAAATACCATATCATTTTCACCAAAGTCACTGACAAGTTTTATCAGGAGATTTTTGACATTTTACCCAATTTAATTAAACTTAATCTTCCCGAATGACAGAAGAAATGATAAATTATTTAGAAAAAAGATCCCTTTCCCACCTTTTTCTCTTCCAATCTCTCATTCTCCTAAATGCCCTTGTTGATGAACAGGGAGGCCCACATCTCAGACTATGCTTTTCTTTTGACCAAGCTGAGCTAGAGTTCAAGAATGAGGTGGAGATACTGGTCAAAAAAAAATCTTGCTATATCTGCAGGCCGGCCTGAGGCATGACAAGGGGAAGAAGGATACAGGAGAGAGAGAGAGAGAGAGAGAGAGAGAGAGAGAGATGGAGGAGGAGGTGCCGAGCTATAGGTGTGGGGTGGTGTACCAGGTAGGCAAAGAAGAAGGTCAGCGCCAGCGGGTTCGTGAGATAGAGAAAGGGAGGAAGACAGACGACTCCATTCACTATCCTGTTGGTTGTCGAGCCTCTTGCGGGTCTCAACCCTTCCCAGTGAAGGAGCATAAGAGAGCTAAAACGAGGAAAGAGGAGGATGGTTTTGCAAATTCTTATCCTTTCTTTAATCTTATTTCCTTCTACTAGTATTTTTGGCCTTAACACATTTAAGGTTATGTACTACTCATTTCTCTCCCCTTATGAAGCTTACTATTTCTCTTAAGAAGCTTACCAGTATCTTTTCTCCCTAGACTCGTTATTTCCTATAAGTTATCATAAGCATAAGATTTAGCACCAAGTACTTTTTCAATCACTCGTTTTCTACTATTATCTCTAAACGTTTACTATGCATTCTTCCAATTTTTATTAATTGTTCCGTTTGCCTTGACTGTCTTCTTGATTTCCTACTTCACCTAGACTTATAACATAATTTGTCGCAACTTGATTCGCTTACGAGTATCTTTTATCCCTTGACTCATTTAGCAGTCAGCCTGCTACCTTGATTCACCAAGAATAATTCGTCGCAACTTTTTTCATACAGCTAGATACATCATTCTATATAACATAATTTCTTCTTCTAAAGTGCATATTGCTTCCGATATTATCCTATTTATAACGAACACTAACTTTCGTCTTATCAAGTATGATCAAATAGTTTTCTGTTCTATATTTTATTTTATTTCTCAGTCTTGTATTAATTCTAGTTCTCTTCTTTCAAGTTTCGCCGTACAGTTATAATCACTAACTTATCTATACGGATGTCTAATACTAAACAAAATGATGGAGAAATAGTTTTGTATGTATTGCAATAATTTGTTTGTACAAGCTAGTTGTTTATATATAATTGAAACTAAGCTATTCTAAGGAATATTGCTATTCTAGGCATATTACAATTATACACAAATTAAATGTTGATTGATTGTTTGATGATATGTGATCCACAATTTGCTCCATCACATATGAATGCATATTGCCTTAGTTTGATTTCTTTCCTTTAATACTCCAATCACATATGAATGCAGATTGTCTTGATTGATTGATTTCCTTTAACACTCCCCCTCAAGTTGGAGTGTGAATGTCAATGACACCCAACTTGCTAAGAAGTGTATGAATTGCTGGTGCTCGCAATGGCTTTGTGAACAAATCTACTATTTGGCTTTCAGTTTGCACATATGATGTCTTGTTTCTCCTCTTTGGATCCTCTCACGAACTGTATGGCAATCTAGTTCAATGTTCTTTGTCCACTCGTGATAAACCGGATTAGCAGCAATGTGTAATGTTGTTTGGTTGTCGCAAAATAATCTTGTCAGCTCAGAGTGTGATACACGTAAATCCTTCAATAAGTATCTCAACCAAGTAAGCTCGCAAGCGGCTGCAGCCATGGAGCGATATTGTGCTTCCGTTGATGATCTTGAAACAATTGCATGCTTTTTACTCTTCCATGAAACAAGTGACTTGCCAAGAAAAGTGCAGTAACCTGCTACGGACCGACGTGTAATCGGACATCTTGCCCAGTCGGTATCATAGTATCCGGTTAAGTTGACTGTTAGAGGAAAATAATAAACCTTGTCCTGGAGCTGCCTTCAAGTATTGGAGAAGTCGATGGGCGGTCTTGAGGTGGTGCAACTTGGGTTCCTGCATGAATTGACTGAGTGTGTTCACGGAGTATGTGATTTCTAGCCGACTGATTGTGAGATAGATCAATTTCTTGATTAGTCGCCGGTATCGAATAGGATCCTTGAGGGCTTCACTCCATGTTTCTGTTAGCACCAAATCAGGCTCTATAGGAACTTTATCTGGTTTTGCTCCAAGTAACCTGGCTTCCTCCAATATATCCAATGTGTACTTTCATTGACAAATTGTGATTACAGCTTTGGAACACGCAACTCCGATTCGAAGAAAGTATTTGAGTGGTTCAAGATCTTTAATCTTAAAACAACTATTGAGGAACTTCTTGAGATCACTAATAGCCTTCTCATTATTGCATGTTATAACCATACCATCAACATAAAGTAGCACAACAATAATAGAATAATAATAGAATCTCCACGAACCTGTGTAAACAGAGAGTAATCGGTATGGGACTGTTGGAACCCAATTTCTTGAATTGTACAAGAGAAATGTTGGAACCAACTGCGAGATGCTTGCTTAAGGCAATAAAGGGACTTGTCGAGTCGACAAATTACATTCTTTCCCTGTCGACGATAACCTAGAGGAGGAAGCATGTACACTACTTCAATAAGTTCACCATGAAGAAAGGCATTTTGTACATCCATCGCCAATCTCGGACTGCAGCAACTGCTAGTAAGCAACGAACAGTGATTAGCTTGGCAACAAGAGCAAAGGTATCTTTGTAATCGATGCCTTCACGTTGAGTGAACCCCTTGGCAACAAGCCGAGCTTTGTAACGCTCGATAGTACCATCAGCATGGTACATGATCTTGAAGACCCATTTGCAACCGATGGGGCATTGGCCAGGAGGCAAAGGTACTATGGACCATGTGTGATTGTCCTCAAGGGCCTGTATTTCAGAATTCATTGTTGTAATCCACTGAGGATCATGTCGTGCATGTTCATAATTTGCTTGCTCAACCAACTTAGATATATTGTGCACAAAAGAACAATATGTATCGGGTAGCCCAGAGTAGGAAATATACCATTGTAGTGGATAGCGAGTGCCAGACGTGGAGGAAGAAGAGGCATCAGGGCCCAGGAGAGCAGCATGGTACATTTTATAATCTCGAAGGTAGGGTAGAGGTTGATGGGTTCGAGAAGATCGACAAGGGTTTGGGATGGTGGGAGGTACCTGGGCTGGTAGTGGTGGGTAGTGGTGGGTAGTCCGTTGGGGACAAAGGCGTCAAAATTGTGGTGGACAGAGGAGATGATGTTGATGGATATGGATGAGGTGACTGTGGGGATGAAGAAGGTGATGGAAGGAATGCTGGCGGAGGGTCGGTGGCAACCGGCGATGTCGTCGATGATGGTGATGGTGGGTCGGGAATTGGGTCGGTGATGGCATCTGTATGTGAGGAGATGGGATTAGGAAGGACTGGATAATCTTCTTGATTTTTCTGGTGGGAGAGTGTTGAGAGGGAATGTGTTTTCATGAAAAATAACATCCTGGGAAAAAAATATTTTTTTTGTTTTCAAGATCATAAACACAATAACATTTTTGCCCAAGGGGATATCAAATGAAAATGCATCGTTGTGCACGAACATCAAATTTGTTGTCTGGAGTGAGATTAGTGGCATAACATAAGCAACCGAAAACTCAGAGATGAGAGTAAGTTGGTGGTGTTTTGTGTAAGAGTTCATATGGAGATTTGTGGGAAAGAAGAGATGTGGGAAGGTGATTGATAAGGTAGCATGTTGTTTGAATACTCTCTCCCCAAACTTTTAAGGGTAAGTTGGCTTGGAATTGTAGGACACGAGCTACATTAAAAAGATGGCGTTATTTACGCTCTGCTACCCCATTTTGTTGGGGAGTATGAGCTCATGTGTGCTGAAAAATTGTGTTATGTTCTTCAAGAAAAGAACAAATTGATGTGAATTCACCCCATTATCGGTACGTAAAACTTTAATATCTCGATAAAATTGAGTTTTAACCCAATAAAAGAAAATTTTCAACAAGGATTGAGTATTGGATTTAAAACTCATAAGATGAATCCAAGTAAAACGAGTAAAGTCATCAACGATAGTTAGAAAATATCGAGGTCCAAAATGTGTGTGAATTTTGTGCGGCCCCAAATATCACAATGAATCAAATCAAAAGGTGTAAGTATTTTTATTGAACTAGAAATAAAGGATTGAGACGAGTTTGTTTTGCTAAGGGACAAATCTCACAAATATGCTTGAAATTAAAATTAATTTCTGGAATAGTTTGGGATAGGATATCGAGAGGTGCGGCAGATGGATGTCCAAGACGTTGATGCCAGAAGTCGGAGTTGCGGGTGATATGGTTGACGAGACAAGAATTTTGGGCTGATGTGAGATACTAGAGACCATTAATATGCTTGTCTGGGCCAATCGTCCTCCTCGTATCCACGTCCTACACAACACAAAAATTCGGATAAAATATCACTATACACCTCAAAGCCCAAGTCAATTTGCTCACAGATATTAGATTCACACGGACTTTAGGAACATGGAGAACGCCATCAAGAGATAAATCTAATGATAACTGAATAGATACATTTTCAATGGTAGCTTGTTCTCCATTGGGTGGACCAACGAAATCATGAAATGCCTTAATTTTATTTTGAGTAGGTGAGAGGTATGATACGTGATCTATCGCTCTACTATCCAATATAATGTAGAATGTGCATCATGTTCTATATTTTTGCAACTAGGTGTAAATATACCTGTTGCGTTTGTGAATGGTTGATTATTACCATTTTATTGTGAAGCAAGGTCATGATTTGTTTGTTTTCTTCAGTTGTGAAGGTTAGGCTTTCACTTGTTGGTTCCTTTTTCAACTCAACATTGTGAGCAGCAGGCTTCTTGTTTTTGGGCTTGGCATTTTTTCCATGCCATTTATGGCCAACTGGAAACCCAATCAAGTAAAAACATCGATCAATAAGGTGACCCTCCTGGTCACAGTGACTGCATCGCAAGTTCTTGCAATAGGAAGAAGAGGTCGCCGTTTGTGGTGCTGGTGAGCAGGTAGTGTGCATCGCATAGGAGGCCAGTGGAATTTCTCGGCGGATCACCACTTCCATCTGCCTCTCGTGTTGAAGGACGAGGCTATGGACTTTCTGCGTGTCTGGGAGGTTTCATCAGCAAGATCGTGCCACGAACTGTGGAGTAAGCTTCGTTTAGCCCCCATCAAAAATTGCATAACCTTCTCTTTTTCTTCTCGATCGGAAAGTTTCTTCAATATATCGCAGGAGCATGTGATAGGCACCTGATAAGATGCCAATTTATCCCAAAATTCCTTGAGTTTGGTATAACACGCAGAAACAGAAAGGGAGCCTTGGCGACATTCGACGATCTCTTGTTGGATTTGGTAGATCCTTGAATCGTCTCCTTGAGAAAATATGTCGTAGAGGTCACTCCATACTGCAGCTGCCGCATCGAAGAATATCACGTTGCGAGCGATGTCAGGATGGATCGAATAAAGAATCCAAGTCAGCACCATGTCGTTGCAGTATTGCCACATGGAAAACTTTGTATCAGTTGTTGGCGGCGCCTTTATGGTTCCATCGATTAGCCCAAGTTTGTTCTTGGCGCAGAGACTGAGACGCATTGAGTGACTCCATTGCCCATAATTGCGCCATTCAAGAGGTATGCTAACAAGAATGAGGCCTGGTGATCAGAGTGATGTAAGGTCAGAGGATCAGGAGATGTCGCCCCCTTTTCCTCTCTGTTTTTGGATGAAGATTCAGATCCTTCTGGAGTTCCAACCATGTTTGTCATTACCACATTTCTAGATGAAGATATTTTTGTCATTAGCATAATTATTAGTTAGTGATTTAATATTATATATTATGCTACTAATTAATTATATTGTGTTGTGCTATTTATTTATTTGTTAGTAGGCTAGCCTATTATTATTTAGACTTGTCATTAGTGGACCCATTAGTTTGTCATGACATATTGAGCCCAATATTGGACTAGGCCTAATTAGACCATTCCCTTAATTAATTAAGGAGATTAGATTAGTTCATGAAGAATTAGAAGTTTCTTAATATTGCCCTCCTAATTACTCATAACTAACTAGTAGGAGCACATTCGACATTGCATGTAACTTGGAGAAGGGGTTAGAGGGAGGCGGCCATATGAGGGGGAGGACTCTCTCTCTCTCTCTCTCTCTCTCCTCCCATTAGTTCCTTCCAAATTTAGATCCACAATTTAGTTTTTCCCCAATTACTTCATCCCGCTCCAAATTCACTCAATTCACTCTCATTCCCTCTCAATTTTCATCAATTAAGAAGCAATGGAGCTTGGATTGCACGGAGCACTTGGAGAAGGAGGAATTAGCAATGAACTTTTGTCCGGATCGTGTCCATTTGAGTGATTCATTGGGAATCCATCTCCCAATTGGTAAATTCTGAATTTCCTTCATAATTAGACTCTAATTCATGCATTTGACCATTAGGAAACATCTCTTGGCTTAGATCTATCCATAGGAACAAGAAATAGGTTCATATGACTTGTATTGTGGTTTCTACATAGATTTTTGTGTCCAATTAAGGAGAATTCCGAGATTGACACATCAAGTGTGTGTCGTGAGACCAATTAGATCTAATTAGACTTAGATTGAGGCTATGAGACTAGATACGTGTCCACAATTGAATACAAGTAGGCCGTGTCATGATATTTGTGACACGGGTTGATTTGAAAGTTTTTCCTTCGACACAGAGGCCTACACGTGTCATATTTTGCCATGAGGACATAGTGGGTAGCTAGCACTTTGTATTGCTCTTGATTATGATTTTAGACTTGTTCATATCATTTGTGGAGAGTTTGGTGAAGTTTGGATAGTGTATCAAGGGTGTATCACATAAGTATCATAGACTAGTGTGATATGTGGGTGATACACTCCTTGTGTTTGTTAAATTGCCATGTTGGTAAATTATGTATCACATGTATTCTAACTTATTAATTTGATACATATCCAATGTATTGTAACTATATAAGTATATATTATTTGATGTGCATATACATATATACTTAGTTGTGAGTGTGTTGGATACTTATAATTGTGTATATATGTATCTTGTTGTAATATAACCTAGTGAGGAATATAGAGTGCCTGTGTGATTATTAGCTTGACTATTAGAGTATGTGGGCATTAGAGTATAGTATTGTAGGAGAATTGTACTTGTACTAGTCGTGGTTTAGGTGTAGGGCCTGTGTGGTGCTCAGTTGTGCACATAGGTGTGAACTGAACACAGTGTTCAGTTTTGGCCATATGTTACAGTCGGGTATTAACAAGGAAGAGAGCAACAGCAGCTAGGAGGGCGTCTGTGCCCTGGTGAGCAGATTAGGACCTACAGCAGTAGGGAACTGCTGTGTAGCAGTATAGATGTGGTCTGGTGAGGCCTGTGCAGGTGAGGTTAGCCTGCAGCAAGGTTTGGGGAGCCCTGTATGACCAAATGCAGCATCTGCAGCAATAGCCACTGTTGTCAGGTGACAACAGCAGCAGCAACAGGGCATCATATGCTCCACTAATTTGAAGGGCAGTAGCAGGTGTTCGAGCAGTACCTACAACAGCAGAGTGTAAGAGTGTAAGGTAAGGTTGTATGGGTATTAACAGTTGAAGTATGGAGCTATGAGTAAGGGGTTATGTGTGTGTGTGTGTGGCTTGTATTTTGAGTTAGCAGGTGGTGTATTTTCAGTCATAGGGGGGGAGCTCGAGTATCAGTTGCTAAGGTTGGTGTGGAGTGTGGTTTAACATGGTGGTGTAGGTGCTAGGATACCTATTAACAATTAGTATCCAAGTGTGAGGATGGTTCAAGTATCAGAAGTATTAGCATAGGTAATGGGTATCCTGTTGGCCTATGTTCTAGGTAGTGGTTATAGGTATAATTGTTAGTAAGGTATTATAACATATGGGGTATTGAACTAAGGTATTAGTAGATAATCTAATTTAAGTGTATACATGTATATAATATATGGCTCGTATCCTCAAGATACCAACCTAGAAAGTAGAAACCTAGTATAGAGTTGTATCATATAGATATGGACCTAAGATCATAGCTATGGATTCATACAACCTAGAAATAGCTAGTTTGACCCAGAGTTGACCTAGTTTGACTATTTTGACCTAAAAATGGCCTAAAAAATTATATTAGTGTATTTTTAACTTATCTCTCATTCATTACGCCCATTGACATGATATTTCATATATATAGGTCAGTGTGACACCAGTCCAGACACAGATTGGTATTGTCAGCTAAGGACCTCAGGCGAATACATTCTTTGACAGTTTCTCGTTTATGATATTTTCTATGTTTCTTGTATTTAGTGTAGATACCCTTGACTTCTTGACACGTGGTTACACGGATTGGTATTTCCCGGATCCCGTCATGAGATGTTATTCCCGGTAGTTCCTAGCGTATCATGTACATGCCATGTTGCTCTTGTACTTGTATGGACACTGATTCCTGGAGAGACTTGCTACCTCCTTGGGGAATTCCGTGCCGTAACGTGCGATGGTTGGATCCACTATACCAGTCGGGGGATGAGGAGTGTTAGTTAGAGATGTGATCAATACCCATT
Organism: Iris macrosiphon; assembly: GCA_036927795.1. Lineage (NCBI taxonomy): Eukaryota > Viridiplantae > Streptophyta > Magnoliopsida > Asparagales > Iridaceae > Iris > Iris macrosiphon. The sequence continues at coordinate 25,102,022 of JAYESA010000006.1, read as the reverse complement.
CTTATACAAGTATTCCTGTACAAGTTCCCAGTTAGTGTTAATCATACACTTCACGTATGATTAACCAGGCCATGATTCTTGTACAAGTTCCCAAGCTGGTCACATGTCGAAGTTAGTACTCACTTACTTTAGTTATACTTCCTGACTCTTGTATATGATGCTCATCTCTCTTGTACTATTTACAGCATTTCATATTCTGTATATTTTTTGCTCATGCTCTATTTATCTTGTATATTCTCTTTATTTACTGTCACATAGTCTTTATTATTTATTTGGAACTATTGTTAGAGGTGTGCTTCGCTCCAATCCTGACTGGATATATTTTTCAGATGATTTAGATGACTGGTATCCCACACATTATGGACCTCAGAACGTAGTGGGTGTAGAGTTAGAGACGGTGGCTCAGGAGGAGCCGGTACCAGAAGATGATCAGCTAGTTGCAGATATTTAGACTCTTGTATTGGTTATGTCGTAGTATAGACATTTTGACATGTATTATATTTGAGACTATTGTGCCAGTCTATTAGACTTGGATATGAGTTGTATTGTGACTGTAATTCATTTTTTTTCTATCCCATATCGTGCTACATCTTCCTCTAGTTTTATTGTGATTGAGTATTGATTATCATATTGTTCCTCCATTTGGAGTTGAGATATCATGACATGTACATATATATATATATATATATATATATATATATATATATATATATTATGTGAGATGTTTAGATAGTATTGTTGACCAAGACAGCGTTCTACCGCCGATGTTGCGGCGTAGGCTGGACGTACCCACGTTCTCGTACCCTTACACCGGGTACGGGTCGTGACAATGTTGTTGGTGTGGTGGTGTTTGGAGTCTTGTATGTGGCGGAAGGTGGTGGGTTAAAGACACCAGAATCGGTGCTCTAATACCATAAACAAAATTATGGAGAAATAGTTATATATATATATTGTAATAATTTATTTGTACAAGCTAGCTGTTTATATAGTATTGTAACAAAGCTATTCTAGGAATATTGTTATTCTAGGCATATTACAATTATACACAAATTAAATACTGATTGATTGCTTGATGATATGTGATCCATAATTTGCTCCATCACATGTGAATGCATATTGCCTTGTTTGATTTCTTTCCTTTAATACTCCAATCACATATGAATGCAGATTGCCTTGATTGATTGATTGATTTCCTTTAACAAATACCAACATGTAGGAACATATCTATGATGGAGAATAGATATATGATGCAATACTCTAGAAAAAAGAACCAAGAACAAAAAACATGCAGTCAATACTGAGAAAACAACGAGAGAACAACGAGAGCAATACAATTTATACGCATTGGAAAAATATCTTTTCTTTCCAATTGGATCATATCAATGACAACTGCAGAAAAGACAGTAGGACAAATGGCATACCACGAGGTAAAGTCTCTTCTATTGCATGATACACTTGCCTCAAATAGGAGATCAACAAATCACACTCTGCAGAAGCATGTAGGTCACCGACATTCTCTATACATACTTTTGCTGCCTGCATTAAAAAAATTACAAGAAACATAAAATGCAAAATAAAATAGAAATGCATACTAAGTGCATCCTATTTGGTCATAAGATAAAGAAATAGAATGCAGTAGCTCATAAGCTAAGTTGCCATAACAGAGTACTGAATCATCTTTAAAAGACAAACAAATGCAGGATGTCCTAGCCAATTAGTACAAGAGATAGGGGCTGAAAGGAAGGATTATGCCAATATCTACATTCGTTAAAAATGGAGGATGATTAACACGAAAGGGTGCCAAACTGTCACTCAAAGCGAACAGGAGATACCATAAAAATGGAACACTCAAATCTGCGAAAAAACTAAGTAATATGGGATAATTGGTTCATAAGGTAGACCTTCATGAATCGAGTGTGGACAGCCCACACAAAGATGACAAAGCAAGTTCTAAGATTTTACTGAGAGCAGTGTTAAAGGCAGTACTCGATGAAGTCCCATTTGTACAAAATGGTAGTGCCAACCACATTGCAATCCAATAACTTGACGTGACAACATGTACCAGGTAACTAATCTATAGATATATGTCTTAATTGGAACACAATAAAGTGGCAGGAAATAATCCACAAACCTGACAGATAGAATCAGACACAAAACTAACTGGCTAGATGCTAAGAATTATTTGAAGCTACTAAATCTAGTATAACCCCTTCAGAATATGATCGATCTCAACTCATTGGCAACTATGAGGGACATGAATATTTTTGTTCCATTAGGCTCTAATAAATTGTGGAAAGGATGTATAATAGTTTTCAAGTTGCTCTAATACCAAATGAAATTTAGAAGAAAAAGAAGAGATAAATGAGAGGGGGAGAAATAAGAGACTACAAGGGGTAGAACCCTAAGTTGCATCTTATATGCATTTATTTTTATTTTTATTTTCGAAGAAGGTAAAAATTTATTGAGTAGCACCAAAATGACAAAACTATAACCCAGTCCAGATTACAAAAAGTATCATCTGGGTCAAGGATTTCTATGTCAACTACTATGTTTCTTTGTACATCATATAATACTGAATGAAAGATCCTAAAAAAATACATCGATTACATTCATGTCATACATGCCAAAACACCGATCCAAAGATAAGCCGCAGTCGCTGATACCCTTATGTTCCCTTTCATTTATGCATTTTGACTTTATTCAACACCGAAGGTAGGTCTCTATGTTGCGTAGTAGGCAAGCCTAAATTTAGTGCATTAGGTGGTCCAGAAATCCCACGCAAACTCGCAGCCGAAGAAGAGGTGATTCCGGACTCATCCATATCACCACATAGACAGCACCACTTGTTCGCACAGGAAATCCCAAACAAGGTAAGCCGTCACGAGTAAGAAGCTTATTTCGAATCGTTTTATATAGACACAAGGAGGTCTTGACCAACGCCCCTTTAGTCCACACCACCTTCGCCCAGTCAACCTCCTCCGCGGTAGTTCTGATTTGGTTCAAGGTCGTCCGAAAGGAGAAGATGGCTTTCTTCATGTCTTCCCAAACCCAATAGTCCTTCATCCGGTCCCTATCAATCTTCATCGCACAGATATCTTCTGGTTAAGCTGCCTCAACCATACGATCCTGAAACTTCTACTCCCCATTCTGAATAAGACAGCTGACGGACTCAGTGGAAACCTTAAGTTCATATGTTTGCCATCCCTCTCTCAATCAAACTGGAGTGCTTGATCCAATGGTCAAGCCAAAGGCTTGTTTGATTTCTGGAGCAAATCACCCTGGTCAGCTTGGCTTTGGTCATGTTCCTCATAGTCATAAGCGATTTAACAGCTACCGAGAAGTTATTGCTTCTAGTCGTTCAGAAATCTCCCTTCGGAAAGTATCTCCCCCGGCCCCATTCCGCCCAAAGAGACTTATTATTTATAAATTTTCAGAATAGTTTGTAAAAAATTGTTTGTCTAAGCAACGTCAGATATCTAAGACCAACTCCTCCCTCTTTCTTAGGCATGCACAACTCCTCCCAACTGATGGCATGCATACCCCCTCCACAGAAAGTCAGTACACATACGTTCAATCTTCTTAATCGTGTCTTTGGGAAGCATAATAGCCTGCAGTCAATACATGGCTATAGCCGAGATGGCAGCTCTAATTAGTTCTATCCGTCCCCAAAAATACAAATTTTGAGCCTACCTCCCTCCAGTCTCGATTTCATATAGTTGAGAAGACCCTCGCAATCCGCATAGGTGGCAAGTTAATAGAGAGAGGAAGGCCCAAGTATTTAACTGGAAGTGTCCCCTCCGCAATGTCCGTCTTGGCAAGCCAAACCTCTCTGTGCCCACAGGTGCGATTCATGAACATCTGGCTTTTGTTCTTATTCATCTACAAACTCGACCACATTTCCAAAGAGTCAAATATGCCCTTGAGCGTATCAAAAGATCTGTTGGAAGGCTCTACGAACACTAAAAGATCGTCTGCATAGATAAAGTTTGAGACCACTGGGATCGTCTTCCTAAACAGTAGAGCAATGAGCTCATCCATAACACGTGAGGAGCTCCATCACAATCGCAAGCAGATAAGGGGAGAGAGAGTCACCTTGTCTCAGGCCTCTAGAGCTTTATAAGAACCCCTTCGGCTGCCCCGAACAAGGATGGAGAAAGAGGGAGGTGTGTCCACCGATCATTTGTCAACTCTCATGCAAAGCATAATGTGGCACAGGAAGTCGCGATTCACCATATCATAAGCTTTTCTGAGATCCAGCTTCAAGCAGGCTTTGTTTTCCCTATTTATTAAAGTCCCTCACAAGCTTGTGTGCAAGCAAGCAGTTCTTCGAAATAGAGCGTCCCTTAATAAAAGCTGCTTGATTATGAGATATATGCGTGTGCTTAACTTCCCTCATCCTATCGCATATCAGGTGGGTGATGATCTAGTACAAGAAATCGCAGCACGCAATCGGTCTAAAGTCTCCCATCGAGGTAGCTACCTTCGCCTATGAAATCAATATCACAAAAGTATGGTTAAGCTCCTTAAGCAGCTTACCAGAGTCGAAGAACTCCCTTACCGCGTCCAGGACATCCAGCTTGAGCATATCCTAGTGTTTCTTGAAGAAGGCGACTCCAAAACTGTGACGACCCGCACCCTGATATTCGGGCACGAGTACGTGGTTACGTCCAGCCTACGCCGCAGAATCGACGGTAGAACGCTGTCTGGGTCATTTCTAACTATCTAACATCTCAACAATATAATATGGTACCTGTCAATCATCTCAACTCCAAACGAGGAGCAATATGATATCTCACAAATATATCAATCTCAATCACAAAACAAACTAAGGAGGAAATAATGCACGAATGGAAAATAGCGAAGGGAAGATAGATACAATCCACAATATAAAAATAATAGTACATCTGTGAATCTCCTCAAAAATAATAGTCTAATACAAAAATCACTAACAAAACTAGACCTCCTCGGTCACTGGTACTATGTCCTCTGGCTCTAGGGGAGTGCCCTCTAAAGTCTCACCCTCCTGAGGTCCGTAATGTGTGGGACACAGCTCCTCTAGCCAATCATCTGGAAAAATATATCCAGTCAGGATTGGAGCGAAGTACATACCTCTAAAAGCAGTTCCAATAACATAATCGAGCATATATAACAAGCAATAGAAAAATGATACAAGATACACAAGTAGAAAGAATATACTGTACAAGTGAACAGGCAATAGGCATAATAAAGCTGGAAGTAATACAAGAATAACTGCAAGTAGAGAACAAGAAATACTAACTATGTGTTTTAGAGTGCGAGTTCGTTATGTGATCGGTTTAGGTTGCACATGAGGTATATAGGTAACTCCATTATACGTGAGGTATATAATCGACATGCACATGAGATCAAGAGGGCTTTGATCACATAACCAACTCCTACTCCCCCTCCCCAACCAATACTCATGGATCCAATCACGACACGTTACGTACATGATCACGATAGTCACACTAGCACACGAAATAGTGGATGCACAAGAAGCACACGAAAGTCAATACCCGATGCACACGATGAAATACATGTCATTAGGTACCCGTTACACACGGTAGGGGATAACACCTCCTGACGGGATCCATATAGCACCAGTCCGTGAAATCACTGTGTCGGGAAATCAATGTATACTAATCAAGAACATGCATATATACAATATTATGAATTGAAAACAAACAGAGAAATGTACTCGCCTGAAGTCCTGAGCAAAGTGTGTCTCTCGATGCCCAAGCTGGTGTCTCACAACCTATATATGGTATGTTACATCAATACAAGGTTCAATGATGAAAAATAAATGAAGTTGATGCAATTCTAGGTTGATACGCCGTTTCTAGGTCAAACCAGTGCATTCTAGGTTGCAAGAGTCTAATGCTAAGTCACTAAGTCAATATACTATGAAGCTATGCTATACTAGCTAAGCTAACACACCACGGTGCAATCAAGAAGCCGTATCCTAAGATACGCAGATTTTCTAATATGAAAAATAGGTTTATATATATATACATAAGTCATATATAATAATAATATCTCAAGGCAATTTAATTATGATACCTTAGCCTTGTGCCAATGCGTATCGCAATTACCCTGATACCCTGTCTCAAAATCTTGGGTATCGACCCATACCTTGGTGATACCTTGGTACCTCAAGGCAACTCAACTAAGAAGTACATAACCAAGCTAAAGCTAGCTGAACTATACTTATCTCTAACTATTGACCAACAGTTACTTATACTACAACATAGATACACTACTTATATATATAGCAATAGTACCCATAACTATAAACTTAATCCAATAATTCTATATAGCTAAAGGCAAATCCTAATTAAACCACATGCGACTAATAGCCATTTAATACTATAACTAGTAACTTATTATCTATATACTGTCAATGCATCTACACTATAATATACTTATATAAACTAACAGTCAACTAACCACCAATACAAGTATATAACACATACCTATATATAAGTGACTACATCTAATATTTAACTATAACTCAAGTATTAACTAAACCATTATCAGTTAAACCATTGACTGAAACCCAACCAAACCATCTAAACACTAACAGAACATAACTAACTACTCATACAACCTTGGTTATTAACTGAAACAAAACTGCTAACTATCCTAGCAGAAAATCGAACACAGGGAGGAATGAACTGTTCAGTCATCTGAAATCCTGTACAGTGCCTTCAGTGATCAAATTTCAGTTCAGATGTTTCAGTTGATTTCAGGTCTTCAGTTGAGGTATCTGTACTGCCTTCACTGCAGTTCAGTGAGTATCTGTCTTCACTGCAGACTGCAGTTCAGTGAGTATCTCACTGAGTCTTCAGCAATCTAACTTCAGTTGAGTCTTCTTCTAATCTTCGGTCCTTCATTTTCAGTTGATTTCAGGTGATCTTCAGTCTGCAGGCAGTGAGTCTCAGTTCTTCAGGTGATCTCAGGTAGAAGTCTTCAGTCTGCAGGTAGAAGTCTTCAGTCTGCGTTCAGTCTGTGTTCAAAGCTGTTGTGTTCCTCTGCAGGTAGCTGTGTTCCAGTTTGCTGTGTTCCAGGTTGCTGTGTTCCAGTCTGCAGGTAGTGCACTAGTGAGCTCGAGCAGCTCAGCTCTGCCCTTGTGCAGAAATCCTCTCTATGCACACTGATGTATCCCTTCGCAGTAGGCACACTGGTACTGAGGCATCTCTCTGCATGCTGTTCAATGTACACAGGAATTTGCTGTGCTGCAGATACCTTGCTCGATCACTCCCACTTACTAGCTCACACACTCTCCACATAAAACACATACACTTACACACCTAAGTATAAATGCATACACATAATATAGCTATCCACGTATAAATACATATATTCCTCTATACCTCTCAATCTATATGCAAAACACTATATATACATATATACCAATACATACAAATCACTAGCTATAAATGTATATACATATTCTCACATATATAAATGTATCAATATATATATATATACGACTACATACTCTATTAAGTATACATATAGGCACACACATATACATAAACTCAAACTATACTATTTCATAATCTATATAATGTATAGATAGCATATACATATATAATTACATATGCATGTATAGTGAAATGAGCCAAAACACAAATACATGGAGTGCACCGCACCCGTATCACACTTTTCTATGATACGCTTGCGATACGGTCCCTAACTCACAACCAAACGTATCCCGGAGGACACGTACAAGTCCAATACGTAGTTTATGATCAATACATATAGAAATTAGAGTGTATACGTGTCCGTGTCACCATATGATATGCACATGGCCCCGTGTCGGAGGAAAACTCCCAAAATCGACCGTTTCGTCAAATTGACGAGATTCGGCCCACACGTATCCAATTGTGGACACGACACAAGCTACAAACAAACAATCAATGGTCAATTAGATCTATTAGATCCATTGACAAGCACTACATGTGCCAATCTCGGAATTCTCCCAAAATTGGCACTAAACATGGTCATAACTTCCACCGTAGGTCTCCAAATGATTCCAAATCAAATCCTATAGGTAACCTATGCATGTGGGATGGTTTCTCATGGTAAAATCTCAGATCTATAGTCTATAGGAAGGGAAAAAACTGATTTGTACCTATTGGGAGATGGATTCCCAATGAAAAGGTCCCAAATGACAAGTTGCTCCTCTCCTTGTAGATCTTGGCCTCTTCCTCCTTGTTCCTTGCTCCTTGCTTGTAGATCCTTGATGTAGAGGCTTCAATGATGAATTTAGAAAGAGATTTGAAGAGAATTGATGGAGAATTGATGGAGAATTGGAGGAAAAATGGAAGGGAAAAAACTAGATCTAGAATTTTGGGGAAGAATTAAAATGAGAGCACTCTCTCTCCTCTCAATTATGGCTGGTCATAAACCCCTCCCCAAGCAATGTACAAAGTCACAAATATCCCTTGGGGCCTCTCATGAAGAAATAATTAGGGAGGGGAGGTTCTAGTCTAATGGTTTCCCTAATTAATCATGTTTCTTAATCCATGGGCCTAATTCATGGGCTCAACTTAGACTAGTCCAAAAGTTTGTTCATGTCCTCTAATTAAATGGTTAGGTCCACTACACAAGTCCAAAATAAGTCTACACTAGCAATAATTATTAATAAAATAAATAAATCAGTCATGCACAATTATTAATTATAATAATCCTAAAATAATTAATATCCATGATAATTACCAAACTACCCTTAGATGGAAATGTGAGGGTGACAAACCTACCAACCTTAGAAAAATTTCGTCCTCGAAATTAAGGAAGAAACTATCTACCAAAACAAACAATATAATGCAAGAAGGAATTATACCTCACGGCTCGAAAAGATACGGATATCGCTCGCGCATCTCGGCCTCTCGCTCCCAGGTACTCTCTCCTGGCGAGTGATGCCTCCACGCGACACACACCAAAGGAATTGTATGGTTTCTCAGCATCTTCTCTCTCCGATCCAGAATCTCCACTGGCTGCTCTGGATAGCTGAGAGTAGGGCCCACCTCTATCTCCGAATGATCCAACACATGACTGGGATCTGCCACGTACCGTCTCAACTGTGACACGTGAAACACGTTGTGCACTCCTTCCAATGCAGGTGGTAAGTCTAGTCTGTAAGCGACTGCACCGACCCTCTTAAGAATGCTGAAAGGACCGATGAATCGCGGACTAAGCTTGCCGCCTCCACCGAAACGAATCGTGCCACGTGTCGGAGAAATCCTCAAGAAAACCAGACCGCCAACCTAGCACGAAGCACAAACTTAGCACTCTAACAAGCAACAATCAAACACAAACAAAACAAAACTAAAGCTATACCTCAAACTCCAGAGGTCTCCGGTGGCTATCGGCCCAATGTCGTTGCCTGTCCTGCGCCACTTGAAGTCTGTCTCTGATAAGTTTCACCTTCTCTGCTGCATCCACTACCATCTCTGGTCCCAATAAAGCCCTGTCACCAACATCATCCCAGGACAACGGAGTGCGGCACCTTCGTCCATACAACGCCTCGAATGGTGACATCTCGATGCTGGCTTGGTAGCTGTTGTTGTATGAAAACTCTACCAAGTGAAGGTGATCCTCCCAAGAACCTCCAAGATCCAAAACACAGGTGTGTAGCATGTCCTCGAAAGTCTGAATAGTCCTCTCCGACTGTCCGTCCGTCTGAGGGTGATAAGCGGTACTGAACTTGAGCTGAGTGCCCAAGCTAGCCTGCAAACTACTCCAGAAATGGGACGTGAAGCGGCTATCCCGATCCGAGACAATGCTCACTGGAACACCGTGCAATCTGACAATCTGGTGCACATACATCTCCGCAAGTCTCTCCGTAGATGTACCCACTTTAAATGGCAGAAAGTAGGCTGATTTGGTCAACCTGTCCATGATGACCCAAATCGCATCCTTGCCTCCTGGAGAACGCGGAAGCCCCGATACAAAATCCATCGTAACATGCTCCCATTTCCACTCCGAAATGGACAGAGGCTGAAGTAATCCTCCTGGTCTCTGTCTCTCCGTCTTGACCTGCTGGCAAACTAAGCATCTGGACACGAAGCTAGCTACCTCTCGCTTCATGCCATACCACCATACATGCTCCCTCATGTCTCTATACATCTTGTTGGCACCGGGATGCATAGAGTATTGGGAACGATGCGCCTCCTGCATAATCTCCTCGCGTAATGCTCCCTTCGGTACGCACAACCTGGTACCGTGTCGCAATGATCCATCATCTGCGACGGTAAAGTCCTCTGCCAGCCCGACCTGAACCTGTGCTCTGATGCTCCTCAATTTCAGGTCGGGCTGGCAGAGGACTTTATCGTCGCAGATGATGGATCGTTGCGACACAGTACCAGGTTGTGCGTACTGAGAGAAGCTTTGCACGAGGAGATTATGCAGGAGACGCATCGTTCCCAATACTCTATGCATCCCGGTGCCAACAAGATGTATAGAGACATGAGGGAGCATGTATGGTGGTATGGCATGAAGCAGGAGGTAGCTAGCTTCGTGTCCAGATGCTTAGTTTGTCAGCAGGTCAAGGTGGAGAGACAGAGACCAGGAGGGTTGCTTCAGTCTTTGCCCATTCCGGAGTGAAAATGGGAACATGTAACCATGAATTTTGTATCGGGACTTCCGCGTTCTCCAGGAGGCAAGGATGCGATTTGGGTCATCATGGACAGGTTGACCAAATCAGCCCACTTTCTGCCATTTAAAGTAGGTACATCTACGGAGAGACTTGCGGAGATGTATGTGCGCCAGATTTTCAGATTGTACGGCGTTCCGATAAGCATTGTCTCGGATCGGGATAGCCGCTTCACGTCCCATTTCTGGAGGAGTTTGCAGACTAGCTTGGGCACTCATCTCAAGTTCAGTACCGCCTATCACCCTCAGACGGACGGACAGTCGAAGAGGACTATTCAAACTCTTGAGGACATGCGCACCTGTGTTTTGGATCTTGGAGGTTCTTGGGAAGATCACCTTCACTTGGTAGAGTTTTCATACAACAACACCTACCAAGCCAGCATCGAGATGTCACCATTCGAGGCGTTGTATGGATGGAGATGCCGCACTCCGTTGTCCTGGGAGCTTTATTGGGACCAGAGATGGTAGTAGATACAGCAGAGAAGGTGAAGCTTATCAGGGACAGACTTCGAGTGGCGCAGGACAGACAGCGGCATTGGGCCGATAGCCACCGGGGACCTTTGGAGTTTGAGGTATAGCTTTAGTTTTGTCTTGCTTGTGTTTGATTGTTGCTTGTTAGAGTCCTAAGGTTGTGTTTCGTGCTAGGTTGGCGGTCTGATTTTCTTGAGGATTTCTCCGACACGTGGCATGATTCGTTTCGGTGGAGGCGGCAAGCTTAGTCCGCGATTCATCGGTCCTTTCAGTATTCTTGAGAAGGTCGGTGCAGTCGTTTACAGACTAGACTTACCACCTGCATTGGAGGGAGTGCACAACGTGTTTCACGTGTCGCAGTTGAGACGGTACGTGGCAGATCCCAGTCATGTGTTGGATCATTCGGAGATAGAGGTGGGCCCTACTCTCAGTTATCCAAAGCAGCCAGTGGAGATTCTGGATCGGAGGAAGAAGGTGCTGAGGAACCAGACGATTCCTTTGGTGCGCGTCGCGTGGAGGCATCACTCGCCAGGAGAGAGTACCTGAGAGCGAGAGACCGAGATACATGAGCAATATCCGTATCTGTTCGAGCCGTGAGGTATAATTCTTTCTTGCATTGTATTGTTTGTTTTGGTAGATAGTTTCTTCCTTAATTTCGAGGACAAAATTTTTCTAAGGTGGGTAGATTTATCACCCCCACATTTTCATCCAAGGGTAGTTTGGTAATTGTCAATGGGTATTAATTATTTTAGGATTATTTATAATTAATATTGTGCATTGCATGATTTATTTATTTATTGTATTATTATTTGTTGCTAGTGTAGATTTATTTTTAGACTTGTGTAGTGGACTTAACCATTTATTTAGAAAGCATGAACCAAACATTTAGACTAGTCTAAGTTGGGCGCATGAATTAGGTCCATGGATTAGGAGGCTTAATTAATTATTGAAACCATTAGACTAGAACCCTCCCTCCCTAATTAAATTCTTCATGAGAGGCCCCAAGGGGTATTTGTGACTTTTCACATTGCATGGAGGGTGTATATAGGTCGGCCACCCCTTGGAGGAGAGAGAAAATTATTTCATTCATTCCAATTTTTCAAATTCTAGATCTACAATTTCCCTCTCCAAATTTTCTCCATTCCCTCATCAATTCTCCACCAATTATTCACCAATCACCTTCTAAATTCATCATTGAGATTGCTACACCAAGGATCTACAAGAAGGAAGCAAGGAGCAAGGAGGAGGAGGCCAAGATCTATAAGAAGATGAGCTACTTGGCAATTGGGGACTTTTCATTGGGAATCCATCTTCCAATAGGTACAATTCAGTTTTTTCCCTTCTAATAGACTCTAGATCTGAGATTTTACCACGAGAAACCAACCCACATGCATAGGCTACCCATAGGATTTGATTTTTGGTCAATTGGAGACCTACGGTGGAAGTTATGACCAATTTGGTGCCAATTTTGGGAAAATTTCGAGATTGGCACATGTAGTGCTTGTCAATTGATCTAATAGGTCTAATTGACACTTGATTGTTTGTTTGTGACTAGTGTCGTGTCCACAATTGGATAAGTGTAGGCCGTATCTCGTCAATTTGACGAAACGGGTTAATTTTGGGGGTTTCCTCCGACACGGGGCCTTGTGCATATCATATTGTGACACGGACACGTAGACACTCTAATTACTATACGTATTGTTCATAATTTATGTATTAGACTTGTACGTGTCCTCCGGGATGCGTTTGGTTGTGTGTTGGAGCCGTATCGCAAGCGTATCATAGAGAGTATGATACGGGTGCGATGCGCTCCATCTGTTTGTTGTTTGGCTTATTTTACTATACGTACATATGTAATTATATATGTATATACTATCTATGTATTATATGGAGTATATAATAGAGAAATTTGGGTTTATGTACATACGTATGTCTATGTGTGTATATATGAGAGTATCAAGATATATATATAGGTGAGTGATTCATGTGTTGGTGTATGGAGAAGGATGTATAGGTATACTTAGATGTATTCCAGTTATGTATCTCTATGTGTTTGTGTGTGTGTGTGTGTGTGTGTGTGTGTGTGTGTGTGTATATATATATATATATAGGTTTGTGTGTGTATATATATGTGTTGGCTTATAGGTTTATATATATTATGTGGTGTTACATATGTAGTGATATACTTATGAGAGTAGTGTATGTAGTTATGTGTAATTATAAGTATAGCTATATATTCATAGCCGTGTCAGTGTTTGTATGTGTTAAGTGCTATTGTTTGTGTGTCTGTGTACTCGAGTGAGTGAAGGGGGGGACTTGGCACACAGGTGCAACCATCAGTCACTGTGTGCCGCGCACGTTGGTATGAAGAGAGCAGCTGCAGCAGAGTTCTCCACGAGAGAACAACAGTTGCAGCAGGTATGAAGAGAACAGAGGCAGTTCTCCACGAGAGAACAACAGCTGCAGCAGGTATGAAGAGAACAGCAGCTGCAGCAGAGGCTCGGTTTGGAGGAGCAACAGCCAGCAGTTGGATTCCTCACTGTGCAAAATTGCACACTGTTTCAGTACACAGGAAAACAGCAACCTGTTTCAGTACACAGGATTTCAGCAACATGTTTCAGTATTTTCAGTTAAGTATCAATTTGGGGTACCTAGAGGTAGGTAGGTAGTCGTTCATTGGTTAGTAATATGGAGTATAGTTAGTTTAGTTGTTAGTGTTGTACCTTGTCTATATAGATATAGTTAACGATAGGTATATGTGATTTAAGTATATATGTAGTAGTTGGTATACGCTTTAGCTATATATATCTATCTATGTGTATAATTATTGGTTAAGTATATGGGTTATGGGTACTATTGCTATATATATATATATATGAGTAGTTGTATCTATGTATGTGGTATAATTATTTGTTGGTCAATAGTTAGATATAAGTATAGTTTAGCTAGCATTAGCTTGGTTATGTATTCTTAGTTGAGTTGCCTTGGGATACCAAGGTATTCCCAAGGTAATGGGCCGATACCCAAGGTATTGAGCTTGGGTAACAAGGTAGTTGCGATACGCATTGGTGCAAGGCCAAGGTATCCTAATTATATTGTTTGAGATATTATCATAATATTTGACTTATATATATACATAAAAACATATTTTTCATATTAGAAAACTTGCATATCTTAGGATACGGCTCTTTGAATGCATTGTTGTGTGTTAGCTTAGCTAGCATAGCATAGTTTCATAGTATGTCGACTTAGTGACTTAGCTTTAGACTCTTACAACCTATAATTCACTGGTTTGACTTAGAAATGGCGTATTGACCTAGAATTGCATCAGTTTCACTTATTTTCATTATTGAACCTTGTATTGATGCAGCATACTATATATAGGTTGTGAGACACCAGCTTGGGCATCGAGAGACACTTTGCTCAGGACTTCAGGCGAGTACATTTCTCTGATTGTTTTTAATTCATAATATTGTATATATGCATGTTCTAGAATTGTATACATTGATCCCGACACAGTGATTTCACGGACTGGTGCTATATGGATCCCGTCAGGAGGTGTTATCCCCTACCGTGTTCAACGGGTACCCAGTCACATGTATTTCATCGTGTGCATCGGGTATTGACTTTCATGTACTTCTTGTGCATCTACTATTTCGTGTGCTAGTGTGACTATATCGTGATCATGTACGTAACGTGTCGTGATTGGATCCATGAGTATTGGTTGGGGGGGAGTAGGAGTTGGTTATGTGATCAAAGCTCTATTGATCTCATGTGCATGTCGATTATACAGCTCACGTATAATGGAGTTACCTTATACCTCATGTGCAACCTAAGCCGATCACATAACGAACTTGCACTCTAAATCACGTAGTTAGTATTCTTGTTCTCTACTTGCAGTTATTTCTCGTACTTACTTTCCAGTTCTTATTGTGCTTATTGTTTGTTCTCCCTGTATTGTATATTCTTACTACTTGTGCATCTTGTATCTTTTTCTATTGCTGTTATATATGCTTGATTATGTATTTGAAACTGCTTTCAGAGGTATGTACTTTGCTCCAATCCTGACTGGATATATTTTTCAGATGATTGGCTAGAGGAGCTGTGTCCCACGTTTTACGGCCCACAGGAGGGTGAGACTTTAGAGGATACTTCCCTAGAGCCAGAGGACAAAGTACCAGTGACCGAGGAGGTTTAGTTGTTTGGTTATTCTTGTATTAGACTATTCTTTGTTGAGATTCATAGATGTACTATTATTTCATATTGTGGATTGTATCTTTCTTTCCTTCGCTATTCCATTCGTGCATTATTCTTCCTTAGTTTGTTTTGTGATTGAGATTTGATATACTTGTGAGATACCATATTGTTCCTCCGTTTGGAGTTGAGATGACTGACAGGTACCATATTATATTGTTGAGATGTTAGATAGTTAGAAATGACCCAAACAGCGTTCTACCGCCGATTCTGCGGCATAGGCTGGGCGTAACCACGTACTCGTGCCCGAATATCCGGGTGCGGGTAGTGACACCGAAGCTCCTACAAGATCGACAGCATGGCAAAACCCATTTAAACTCAACTTTCTGAAAAATTATGTCCCATGTCGGAAGCTCAATCTCCAATTTGTCAGGCAGCGTGTCTCCCACATTGATTTCGACAAACACCCTCGAAATGTCAACCGTTTCCTCCTAGTCGTAGAGTTACAAGTGTGTAAGGGCTTTCCAACGGCATTGGCCATCTTTCCAACGGCATTGGCCATCTTCATAATAGCCAGAATACTCCAAAGTTTAGGAGAGAGTCACGGTAGTCTAATCCAGATAGGTACAGTAGCTCCTAAATGCCATATGGTCGTGTTCAAGTTCCCACGGAAGGGTTTTCCTTTCCACCTCTCGACGTTGGTCGAACCATCCTCAATAACCCTATCAACAGCGGTCGGGATAGGCACATGGGAGGAGGGAGAAGGAACCTTGGTCTCGCAAGTAGAGGAGAAGGGGGCGGAAGATAGAAGGGCATCAGGGATCGGGGTGATGGGAGGGGACTCTCCAGGGTTTTTAGGTTTCATCTTTTTTTATATTAATAAATGATAATAAATACACTCACAACTACTTGATACGAAAATAATACTGACTTATGACTCTAACAATACTAGTATACATGCACGTGCGTTGCAAATATTTCATGCTACTTAAGAAGACCAAACAATAGTCTTTTAATTTTTTTAATCAGTGCAAAGACTCTTAATATTTTACTACCTAGGAAGAGCAAACAATTCCCTTAATTTTTTTGAAAATACGTAATTACTTAACTATCCATGTCATATTTAATAAAGAATTTTAATTAGTAAACACAGATAATAACATTTATGGAATAAAAACTATTACGGTGAAGCTTCAATTTTTTTTTTTATTATATACTAGTAATTGTGCACGTGCTTTGCACGTACATTTTATGCTAATTTATTTGTATAGTAAATGTTTTTTAGAAAAAAATTATTTTATATTTACAATTATTTGAAAAAAAAAATTATATTTACCAACTTTTAATATGCTCTTTTTTTTCTTTTTTTTTCAAAGTAAATGTTTGCAATGAAAAAAAAAATGGGAAAAATTTTCTCTTTTTTTTAAGAAAATAAGATATTTGTAAATAATTGGTATTAATACCATTATAATTTTATAACATAAAAAAAAAAATTAATAGTGTAAAGAAACATAATAATGGATACTAAGTATTTATAATGATAGTAGGTATTAATGATGGTAGTGGATATTAAGGATGATTGGATTATAATTATGATTGCACCCTTAATTATATTTTCAAACTAATTAAATAATATAGGTTAAGGGCATTTTAGGAATATTGAAAGTTTTGCGGTGAAACCTTTCAAGTTTTCATATAATATATATATATATATATATATATATATATATATATATATGCACACTATGATCACCTCGCTTGCACAAATAAGGCCAAGATGTTCTAGGCAAAACAAAATCTTCGCATCAAAACTGGCCAAATTCTGTCTGCACGTGATCAACATATCAGTAGTGTCTTCGAATTGGTTAGATGGTGATTCTTGCAAAACAGCCAGAGAAGCATCTGTCTGTTGAAGAAGAAGAAAAACAACTATTCAAACAAGGATACATATGCGAAGAAAATATTGGGAAGCAAAAATTAAACTTCTGAAACCTCTGAGAATATAGATTCCAACTTATTCTTCAAAAAGTCATATTGGAAAGTGTTCTGGTTATAGTATATGTGCATCTGTCTAGCAGAAGGTGCATGCATCTCCACTTCAGCACTATTCTTTATCATATACATCTGAAACAGCAAGTACATGAAACATTAAAATTTTAGTGTACGATTCATCATATTTGCAAAATAAACAATGATGATTGAAATTACACAAGTATACAAATAACAGTTCTTAAGGCAGAGTTAACGGTTTTGTTGCTATAAGATAACCTTTGAATCCAAGATGCTTTGGAGTTCACATATTTGCCCTTCGCAATCTTTGACAGACGACACACCTGAAGAAGAATATAAGAAAAAGATAATGAACAAAAGAAAGAATAACCAGTAAACTCCCAAACCAGCACATGGAAAAAGTAATCCAGGAAACAGACAGATCTCCAGTATTTGTTGATAATGTACGCTAGTCTTGTGCAATCCAGAAGGATCTATGTTGATATGGTATGTCGGGTGTCATATTTAAGTATAGTATAAGCACATGGGAATATCCTGAGGACATATTTGGGATGCCAGAATATGTCACAGGATATTCCATTATGAGATTATTGTCATAATGATTGAGATCATTGTATTAATGACTGTAAGGCTATATAATGCCAATGAGACAATCAATAAAATAATCAACTAATTTCAACATGGTATCAGAGCCAAGTTTTCACAAACCTTAGCCGTCACCAAGCTTCCACAAACCCACAGGAGGATTTCCTAGATCTCCTCCACCGAACTCTTCCACGCCCTCCCCCCTTCTTCCCTTCTCCGCCCTTCGCAGGCCGCCCTTCGCTGTTGCTGCCCCGTCCCGCTACTGCTGCGGCTACTACTGCTGCTGCGACTGCTGCTGCGACGGTGGCTGTGACATGCGTGTTGCCGCCTCCTCCGTACCAGCACGAGACAGCGCCTAATAGGGATGCCTAGATCTGAAAAAAGGGGGGACATGTTCGGATCTAGGAGCGAACGACGAGGACGAGCGTAAGTCGTGGAGCGGACGTGACGTGATTAGATAGACGACGCATCGATGGAGGAGATCATCAAGAAGCTAGATTCTGCAGAGGTGGCGACGTTGATGAAGTTGTTTACGATGTCGGCTGGTGAAAACACGACACGAACGTCGCCGGAGTTGAAGCTTCCCTCCATCGATCTGAAATTAGATGGACCAGCCACCTATCTGAGTTGGTCACGGCGGGTGAGAAGAACCCTCGCAGGAAAAAACATGGAGGGGTTCCTGACGGGCGAGACGACAGAGCCGGACGAGAGCTCGACAGGATGCGATGAGTGGAAGTCCACTCATATGGTGATCTACATCTGGCTTCTCAACTCCTTAGTCCAGTCTATTGCCGCCACAGTAGACGGTATTGAGATGGTGAAAGATGTGTGGGAGAAGTTGAGAAGGACCTATGATGGTGTAGGGAACAACTTACGGGTCTTCCAGATAAAGGGGGAGATTGATGACACCGTACAGGGAGAGAAGACGTGAAGGAGTATGCCACGGAGTTGGAGCGTCTGTGGTTGGATTATGATCACTCCTCAGATCGGGCGAGCTGCGGGGACCCTAAGTGTAAGGAGAGACAGATGTGTCTGCAGGAGAGGACGATGAAGTTCCTCAAAGGGCTGACTGCAGCTTTCGCACAGAGGACGGCCCTACTTCTAGCCCAACCAAAGATCCCTAGCCTTGAGGAGGCTATCTCAGCCATGATCCAGGAGGAGACACGCATCAGGCTGCAAGCCGGGACAGGTGGTCCCCCCGAAGCAAAGTCAGCACTAGCGATCACCAGCTCAGGAAACACAGGATCTAAGGGAGAGCCCTGACAGCCTAACCGGCAGTGCTACAACTGTGGAAAGATGGGTCATCATCGGTATGCTTGTACCAAACCACCTAGGGAGGGAGATTCAGGTGGTGGGCGAGGACCGTTCGGCGGACGAGGATATAATGGAGGACGTGGCCGTGGTCGAGGGGGTAGACGAGGCGGCCGAGGAGGTTATCGGGCGAACCTCCTGATATCAGAAGGGAACGGAGAAGCTGATGGCACATTTACTGTGGAGGACCAGGCACTAGGAGACATGAGTAGAACAGAGGAGGTGTCCACCTCATTCTTTGTTAGGGGAAACGCTGCCATGTATGCACATCCATCAGAAGGTACTGACGAATCACTTGCCCTTGCGTCTATCTCTTCCCTTAAATCATCAGACTGGATTATCGACTCGGGAGCATCTCGGCATGTAACGGGAAATGCTAGTGAGTTTTCTTCCTACACTCACCTAGCATCAGCAGACAACATTCAGACAGCTGATGGCACTTTCCAGCCAGTGGTCGGTAAGGGTACTGTTAATTGTACAGGTTTAGTAAGATTATCCAATGTTTTACATGCTCCATCATTTTCAGTCAGTCTCTTGTCCATTAGTTCTATAATCCTCCAACTTAAATGCATTGTTTCTTTTGATATTCCTAAGGTGACCTTCCAGGAGAAAGGGACAGGACGAAGACTTGGGACTGGCACTTGGCATGAGGGACTGTGGTACCTAGATCGAGAAGGACTGGACTCAGCATTGGTATCTATGGCAGAGAAGGCTGGCATGGAAGGACTGCAGCAGAGGACTGAGGATACCTTGATACTCCATCATCGGAGGATGGGACATTCTTCCTTTGATACTCTAAGTAAGTTGTATCCAGAGATTTATGCAAAAACAAATAAAGAGAAATTAGTATGTGATGCGTGCGAATTAGAAAAACTTACTAGGAGCTCATATGTTGGCACGGGTCATAGGAGCACTTTTGCTTTTGAGGTAGTACATTCTGATGTCTAGGATCCATGTGCTACTAACACTATGAATGGTTATAAGTACTTTGTTTCTTTCATTGAGTGTGCCTCTCGTGTTACCTGGTTATATTTGATGAAAAATAAGAATGATGTACCTGCTTGTTTTCGGGATTTCCATAAGCATGTCCAGACTCAGTACAAAGCAGTTGTGAAGGTACTGAGGTCTGACAATGGAACGGAGTATACCAACAGGACGCTTGCAGAATACCTGTCAGCACACGGAATACAGCATCAGACCACTTGTGCATACACACCAGCACAAAATAGAGTTGCAGAAAGGAAAAACAGACACCTTCTGGAGGTCGCAAGAAGTATGATGATCGACATGAATGTCCCACAGAGTCTGTGGGGACATGCAGTGTTGACAGCAGCTCAACTCATCAACAGGATGCCCTCGAAGGTCCTCGGATGGAAGTCCCCATGTGAGGTATTACAAGGCAATAATAGTGGGATACTCCCACTGAAGGTGTTTGGGTGTGTGTGTTTTGTGAAGGACAACAGGCCATCAGTTGGGAAACTTGACCCTAGAGCGGTCAAATGCATCTTCGTAGGCTACTCGGCGACCCAGAAGGGGTATGTGTGCTGGAGTCCAGTAGAGAACAAGAAGTTTGTCAGTATGGATGTCCACTTTCGGGAGCATGAGCCATACTACCGCCAGAACGGAACTTCACACAACACGCCTAATACTGCCAGTATTAGGCGAGAGGGGGAGATGGAGAACTTGGTGGTAACCGATTTAGAAGTTTGGCATGGAGGCACGGAGAAGGGACAAGAAGGTGAAGGTGTTAGGCCTACGGCTCAGGGAGAGTTACTTACCTACAGCAGGAGAGAGAAGCAAACTGCAGGACCAGTACCGACAGTGTCAGTGCCAAGTCCCTTGCCTGCGTTCGTCCCAACTCCTGAGGCACCGACACCAACCCCCCTTCAGGTGATACCCCCTCCTTCACAAGATATCATTCCTCCTACTTCTACTCCTCCCACACCACTATCTGTACGGAGGACCACTCGCAGCAATGCAGGAAATCCTCCAAACAGATATGGTTGGGATATTGCTCAGTTTGTTTCTTATGACCATATCCCTTCTTCTCATGGAACATTTATAGCATCTTTGGATAGTATTACTGTACCTAACAATTGTCATGTTGCCAAGAACGATCCAAAGTGGAAAGCGGTAATGCACGAGGAGTTGGGAGCTCTGGAGAAGAACCACACTTGGGAGCTTGTGAGACTGCCAGAGGGGAAGAGAGCAGTTGGATGCAAGTGGGTCTTTACCGTGAAGCAGAACCCAGATAGACAGGTTGAGTGCTACAAAGCTCGACTAGTAGCCAAAAGATACAGTCAGACGTACGGCATCGACTATGACGAGACCTTTGCACCAGTTGCAAAGATGAGCACTGTCAGGACTCTGATTTCTCTGGCAGCGAATGGTGGATGGAAGCTACACCAACTGGATGTGAAGAATGCGTTTCTTCACGGAGATCTAGTGGAGGAGGTGTACATGGAGATACCACCAGGATTTGGCACCAATCAGACAGTAGGCAAGGTCTACAGGTTGAAGAAGTCCCTCTATGGACTGAAGCAGTCTCCTCGAGCGTGGTTTGACAGATTCAGAAGGACGATGATAGGGATGGGATATCAGCAGATCAATGCTGATCATACTGTATTCTTCCGTCGGAGTGTAGGCCACATCACCATGCTTGCGGTGTATATGGACGATATGATTATCACAGGAGATGATGAGCAGGAGATCGCCCAACTCAAAGGAAAGCTTGGCAAGGAATTCGAGGTGAAGGATCTCGGCCTTCTTCGGTACTTCCTTGGGATTGAGATTGCTCGAGAAGCAGAGGAGATTGTTCTCTCTCAAAGGAAGTATGCACTGGACCTTCTCACAGAAACTGGGATGTTGGGGTGCAAACCTGCAGCGACACCAATAGATCAGAGGTTCAAGATTGATGCTGAGGCTGGAGAACCAGTTGATCGGGACAGATACCAGAGACTGGTTGGCAAGTTGATCTATTTGAGCCACACACGTCCTGATATCTGCTTTGCAGTAAGTGTGGTGAGCCGCTACATGCATGATCCACGGAAGGGTCATAAAGGTGCTCCCGGAAAGGGACTAATATTCAGGAAGAACAATCACGTGAGCATCGAGGGCTACTGTGATTCTGACTGGGCTAGTTGTGCTGATGACAGGAGGTCTACCTCGGGATATTGCATATTTGTAGGAGGTAACTTGGTCTCCTGGAGGAGTAAGAAGCAGTCTGTGGTGGCCAGATCGACAGCTGAAGCAGAGTACAGAGCTATGGCCTTGGGAGTTGCAGAGCTGCTATGGTTGAAGAATATGCGGGTGGAGCTGAAGCTGGATCAAGGAGCCAAGATGAAGCTGTGGTGTGACAATCAGTCAGCTATTAGTATCGCCAACAATCCAGTACAGCATGACAGGACCAAACACATCGAGATTGATAGATTCTTCATCAAAGAGAAGTTGGATAGTGGATTACTGGAGCTTGGTCATGTTCCAACCAGGGATCAAGTAGCAGATGGACTAACCAAGGGACTCGCCTCAGTGAGCATGATTAGAGGATGTGACAAGATGGGCTTAGTGAATATCTTTCACCCATCTTGAGGGGGAGTGTTGATATGGTATGTTGGGTGTTATATTTAAGTATAGTATAAGCACATGGGAATATCCTGAGGACATATTTGGGATGCCAGAATATGTCACAGGATATTCCATTATGAGATTATTGTCATAATGATTGAGATCATTATATTAATGACTGTAAGGCTATATAATGCCAATGAGACAATCAATAAAATAATCAACTAATTTCAACAATCTAACTTTAGAATTTTAATATGAATAAGAGGAAAGGACTGCATGAGAACACCATCCATCCAGGTTACCTGATTATTTAGGAAAAATGAATCAAGAACTTTTTTATTTATGTACCACTAAGAATCTTGAGCAACACTAAGATGTTACAGTTGTAGGAAAGTTCAAGTTCTAAACTTGAAAACATACTAAGCTTCAATTCTATCTTTGCTTTGTGTCTGTTCACAAAATCCCTAACCTAAATCACTTTATAAATTTCAAAAGAAAAAGGAAGTGTTAAAAAAAATTGCGAGGTCATACATGTAGGCACCCCGGAGAGGGACTAGAGAAGCAGCATTCACATGGCAAGCCAGAGTAGTAGGAAAATTGTTGTGTTTGCCCATAAGCCAACAACAAAGCCTTCAATCCAAAATTTTGGGGGCGGCTATTTGAATCATTTTCTTCCATTCAGTTCTTCCATTTGCTTGAAAGCCAAGGTTAATTAAACTAGTTGGATTATACATATTAAACTATTTGAGACCTCTATTAAGCTACTTAATACACTAATGTCCTATAAGTAACAACATAACTAATAACAAGCAACTTAAGAGTCGAAGGATGGAGTGATGGTTGTGGTATAATGTTGTTGAAACTAAAATTCTTGAAAAATGGGGTTAGGATTTTAGTTGCAAAAAAAATATAATAAAAATGTGTTAAAAATAAATTTCTTACATGGAGAAGGTGTTGGTTAATGGAGTTTTGATGGTGGTGGTGGCGGCGAGACGGAAAGAAATCCAGAGGTGGGACAGAGAGTGACTTTTTGGAGGGGGCTCAAGTCAAGTGGCATGGTAGATGCTAGAGTTGCAAAAAATAAAAATAGCAAAGATCGAGAGATCTAGTAGAGAGAGAGAGAGAGAGAGAGAGAGAGAGACGTACGGTTTCATAGGAGTTAGGTTTGAGAAGGTTCAAAGTATCGGTATCGGAATCGATATCGGACCATTCCTATGAATATTGGGATCGGTGGTATAGTAGTATCGGCGGTTTCGGATCGGAGTATCGAATTTTTTGGTATCGGA
Source organism: Iris macrosiphon (assembly GCA_036927795.1). NCBI lineage: Eukaryota > Viridiplantae > Streptophyta > Magnoliopsida > Asparagales > Iridaceae > Iris > Iris macrosiphon. The sequence goes on along the minus strand of JAYESA010000006.1, from coordinate 25,077,921 downwards.
AAACAAATAACTATTTAGTAAATTATTAACATTTTAGAAAATATATGTTATACATTTATGCATAATTTTAAGTATTTTCAGTGTTGCTTCTTAGTCTTTTTGAAATTGAATGAAATAGTAGTGACCCTTGTCGATTGATTTACATACGATAGATAAGTTTTCCTCTTTTATATTCTTTTACAACCTTACTAAGCCTTTACACCCTTACTAATTGGTCTTTTTCATTCAATTTTCTTTGTCGAATCGACCGGAAAAAAGACCTCTAATGTCGGTATTGGTCAGTATCGGGTATCAGTCGGTATCAGATCGGGACATGTCAAACTGTATCGGTATCAGCAGTATCAGATCGGTATCGGCCGATACTGCAAACTATGGTTTGAGTAAGGCGTTACAGGTGGATTGTTATAAACAATCCGATCTATCTAACGTAAAATCCCTACACCAGGAGACCTAAGAAAAGTCCGATGTTGGAGCTGTATCGAGTTCAGTCGGACATGTCGATCGGCATATGCTAAAACGACATGTAAGACATGAAGTTGGAGTTTGTGTTGTTTTTCATTAGAAACCGACAAGTCGACCGACATCTAAAATAATAAGCATAGTTACCGACATCCTGTAGAATATTTTAGAGTAATTGTTATATTTTTATTGATAATCTTTTGGCTATTTATAGCCTTACAACCCTTCATCTTACATTAATATCCCATTAAAACCCCTGTAGAATATTCTAATATACCAACACTCCTCTTCAAGATGGGCAAAAGATATTCACTAAGCCCATCTTGTCACATCCGATAATCATATCTGCATAGCTAAGTCCCTTGCTCAGACTGTATGCTACATGCTCCTTGGTTGGAACATAACCTAGCTACAGTAGTCCACGGTCCAACTTCTCCTTGATGAAGAATCTATCAATCTCGATGTGTTTGGTCATGTCATGCTGCACTGGATTGTTGGCGATACTGATGGCTGACTGATTGTCACACCACAGCTTCATCTTGGCTCCTTGATCCAGCTTCAGCTCCACCAGCATACTCTTCAGCCATAGCAGCTCTGCAACTCCCAAGGCCATAGCTCTGTACTCCGCTTCAGCTGTCGATCTGGCCACCACCGACTGCTTCTTACTCCTCCAAGAGACCAAGTTGTCTCCTACAAATATCCAATAGCCCGAGGTAGACCTCATATCATCAGTACAGCTAGCCCAATCAGAGTCACAGTAGCCCTCGATGCTCAAGTGGTCTTTCTTCCTGAATATCAACCCCTTTCCGGGGGCACCCTTCAAGTATCTCAGAATCTAGTACATTGCGTCCATATGACCCTTCATTGGGTCATGCATGTAGCGGCTCACCACACTCACTGCAAAGCAGATATCAGGACGTGTGTGGCTCAAATAGATCAATTTGTGTGGCTCAAATAGATCAATTTGTCCACCAGTCTCTGGTATCTGTCTCGGTCAACTGGTTCTCCAGCCTCAGCACACAGCTTGAACCCCTGGTTGATCGGCGTCGCTGCAGGTCTGCATCCCAACATCCCTGTCTCTGTGAGAAGGTCCAGCGCATACTTCCTCTGAGAAAGAACAATTCCCTCTGCTTCTCGAGCAATCTCAATCCCAAGGAAGTACCGAAGAAGGCCAAGGTCCTTCACCTCGAACTCCTTGCCAAGCTTCCTCTTGAGTCGGGCAATCTCCTGCTCATCATCTCCTGTGATAATTATATCGTCCACATACTCCGCAAGCATGGTGATGTGGCCTCCACTCCGATGGAAGAACACAGTATGATCAGCATTAATCTGCTGATATTCCATCTCTATCATCGTCCTCCCGAATCTGTCAAACCACGATCGAGGACACCGCATACAGGTCTTTCTCAAGTGCTTTGTTGGTATACTTTGTTCTATTGTCAGACCTTAGTACATTCATCACTGCTCTGTACTGAGTCTGGACATGTTTATGAAAGTCCCGAAAATAGGCAAAGACCTCACTCTTATTCTTCATCAAATATAGTCAGGTGACACGAGAAGAACAATCAATAAAAGAGACGAAATACTTGTAACCATTCATAGTAGTTGTGGCGCACGGCTCCCAGACACCAGAATGTATAATATCAAAAACAGAAGAGCTCCTATGGTCCGCACCAACATATGAGCTCTTAGTAAGTTTGCCTAAATCACATGCATCACATACTAGTTTCTCCTTATTTGCCTTCTCATAAATAGATGGATACAACCTACTCAAAATACCAAAAGAGGAGAGCCCCAACCGCCTGTGATGGAGTATCAGTGTATTATCGGCACTCATCTTTGGCCCTCTCATTCCTGCCCTTTCTGCCACAGACACCAATGTCAAATCCAGTCCTTCCCGATTCAGGTACCACAGTCCATCATGTCAAGTGTCAGTCCCAAGTCTTCGTCCCGTCTCCTTCTCCTGGAAGATCACCTTAGGAATATCAAAAGAGACGATGTATTTTAGTTGGAGGATTATAGAACTAATGGACAAAAGACTGACTGAAAAAGAAGGAGCATGTAAAACATTGGATAATCTTACTGAACCTGTACAATCAACAATACCCTTACCGACCACTGGCTGGAAAGTACCATCGGTTGTTTGAATGATGTCTGCAGATGCTAGGTGAGTGTAGAAAGAGAACTTACTAGCATTCCCTGTCACGTGTCGAGACGCACCAGAATCGACGATATAAGGGAAGACATAGATGCAAGGGCGAGTCATCAGTACCTTCCAATGGATGGGCATACATGGCAGCGTTGTTTCTGGCGAAGACTGAGGTGGACGCCTCATCAGTCCCACTCCTCCTGTCTCTATTGCTTAATGCTCTATGTTTTCTCCTGAGTACTTCCAGCATATCCAGTAGTGTCTGATCCTCCTCAATATATGCACCATTAGCTCCCTCCTCGCCTTCTGCTACCAGCAGGTTCGTCCGATAACCTCCTCGACCACCCCGTCGACCCCCACGACCACGGCCATGTCCTCCAAACTGTCCATGTCGGCCACCTGAATATCCCTCATTTGGTGGTTTGGTGCAAGCATACCTCAGATGACCCACCTTTCCGCAGTTGTAACACTGTCGGGGGTCTACATTGGGTCCTGTGCGGCCTGAATTGGCAATCGCCAGTGCTGTCTTCACTTCAGGAGGACCACATGTCCTAGCATGTAGCTTGATACGAGTCTCCTCCTGGATCATGGCCGAGATAGCCTCCTCAAGTGTAGGAATCTTCGGTTGGGCTAGAAGCAGTGTTGTCCTCTGAACAAACACTGCGGCCAGCCCCTTAAGAAACTTCATCGTCCTCTCCTGCAAGCATACTTGTCTCTACTTACACTTCGGTTCCTCGCAGCTCGTCCGATCTGAAAAGTGATCATAATCCAACCACAGATACTCCAACTCCGTGGCATACTCCTGTATCGTCTTCTCTCCCTGTACGATGTCGTCGATCTCCCCCTTGATCTGGAAAACCCTCAAGTTATTCTCTACACCATCGTAGGTTCTCATCAACTTCTCCCACGCGTCTTTCACCATCTCAAGGTCATCCACTGTAGCGACGATCGACTGGACTAAAGAATTGAAGAGCCAAATGTATACCACCATATGAGTGGACTTTCACTCGTCGCGTCCTGCCAAGCCCTCATCTGGCTCTATCTTCTCTCCTGACAAAAAACCCTCAAGGTTCTTCCCTGCGAGGGTTCTACTTACCCGTCGTGACCAACTCAGGTAGGTGACCGGTCCATCAAGCTTCAGATCGATGGATGGAAGCTCCAACTTCGCCAATGTTCGTGTCGCGCTCTCACCAGCCGACAGTTTCATCAGCTTCATCAACGTTGCGAACTCTACAAAGTCCAACTTCTTGATGATCTTCTCCATCGATCCTCCTCTTCTCCGATCACCTCACACCCGTCACACGATTCACGTTCGCCCTCTTCGTCCTCTCCTAGACCCGATCATGTCGCCCCCATCAGATCTAGGCCTTCGATGTCAACGTCTGGAACGATCCGCGGGAGACGCCAGGAACCGCGGCAGAAGGCTCCGTAGGAGTCGCGGCTTCGCGGTGGTGGTGGTGGCGGACGAGCGGCAACGGTGGTGCCGGGCGAGCGGCGCGGCAGCGGTAGTGGCGGGGGACATGGCAGCGTTGGCGGCGGCGTGGTGGCGGGCGGTGTGGCGGTGGTGGTTTGGGAGGTGGTGGCTAGGGTTTGGGCTCTGATACCATGTAGAATATTTTAGAGTAATTTTTATATTTTTATTGATAATCTCTTGGCTATTTATAGCCTTACAACCATTCATCTTACATTAATACCCCATTAAAAAACTATGTAGAATATTCTAATATCCCAAAAAATATACCAAGAATATTCTAATATACCAACAAATATACCAAGAATATTCTAATATACCAACACATCGCCCTGCACACACGCGCGCACACACACAGACACACACCTTCCCTCCTAGGAACAGCATTCTACATCATACGAACCCAAGTGGTGGGGTTCCTGATCCAATACCCAAAAATGGCAAGCCATATCTTACATGATAAAGTTCAACAACAATACCAATCAAATGGTAACAGAAAAGTCAACCCTGATCCAATACCCAAAAATGGCAAGCCATATCTTACATGATAAAGTTCAACAACAATACCAATCAAATGGTAACAGAAAAGTCAATATAATCAGTTAAGTGTCAAATTGAAGCCTACAAGAGTATGTTTTTGTAGGATTTTCCTAGTAGACACATATATATGTACACAAGCAAACCACTCTTAAGAGAACCGAAAGCGAACTGGTTAAGCCTATCTCCCTCATACTGTGTACCAACGAAAGTAGCTTACCTTGTACCCGTACGCCATATCTTATATCTAAGTGAACCACAACCGAGCTAACTATGACAATGAGTCTAACATGCAGATAAAGCTTGGCAGTGCCCTAGTTAGTCTAGGGCCTGTGCAGGGGGAAGTTGGAGTTTGTGTTGTTTTTCATTGGAAACCGACAAGTCGACCGACATCTAAAATAATGAGCATAGTTACCGACATCCCCGCGCGCGCGCGCACACACACACACACACCTTCCCTCCTAGGAACAGCATTCCACATCATACGAACCCAAATGGTGGGGTTCCTGATCCAATACCCAAAAATGGCAAGCCATATCTTACATGATAAAGTTCAACAACAATACCAATCAAATGGTAACGGAAAAGTCAATATAATCAGTTAAGTGTCAAATTGAAGCCTATAAGAGTAAGTTTTTGTAGGATTTTCCTAGTAGACACAAATATATGTACACAAGCAAACCACTCTTAAGAGAACCGAAGCGAACTGGTTAAGCCTATCTCCCTCATACTGTGTACTAACGAAAGTAGCTTACCTTGTACCCGTACGCCATATCTTATATCTAAGTGAACCACAACCGAGGTAACTATGACAATGAGTCTAACATGCAGATAAAGTTTGGCAGTGCCCTAGGTAGTCTAGGGCCTGTGTTGGGGGTGTGACATTTAGTAGTGTCACATCCCAAGATTAGGGACCTTGCACAGTAATGGATAGCATGGGTGGGCATCAAAGAATAAACCAAGGAAATATAATACGTAGCTACATCATGAATCCGAAGCAGCCTACACTCTTTACTTTAAAATCTTGTGAAACTAATCAGATGGCAATAGAAGTCAAGCAAAAAGGAGCATGGTTGCCACACCCCTCGAGTATTAAAACCTAATTTTCCAAGATCCACACTAGGAACTACTAATTGAAAACAAGTGGACAAGTTATGAGGGGCCTGGCACATACAACGGGAAGGATAAAGTGTTATCCAGTATGGCCTGTGCCGCATACTAGGGAGGACTTCCAGGAGTGGCTTCTTTAGAAGCACCTAATAACCCTGTTTGGCATACTTGGGAGAGACTAGAATGACTCGGCAACACACTGTTGTAATTTTTGCATGCCTTAAGGTCAAGTTGACTAATTGACAAAAGCTACACGTTTAAGAGCAAAAATTGTCTATTAGTACATCTGATAAAACATCTGGAATCACTTGGGATAAGCTACCCAATACAATAGCCTGACCGTGATAGGAAAGGAGTACAACGTAGCAACATCTACAGAAATTTAGAAATTAGTTTTCTACATCTAAGAAAACCAAGGTTAGCAATTTTCTTAAGTGACAAGTAAATAAGTACAAACATAACTGAGCGTAAATGCGACAAGAATAGGTACGAAAGTGGAAAGTAGATATAGATAAGATACTGCCTTTTGTGATCACAGGTGAAGCAGTCATTCCAAAGATGGCTGGCCGGCGTACTGCCTTGTGGAAAAAACCCTGTGTGAATACAAGAAAGATGTATTTAGCATATTTGATGTTATAGAATTAAAGGAAAACCTAAATGAGGAATAATTGTCCAATCATTAACATTTAGAAAATTCTCAAGAAGCATATGAAACTCTGGCCTACCTTCATTATGCTCTTGTAAGGATGACTTCCATTCGCATGATGGCATTCGTCAAATATAAGTAAGTGTACCATGTCCAAAGACATGAAACCATGCCTTAAAGCATCAAGTATTATCTGGGGAGTCATAACCATTATCTGCATAATGATTTTATCAAGACCTTTCCATATGCACAAATCGTACACTTTTTCTACAAATTGAGACACTGAACTCAGTTGGAAGATTTCCAATCAAGCCACACCATTATGTGCACAATGTAATACAGAATTGGAGAATGATTTAACTCATTTTAAGTACTCTTCCAAATGCATGAATAATACTTTATGAATTTCATACAATCTGCAGAAGTAATGTTACAGAGTTGAACATAGTATTTAGTAAACTTATATTTCCTTTAAGATACTGCTCCAGAACAAATTGAAAGGGCTAGTCCACTAAAGTCAAGGTACGAGGAAGTATCACCGCCAAATGATAGCTCATAAACTAGAACAAATCCTAGAAAGGGTGAAAACTTCTTGCACATTAAAACGAACCATGAGCTCGTAAATTAGTTCATATAGTAATGTTACAATTGGTTGATCTTCACATGTGACCACTAGACATGTTTCTATCAGCTTTCTTCATATGCACCCATTACATGATGGGATCTTGTCTATAGATCATTCCATTTATCATTTGAAGATTATTACATAGATTTTAGTTAGTTATTATAATTATCACCTTTACCAAACGTAACATGTCAACCTTCAGGCATTTCTTATCTGTCTATAGTAGTTCATATCTGCCCACCAATCACTGTAGGCCTAAGGATCAAACCTGCCATTAAAAGAAATGGTTTCTATCTTAAGCCACACCAATATGCTCAAAATCGCATCAGATGATGCCTCTTGAATGTGTATTTATTATACACATTTCTTAGGTCAACCAAGAAATGGAATACCCTTATACTCACTCCTCTGGCCACTTGTAGCGAAAGAAAGAAAGAAAGAAAGAAAGAAAGAAAGAAATCCATATGTAGCATTTTCCCTTTTCGAATGTTTTCATTCTGGACGATAAAACCATTGATCCAATACATTCTATACGAGAAGGAGAAATCCCAAGTTCTAAACTTAAATACTAAAGCCTTCTAGTTATAATATGAATTGAAAGATGCTTACATCACATAAGAAATATGAATGTGAAGTTTCAAAATTTAGCGTATACATATTACACACCGTCAGAAAGCAGCATATCACGTTCCAAGACGTCTTTCATTCCGTTAAAGCTCTCTTCCAAGAAGCCTACCCCCAATCGTACCGCATTCCATATCGAGTGGCCTTTGGTGTTACAATTTCGTAACACGTCCCATAATGTCCCGTGTAGGAGCACATAAAAATTGCCCCTAATGTACCTCTAGGAACATCGAGGTGAAGACATAACAGACTGATGAAATGGAAGACTATGTTCTTACATTTGAATGATTTTAAAGAGAATTGTCTACACATGATTGGTGTTTCCCCAACCATACACAACTTGTACACTCTGCATGTACATGCTCACAACAATATTTCCAACCCAAACATGTTAACCGATGGACGTCACAATGGATAATTAATCATTTGCATATATGTCTAGTTTAATTATGATCTATGAAGCGTGAACACTCCAAATATATGGGCCATGTCATGCCGTGTCCTTACTGTCTCCGTGCAACATAGATAGATTAGGACCTTAAATTCAAATGACTACAGGAACTGCACATTTGATATATAAGAAAAAGAAGATATACCTCGGTATTTTTTATCTCCCTGTCCCAGCAACTAGAACTCCAGTCATCAACCCCTCTGTCTCCGAAGTACTCAGCCACCTCGAACTCGGTGTGATCCCTAATCACCTCGTATTGCTGAAAATTCAACGAACACGTGGTCGAATCAAGACCCAAAAAAGGGGGGAAACAAGGCTAATTTTAACTTGATACCCTCAACTATTCAAGTTTTTCAATTTGATACCATAAACTTTAATATCGTACCAATTACTACCCTCAACTATTGAATATTTTCAAGTTGATACTCTCCGTCAGTCGGGGTTAATTTTTCAGTTGCAACAAAAATAAATAATAATTTATTTGACCAAATTACCCCCATTTCCTCTTGGATATTTGAAGTGATCACTAATGAGAGGGGTAATTTTGTCATTTTGAATTCTCTGTGAATTCGGTTAGGATATTAAGTTATACAACTATATATAACCCATGGTATCAGGTAGAAAAAACTTTATAGTTGGGTATCAAGTTAATATTTAGCCTTAAAAAGAAAACGATGAAGAATCAAGAATGCAGGTTGACCTGGTGGACGAGATCGACCGTGGGCGCGAGGAAGACTACGAGAAGCTTCCCGCCCTCCTCCCGCACTCTCCTGCCGATGTCCCGGATGAGCATGACCGCTATCATGGTCTTCCCCGTGCCGGTCCCGAGAACCGCGATCGTGTTCCTCTCCCTCGCCACCTCGAACACCTCCGTCTGGTACCTGCACTGAGGAAAAACGTCAAGAAGAAGAAGAAGAAGTTGGGTTGAGAGGAGGAAGAGAGAAAGGTGGAGCGAGAAGAAATAACCCTCTCGGAGTGAAGCTCTTCTTGGGGAGACGAAGGGAGTCCATGGCCATGACTTTGGCTGCTTCTGTGGAGGAATGGGGAAGAGGACTTTGACTGCTTCTGTGGAGGAATGGGGAGGAGGGAGTGGTGTTTTAAAGGAGGAATTGATTCCATTATTTTTTTTTCCCTGACGATGCAGGCAGGATGCGTGAAGAGAAGAAGAGACAAAAACTTTTTTTTTTCCGTTTATGGGGAGGGAGTGCAGAGCAGCAGCAGGAGTTTGTTGTGGCTTCTAGCCTTTAGCAACCTTCCAGCGAGTATATGGCGCAGTAGCAGCCTTTTAAGGTCTCGTTGGGTGATTTGAATTCATTTGTATAATTTAGCTGCAGACAGAGAACTTTACCAAAACTTTTTAGGTTCACATACCACCACCACCACCACCACCCCCACACCCCCAAAAAAAAAAAAAAATTTAGTAAGGATATCAGATCTATGGCTAATTTGACTTTGGGTATTGAATTTGACCATTTTAGACATTAAATACTCAAAAAAATTTAATGATACATTCTAGTGACGAGCATTCGTCATTAAAAGACTCATTGTGTCACTAAAAGTCTAATTTTGTCACTTAAAAATTCGAGTATCCAAAATCTAAAACGGACAAATCGAGTATACAGAGTCTAATTAGCTCTAAACATGAACCCTTACACAAAATAGCTATGATATTATTAAAAATAATAAGATAAAAATTTAAATTATATTAGCATATTTCAAAATATATTTGAATATATGTTAATTATTATTTATTATAAATATGTTTTTAGAATTTTGGATATGTGTTTAGTTAGATAATATATTTGGTTATTTTAAATATAATCAAATATATTTTAGAATTTGTTATATGTTCAGGTAGGTAGAAGGATTTTAGGTCTTTAATTTTTTTCACAACTATCTTGAGGACAGTAGTTGAAGATTTTAAATTTTTTAAATTAGTAATTGAGGATATACATACGACTTAGACAGCTCTTTTTTTAACATTTTTTTAAACCGTTTCTAAGTCGCATTATAATAGTAGAGATTAAGAGAAATCCCATTAAGCTTCTTCTTCTTTTTGAAATTTATATATAATTTTTTTATTTCTCAAGATTTACATACAAGTTTATCTTTTCAATTTGACTATAACGATACAGACTTATCTATTTTCGTGTGAATCGCAACGAAACCTACGTCGTTGTATCCATACTCACGAACTACCCTTATGAGCGTATTTTCAGCGAATTTTGTGACATTCTTCTATAGTGAGACCCATGGGGCTCGCAGGTAACACTACCAAAAGAGTGTCTCTCTGAGAATATCCTCACAAGGATAGTTCGACGTTGCGGATCCAACTGCTTAGGTCTCGTACAATCCGATCCAGGTCTCCACGTAAAGATGTGAACCTGTATCGATGCGGTCAAATTAAAAATAGACTTATATGAAAAAATTATAAAATATAACATATTTATGTCAAGAATTTCAAAAGATATTCTTTAAATACAATTTATTTAAAAAAAATTGCATATAAGTCTTTTATATTTTTTATAATTTGAATATAAATCTTTTTTTAATTTGATCGTACAGATACGGGCTCATAGTTTCATACGGATCTCGGATCACAACGAAACAATGTCGTTGGATCTACATTGTCGAAATAGCTCTTTGAGAGTATTTTCAATGAGTTCTGTAATACTTTTGTGAGCGTCATCACGGGACCCACTGGTGACACTAAAACACCTAGAATTTTCAGAATTTTAAAATGAATTTTTGAAATTTTTCTGGAATTTTCTGTGATTTTTCAGTAATTAAAATAAATGTTTTCTGGTGTTAAATATTTTTTGGGATTTTATTAAATATAAAAATATTATAAAAATAATATTTTTGGGTGTAAAATAGAATAATAGACTTACATCAATTTTTCTGAAATTTATTGGACCCCAAAACTATTTTTAAAGACCTAAAAACTAAGTTTTTATTTAAACCAAAATAAACCAACCTGAACCGGGTTGAACCAACCGGTTTAACCTTGAACCGGACCCATCCTGAACCAAACCGGACCAACCCTAACGGGTCGGATCCATACCCGGCCTGTACCCGCGACCCGTACCCTAGCGGGTCGGATCCGGACCCGAATCCAAAATCCGACCCGCCAACCCGACCCGAACCCGCATATACAGTAATCCTAAATTCTGTAACCGCACCCCGACGGTTCAGCGACCGCCACTGTCTGATCCGCCTCCGCCCCCGCGGCGGTTACGCCTCCCCCGCTCCCCGCGACTCTCCCCCTCCCGACCGTCCACCTCCCCTACCCGTCGGCCACCACCGCTCCTATAAAACCCCCACCCCACTGCCACCGTCAACCACCACCGCTATCACCCGCCCCGCCGACGGCCGCCCGACTCTCCGCAGAAGCTGGACGAACTCCTTCGGCCACCACGAACTCCGTCGCACCCAGCCACCCCGGCGACGACCTCCGGCGACCCACAAACCGACCAAGCCGCCGCCAGCAAGCCCGCCGGCCGAGCTCCGTCGCGGCGTCCTCGCGTACGCCCAATTTCAGTCGATACTGACGTCCTGTTCAGGTAAGGTTTTCTCTCTCCTCGCCGCCTCATTTTCCGTTCTGTCGACTCGTGCACGAACCCTGCGTGACCCTCTCGAACCCCGTGCCATTAGCCAGGGGTATCGCGTCATGTGGCGATCGCAAACTGCGACGCAAAATTAGGAAAATAAACCCCCAATTCTAAAAATTCAGAATTTGTCCCGAACTCCCCAGTTCGTGACCGTTTTGCGAATAACCTGTGAAATATTTTCAAAATCCACCTGAACAATTAATTAGACCATATGACCAAGTTTTTAATCATATTTTTAGTGTAATTTATTGAGTTGTAGTTTGTATTATTTTCGAGGGTAAAATTGGCCAAAAACTTGGTCTTTATAAAACCCTGATTTTTCCCGGAACTGGGTGCGCTCCGCTAAACGGGACTACTTGGTCATGTGCGGACTTCACCGAAAGGTGCGCGCTATTAATACGAATGTGTGGAATTTCGCAGAAGTTGATTTGGATGTGTGTGCACACTGGAATCAACGCGTATCCGTCGACAACGTCCCGTATCGGCCCTGTTCTGGAACTCGTTGTAAATTCGTGTACGCTCGTCGTTTCGAAACAAAACTTGCGACATCGGACTCGTAGCATTTTTTTGGTCTTGTGACCCAAGTTTGGTTCGATTCTGAGAACGTTGACAAAATTCCGTATCGTAGGCCCCATGGCTCCACTTGACGAGTAATTTTGTGATTGGCTCATCGGAATCCAGTTCTGGATATTCCATTGGGTTCGTATCGTCGTTCTGGACTTGTAGACACTAATTTTGACAAATTTGGAGAATATTATCTCTGGCACATTTTTCGATGCGAAGCAGACCACATGTGGACTCCGCTTTGGCCAGAAACTGTCACTTTTGCCCATGTGTCCAAATTGGACTTATGGACAGGCAATTCTAGCTATTTGATATCTTCTGAACTTGATGGTAACATTTATTTCAGCAACCGGAGGAGTACCTGCAAATTTCGCTGATACCAGAGCAGCAGTTGGAGACCGAACCCCAAGCAAGTGTACCTTGCCAATCTTGCAGTATTTGCTACATGTTATTTCCTTGATTATATGATAAATATGTTCAACCCTGGATCGTGTGACATTACTTAACGTCCGAATAATATTCGGGTGTCAACGCCGTACGCGGAGTTGTGTAACGTCACCTAGAGATTGATATCATGACCCTACACATTCTCGTGCTTGCATTATCAAGTACGTCATACCACAGGACACCTGACACTATTCATGAGACAGAATCTTCCTGAGATATTCATGGTGATTCTGTATAGGTTACATGATTCGTGACATAGATATTGCATGTGCTTAGGTGTCATTATGACTTGCTGCATTAGATATGATCTTGCGTGACATGGACATGAGACATCGTGAACATGAGACGTGTGATTGCATTGGGTGGGAAGAGATTTACCATACAAAAGGCTGATTATATATATATATATATATATATATATATATATATATATATATATATATATTACATTACTGGAGGTGCCTTAGACTCTGACACAGAGCTTTGGTACATTACTGGCCCTTCGAGAGAATACTGCTATGGGTTTCCCCAACACAGAGCCTATAATAGTCTCAGCCTGAGTATGATTCATGCTCTCATATTGCATATCACTTAGCTGGTTATATAGTTTACCCTGTTGATTCGTTTATTCTTGCACTGTATTTATTTTGGCTTGAGTTATTCTTGTAACTTGCTATGTCCCCTGAGGACCTGGATCCGAATTGTGTCCCCAGGTTTAGCAGAGGAGATCTACTGAGGTGTACGAGACATGAGCAGTCTTTGGAGCAGTACCAGAACCTGATGACGAGGTGATCGCTGAGGATTTCTCCTGAGTATCTGCTTATTCTATACTCAGTCTTTGATGCTATTAGACTCTTTTATTTCTTGTTTAATAAACTATTGTATCAGACTTATCATCAGGTTGTTCCCCGAGTTATATTTTATTGAGACTTGATATTGTCATGCCCCAGTCCCAAAATACATGGGACTAGGACACATAAGCATGCCAGCCGCATGGATATGACAACTCCAATATATGGAAACCAAATCCACACGTACGCTGTATTATGAATATCAAATCCACAAGTGGTATAACATAGGTCACAAGTCACAGGGTATAATCTAAATCTCATCCACCAAAATCAAATATAATTAAATAACCAATATCTATGGAACTAGATATCAATAAGAAGTATCTAAGGATGATAGTTGGATGGAAATAAATCCACTACCAACTCGAATATAAGAGCAAATACAATATGAGTACAACACAATAAACACAATATAAGAATACCAGCTATCAATCTTGGGCTCGAAGAGAAGACATCCTCGAAACATAAGTAACCATCCGAATCTGCGCTCCTGCGAATACTCAAGAACAGATACACCTGGCAGGGGACCAGGTCCTCAGAGGGACATAACAAGATACTTAAACACATGCCAATAAAGTACTGCAATAAATATCCAATGGTCGCCTAACCGTCTAAGTGAATGCAGTTAAGAACAACTTTTCCAACGCGTGGGCTATCTGGCTAAAATGGGATTGGCATGGTTCTCTTGGAGATCCAGGGGCCTACAAAGGCACGTCGTCTTTTGAACGGCGGAGGCCCGCCTGATAATATATAATATATAGTGGTCATCATGATCGCGCATCTTCGGCGGAGCGTACGGGTTACACAAGGAAAGTGCAACGGAGCCCACACGTCTTACTTGTTGTTCTCCCCACCCCATGCTCTAAGCATGTCACATCTATGATACGATAATACCTCTAATAACTGCCAAGTCTACTAGCATGCAAAGTTTCTAACAGCAGTTATTCCTAACGCACGACCCATACGTATAGGAGGCCAGACCTGTCACGCAGTCCGTGATCTATATGAGACTCACACTCGTGTAACAACTGTGTCAAGGCCAATGAACCTAATGATGCTACATGATAATGGGGTAGTCTCATAAACAAGGTCAATGCAATACATAAATAAAAATATATCGCGACGACAACGTCGCGCGTATTTTATATAACAATTAAAATCTATGAACTAAAGACAGAAAATAAAGATGCATGCAACATATGTAATATGAATAACAGTACAATGGCAAGGTATACTTGCCTGGCAAGGAAGCTGCAATGTACCAATAACCTACTCCAGAAGTCGCGCAGAATAAATCCAATATCCTATGTACATATGATATAATACAATAAAATCATTAGTTATTACACTAGCACACACAACAATATTTACACTGGACTCAGGGGGTATACTAGGGGTGGCACTAGTCATCTAACACGGTCAATTACGCGTTGAATTACGCGGGTGTCGGGTCTTTAAGTACTGTACACAATAAGTCAGTCAACTAACACGGTCTTGCCAGTACGTCGATGTACACAAGGCAGACACCAACATTGTTCTTAGGGTCAACAGGGTCAAGGGTAAATACGGGGCAGTCCACGGTGTCATAGGGTTGTACAGTCTGAATACACCTACTCCTAATTATTATTTAATTATATATATATATCCATATAATAATAATATAACCAGCAATTTATTTACATAACTATTTGAATATATATATATATATTAAATATGTACATAAGTATATATACCAATTAATAATATGCTAATGATTAACTAAATATATACATCTACTAATATATGTATATATACAGATTGAATAAGGTTCGCGTACGCGTACGTGTACGAACGCGAGTTGGGTTTACCGACTCTAGGTCTGCTATCTGCTAACCGGGGTGGCTAAATACTAATGTCCTACTGGAACACACACAAGCACACATAAATGGAGCAGACAGGCAGGTTCATACCTCGGAGTACGTGCACGGGTACGACGGTGAGGTTGACAACGATGATGATGATGGTGACGACTATGCTGAGATGACGATAAAGTGATGCTGATGATGATGAGGGCAATGGTGTTTGACGAGGACGATGGCGAGGATGGAGATATGGACGGTGGTGTGATGAAGATGCTAATAATGATGACGACAATGATGAAATGATGATGATGATCATGATGAGATGATGATGATAGAATGATGAGGGGTTTTACATGATGGTGAAGACGAGGATAATGAGGTGGGTAATGGTGATGAGCATGTTGATGATGTGGACGATGGTAATGACAAGGATGATGATATAGATGATAGGTTGATGGTGACAACGATGATAATGACGATGATAAGGAGGTGATGATGACGGCTGGCTACGATAATGGTGGTGATGACGAGGAGGACGACGAGGGCGATGACTACGACGTAGATGGCGATGGTGATGGTGAAGGTGATAATAATGGTGGTGATAAGGTGATGATGATGATGAAGATTATTGGTGATGATGATGCAGGTGGTGGCTGCTGACCTCCGGTCAGCGAGGGGGTGGTCCGGCCAGTGGGGGAGGCCAGGGAGCAAAGGTCGATGACAGGGAGGAACTGGAGAAGAGGTGGTGGTGTTGATACTCCGGTCAGGGGATTGAGGTGATAGGGAGATGGTAGTGTAGGTCGTCAATGGCGGGGCTGCCAGCGGCCGTGGCTGAGGGACGTCGGAGGGATGGCTGTGCAGACGGTGCACAGGAGGAAGAGGGTGGAGAAGGGAGTAGGGAGATATATCCGGCTGCTCCGAGCTGCTTGCTCAGGCGAGGAATAAGGCAGTCGGAAAAGAGAGGGATAGGTCGGGGTGATGATGGTGGCTTAATGGCGGTGGTGGTGACTTTAATGGCGGTGGTGGTGATGGCTTGGTGCAGTCGGGCTAGGGGAGGAGTTTGGTCGAGGGAGGAGCAGGGATGTCCCACATCAATGGCAGTAGGGAGGAAGGGATGGAGGTGGTGTTAATGGCGGGGATGGGTGGTACCGTGCAGGTCCGACTGTGCTCCGGCTCCTGTGCAGGGAAGAGGAGAAAGAAGAAGGGGCGAGTCGTTCGTGCTGGTGGTGGTGACTTTCCGAGGGGGTGGCTGGAGAGGAGACGGAGAAGGGTGGTCGAGCTGCTCGCCAAGGGAAGCGGGGGATCGGCTGGGAGGAGATGCAGGCGGTGATGGTTCAGCCGCTACGGTCGGGGTGGTGAGCAGGGAAGGAGAGGAAGAAGAAGATGAGATGAATAGGGGATAGAGGTGGATGTGACTGGGTACAGCGGAGGAGGGCTACTCCGGCGAGGGGTTGGCTCGGTTCACGGCGGAGCTCCGACGAAGGGGGATGTGGGAGATGATGAATAGGGAGAAAAGAGGTCGGCTGCCTATTTCTTTAGGTTTAGGAAAAATATAGAAAAAGAAAAATAATGTAAAGAGTATTTATAAAAAGGGGTTGGGTGTGACCTAGAATTGGTTTGACTTGGTCAACTATCCTTGGGGTTGGGCCTTGGGCTCACATGGGGTATTTGGAGGGCTATAAATTATATTGTCTAAATTGCAAGACTGGAATTTAATGGAGGACGATGTGCGCGTTGCACATTCCGAAAATTACGAAAAAATCCACGTGAAGGGAAAAATAGATTTCTTTACGAATTGTCCAATGGTGGGGGAACCTTAATACGTTTTTGCATAAAAGTCCCCGATAATTGGAAAATTGTACAAAGGCGGAAATTGGATTTTAATTAATAAAACCGAATGCGCACGATGTTCTAGAATTAATTAGGAGTAGATGGGATTAAAATTAGGCGGGACACAAGTGTCAGGACGTAGAGGGTACAGTATAGAATATTAATAAATTCGGTTTGCACAAAATGGTCAAGATTGTGTCCCCAATTTCGATTGGGACACACAAGGCTACAAAATTGGAAATTATTTCGAATTAAGAAATAACGTCCGCGACGTTTATTGTGCGGCTAAAATATAGCACCAGAGAGCAATATTATAAGTTGCACAAGGGTCAGAATAGTAGGCGGGCATGTCTAGGATGAGGTTGTGAAGTTTGTAGATAGGAAGTGGCTAGTGAGGTACTCCAATTATTGAAGCAACGGTAAGGTGCGCTACATGATATAAATTATTGCATAATTAAATAAATGCCACGTTCTAAATTCTAATTGGTTCAAACTAGCTCTAGTTCCACTATCTACGCAAATTAGGCCTAATTTTGGGTGAGGGGGTTTACAGATATTGCTCTATATTTCTGATATTGATTGTATTTATTTTTGTGGATGAGATTAGTACCATTGCCATACTGTTGTTTTACAGCTTAAGTACACTTTGATGGGTCCATTAAATTGGGTTTGCCCATTGGTGTGTGCTGCTGGCCATTGCCACGTATCTAGTCCCACGATATTTTGGGACTGGGGTGTGACAAACACTCATCATTATCTGAGGTCCACACGAAAACATGCAAGCCAGTATCATTGTATTCAAATTAAAAATAAACTTATATGAAAATTATGAAAATATAAAAGACTTATATACAAAAAAGAAGAAGATAGAACTTATAAAATGCATCAGTCGATCTAGCACATTTTGCGCGGTTGGAAATTTTTCGTTCCGAATGGCTACTTCTCGCTGTGTAGATTTTTTTTGTGAACTTATCTGAGTTATCTTCCTATACCTAAAATTTCCATAATGTATCCCCCAACAGAAAACTTTATCGCTAAACAGAAAACTTTTGTGACTTTGAGATATTAAATTTATATTGTATTAACTTAAATAAATATTTAAAAATAAGAATGATCAAAATTTATTATTACCAAAATTTAGATTTTTATTATGTATATATATTCATAAATTTGTTGTACTTACATAAATCTCCTAATTTTGTGTCCTTCCTGATTCTTCTTAGGGGACGTTTCATACGCGAATTTTTTTCAATTCCTACTAAATTTAAGATGAAAAAAAAATCTTTTTCCAACCTTTGTTTAGATTATAAAAAATTATTCCCGAAAATTGCGAATATCCAGATAAACAATTTGTCCCCAGCTTCAAAATGGTTGCGCTAATAACAACGACTTTCTTAGTTAATTGCTCTTTCTTTCAGAACCTTGCGCGCTCAAGACAGTGATTCTCTGCTTGTTGCTTCAAAACTACAGGTCTAAGGCTTCGATATTCCCGGCTCTGTTTTGAGCAGCTAAAGAAAAGAAAAATATTTGCTTTAGCTTCTTCTTCTTTGCCAACCAACCACTTGGTCCCAAGCAACCGGTTAGTTGTAGCGCTTTCAAAGTAGAAGAGTGGTCTCTTATCTTAGAAGTGGTGGTGTAAGAAGCGTGCTATCCTTTTTGTCTCGTCCAGCTCTGCTGGAGAGGCCATCACTGATCTGAGAAGTGCGTCTTCGGTTCGGATAGACTGATTCTGCAAGATTTTTTCCTATTTCTTGTCAAGTGAAAATGGAGATTCAAAAATGTTTTGAACCATTTGAACACGACATTTTTTGGGGGGTCGGCATCCATTATGTGCATGGAAATCATCTCTCTTAAGAATATGTGGGTATTTTATTTTTACAACGGTAAATATTTTTACTTGTTTTTCTTTTTCTTTTTTTCTTTTTCTTTCTTTTTTTTACGTGTTTTTTATCCCTTTTTTGTAGGTGATTTTATTTATTTTTTCCTTTATTTTTAGAATGACTTTTATTTTTTGGTATTTTTCTGCTACGGTATACGTCCCGACTGGGGCAGGTCCTAGATAATCTCCATCTTTCACAGTGGGAGGTTCTGTAGGGTTGGAGTAAAATGAATGAACTCTGAGTTCGATTGAGAGTATAGTCTTTTTTTCTTTCTTCTCTCCGAAGTGGCATAACCAAATTCACGTGGTCTCTTTGATGAACGTCAGGGACGATGACATAGTAAATCGGTCTGCAGGCATTGTAATATCCCGCAACCGCACGGTGCATTACGCTGATTTGGATTAAACGAGATAATAGTTGGTTATATTTCTATTTGTTGGATTTGGGAGAAAGTATTGATTTGAGTTAGTTTCATGTGCAGAATGCGTGCGGAGTTTGATGCAATCAGGTGTTCGTTCAAAGCAGTGCTTAGATAGCGGGATTGGAGCGATAATGTCTTCCTTAGTCCGATCGGTCGGATGATTTGGAGAGCACGGCCTGCTCGCACGGTCATACCAATTGTGTAGCCTGCTTTACATCGGACCACGGATTAATGGAATCGACCGTATCGGCAAGGCAGAGTGCTTAGCGTTTTAGACTTGGTGAGTGGGCTTTGTCCCTTCTTCTCCACTCATTCATGCCTAATAATATAGAACACACGTAATGGTTTGAACACTTGGTCTGGAATATTGGAAACACTGCACTGTGGATTGCATAGAGTGTGCGCCATTTGTAGGATAGAATTTAAACTTGAGTTGGACTTACGTTTGGGCAGTAGGGGCTTTGAGTGAATCATCTTGGTTGGAGAAGCAAAATATTTCATTGTGCAAGCGAGCGTGCATCCATGCACGAGTATCAAGTTGGATGCTTTGTCAAGCAAAGCGTGCAGTTGTGGTTCAAAATCGAACAACTGCATCAGAGAGGACATTGTGCCACTGTTGGGGCATTGTGCCACGGAGCATTCGGAGCGAGGGGTTGCACCAATCGGAGCACTGTGTTGAGAAGCGGCATGGTGCCTAATGGAGATAATTTGAGAATGGTGCCTTGGGCTATAGTTGGAGAAGGGTTATAGTTAATTTGATGGATCGAGGCGAGTATCGTTTGGTGGGGCAAGAAGGCTCGATTCTCTCGTCGTACCTACTTGTTGGAGTATTGCATTGGTCACGGACAACCTGTTGCGTACAGGATTTGGTTTTCTATAATGGGATAGGCTCCGGTGCACCGGGATCGTTCGACCATAGAGAAAACAAATGGTAACATACTTTAAGCACAATACTTGCAGTTCGAGACCACCAGGCGGACAAGCTACTCAGTGTTGGATTGAGTCAAAATACAGTTGATTAGTCCTTTATGGCTTGGTCAGTAAACTTTATATAGATAAGAATTGGTTCGGTTTTAGTTTGTGCATTCATGTAGGCGGTGGCGCCACCTTGCCTTGGGCAAGAGTGTGCGTATCGATAATTCGATTAGCGGGACTTGGAGTGCGATGTGGTTCGATAGGTTCACGCTTTGCTTTGGGTTTGAGTAGAACGGTTTGCATGCTTAGTCTTATTTGAGTTGGATATAACTACTAGTGTATTTGCTTTAGTTGAATTGTTGCATTTTTAAACTGCTTTACTGCTTTCCTTAACATGTCATGTCTCTGCCATGAAATGAATCTAGGATTCAAGTAGAAAGATTACCATATAATTGTTTGCATTTACCATCTACTTAGTGTCGGTTTAGATGAGTGAGTTACCTCGCTCACCAGTACGGCTGTGTACTGACCTACGTTTGTGGGTATTATTTTCAGGTACGCAGGTGTAGTGGCTCATCTTGGATATATGGGACATGATGTATGGAACGGTAAGTACCTTTATGGGCAAGAGAAAGAGTAAGAGGGTTGCATCGCTTTTGTGGCATTCTCCTTTGTGGCATTTTTATTTGGACCCTTCGAGAGCTTCGTTGTGTATACTCTGATGTGTGCTTGGTACACAATACTTGACTTTCACTGCAACTTATTTATTTTAATGATATATATGACGTTTGACGTCATCGCCTTGTGCGAGCGCAACTCCAAGCTCGCACGACATCACGTCCTGATGAGAACGATTGTCCCGCGGGAGCGCTGTAACATTGTGATTCACTTTCATCAGGAACGATCAAACTCGCGAAAGATTGGGACGTGACAATTTGGTATCAGAGCGCCCGGTTCATTTCCTCAAACTTTTTTCCCTTTGCTTCATCACAAACTTTAAATAGCTTTCGCGTATCGTTTGTCTCTTTGATCTACTCGGCACCACAATAGATGTTCCATGCAATAAGTCTATATATTTGTTGGTTATGCATATTATTCTTTATTGCATTGACTTTTGTAGGATTTTGATAAGATCGTGTAGCATTGTTTGGCGTTGTTGCATTCGTACAACAAGTTGTGTGGCATTGTTGCATCCGTACATCAAGTTGAGTGGTGTTGTTGCATGGTTTGGCTTGTCGTTCGAGAATATTTTGGTTGCATCAGTGGAGCAATTGGTTGTCAGATGAGATTGGTTATGTGGCATGTCGTGAGAAAAACAACGGATGAGAATAGAACGTTGCACGAGTTGCTCGTGTAGCGAATGTGTTGGACGGAGTTTGAGTTTTGGCTAGGAATACCGGAGAGAGCATTACACGAGTTCCTCGTGTGGCACATGCGTTTAGCATATTTGAGCAGCGGCTTGGAATATCAAGGAGAGAGAGCATTGCACTAGTTGCTCGTGCAACAAATATGTGGAACAATTGGATATTGGCTTGGATTATTTTGAAGAGATCGTTGCACGAGTTGCTCGTACAGCGAAAGTGTCGAACGGTTTGAGAAATAGTTGGAAGTATCAAGAATGGAACATGGCACAAGTTACATCGAGCGAGATTATTAGAAGAGTAAGATGGTTCGTGTGTTGGATGAGTTTCGTGTCAGACTTTGAGTTGTGAATTGTAGGATCACGCAAAATTGATAGCTTGAACGGATCTTGGATCAGTGTAGAGAAGTAAAATGCAAGGAGTGACCTAATTCAGAGTGGTATATGATATACCATATAGTAAGTGCGACATTGGAATGTTTGGTTAGACAACAATAGAATGGCTACGACTGACGCGGGTAACAAAAATGGAAGTTGGTTTATGCGAATAGGTTGAGTTATGTTTCAGAAACTTGGGGCAAGCGATGTGCTGAGTTGCGATCGGCATCCCCATGGAATAGTTGGTTCGGAATAGACGTTCATCAACACAGAGTAAATATGACACGAGAGTGACTATATTTCTAAGTGGTATATGCGTGCTACAGACTGGTGCGCACATTAGGAATGTTCGAAACAAGATAAGCGATAGGTTTGTATGCAACATATGGGCTAGTGCAAGATTCTGTCAGAAATTGGTGTATTAGAGTTTGACTCATATATTCTTTGAAGCATCAGGTTTGAGCGATCGGAATTGGAATCGTGTAAATAAAAGTTTCGTTGGACAAGAACAGAACAAGTAATGGAACGAGTGTTGAGAATTCGATGGAGTGATATGGACCAAGTATTGAAGATATGATGAGATTTATCAAACGATATGTATGATAATCAGAGTTTTGCTTGCGCGATTTGGATGTTTGGTGGAGCATTCATTGATACAAAAAGAGAGTTGAGCATAAGGAACAAACAGTTGGGGCAAGCATGCACGAGAGATGGATGTATCGAACAGCAGCGAGCACGGACTACAAATTTTGGCAACGCAAGGGAGCAGTTGGTCAAGCAGTGGAACATGATTGATTTTGGAGGATAAGTGCAATGGAGTCGTACGAACTTGTAGGATTTTGAATATTGGGGCTCGAGAAGTTTGACTCAGAGTTTAGCGGAAGAGAAATTGGTAAAATAGTACAACGATGGTGGACAAATTCTCCGGAAGACATGAACGAGCATAATATGAAGCTAGTCGATGTTGAGTCAGATTGAAAGTTAATACTTGTAGTATCGACATGGACGTGGAACAACAAGATGATTAAAGTGGAAGTAATAGTGCATCTGAGATTGGCGTGCAAGTTATCAAGAGCATGTGGACGAATCAAAACACGGAGAAATCAAGACGATGCTAAGGAATGGGATGAGAACAAGGATCGTAGTGGAAGGACCTTTGATGATAGCGGAACAAGAGAGAAACATTGAAGCAAATCACTATGTCACTCGAGCAAGTTGGACGTACAGTATGAAGCATTGTGTATGGATAAGAAATGGAGCAAACCTATAATTTTGAAAAAATATTGTAAGTTATAGTGAGAGCAGTCGAACAAGGCAGTTTAGAATTTTGATAGATTCAGGACATGACGGTTTCAACGAGCACAGTTCGATGATTAGTGGCTTGGATAGGTAGTAAGACTCTAGCTGGTTAGGCGGCATTTGGTTAACAGATGCGTCAACGGTAGTGCATAAAGTGCTCAGATTCAGAAGTTTGTTTGGATTGGATGGTTAGGTTATGGCTCAAATTTATAGAGAATATATAGCACGGTTCGTAGTAACTGTCTATCGTGATGACTTACAATTATCGAGCGTAACTTTGGGACAGCTGACCCTAGAGACTTTGCCAGCCAAATCAAAATAAATATTTTAGACCCATATAATGACACTTGCAGTGAGGCATTTAGAAATGCATCGAGGGTGGGTGTGAGTGGTGTATGTTGAAGATAAGCCTAAGTGACTGAGTGTTAGATTTGAGAGATCCTTGGGATAGCCTTCAACTGAAGATACAGCCAAAAGATCGAAGTGATGGTAAAAATGGCCTGAGTCAACTAATAAGATTTGGAGTCACGGATTATCGAAGATGGTATCGCTTCTGACTCGTCGTACCCCAGAAGGGAATAGCATTCATATGAATTTATGACTGTAAAACTAGCTTCAAGAAGTTAAAGCTACGGTTCGTTCAGATCAAATTCTTGTAATACCAGAAGGGACAGATGTGCCTCGAATCTATAAGATACATCAGAACTTAGTCTGGGATCGTGCTCAAGCAGAGAGTGAAGGTGATATCCTATTCTTTGAGGCAGTGGAAGCAGCGCGAAAAACTATTTTATGTGCAACCTAGGAATTGTGCCGATTGTGTTTGCATTAAAATCGTGGCGATACTATCCCTATGGCATGACGGTAAAATCTTCATGGATCACATGAACCTCAATATAGATATTCACCCAGAGAGGTATTGAGATTGAGGCAAAGGTGTTGGGTTGAGCTGATCTAAGAGCATAGTACGATATTTGGGTAAGTCGGCTAGTTGGGGTAGCATCAGTTATGATAATCGTTTAGAGCATGAAGATAATATTTGAGATGGAGTAAGCAAGACATGGTGCCTTTATAGTCATGTTAGAGATTGGTTGGTTGAGCTCGAACGACGTAAGCTAAAATTTAAAAATAGTGAGATGATAGGGCCTTGTAGGATACTCGTTGCGCTTGGATGTGCAAGAACTTGGAGCGTGCATAGTTTGGGCTATCGCTAGAGAATGGATTGAGTCAGAACATGAACTAATTTAAGTCAGGTAAAAAAATCGTCAGTGGAGAATCATCGTATTTGAGAATAGCGGTTGTGCGAATATGTTGAGGGATGAACATCAAGAACGGTTCAGTCGAGAGTGAAGCGATGAATGTCTTGGACATGAAGATACCCTTGTAACTTGTCCAAATTTGATATCGCTAAACTTGGCTGAAATGCATGTATTTTGGGGATGTCTTAAATATGTGTATGATCCTAACTAAGCGATATATTGCATTCGAATTGAGCTGCAAGGAGGATATGGGATTATGTAATTGGCGTACGAGCATTCAACGCGTAGCGAAGATGATGAGTCTAGGTAAATGGAATATGAGTTACATGGAGCAGAGTTATGTAATGATCAAGTAGCATACTAGAAAGAAATGGGAACTGGTTTGGTTCGAGGACGAACCTTATTCTAAGTTGTATATTATGTAATGCACCGCAACCGCATTGTGCATTACGCTGAGTCAGATTAAACGAGACAATGGTTGGTTATATTTTTATTTGTTGAATTTGGGAGCAAGTATTGATTTGAGTTGGTTTCGTGTGCAGATCGCATGCGGAGTTCGATGGAATCATGTGTTCGTTCATAGCAGTGCTTGGATAGTGTGATTAGAGCGATAATACCGTTTTCCTTAGTCCGATCGGTCGGATAATTTGGAAAGCACGTACGGCCTGCTCACACGGTCAAATCAATTGAGTAGATCACGCTTTGCATCGGACCATGGATTAAAGGAATCGGCCTTATCAGCAAGGCATAGTGCTTAGCGATTCAGACTTGGTGAGTGGGCTCTGTCCCTTCTCCTCTACTCCTTCATGCCTAATAATATGGAACACACATAATAGTTTAAAAACTTGGTCTGGAATATTGGAAACACCGCACTGTGGCGTGCATAGAGTGTGAGCCGTTTGGAGGATAGAATTTGAACTTGAGTTGGACTTACGTTTGGGCAGTAGGGGCTTTTAGTGGATCATTTTTGTTGGAGAAGCAAAATATTTCATCGTGCGAGCGAGCGTACATCTATGCACGAGTATCAAGTTGGACGCTTTGTTAAGCAAAGCGTACATTTATGGTTCAAAATTGGGCAACTGCATCGAAGAAGGCATTGTGCCACTGTTGGGGCATTGTGCTACGGAGCGAGGTGTTGCACCAATCAGAGCACTATGTCGAGAAGCGACATGGTGCCTAATGGAGATAATTTGAGAATGGTGCCTTGGGCTATAGTTGGAGAATGTTTATGGTGAATTGTGCCTTGGGCTATAGTTAGAGAATATTTATGGTGAATTGGATGGATCGAGGCGAGTATCGTTTGGTTGGGCGAGAAGGCTCGATTCTCTCGTCCTACCTACTTGTTGGAGTATTATATTGGTCACGGACAACCTGTTACGCATAGATTTTGGTTTTCTCGAACGGGATAGGCTCCGGGGTACCGGGACCGTTTGGCCATGGAGAAAATAAATGGTAACTTGCTTTGAGCACGTTACTTGCAGTTTGAGACCACCAGGCGGGCTAGCTACTCAGCGCTGGATCGGATCGAAATGCAGTTGATTAGCCCTTTATGGCTTGGCCGATGACCTTCATATAGATAAGAGTTGGTTCAGTTTATGTTACACCCGTTTCCCAATTTGGTATTTCTTGAATTTCTAGAATTTAATTTTCCTGATATTATATTTCTGATATGTTTTGCATGATGGTTCATGTTCCTATGCTGTGTATTTGATTCACTACCAGAATAAGTCAAATTAGCGACGTCTGGAAACATCGCTAAATTGTATAAAAACGTTGCTAAAAAATTTTTACGACATAATTAGCGATATTTCACTGAAGTCACGTTTAAGCTAGTCACTGACAGGGAAAATGTCAAAAAATGTTGCTATAGCGACATTTTCTAGCAACGTATTTGCGTTACTAATATTTTTCATATTAGCGACGTTTAGTGACGCAACGTAGTTATATTAGCGACGCGTTGTGTGTCATTAATCGTCACTAGTATCTTTCTATTTAGCGATATTTTGCAACACATTTAGCGACGTTCTGCTGACTTGGTAAATACTGACATGTCTGCAATTTATTGACGTTTAGCGACATAATTAGCGACATTCTGGTACAATTAGCGACGTATTTAGTGACATATATAAACGTCATTAAATGTTGCTAAATTATATATTTTTTTTTAAAACCTGGAATAAATTTATGCTTGCAGTTTGTCATATATCCCTGCAATATCATAGTTCATAAAAATAGACAGACCCAAAGCAATCCTCCGTTGAATTTCCTGGATTCGTCGACCCCTTCGGTGGAACACTCAACACCAGTAAATTTTCATGCATTCAATATAAATAATAAAGTAAAATTAAAAAAAATAGACACATTTTTAATAAATAAAGTATGAAAATAAATATTCAGCAAATTCACATGCATCATACAAACTAAGTCTAAAAAAAATATCCAGTAAACATCACAACTGGTACTGGATGTGAACAAATAAAGTCTGAAATACTATCTCAATACATAAATGACCCAATATCATGGGCCAAAAGTCTGAAAACAAATAAACTGTCCTAACTAGGACTATTGTTGATCCGGAGGAGGAGGAGCACCGCGGTGAGCCTAGGAGATAAGCATGTCCAAAGAACAACTATTGCTGATCACGAGAAGGAGATGGAGCACCGCCACGAATCTGGGATATCAGCGTGGCCTACTGCTTTGGTGAAATCATCTTGGCACCCAATTGAGGAGTCTGTGCAGTCGATGTAGATATCGATGCCGGCGGACCAGGAGGATGCATCTGCTACAACGATGTCAGTCGAGCGTTGCAAGTATCCATGACAGATAACATCATTACAGTACTATGCTCCACTGACTGGCTCATCTGAACATGTGACACTTGCAACCTCGCCAGTGCATCGCCCATGGCTACATGCGACCCCTGTAGCGTCGTCATGTTGTGCTATGTCGACATGGCAAGATCCATCAGCTCCGCGATGCTATGCTCAAGCAAATCAAAACATGCGGTGTGGGCTGCGATGTAATCCTTTACAGCAATTCGTCATGCAGAGACACAATCTGATGGTCAACTCTCTCCTGCTTGGCTCGCACTGACTCTTGGGAGGGATGTGTGGTATGCACACTAGTAGGGGGTTCCTAGAGGACTGTGACGTAACATAGGCACCGTAGGATCTTGTACCGTAGTATATACCCCTCTGCAGACCACCAACGACGGTCATCCACAGCTCGTCAACGACTGAGCTGGGTGGACGGGGGGCTGCAAGGAACTACCGACCTCTTCCTGTGTGGGCTGGGTCGACCGCTCACGGAGCCTAAGATACTCATCCTAAAAAATATGTATCTCTCGATAAGTGTATTACTTACTATCCACTCGTCATGCATAATATTAATATATATCTAAGGTACTTATTACTGACTACATGAATATTTATTTGTATATTTTTTAAGTTATATTAAAATTAAAAAAACATAAAGTAATACTTACGTAGCTCTGTGTGGCCCTCTCATCGATGAGATATCCGCCCTTCCTATGGGTGGCAAGGAAGACTGTCACCATGTTAGCGTCCTCACCCCTCTAGACCTGTTAAAAAATAAATTGTATGTTACTAAAATTAAATATTTTATCCTACTTTGATTAAAATACTATGTATATAATGAAATACATACCATGCGACAAAAATATTTTGTCATCGAATTCGACCCACCATACCACTTTCCTGCCTTCTTCCTGGCCGCCTTCACCTTCTCCAACTTTTTATTGTACTTAGGATCGTTAAATCTAACCGTCATCGCATTCCACTACTCAGACGTGATCCAACCTTGGATTGGTTATCCCAAACGATCACGATCCTTCTGGTTGTAGATCGCATCACGGATAAGTTTGGCGGCAACGGCAGAAAAGTGTTGCTCGATCACCTCAGCCTGGTGTAGTGGATGGAAATACATTTTCTATAAGAAGTCATGTAGAAAGTTGTATAAAAAAATACCAAATTAGATGATTGATATTAAAACAAAATTTACTTTTACCTTAAAGTGTGCAAATCAGAATGCCTTCCTCTCGTCCTGGGCATCCGAGTAATTGATCTAAGGGCCACCATAGTTGCACCTCAAAAAATACCCCAATGATCTTTGTACCGACGAGGAATGATATTTATACATAGATAATTATATTAATGAAAAAGTGAATATATATTTATATACGCGTAAGAAAACTAAAACTAATTAACTTACTTTGTTGGCCCATCGGCCCAAATATCTGTCCTCGTCTCGTCCGGAGGAGCACATAGAGGATCGCTCTGAAACATGTGAGAAGACGAAGGCACAGTCGGCTGGGCTTTGTCCATCTGCTCCTCGGTCCCTATGGTACCGTCAACAAGAGGAACGGTGGACGTAGGAGTAGTCTCAGGCCTGGAACTGCTCGTCCCAGGAGTATTGCCAGGAGAAGATAGTGGTCGAAAGGCTGGAGTATGGGAGACGAGGGTTCGGACCCAGTACCATGTCCCGAAGGAGAACTACCAGTCAGAGTAGCATATCGTCTAGATACTCTACCTCTAGATTGACCGAACGATCCACATCGTCCTGTCATACCTGACTTATGATAAACAAAATAAAAGTTACAAGGAAATAGTTTAAATACAGTGCGTCACTAAATAAAAAGAAGAAGAAAAATATAGTACATATCACAAGTATATGTCACTAAATCAATTTTACATTCCACAGCTAAAATACAATAATATCACAAAATAATACTATATCAAATGCTAAGAAAGATAAGCATAATATGATATATAGAGAAGGAAATCCAATTTCTCAAGTTATAAAATACAATAAGCTTCTTATACCAGTTGCCTTGTAGCGATCAGCACCACAAAATATGTACATGTCTTCATCCTTGTCGTCTTTGTAGTACAACATGCACCCGTTGTGACATGCATCAATTTTCTCATATCCTATCCAGAGCGATTTTACCATCCTCTTAGACCG
Source organism: Iris macrosiphon (assembly GCA_036927795.1). Taxonomy (NCBI): domain Eukaryota; kingdom Viridiplantae; phylum Streptophyta; class Magnoliopsida; order Asparagales; family Iridaceae; genus Iris; species Iris macrosiphon. The sequence continues at coordinate 25,048,213 of JAYESA010000006.1, read as the reverse complement.
ATATAAGTCTTTAGGTAACTTAGCACCCGCTGACAAGATCTCTATAATCAATTCTATCAGTCGGTTGTAGCATTCTTGCAACATGTTAAAATCGGACTTGATGCTCAACAGTCTTGTAACTATCTCCAATGGTGAATGATCCTCACAACCAGGATATAATAGAGTCCTTGCATTCTCCAGTAACTCCATAAACTTTGCAACATCGGCATTCGGTGCCTCCTCAGCTGCATCATGATTGTCCGAATCAAAACTAGGTCTGACATCATCGAAAACTATGTTCACGTAGTCGTCGTCGTAATTAGCGTGGTCATGGGCATCTATATATGACTCCACATAAGGCTCTGGATCCGATGCTAAAGACACAAGTTCTCCGTGTGAGGTCCACTAATAGTAATTCGACTTGAAACCCCTCGAGTACAAATAATATCTCACATCCACTTTTGGGTGATATTTCGAGTTACGATATCTCACAACGGACACTTAATTTTGGTGTCATCCATGTACTGAGAGAACACCTTGGCGAACTGCAGGAACTGCTCCACCCCCTGTATGAATTCATCCCACATACTGCATATATCATCAGGATGAAGGTTGTATATCCACAAACGATGATGTAGGAAGTAATTCATATCTATTTCTATATACTTCTGCAAAGAAGAATAGACATCGTTTAAGTATATTATCCAAATGGATATGGAAGGGCATTGCATCGATACTCCTAGTCCTAGCATAGATACTCAGGAATACTCAATTATGTTGTACACCTACTCGTCTACACACACAAAAGAATGCCCCAAACTATTGCAGGGTCTGTTGAATTAAAAATTACATCCAAACAGCCCATAAAATTCATAACCATATACCAACACTTGCTTAAAGATACTCACTTGAATCCTGGATATTCACACTTGACATTTATACTTTGTACATAGACACTTTATGTATTACCCACTTGACATTTACTCCGGTAGATATTATTTATATTGACATTGTAAATGTCAAGTGTGGGCCCAAATACAATAAGTGTGACACATACTCAAATTCCTTGCTACTTAAATATCACACACACATGGTTGACACTCACTAATACACACACATACACCCTCACTATACTGTGCATAAGTGTGCACTGCATAACACCTCACTTGATATCACCTGAGCTCCTCCCCAAGTGCATTACAGTGTACTGCTATGACCTATCACCCCTTGCTGCAGCATTGAGATACACTTCCCCTTAGCACACACACATCATACACATGCACACTATGTCTTTTTTTTTGTTGCCTTGCATAGCTCTAAACTCGGATACATGATTGTAGGAATTTTTTTAACCACACATAATCAAGTCACTCAGTCTTCCTACGTAATTGCTTAAAACAACAATAATGCTTATAACCATGCATGATTGATAACCAATGTATGTGTGTGTCCGTGTCTGATAAAATACTTACAACCTTATCCTCGATACCGTGCCCTAACCTTTCATATCTATGTGTCCTATAATTTTACCATACGTATCATGAGATGACATGATAAAAACATGTGTGTGTTCGTGTCTGTGTTAGGGTTAGGGTTAGTGTATGCGTGTGTTAGTGTGTCCGTATGTGTGTGTGTGTGTGTCTGTGTGTGTGTGTCCGAGTTAGGGTTAGGGTTTACATAAGGAGTGGGTGGCCGGAGAGGAGGGGGTTGACAGAGGAGGGGGTGCCCAGAGAGGAGGAGGAGCCTGGAGAGGATGAGGAGGAGCTCGATGGAGGAGGAGGAGGAGGAGCTCAGTGGTGGAGGAGGAGAAGGAGCTCGGTTGAGGAGGAGGAGGAGCCAGGAGAGGGGAGGAGGAGCTCGGTAGAGGAGAAGGAGGGGGTGCCCAGGGTCGGATGGGGAGCACGGTCGGAGGCGAAGAATGGTCGGTGGGATCGTCGGCGAGGGATTGGATTTTGGAAAAATTTCGAGTGAGAATGGGAGAAAAATAAAAACGGATCGTTATATTTAATAAAATATTAGCGATGTCGGATCCAGACGTCACTAATCGTCGCTATTAGCGACGTTTAGACAGACGCTAAATGTCTCTAATTATTAAAATATTAGCGACTTTTTGGACATCGCTAAACGTCGCCATTAAAAAATTTCAGCGAAGTCTTACTACTTTTATAAATGTCGCTAATTAAAAAATTAACATCGTCGGTAAACACGCCGCCAAACGTCACTAAATCAAGAAATTTAACGACGTTTAGCGATGTTAAAAAAGTATATAGCAACTATTCTTTCAAAAACCCAAGTACAGTCGCTATTCGTCGCAAATAGTGACGTACAACAACATTTATTTATGAAGTCGCTAAATTCTTTAACATTAGCGACTTTTCTGATGACATCGCTAAAAATGTCATTATTTTATCATATTTTGGTACTAATTTTTTGTTGTCTGGCGAGACTATTCGAGACCAGTTGAATACCCATTGGCATTGCCATATACCCGGTTTAGGACCCGCATGTAGACTAGACACTTGGTTTAGTTTATTTTGGTTGAACCCATGACTAAACCATCTTCATCTCTCCCCTTATATATATATATATATATATATATATATATATATATGTGTGTGTGTGTGTGTGTGTGTGTGTGTGTGTGTTTTCTCTCTCCTCTCTCATTTTCTTCATTTCTACTTCTCTATTCCTTCCATCTTCTTCCTATCTCCCTTGACCTAGACCGAACCCTAACCCTAGAAGAGGTGGTTGTGATCACTTGGACCGTGAGAGATTGAGGCTAAGAAGCCACTCAAGGCAAATACATCTTGCTCAATGGTGAAGCCATGGATTTTAAATTTTTGTATATATATGTTAAATAAAAAATGTGTTTGATGGAAAATATTCTCCTTGATGTTCTCTTCCATTTTAGTTCTTGGTGTTTTTTTTGTTTCGATGGATAGATATGAGTAGATATGAGTTTTAAAGTTAAAATTTTACCAAATTTTGTGGGTCTGATCACTTAAAACTTAGTATTTCTGAAAACCAATTATTGGATATTTTGGGGAATTAAATTTTATTCAATTTTGTCTTTTGAACCGTCGAATTTTGAGTTGAAATGAAGTTTTTATTGCCAAAATAAGTTTTTAGAATTTTCATGTCGGTTGAGGAAGAAGAATAGTGCTGGCGTAAAACTGTACAGAAGTCCCTGCGTAAAACTGCCCAGGAACCCTTCATTTGCGTAAAATACGCACATAATTCCCCCCTTGTGTAAAATATGCACAGAAGCCCTTCCCCTTTTATAAAAATACGCCAGAAGCTCATTTTGAGCTAAAATACGCACAAAAGCCCTTCCCCTTTTACAAAAAATATGCCAGAACCCTATTTTGAGCTAAAATACGCACATAAGCCCTTTTCCTATTACAAAAATACGCCAGAACCCATCTTTGAGCCCAAAAAATGCCCATAATTCATTTTGACCCTAATTTCATTGATAAGCTCTCTTTTTTTTTACTGCTTTTTGCGCCATAAGTTGTTTCAGCTATATTTTTTTGATTTTCCTTCTATTATTTCGATTTATTATCTTGGTATAGTATTAGAGCTTAGTTAGAAGTTGTGTTCTTTATATTGACACGGGTTTATGATCCACACGACACCGTAGATTGTTTGCGTATAACAAACCTATTGTATTTGGCATCAGACAATCAAGTGTGAGCATTGCCCAATGGATCGCATGTCGCGGATCCGATAAGTTTTATAAAACCCCTAAATTCTGAAACCGGTTTTATTACTTATTTATATTAGTTATGAGCTAAATAGGGAGAATAGATTTTATTAGAATAGAATTCTCCTTGGGATCAAACCCAAAACCCAAACCCGCAATCCGTTAACCAACCCCCGCGTAAAGTAAGAAATATCAGCAGTAGCTCATCAACCGCGTAAACCCTAGCAGCAGCAGTAGTAAAACAACTCCGTGCGTAAAGTTTAAAACCACGCGTAAAGCAACTCCGTGCGTAAAACTATTCCACCGCATAATTCCTTCACCGCGCATAAAACAATCCTCGTATGACTCATCCCCCACCGCCTCTCTACATATTATTCCTAAACTAACCTCAACCGAAACCTAAACCAATGGCAGACCAACCAACACCTAAACCAATGGCAGACCAACCAAACTCTAAACTAATGAAAGGATGAAAACAGCAGCAGTAGTAATTCTTAATTCCTAAGTTTCCCCACCGCCTTCTTATCCCTGTATATATTATAATATTTCCCAAACGCTAATACACTTCTTTCACTAAAACTTAGAATACTACTGTAGACGCTTGCACCATTACTTGGCAAGTATACCTTGCCAAATTCTACTATTTAAATTATAAATGGTTGCATATATATATATTTTTGTTGCAAAAGAAATACATAAACTGTGTGCACCTGAGATTGCCTCGGGTGAAATCAACGAATATGTTAATACATAGTATAACTGACTTAGACATTATTAGACTCACCAATAGATGCGAGGTTATTCTGATATCCTCCTAGACCTGACACTTGTATACACATCACAATTAATAATTCATGTTGGGATGCGGGTTCGCATACTCGGTTAGCTACCGGTGCGTGAGACACACATCACGGTTTAACACGAAATAAGGATATCTAGAAAATTGTGACTTGGCATATAGCTACGTAGTATGCACGTTGTGTATTCGACTTGTATACCCGCATTGGGCGGGGAAGACAGCTAGTAGGCGTATGGGATACCCACCTCCTTGACGTTATACCTTCGGATACCATGCTCCTCGGAGATGGACGATTGCAGAGCGCCCATGTTTCTGGGGGCATATGTGGCATATACTAGCCAGTCACGACGATTGGTGAATTAAGTCAGCATATGTCTAGCCTACACTTTCCCATACGTACTATGAAGTCTTCACATTGCATTCACTTAGATGGTCAGCCCACCCCTTTATTTATTCAGTATTTATATATGACATGCTTTTATGTATCTTGTTATGTCCCACTGAGGACCTGGTTCCCTTTCAGATTTAGTTGAGGTGTACTATCCCACTGTGTATGGACCTTGGCAGGAGATGAGGTACGCTTCTGAGGAGGAGTTAGAAGTGCTGCCATCCAAGTCCCTCTTATTTTGGGTAGACTTGCTACCTAGAGCTGGAGCCTCTTTATCTAGATAGCCGATGCTCTAGCCCTGTTATTTCCAGTACTCTTATTTTTAGTTTTGTAGTGGGTTTGTTCCCACCAGACATATTTGGGTTGTACTATGTCATTTCAGACTCAGTGTTTATATTCCAGCACTTACAGTACTCCTTGTTGTTTTGTGGATGAGATACAGATTGTGTGTGACTTGTTGTGACAGTATATTACCACTGGTGAATTTGGATATTCATGTACAGCGTACGTATGTATATGACTTCCATATATTGGAGTTCGTATACATACGGCTGGGCGTGTTACGTATATCTAGTCCTACGTATTTTGGGACTGGGGCATGACATGTTTTAAGTGGTGGCCCATGCAGGTCAAGAATATATTATCTTGGTTACATAACTGTACCAAACAAGCCTGCATATAGGAATAGAGCATAAGGATCTCATCCGCACTTGACTAAAACCTCATTCTCCCCTTCAACCTATCCTCTGTTTGAAAAAAAATAGAATATTACGCCAGAAACCCTTTACGCTGTGACCAGAGGCATCTATTTATATAGATCAACCAATTGACTATTGTTGGCGTAAAAGCCAAGAAAATGTTCTATTGGCGTAAAAGCCAAATTCTGTAGAGACTGCCTACTTTACGCTACGGTTATGACAACTGCTGACCTCGTTTCCATAGTCTTCCTAAATCCTGTGTATGACCTATCACACAAACCATGTAGGAAACTACCCCAGCGTAAACTTGATAACTAGCGTAGAGTAGCCTGATTAGGCGTAAACCACAAGGTTGGTAATATAAGCGTATTTTGTCATAATTTTAGCTTTCCCAGTCATGACAAAGGAAAATCTCGTACATTAAATGCAGAGATATGCCTCGAGCCCTGCGCAAGCAGCAGCTTTTTAAGTAACATCAAGGTTTTGTCTTATCTTGAGCGTAAAAGCTCATTACAATAGACAGCGTATTCCGAAGACTCAATCCTTCCTTGTGTGGTGTATCAAATATGTCATTAAATGACAACCTGGGTCTTTGTGTAGAAAACATTATCACAACCACCCTCTCGATTATCGTACAGTACTTTTGTCAGATGTCAGGTTCACTGAATTATCTGACAAATTTATCCAAGAAAAACAAAGAGTTCCTCCTACAAACCTTACGCTGTAATAAAAGCAACGTATGTTAGATTTTACGCAAGCAACCCTTACGCACACAGATTTTACGAACAGACTTTAGGCAGACTTTACGCAGGAAGGTATAGTAGACTTTTACGCAGATAGCTCTGAAGCCATGATTTACGCCAGATAGTAAATCTCTATTTTATGCCAGACAGCTTGAAACTCTGTGTTACGCAGACAATTTCAAAAATCTCTATCTCTGCTTTACGCAGACAGTCTTGAATCCCGATTTTTTGCGAATTATCTAGAATCTCAATTTTACGCGGACAACTCTGAAGTCTTACTTTACGCCAAAACTTCTTAGAATCTCTGTTTTACGTAACCTATTTTTATGCAAGCATTCCATTAAAAGCTTGCTTCCGATTTGTTTCTTTTTCCCCAAAAATATGGACGTACGCAGTGGACACACAGATGATAAGGTTGACAAAGCAACAAACATCTCGCCTAATGTCAATAAAACCTCGACTACCCCGAGAGACCAGTCCCCGGGACAGACACTGGTTTGTCCACCATACCTCCATAATGGTCCTACTCAGGGTGCTGTACTAGCTCAGCAAGAAGGACAGACCTCCCAGGCACCAACACAACAGGCAAATACACCTTTGCCATCACCTCCACCCTTTCCAACCCTGATGCCATAACTAGAGGGACAGCCACAAATGTTCTAATTCTTCCAATCCATGATGTAGGCACAATGGCATCAGACTGAGACCTTGAGGTAGAGCTTGATGACAGATCTGGAGAGAACCTCTACCCCAGCACCTGTCCAACCAGCTGGTACTGTCCGAGGTTTTCGTCATATGGGCCCAGGAACCTTTTCGGGCAACGAGACTCCGGAGGAAATATCAGATTGGGTCTCCAATACGGAGATGCTACTGGAAGGTTCACTCCTGCATCCAGATCTTTGGATGACCGCGGTGAGGGCCCAACTCAAAGGCAACGCCCATCACTGGTGGGACTCTATAGAGCGCGGCGTCGGCAAGAAATAGACGTGGGAGCAATTCTTAGTATATTTCAATGCAAAGTATTTCCCGGCTACGGTCAGGAATGCTCTATACTCCTAGTTCCTACACCTGGAACAAGAAACTATGACTGTAGATGCCTACGACGCAGAGTTTAGTCGACTTAGTCGATTTGGTGCAATCCTGATACCTAACGAGCTGGAGAAGGCCAGTAGGTTCCATCACGGCCTTACCCCCGAGCTATAAAGGTATACCAACACGCAGTCCAGGATCTCTTATGAGAAGGTTCTTTACCTTATCTACAGTTACTGAGGAACCAGAAGGGAAAACTATCACAGGTACCATTTTAGTTGCGTCAAACCTGCAACTGCATTATTTGATTCTGGCGCTACGCTATGTTTTATATCTAGTAGTTTTGTAGCCATGCATAGAGTAGCTACTTCCCCCTTGCCTAAGAGTTAGAAGATTCTTACCGGAGGAGGCATCGTACCAGTTACCAGCACTATTAGAACGTGCTCCGTAGTCGTGTGTAGTAGGGAGATGAGAGCACGATTTTTAGTACTCCTGATGCCAAACTTCGACGTTGTCTTAGGCATGGACTGGTTAAGCCAGTACAATGCTATACTAGACTGCTGGAAAGGTAGCATCATTTTTAAACCGTCAGATCGCCCGAAGTTCGAGTACATGCGGGGCACCATCGATCAAGGAGTAGACCAGACACCTAGAGCTTACATGGCTATGGAGACAGATCCACCAGCTATTATTGCAGAATTCGAGGATATATTTCCAAAGGAGTTGCCAGGCCTACCGCCTGATAGAGAGGTAGAGTTCATTATTGAGTTAGTACCCGGAGCAGCACCAGTATCTTTAAATGTGTACCGGTTGGCAAAGAAGGAGCTAAACGAGTTGAAACTACATTTAGAGGAGTTACAGATCAAGGGATTTGTTCATCCTAGTACATCACCTTGGAGAGCACCAGTGTTGTTTGTACCAAAGAAGGACGAGACATTCCGAATATGCATTATTTACAGAGCCCTAAATGCTTTGACAATCAAAAATAAGTACCCTCTGCCGCGAATTGATGATCTGTTCGACCAACTAACAGAAGCAGTAGTGTTCTCAAAGATAGATTTGAGATCAAGCTATCATCAGGTAAAGGTGCGAGGAGAAGACATTCCAAAAATAGCATTCAGGACTCGTTATGGTCACTACGTGTTCTTAGTAATGTCTTTTGGATTGACAAATGCACCTGCCGTGTTTATAAACCTAATGAACAGAGTATTCCATCAGTATATGGACCGGTTCGTGGTAGTCTTCATCGACAACATCTTGGTATATTCAAAGAACCACGAGGAGCACGGAGAGCACTTAAGGCTAGTGTTAGAGACACTAAGACGTGAGAAGCTTTATGCAAAGCTGAGCAAATGCAAGTTTTTCCTAGACCGTATCGCTTTACTTGGACACGTTATCTCAGGAGATGGCATTTCGGTAGATCCAGCAAAGATTTCCTCAGTAGAAACGTGGCTGGCCCCTACTAACATCTCAGAAGTGAGGAGTTTCCTAGGACTTGCCGGATATTACCGGAGGTTCGCAGAGAACTTTGCAAGGATCGCGGAGCCGATGACTCGCTTGACCCGCAAGGAGCAGGAGTTCATCTGGTCAGAGGAGTGTCAGATAGCATTCGACGAGCTAAAAAAGCGTATGACTACGGCACCTATCTTGACCATACCTTCAGGATCCGGAGGATTCGTAATCTATAGTGATGCATCCGAAAAAGATTTAGGTTGGTTTTGATGCAACATGGGAAGGTTGTGGCCTATGCCTCTAGACAACTAAGGACCCATGAGAAAAACTATCCCACTCACGACCTGGAGCTTACGGCAATCATCTTTGCCTTGAAGCTTTGGAGACACTATCTATACGGAGAACGAGTAGAGATATTCACTGATCACAAAAGCCTAAAGTACGTCTACACCCAGAAAGACTTGAACCTGAGACAAAGATGTTGGCTCGAGGTGATGTCAGACTTTAAGATTGAGCTGCAGTACCATCCGGGAAAGGCCAACGTAGTAGCCGACGCTTTAAGCAGGAGGCCCATGGCATTCTTTTTGACTATCCAGCAACATCTATTAAATGACCTAGAACAACTGGGTATAGATGTCATTATGCCAGGAACTGACGGCCAATTGTCAAGTTATCAGTTGCAATCAACATTAGTCGAGAGAATTAAGGTTGCCCTGCCAACAGATGCCAGATTCCAGAGGCTTCGACAAAGAACCGACGCCGGAATCCAGACAGGATTACGCATACACGAGGACGGGACTTTAAGATGTGGAGATCGTATCTATGTTCCAAATGGAGAACTTCGTCAAGAGCTGATGTCAGAAGCGCATAGCTCAATATACTCTATTCATCCAGGAGGCACGAAGATGTACAGAGATCTGAGGCAATACTATTGGTGGCATGGAATGAAGAGGGAGATAGCCCGCTTTGTGGCAAAATACCTGGTGTGTCAGCAAGTCAAGGCTGAGCATCAGAGGTCCGCAGGCTTACTCCAACCACTCCCAATACCTGAGTGGAAATGGGAGCACATCACTATGGACTTCGTTACGGGTTTTCCAAGGAGTCCTAGTGGTCGAAATGCAGTATGGGTAATCGTGGATAGACTCACCAAATCCGTACACTTTTTACCCTTCAGAGTTGGGCAATCTACAAAGGTCTTAGCAGATATGTATATGAGAGAGATCGTACGACTGCATGGAGTACCAGTCAGTATAGTGTCTGACAGGGATACAAGGTTCACATCTTACTTTTGACAGAGTATACAAGAGAGTCTTGGTACCCGCCTAAAGTTCAGCACATCGTATCACCCACAGACAGATGGACAGTCCGAGCGCACCATTCAGACACTGGAAGATATGTTAAAGGCATGCATGCTTGATTTCAGTGGATCATGGGAAGACCATTTGTATTTGGTTGAGTTTTCCTACAACAATAGCTATCAAGCGAGCATTCAAATGGCTCCCTACGAAGCACTGTATGGAAGAAAGTGTCGTTCTCCAGTATGTTGGAGCGATGTGGGTGAAAGACAGATTCTAGGACCAGAATTGATTGTTCGCACAGTGGAGAAGGTAAAGAAAATCCAAGGACACTTGCGAGCAGCGCAAGACAAGCAAAAACAATGGGCAGATCTTCATTGTCGTCCCTTGGAGTTTAAAGAAGGAGATCATGTCTTCTTGAGGATATCACCCACCAGAGGCACCATTCAATTCGGCGACCGCGATAAATTGAGTCTAAGATATATTGGACCATTTAACGTGTTAGAGAGAATGGGAGAAGTGGCGTATCGACTTGCGCTACCACCTTCACTTGAGGGAGTACATGACGTATTCCATGTATCATAACTCAGGCAGTATGTGGCAGACAGCAGTCATGTCTTCGACCATTCAGAAATCACCATTGGGCCAAGCTTATCATATCAAGAGCAACCCGTGGAAATTATTGATCATCGAGAGAAAGTATTAAGAAACCAGTCTATTCTCTTGGTCCGCGTAGCATGGAGGCATGGCGCACCAGGAGAATCCACTTGGGAGCGAGAAGACGACATACGCAAACATTATCCAAACCTGTTCACAGACCAAGGTATGAAATTACCATGTTAATTTATATATCTTCTACCATTCGTACTTGCTACCGTGACTTAGTTTTAATTTCGAGGACGAAATTTTTATAAGTTGAGTAGAATGTAAAACCCCTAAATTTTGAAACCGGTTTTATTACTTATTTATATTAGTTATGAGCTAAATAGGGAGAATAGATTTTATTAGAATAGAATTCCCCTTGGGATCAAACCCAAAACCCAAACCCGCAACCCGTTAACCAACCCCCGCATAAAGTAAGAAATATCAGCACTAGCTCATCAACCGTGTAAACCCCAGCAGCAACAGTAGTAAAACAACTCCGCGTAAATTTTAAAACCACGCGTAAAGCAACTCCGCGCGTAAAACCATTCTACCGCATAATTCCTTCACCGTGCGTAAAACAATCCTCGTATGACTCATCCCCCACCGCCTCTCTACATATTATTCCTAAACTTACCTCAACCGAAACCTAAACCAATGGCAGACCAACCAACACCTAAACCAATGGCAGACCAACCAAACTCTAAACCAATGAAAGGATGAAAACAACAGCAGTAGTAATTCTTAATTCCTAAGTTTCCCCACCGCCTCCTTATCCCTATATATATTACAATATTTCCCAAACGCTAATCCACTTCTTTCACTAAAACTTAGAATACTGCTGTAGACGCTTGCACCATTACTTGGCAAGTATACCTTGCCAAATTTTACTGTTTAAATTATAAATGGTTGCATATATATATATTTCTGTTGCAAAAGAAATACATAAACTGGGTGCGCCTGAGATTGCCTCGGATGAAATCAACAAATATGTTGATACATAGTATAACTGACTTAGACATTATTAGACTCCCCAATAGATACGAGGTTATTCTGATATCCTCCTAGACCTGACACTTGTATACACAGCACAATTAATAATTTATGTTGGGATGCAGGTTCGCGTACTCGATTAGCTACCGGTACGTGAGACACACATCACGGTTTAGCACGTAATAAGGATATCTAGAAAATTGTGACTTGGCATATAGCTACGTGGTATGCTCGTTGTGTATTCGACTTGTATACCCGCATTGGGCGGGGTGGACAGCTAGTAGGCGTATGGGACACCCACCTCATTGACGTTATACCTTCGGATACCATGCTCCTCGGAGATGAACGATTGCAGAGTGCCCTTATTTTTTGGGGCATATATGGCGTATACTAGCCAGTCACGACGATTGGTGAATTAAGTCAGTATATGTCTAGCCTACACTTTCCCATACGTACTATGAGGTCTTCACATTGCATTCACTTAGATGGTTAACACACCCTTATTTACTTTATTCAGTATATATATATATGACATACTTTTATGTATCTTGTTATGTCCCACTGAGGACCTGGTTCCCTTCCAGATTTAGATGAGGTATACTATCCCACAGTATACGGACCTGGGCAGAAGACGAGGTATGCATCTGAGGAGGAGCTAGAGGTGCTGCCATCAGAGTCCACCTGATCTTTGGTAGACTCACCATCTAGAGCTGGAGCCTCTTTAACTAGATAGACGATGCTCTAGACATGCTATATTTCAGCACTTTTATCTTAGCTTTTGTAGTGGGTTTATTTCTACCAGACATATCTGGCTTGTACTATGACATTTCAGACTCAACACTTATATTCCAGCACTTACAGTATTTCTTGATGTTTGTGGATAAGATATAGATTGTGTGTGACTTGTTATGACAGTATATTACCACTGGTGGATTTGGATATTCATGTACAGCGTACGTGTGTATATGATTTCCATATATTGGAGTTCGTATACATACGGCTGGGCATGTTACATATTCCTAGTCCTACGTATTTTGGGACTGGGGCGTGATATATTTTTAGTGGTGGCCCATGCATGACATTTGTATACACATCATAATTAATAATTCATGTTGGGATGCGGGTTCGCGTACTCGGTTAGCTACCGGTGCGTGAGACACATCACGGTTTAGCACGAAATAAGGATATCTAGAAAATTATGACTTGGCATATAGCTACGTGGTATGCATGTTGTGTATTCGACATATATATCCGCATTGGGCGAGGAAGACAGCTAGTAGGCGTATGGGACACCCACCTCCTTGACGTTATACCTTCGGATACCATGCTCCTCGAAGATGGACTATTGTAGAGCGCCCATGTTTCTGGGGGCATATGTGGCATATACTAGCCAGTCACGACGATTGGTGAATTAAGTCAGCATATGTCTAGCCTACACTTTTCCATACGTACTATGAGGTCTTCATATTGCATTCACTTAGATGGTCAGCCCACCCCTTTATCTATTCAGTATTTATATATGGCATACTTTTATGTATCTTGTTATGTCCCACTGAGGACCTGGTTCCCTTCCAGATTTAGATGAGACGTACTATCCTACTGTGTACGGACCTGGACAGGAGACAAGGTACACTTCCGAGGAGGAGTTAGAAGTGCTGCCATCCGAGTCCCTCTGATTTTGGGTAGACTTGCTACCTAGAGTTGGAGCCTCTTTATCTAGATAATCGATGCTCTAGCCCTGTTATTTCCAGTACTCTTATTTTTAGTTTTGTAGTGGGTTTGTTCCCACCAGACATATTTGGATTGTACTATGTTATTTCAGACTCAGTGCTTATATTCCAGCACTTACAGTACTCCTTGTTGTTTTGTGGATGAGATATAGATTGTGTGTGACTTGTTGTGACAGTATATTACCACTGGTAAATTTGGATATTCATGTACAGCGTACGTATGTATATGACTTCCATATATTAGAGTTTGTATACATACGGCTGGGCGTGTTACGTATATCTGGTCCTAATTATTTTTGGACTGGGGCGTGACAAGTTTGCCAATGATAACTTGTGAAAAGCTTGTACTCGTGACTCATCATTTAGGAAGGTTCTTGGGTGTCCACGACTCTAGAATTTGTAATAAATCTTGAAATGATTAACAATCTAAATTTACATAGATTGTTGGGAGGGAAGTATATTCGCACTACCGGCTACCCCGATCCCCAAGGGCCCCATGAGGCATGTGACAACCCTGCTAGGCAAGGGCTCCATGACCTACCAAGTTTGTGCGTGCTACGACACTTACAAGACAAGTTTATGTTTCCAAGACAAGTTATGATTTCAAAACAAGTTTATGGTTACCTGACAAGTTCATGGTTATGTCAAGTTACAAATTATATTTTGTTGGGATGTGCACTAACTTTTTAGACAAACTTACCCTTGGCCATCCGGGTTGACTGCAGTGCCGGTGGTAGCAATATTCTTCAAAATACATTTTAGTAATTAAGGCTTGTGACAACCCTAGTTAGTTAATTATAGTAACTCGTAGTCATGTTTGGTCGTGTAATGAATGTGGTTTTATCTGTTAAGCTTGTCCTTTTATTCATTCTTTTGACGTGTGGTTCGAGTGCAAAGTTATGTCCGGATGAAGGTCTGCAACCCCGCTTCCTGTTTGGTTTAAGGGTTGTAGTCCTAATCCAGAGTGGTTCCTATGCCCTCTTACCGCTCGTCGCTATATCTTTCTTATAGCTTTTCTATTATCAGTTCTTCCAGTAATATTTTGATACAAGTACATTGGTACCGTATAAGTCCCGACTCGCATTTATTATTAATGTCTCTTCTGTGCATTATATTATGGTAGATTTTGCCCATCACCTTGAGCTCCTTTGTAGTACTTGTTGCTTGGGGTTCTTGCCCCACTGGTTTTGCTTGGCCAAATTTATCCGAGGAGAACCAGGATCCCCCGTACTTCCAACAAGATGGTTCATACTCATAGGACTGCGGCTGAAGCTCGCGAGTGGGTTTCCTTCTTCCACCCCTCCTTTTGATTACTTTATTTTATGGTGTTAGCAAGGGACAGAGTTAGTTCCTTTTATTTTTGAGAATATGGTCAACATGATGTATATATTAGACTATGGCTGGTATATTTGATCATGTATAATTATACTCTGCTAGTGCGGGATTTTGTATTCACTAGCTTCATGATCATATGTAACATATAATTTGGGATGCCTCTTTACTTTCATGTATGATATACTCTTGTATTATTGTTCATGGATTAAGATACTAGGATTTATCAACCTTAGGACTGAAGTCATGAGCATGCTAGAGTCCACCTATTTATCTTCTTGACAGCCTTGACCGCCATACGATGTTTCATACCTTGTACGGAGTAGCTGGCCATGTTCGTTCTCGTATTTACCCAGTATTCTGGGAGCGGGGCATGACAGTTTGAGTTTGTTCATTCGTGTATGCAGTGGTGCCACCTTACCTTGGGAAAGAGTGTGCGTATCAAATATTGGATTAGCGAGACTTGGAGTGTGATATGGTTCAATAAGTTCACGCTTTGCTTCAGGTTTGAGTAGAACGGTTTACATACTTAGTCTTATTTGAGTTGGATATAACTGCTAATGTATTTGCTTTGGTTGAATGATTGCATTCTAAAACTGCTTTTCTGCTTTTCTTAACATGTCATGCCTCTGCCATGAAATGAATCTAGTATTCAAGTAGAAATATCACCATATAACTGTTTGTATTCACCATATACTTAGTGTCGATTTAGACGAGTGGGTTACGTCGCTCACCAGTTCGATTGTGTACTAACCCACGTTTGTGGGCATTATTTCCAGCTACGCAGGTTGTCACGCCCCGATCTTCCGCAGGATTGGCCGTCCCCGCTAGGCGCGAATCACCGTGCCAGTGCTCCCACAGGATGATTATTCACATCAGGATGTGATGCCGCACGAGCACAAGTTGTGCTCGTGCAAGGCCATGATCCGAACAGGCAAAGAAATAACTAAGCCACAGAGTCGCACAGATAGTCTCTAATGCAGCAAAAAAATTTACGATATGAGTAAACGGCCGTTACGATAACTAGTTCACCAAGTCGATATAACGAAAGCATAGAATAAACACGAGTATGATACATAAATAAGCTCTTTATTGATAATGAATAAAGTTACGAGCGGCGCTAGGCCAGAATTACAAGTCGCTCAAGCTCTCTCTCTCTCTCAAACAATAAAGGAATGCCAAGCGGCTTACAACTTGGGATGATACATAGGCAATGTTCCAATATTATGTCTTGTATATGTGCTTCAGCTCCGGACGTAACACTCCAAGGCTCCAGAGCGAACTCTATGCCTTAGCGCGCATGAGGGAATACTCTGCACTGAACGAGGTTCTCCCGTACCCTGCAAGCAATCTGGTGGATTATCAGTACATGAATGCACTGGTGGGGAGACTTCTTGCCCACTCAAAAAATCTAAATACGATACATTAGTTTCGTGTACCATATATTAAGTTATCTTTCTAATCTTGCCTTAGGATCAGTTTTATGGCAATGGTGTAAAGCCTAACTCGTGTGGCAGTGTGCTATATGATATAAGAGAAACACGGCAAAACTTACCATTCTTTCTTCCCTGTCCAAATGATATAACCAAGTTAACTAAGCACGAATATGTATAAGGAAACCAAGAATCACATGAGCAAACACAAGTATTACTAGCGTGTTTCTAACTCAGGTGAATGACATATACAAATTTGTGATCCTCATATTATTTTGCGACTCAGGTTGTTCAAATGCATTATACTCAGACTGTTTAAAATTCTCAGATTATTCAAGTGTGTTTCAGAGGTTCAGATTTTATGGTTCAATTAACGATCTGCACGTAGAGTGCGCTGTGCATCTATTACTTGCCTCAAGTCCATATGAGACCATATATGGGTTGCCACATGATTCTTTTAATGATACTTGATGATACTTTAATGAGACTTAAATGATACTTTTTTAATAACATATTGACATTTATTGACTAGACATCATGGGCTATAGTCCGGGAGGTCGACGGTCGTTGCAGCGCAGGTAGCGAGCCCAGCTACAAGGCCCCGTATCCCCTATATTGACTATGAGACATTTCTGTCCAGATCAGATTGGCCTTGGTGCCCCGGCGTACCGTCTGCAGGAACCATAAACCTGTGCACAGGCAGTTAAAGACCATTAACGATCAACACTTAGATTTTATTATATGCAATATTTTAGGACCTTGAATAAACATAACTACTTGACATAGTGCGAATGCATTTACTCGTTCAGAGATCTCATGATCGGGTGTGTTCCATTCAATGCACATTTTATGCTGATGTTTTTACTACTTATTGCAGCTCCATTTTAGGAGTTTCCTTGGCGACCCAACGGTCCTGAAGACTTTTCATGTTTCTATCATTTGGCTTGGAACGACTATTTTGATAGTCTTCTTGCCGTAGGTAAGTGAACCATTTATCTTTTTTTATGCTTTTATATCGAGGAAATATGTATATGACGAGCATTTCAAGACATATGAAGCAATATACTTGAAGGAACATATAAGGAACAAAAGTAACGCTACGAGGGTGAGGTTATAAGAGCTGTAAAGCGAGCATACTACTCCGTTCAACCGATCTACTTTTATGTTCTATGCAAAGAGACATAAGATGGGATTATTCTCTTAGCTAGGTGTATTGTATTCTTTATTAGCATGCAAGGGGTGTCACAACCCACACTCGGATATTCGGGCACGAGTACGTGGTTACGCCCAGCCTACGCCTCAGAATCGGCGGTAGAACACTGTCTGGGTCATTTCTAACTATCTAACATCTCAATAATATAATATGGTACCTGTCAATCATCTCAACTCCAAACGGAGGAGTAATATGGTATCTCATAAGTATATCAAATCTCAATCACAAAACAAACTAAGGAAGGATAATGCACGAATGGAATAACGAAGGAAAGAATAAGATACAATCCACAATATAAAATAATAATACATCTGTGAATCTCCACAAAGGAATAGTCTAATACAAGATCACTAACATAAACTAAATCTCCTCAGTCACTGGTAATATGTCCTCGTGCTCTAGGAAAGTATCCTCTAAAGTCTCACCCTCTTGAGGGCCGTAATACGTGGGACACAGCTCCTCTAGCCAATCATCTAAAAAATATATCTAGTTAGGATTAGAGCGAAGTACATACCTCTGAAAGCAGTTTTAAATACATAATCGAGCATATATAACAAGCAATAGAGAAATATACAAGATGCACAAGTAGTAAGGATGTACAATGCAGGGAAAACAAACAATAAGCACAATAAGAACTGGAAAGTAAATACGAGAAATAAACTGCAAGTAGAGAACAAGAATACTAGCTATGTTATTTAGAGTACAAGTTTGTTATGTGATCGGCTTAGGTTGCACATGAGGTATAAAGGTAACTCCATTATACGTGAGGTGTATAATTGACATGCACATGAGATCAATAGGACTTTGATCACATAACCAATTCCTACTCTCCCTCCCCAACCAATACTCATGGATCCAATCACGACACGTTACGTACATGAACAAGATATAGTCATACTAGCACACAAAATAGTGGATGCACAAGAAGTACATAAAAGTCAATATCTGATGCACATGATGAAATACATGTGACTGGGTACCCGTTGAACATGGTAGGGGATAACACCTCCTGACGGGATCCATATAGCACCATCCCTGAAATCACTGTGTCGGGATTGATGTATACAATTCTAGAACATGCATATATAAAATATTATGAATTAAAAACAATCAGAGAAATGTACTCGCCTGAAGTCCTGAGCAAGGTGTGTCTCTCGATGTCCAAGCTGGTATCTCACAACCTATATATGGTATGTTGCATCAATACAAGGTTCAAAAACGAAAATAAGTAAAGTTGATGCAATTCTAGGTCGATACATCATTTCTAAGTCAAACCAATGAATTCTAGGTTGCAAGAGTCTAATGCTAAGTCACTAAGTCGATATACTATGAAACTATGCTATGCTAGCTAAGCTAACACACAGCAATGCATTCAAAGAGCCGTATCCTAAGATACGCAAGTTTTTGATATGAAAATAGGGTTTATATATATATATATATATGTAAGTAAAATATTATTGTAATAGATAAAACCAATTGAAATAGGATACCTTGGCCTTGCACCAATACGTATCGCACCTGACTCGATACCCAACTCAATACCTTGGGTATCGACCCAATACCTTGGTGATATCTTGGTAACCCTCGGCAACTCAACTAATACATATAACTAGTACATATAATATAACTCACCACTAACTACTAACATACCCTTTATGTACTAACAATAGAACTAGTTACAGTACACATATATAGGCTAACTGCTAAACTAATAACCAAAGTAGGTATACATATGTACTTTTTAGCTAACTATTAAACTAATAAGGTATATCTACACTAATATGAATAGATATGTATATGTACTAGTTACTATTAGCTAGCCTAATAGTTAATTCACAACTAAACTAACTGACACTACATACTAACAATACCTTAATTGAAACTGATAATTGATACACTGACTTCCACATAAAAATCTCAATTATCACAAATAATTCTAATACTACACTTAACTCACTAAAACTGAACCCAAACTATATGTTAACTAATAGGTCAACTAACTACCTAACTCACTGATACTTGCAGCTAAAATCTACCCACTGAACTAACTGAAAAAGGGCGGGCACAATTACAGATACACTGCCCGATACTGTGTAGTGAAAACTGCACAGTGGGCTATCCGATACTGCCACTGCTCCCTGCAATGTGCTGCTGAACAAATCTGCTCGAGCTTCCAGCAGACCCTGCTGCAGCTGCTGTTCTCTTCAGCTGCTATTGCTGTTCTCTTCACTGCAGGCTCTTCACTGCAGTTGTTATTCTCTTCACTGCAGGCTCTTCACTGCAGTTGTTGTTCTCTTCACTGCAGTTGTTGTTCTCTTCACTAAGAAAGCGGTTGCAGTTGCTGTTAACTACCTTGACTGTACAGTAGGTCGAAAACTGCACACAGTTCTCAGTGTTAGCAACTGTCACTGTGTACAATTGCTACTGCTACCTTCCCTTCTTCTAATCTGCACAGTGACTGTGCCTCACTCTGTGTGCAACTGCATCCTAGTGAAACTGATTTCTGTGTCTGCTGATCTCCAAGATTGTGTGCAATCTGCACACAGTAAAACTTTTCTGCAGTTACTGATCTTCAAGACTGTGTGCAATTTGCACATGCTATTGATTTCCTGATGGTCAAGCTCCTCTATTGAGTATCATAGTATGTACAGCTGTTACTGCATTGCCGGCAATGGTAACATTGCCTACCCGGCTGTACATTGTACCTGTGTCGAGCCCTTCACCACACACACAAGGTAACAAGAACAAATAACTAACATACCTCCCCTAACAATATGTATCACTATATAGATATATACACATATCACTATATACTCCTACATATATATATATATATATATAGACCCACACTTATACACTAATCACAAGTGCATATATATATATATATATATATATATATATATATATATATATATATATATATATATATATATATATATATAAACTCTTATCATATACACATATAGACACACACCTATACGTAAATCCAAAATACACTATTACATAAACTATATATATATATATATATATATATATATATATATATATATAGCTTACATATACATAAATACACATGCACGTATAAAAAAATGAGTCAAACAACAAACACATGGAGCGCATCGCACCCATATCATACTTTTTCTATGATACGCTTGCGATACGGCTCCAACACACAACCAAACGCATCCCGGAGAACACGTACAACTCTAATACATAAATTATGAATAATACATATAGTAATTAGAGTGTCTACGTGTCTGTGTCACAATGTGATATGCACAAAGCCCCGTGTCGGAGGAAAACCCAAAAAATTAACCCGTTTCGTCAAATTGACGAGATACGGCTTACATGTTTCCAATTATGGACACGACACTAGTCACAAACAAGCAATCAAGTGTCAATTAGATCTATTAGATCAATTGACAAGCACTACATGTGCCAATCTCGGAATTCTCCCAAAATTGGCACCAAATTGGTCATAACTTCCACCGTATGTCTCCAATTGACCCAAAACCAAATCCTATGGGTAGCCTATGCATGTGGGTTAGTTTCTCATGGTTAAATCTCATATCTAGAGTCTATTAAAGGGGGGAAACTGAATTATACCTATTGGAAGATGGATTTCCAATAAAAAGTCCTCAATTGCCAAGTAGCTCCTCTCCTTGTAGATCTTGGCCTCCTCCTCCTTGTTCCTTACTTTTTTCTTGTAGATCCTTGGTATAGCAACATCAATGATGAATTTAGAAGGTGATTGGTGAAGAATTAGTGGAGAAATGATGAGGGAATGGAGGGAATTTGGAGAGGAAAGAATGTAGATCTAGAATTTGGGAATTGGAATGAATAAAATGATTTTCTCTCTCCTCCTTGAGGTGGCCGGCCTATATACACCCCCCATGCATTGTAAAAATTCATAAATATCCCTTGGGGCCTCTTATGAAGAAATTAATTAAGGAGGGAAGGTTCTAGTCTAATGACTTCTCTAATTAATTAAGCCTCCTAATCCATGGGCCTAATTCATGGGCTCAAATTAGACTCAACTAAAAGTTGGTTCATACATTCTAAATAATTGGGTTAGGTCCACTACACAAGTCCAAAATAAATCTACACTAGCAACAAATAATAATACAATAAATAAATAATCATGCAATGCACAAATATTAATTATAAATTATCCTAAAATAATTAATACCCATTGATAATTACTAAACTACCCTTGGATAAAAATGTGAGGGTGACAAACCTACCCATCTTAAAAAAAAATTGTCTCAAAATTTAGGAAGAAACTATCTACCAATAACAAACAATATAATGCAAGAACGAATTATACCTCACGTCTCGAACAGATACGGATATCGCTCGCGCATCTCGGTCTCTCGCTCCCAGGTACTCTCTCCTGGCGAGTGATGCCTCCACGCGACGCATACCAAAGGAATCGTCTGGTTCCTCAGCACTTTCTCTTTTCGATCCAGAATCTCCACTGGCTGCTCTCGATAGCTGTCACGCCTCAGTCCTAAAATACCAAGGGACTAGACACGTGGCAATGGCCAGCAGCACACACCGATGGGCAAACCCAATTTAGTGGACCCATCAAGGTGTACTTAAGCTGTAAAACAACAGTAAGGGGCTATGGTACTAATCTCATCCACAGAAATAAATACGATCAATATCAGAAATATAAAGCAACATCAAGTCTCAAATAAATATAACTCGGGGAACAACCCGATAATGAGTTTGATACATCAACTCAATAGACAGGAAATAAAGAGTCTAACAAAAGAAATAACTGAGTATAATAACCAGATACTCAGAATAAATCCTCGGCGATCACCTCTTCCTCGGGTTCTAGTACTGCTCTAAGGTATGCTCTTATCCCGTACACCTCGGGGTAGATCTCCTCTGCTAAACCTGGGAACATAATCCGGATCCAGGTCCTCAGGGGACATAGCAAGGTACAAGAATAACTCAAGTCAAAATAAATGCAGTGCAAATAAATAAATTAATAGGTTAAACTATATAACCAGCTAAGTGATATGCAAGCGAGAGTTTTAATCATACTCGGGCTGAGACTACTATAGGCTCTGTGTCGGGGAAATCCATAGCAGTATTTTCTCGAAGGGCCAGTAATGTTTCAAAGCTCTGTGTCAGAGTCTAAGGCACCTCCAGTAATATAATATATATATATATAATTCGCCTTTAGTATGGTAAGTCTCTCCCCACCCAATGTAATCACAGTCTCATGTTCATGACATGCAAGATCATATCTAATACAGCAAGTCATATGATAGCTCTGGATATAAAAAGTCTATGTCACAAATCATGTAGCCTATATAGAATCACCATGAATGACTCAGGAAGATTCTATTACATGAACAGTGTCACGTGTCCTGTGGTATGACGTACTTGATAATACAAGCACAAAATGTATAGTGTCTCGATATCCAGGTCAAGGTAACGTTACACAACTTCGCGTACGGTGTTGACACCCGAATGTTATTCGGACGCTAAGCAATATCACACGGTCCTAGGTTGAACATTTATATCATATAATTAAATCAAGAGAACATTATGTAGTAAATACTGCAAGATTGGCAAGGTACACTTGTCTGTGATTTGGTTTTCAACAGCTGCTCTGGTATCAGCGGGATCTGCAGGTACTCCTCCGGTTGCTGAAATAGACATTTTCATCATGCTCAGAAGATATCAAATAGCTAGAATTTCCTGTCCATAAGTCCAATTTGGACACAAGGGCAAAATTGACCGTTTTTGGTCAAAACGGACTCCACATGTGGCCCGCTTCGCAACAAAAAACGTGCCAGAGATAATATTCTCCAAATTCGTCAAATTTAGTGTCTACAAGTCCAGAACGATGATACGAACCCAACGGAATGCCCAGAATTGGATTTCGATGAGCAGATCACAAAATCGCCCGTCAAGTGGAGCCGTGGGGCCCACAATACGGGATTTTGTCAACGTTCTCAGAATTGAACCAAACTTGGGTCACAGGACCAGCGTATTTCTACGCCCGATGGCGTAAGTTTCATTTTGATACGACGAGCGTACACGAAGTTATAACGAGTTTTAGAACATGGCCGATACGGGGTATTGTCGATGGATACGCGTTGATTCCGTTGTGCACGTACATCCAAATCAACTTTCGCGAAATCCCACACGTCCGTATTGACAGTGCGCACCTTTCAGTAAAGTTTGCACACGACCAAGTCATCCCGTTTAGCGGAACGTACCCAGTTACGAGAAAATCAGGATATTTAAATACCAAGTTTTTGGTCATTTTCACCCTCGAAATTATTACAAACTACAACTCAATAAATTACACTAAAAACATGATTAAAAACTTGATCATATGGTCTAAATAATTGTTCAGGCCAATTTTGAAAATATTTAACAGGTTGATCGCAAAACGGTCGCGAACTGGAGAGTTCGGGATATTTTCTGAATTTTCAGAAAAGGGGGTTTATTTTCCTGATTTTGCGTCACAGTTTGCGACCGACACAGGACGCGATACCCCGAACGATTTGTACGAGGTTCGAGAGGGTCACGAGGTCTACTCGTAGAAATAAATTGCTTAAAAAATGAGGCAGCGAGGAGAGAGAAACAGTCACCTAAACAGGGGTAGGTTTCGACTAAAAATTTTGTTCGTGAGGTGGCGCGAGGAGGCACGGCGGCGGAGCTGCAGTGGCTGCTAGTCGTCGTTGGAGTTGCCGGGGAAGTCGTGGTTCGTCGAGGGGGCTGCTGTGGCCGTCAGGTCGGAGGCGGTGGCACATGGCGACGGAGATCTGGGTGGCCGGAGCTAGGGATGATGGTGGATGGGAGCAATGTTTGCGAAGGGTGGTCGGGGTCGAGGGATTTATAGGGGAGGTCGGGGATCGAGCGGCCGGCCGTTACTGGCGGAGAGAGGGGAGGCAAAACCGTCGTGGGGGAATAACCGCCGGCGGGCGACGAGGAAACTGTGGTAGAGGAGCCGGGGGAAATTAATTCCCTTCTGTTACTGTTGCGTAGCGGGTTTGGGTTGCGGGTTTCGGGTCGGGTTTTAGGATCTGGATCCGATCCAATGAGTTATGGGTCGGGTACGGGTTGCGGGTTGGATTCAGACCTGACCCGACCCGCTAGGGTTTGGGTTAGGTTCAGGGTTGGTTCGGTTTGGTTTAATAATAAACCGGGTTTATTTTGGTTTATTTAGAAACTTAGTTTTTTTGTCTTTAAAAATAGTTCTGGGTCCAATAAATTCTAAAAAAATTACAGTAAGTCTAATATTTTATTTTACACCTAAAAATATTATTTTTTATAATATTTTAATATTTATTAAAATCATAAAAATTATTTAATACCAGAAAATATTTATTTTAATTAGTAAAAAAATTCACAGAAAATTCTGGAAAATTTATTTTTAAAATCTGAAAAATTCTGGGGGTTTACAATCTACCCCCCTTAAGAGGATTGCATCATCGCAATCAAAGAATAACGAAATATAATCGATCAGAAGAGATGACACGGTTGCAAATTATATTTGAAAGAATGACACAAAGAAAGAATCATGATCAAGAAAAATTAAAGGAAAAGGGTTAAGCAAAACACATAGGGAAGGAATAAAATATTTTCCTAGATAATGAAAGTTAGGTAATTCAAGAGTGAAGGAAATCATGGATAGAGCAAGGAAAACTACAGTTTAGAAAAACTAGGTTATCAATTATTAACATGTTCAAAATTACTAGTTTTAAGGCTAAGGTCATGAACTAACAGGCACGTGCTAAGAAATACTATAAATAGAAATCTATGAATAACTTAAATCTTACTCGTATTTGCTACTCCATGAGTCTGCGCGTCCTCCATTATAATTGCAAAAGCCTGTCCGCGTCCTTGTGGTGGTGCCCTCTGTTGTTGCTGGGCTTGCTGAAAAAGTGCTGCTCGTGGTGCCAAGGGTGGCCTTGGTTGATATCCTCCTGGTGCTGGTAGTGCTTATTGGTTTACCATTGGTGCTCCTTCTCGACGCTCAGGGCATTCTCTCACTGAATGCTGACTGGATCCGCAAGCTAAACATAATCTGAATTTACATCTACACTCCTTCTCAACATGGCCTACCTTGCCACAGTAGTGACAAGTAGGAAGGGCTAGGGATTTGGATACAGCTCCCTGTGGTGCTTGATGCAGGTGAGGTTTCTTTGCAGCTTCTCCATGCGGTGCTCTGGCTGGTGCTAATGTGAAAGGCCGCTTCAGGTTAGACTCTCTCCTGGTGACGTGCTCCTTCCATCGAGTTGCAGCAAGGACGTCCGTGTATGAAGTAGGTGCAACGGATCCGATCATTCTCTGTAGCTCAAAGTTTAGTCCATCGAAGAACTTCTTAGCCTTATCTTCTTCTGTCGGGATCAGGGAAGGGGCGAAGCGACTAAGTCGAATGAACTCCATATTGTACTCTTCTACCATCGTATTGCCTTGAATGAGGTGATTGAACTTGTCCCAAAGTTCTGATCGAGCAATAGCTGGAATATACATCTCCTGGAAGAGTCTAGAGAACTCTTCCCAAGTGACTCGGTCTTGTCCGAGCCGTCTCTCTTCGGATAGCCACCAATGGTGAGCATTGCCCATCAACTGCATCCTAACGGCAGTGATCCATCGCTCCCTCGGAAGTTCAGCTGCTTCCAACTGGTGTTGTGTATTTGTGAGACTCATGAACTTCAGTGGGCTCCTCCTTGCCAGAAAAGGTACGAGGCTTCAGCTGTCGAAAATCAGTGATAGATCCCGCCGATGGTCGCCTAGTTGGTGGGTTCGCCTGCTCCAGTGCGGTTACTAGGCTGTTCCTTAAGTTCTCCGCCTTATGACATTGAGCCTCTTGATAAATCTTTTGTTGGGCTTGCATCATTGCGTAGATCATTTAGAACATCTGTTGTCCGTCCATAGGCTATCCTTGTGAGAATACGGGCATTGGTAGTGTAAATTGCGGCAAAGGTGGGATGTCATCACGCCAGAACCTTGAAGTATGTTGGCCCGCTTGATTGCTTTGAACTGATTGTCCTCTATCTTCTGGTGTCACTCCCTCATCATAGGTGACCACAGCATCGTGTGGTGTACCTAAGGGATTCTTGTCACCGATTCTCAGATCCATTACTCTGCATTGAAAGAAAACTATGAGAACGCACAGAGGAATCAAGACAGGATGCAAATCAGGAAATTAATTCGAGTCCAATATAGAGATCAAGAATGATTCAAGCAAGTGGATGAGATCCTATAACTTATCCTATCCTTGTCGTAGGCTTGCTCAGTTCCTAAGTTAAAACCGAAGCAATTTAGTCGTTGACCTGTATGGGCCACCACAAAAACCATGCCACGCCCCAGTCCCAAAATACCAAGGGACTAGACACGTGGCAATGGCCAGCAGCATACACCGATGGGCAAACCAAATTTAATGGACCCATCAAGGTGTACTTAAGTTGTAAAACAACATTAAGGGGCTATGGTACTAATCTCATCCACATAAATAAATACGATCAATATCAGAAATATAAAGCAACATCAAGTCTCAAATAAACATAACTCGGGGAACAACCCGATAATGAGTTTGATACATCAACTCAATAGACAGGAAATAAAGAGTCTAACAAAAGAAATAACTGAGTATAATAACCAGATACTCAGAAGAAATTCTCGGCGATCACCTCTTCCTCGGGTTCTCGTACTGCTCCAAGGTATGCTCCTGTCCCGTACACCTCGAGGTAGATCTCCTCTGCTAAACCTGGGGACATAATCCGAATCCAGGTCCTCAGGAGACATAGCAAGGTACAAAAATAACTCAAGCCAAAATAAATGCAGTGCAAATAAATGAATTAATAGGGTAAACTATATAACCAGCTAAGTGATATGCAAGCGAGAGTTTTAATCATACTCGGACTGAGACTACTATAGGCTCTGTGTCGGGGAAACCCATAGCAGTATTTTCTCGAAGGGCCAGTAATGTGCCAAAGCTCTGTGTCGGAGTCTAAGGCATCTCCAGTAATATAATATATATAATTATCCTTTAGTATGGTAAGTCTCTCCCCACCCAATGTAATCATACGTCTCATGTTCATGATACGCAAGATCATATCTAATGCAGCAAGTCATATGATAGCTCTGGATATAAAAAAGTCTATGTCATAAATCATGTAGCCTATACAGAATCATCATGAATCACTCAGGAAGATTCAGTTACATGAACAGTGTCAGGTGTCCTGTGGTATGACGTACTTGATAATGCAAGCACAAAATGTATAGTGTCTCGATATCCAGGTCTATGTGACGTTACACAACTTCGCGTACAGTGTTGACACCAGAATGTTATTCGGACGCTAAGCAATGTCACACGGTCCTAGGTTGAACATTTATATCATATAATTAAATCAAGAGAACATTATGTAATAAATACTGCAAGATTGGCAAGGTACACTTGCCTGTGATCTGGTTTTCAACAGATGCTCTGGTGTCAGCGGGATCTGTAGGTACTCCTCCGGTTGCTGAAATAGACATTACCATCATGCTCAGAAGATATCAAATAGCTAAAATTTCCTGTCCATAATTCCAATTTGGATACAAGGGCAAAATTGACCGTTTCTGGTTAAAATGGGGTCCACATGTGGCCTGTTTCGCACCAAAAAATATGTCGGAGATAATATTCTCCAAATTCGTCAAACTTAGTGTCTACAAGTCCAGAATGATGATACGAACCCAACGGAATGTCAAGAACTGGATTTCGATGAGTCGATCACAAAATTGCCCGTTAAGTGGAGCCGTGGGGCCCACGATACGGGATTTTGTCAACGTTCTCAAAATCGAACCAAACTTGGGAGGACTAGCGTATTGCTACGAGCCCGTTGGCGCAAGTTTCATTTCGATACGATGAGCGTACACGAAGTTACAACGAGTTTTAGAACATGGCCGATACGGGGTGTTGTCGACGGATATGCTTTGATTCTGGTGTACACGCACATCCAAATCAACTTTTACGATATCTCACACGTCCGTATTGACAGTGCGCACCTTTCGGTGAGGTTTGAACACGACCAAGTCGTCCCGTTTAGCGGGGCACACCCAGTTCCGAGAAAATCAGGGTATTTAAATACCAAGTTTTTGGTCATTTTCACCCTCGAAATTATTACAAACTACAACTCAATAAATTACACTAAAAACAGGATTAAAAACTTGATCATATGGTCTAAATAATTGTTCAGGCCAATTTTGAAAATATTTAGCAGATTGGTCGTAAAACGGTCGCGAACTGGGGAGTTCAGGATATTTTCTAAATTTTCAAAAAAGGGGGTTTATTTTTCTGATTTTGTGTCGCAGTTTGCGACCGACACAGGATGCGATACCTCGAACAATTTACACGGGGTTCGAGAGGGTCACGAGGTCTACGCATAGCAACAGACTGCTCGAAAAATGAGGCAGCAAGGAGAGAGAAACAGTCACCTGAACAGGGGTAGGTTTTGACTGAAAATTTTGTTCGCAAGGTGGCGCGGCGAGGCACGACGAAGGCGGAGCTACGGTGGCTGCTGGTCGTCGCTGGAGTTGCCGGGGAAGTCGTGGTTTGTCGAGGTGGCTGTTGTGGCCATCGGGTCGGAGGCGGTGGCACAGGGCGGCGGAGATCTGGGTGGCCGGAGCTAGGGATGGTGGTGGATGGGAGCGGTGTTTGCTAAGGGTGGCCGGGGTGAGGGATTTATAGGGGAGGTCGGGGATCGAGCGGCCGGCCGTTACTGGCGGAGAGAGGGAAGGCGAAACCGCCGGCGGGCGACAAGGAAACGGTGGCGGAGGAGTCGGGGGAAATTAATTCCCTTCGGTTACTGTTGCGTAGTGGGTTTGGGTTGCGGGTTTCGGGTCGGGTTTTAGGATCCGGATCCGATCCAATGAGTTATGGGTCGGGTACGGGTTGCGGGTTAGATTCAAACCCGACCCGACCCGCTAGGGTTTGGGTTGGGTTCTGGGTTGGTTCGGTTCAGCTTTGGTTCGGTTCAGCTTTGGTTCGGTTTGGTTTAATAATAAACCAGGTTTATTTTGGTTTATTTAGAAACTTAGTTTTTTGGTCTTTAAAAATAGTTCTGGGTCCAATAAATTCCAGAAAAATTACAATAAGTCTAATATTTTATTTTACACCCAAAAATATTATTTTTCATAATATTTTAATATTTATTAAAATCACAAAAATTATTTAATACTAGAAAATATTTATTTTAATTAATAAAAAAATCACAGAAAATTCTAGAAAATTTATTTTTTAAATCTGAAAAATTCTGGGGGTTTACAATAGCTGAGAGTAGGGCCCACATATATTTCAAGTGATCCAACACATGACTAGGATCTGCCATGTACCGTCTCAACTGTGACACGTGAAACACGTTGTGCACTCCCTCCAGTACAGGTGGTAATTCTAGTATGTAAGCGACTGCACCGACCCTCTTAAGAATACTAAAAGGACCGATGAATCGCGAACTAAGCTTGCCGTCTCCACCGAAATGAATCATGCCACGTGTCGGAGAAATCCTCAAGAAAACCAGACCGCCAACCTAACATGAAACACAACATTAACACTCTAATAAAACAACAATCAAGCATAAGCAAAACAAACTAAAGCTATACCTCAAACTCCAAAGGTCTCTGGTGGCTATCGCCCAAATGTCGCTGCCTGTCCTGCGCCACTCGAAGTCTGTCCCTGATAAGCTTCACCTTCTCTGTTGCATCCACTACCATCTCTGGTCCCAATAAAGCTCTGTCACCAACATTATCCCAGGACAACGGAGTGCGGCATCTCCGTCCATACAATACCTCGAATGGTGACATCTCAATGCTGGCTTGGTAGCTGTTGTTGTATAAAAACTTTACCAAGTAAAGGTGATCTGCCCAAGAACCTCCAAGATCCAAAACACAGGTGCGTAGCATGTCCTCAAGAGTCTGAATAGTCCTCTCTGACTGTCCATCTGTCTGAGGGTGGTAGGCGGTACTGAACTTGAGCTGAGTGCCCAAGTTAGCCTGTAAACTCCTCCAGAAATGGGACATGAAGCGACTATCCCGATCTGAGATGCTCACTTGAATACCGTGCAATCTGATAATCTGGTGCACATACATCTCTGTAACTCTCTCCGTAGATGTACCCACTTTAAATGGCAGAAAGTGGGCTAATTTGATCAACCTGTCCACGATGACCCAAATCGTATCCTTGCCTCCTGGAGAACGCGGAAGTCCTGATACAAAATACATGGTAACATGTTGCCATTTCCACTCCGCAATGGACAAAGGCTGAAGCAATCCTCCTGGTCTATGTCTCTCCTCCTTGACCTGCTGGCAAACTAAGCACCTGGACACGAAGCTAGCTACCTCCCGCTTCATGCCATACCACCATATATTCTCACTCATGTCTTTATACATCTTGTTGGCACCAGGATGCATAGAGTATTAGGAACGATGCGCCTCCTGGATAATCTCATCGCGCAAAGCTCCTCTCGGTACGCACAACCTGGTATCGTGTCGCAATAATTCGTCATCTGCGATGATAAAGTCCTCTGCCAGCCCGACCTGAACCTGTGCTCTGATGCTCCTCAGAGACTCATCCTCATACTGTCCGACTCTAACTCGGTCCATCAGCTCCGACTGAACTTGAAGTCCCCATATCCGTGCTGCGACTCCCGAAATTAATACCTCAATGCCCAAACTGTCGAGATCTGCGAATAAATGCCTGTCTCTAGTCAAGCAGATAGCCACGGGATATCTGCTCAAAGCATCCGCGACTACGTTGGCCTTCCCTGGATGGTACTGTAAAGATATGTCAAAGTCTTTCATCAGCTCCAACCATCACTGATGCCTCATGTTGAGCTCTTTCTGTGTAAACACATACTTCAAGCTCTTATGGTCTGTGTAGATCTCTACTCTCTCTCCATATAGATAGTGTTTCCATAATTTGAGGGAAAATATAACCGCTGCCAACTCCAGATCATGGGTAGGGTAGTTCTTCTCATGCTGGCGTAATTGCCTGGAAGCATAGGCAATCACCTTCCCGTGCTGTTATAGTACACAATCCAAACCCTTCCCTGATGCATCAGTGTAAATAAAAAATCCTCATGCTCCTGATGGTAGTGTCAAGATATGAGCTATAGTTAATCTCCTCTTCAGCTCCTTAAATGCTGACTGACAATCCTCAGTCCAGACGAATTCTATGTCCTTCCTGGTCAGCCTAGTCATCGGCTCTGCTAGTCTGGAAAAGTCCTGAACAAACCTCCGGTAGTAGCCTGCTAATCCAAGGAAGCTTCTAATATCTGTTATTGAACTTGGGGTAGACCACGATTCAACTGCTGAGATCTTCTTTGGATCTGCCGAGATTCCATCTCTTGTAATAACATGCCCAAGGAATTCAACCTTATCAAAGAAGAATTCACACTTCGATAACTTGCTATACAGCTTCTCCTTCCTGAGGGTCTCAAGAATAATCCTCAAGTACTGCTCATGCTTCTCTGGGATCTTCGAATATATCAGAATATCATCTATGAAGACTACAACAAACTGGTCCAAGTACTGATGAAACACTTTGTTCATCAGGTTCATAAACACTGTCGGGACATTGGTTAACCCAAATAACATCACCAAGAACTCGAACTACCCATAACGAGTCCTAAAAGCTATCTTTGGGATGTCTTCCCTCTTCACTTTCACCTGGTAGTACCCTGACCTCAAGTCTATCTTGGAGAATACCTTTGCTCCACTCAACTGGTCAAACAAGTCATCAATCCGTGGCAACGGGTATCTGTTCTTGATAGTGAGGTTATTAAGTACCCTGTAGTCGATACACATACGTACCGACCCATCCTTCTTGGGTACAAACAGTACCGGAGCACCCCATGGTGATTAACTGGAACGAATAAAGCATTTGTCTTGCAACTCATCCACCTGCTTCTTCAACTCTACCAGTTCGTTATTGTTTACTCTATAGACGTGCTGAGAGATTGGCTCTACGCCTGGCACTAAATCTATAGAGAATTCCATATCTCGGTCTGGTGGCAACCCCGACAACTCCTCTGGAAAGACATCCAAGAACTCTGTAATCAACGGATGTGGTGGCTCCTACTCCTCGACCAAAGCTCTACAGAAATTGCCTTCGCTCTCCTCTGCTCCTCGGACGAACTCGAACTTCGGCTCTCCTGGCATCTGAAATAAAACTCTGCCTCCACAATAATCGATACTAGCGTAATGTCTACTCAACCAATCCATCCCAAGTACTATATCATAACTCGAAAGTGGCATTACAAGTAAACATACGCTCAGCTCACGGCCTCCCAAATAAACTCTCTGGTTCTTACAAACATCACTAACCATGATGATACCATCCCCGTTCGTGATCTTATAAGTCCTCGCCAATGGTTCAGACTCAAGATGATGTCTCAAAGCAAAAGATACAGATACAAAGCTATGAGAAGCACCAGAATCAAATAAGGCATGAGCTAAAAAAGAATCAAGTAAGACTTAACCTGCTATAATATTTTTGACTGGCTCTGTCTCCTCCACGGTCAGGGCAAAATCTTGCCCCTGATGTGCACCTCTCTGCTGGTGTTGATGCTGCACGAACTTCTGCTGCTAGGGCTGCAAAGGAGGTCCTCTCTACTATCCTGCCGGGTGTCTCGCGGGTATCCTCTGAATCGGGGTTACATCTTGAGCTGTACGAGCTAATGTCTTGGGATAATCCTTCAGCTGGTGGTCTGATAAACCACAAAACAAACACTGACCAAGCCTCTTCCTGCAAACATCCCAACCATGCCCTGCCTTCTTACAGAAGGGGCAAGCATGAGCTGGCTGGGCTGGCCTTTGCATCTGGTATGTCTGCTGTATAGGTGCTCTGATAGGCGCATGAAACTGCTGCCTCTGCGGCTCGAAATAGGGCTTCTTGGCTGGACCTGCGCTGCTGCTACTACCAAAAATATCTCGGTCCCTCTTGGGCCTCCAACTCAAGTCTCTCTCGACCTTGCGAGCCCCCCTTAAGATATCTGTGTACGTCTCATGGCTCGAAGAAATAAGAGCCTTTACTTCCCAGTTCAGGCCCTCTCTGAATCTACTTGCCCGGTTCTCAGGATCTCTCACCATGTAGTCTGTATATCTGCTCAACCTGCCGAACTCGACGGCATACTCCTCTACCGACATGTTCCCCTGGTGAAGGTTCTAGAACTGTCGCTCCAAATCAAGCCTCTTGGTGGGCGGGAAGAACTTTCTTATGAAGAAGTCCCTGACACCTCATGTCAATCCTGGATTGGCGATCTGTGGCTCATTCTGGAACTAAGTACTGGCGATGTCCATCATCTGCAGTCCCGCTGCCTCCACCATCAGATCCTTCGCAAGGCGGGATAAGTGCATGACGTGCTCTATGCTCTCCAACCTGTCATCTGTATATATAATGCCCTCTGTCCCCTTGAAAGACCGGGGATCAAACTTCTTAAAGTCCTGTATGGTACCGGGCCTGGGCTGTACCTCTCATGGTTGTGGTGGTGATGTCCTCTCTACTGCGGTAATGGCCACCTGGTGAGCATTCTCAATGTCCTGTCTCATCACCTCAGTCTGTCGGTGTTGTGCCTCAACCTGGGCCCTCTGGGCCTCCATCATCTGCTGGCAAAGTGTGAACAGCTGTGTAGCATCAGCTGGTACTGGCTGTGGTCGTGGAAGTCCCTCGGAAACAACTGGAGATACCCTCCGAACTGGGGGAGCAGCACCCCCAAAAGCGACTGCTAAGACTCCCACATGAACCGATGAGGCGACCCTCTCAACTGAAAAAGAAGCAGTAGTAGCTGCTACCCTCTCTGCAGCAGTCCGGGAAGTATCTGAGGAAGCTGCCACTGCTCCCGAGCGATAGAATCTGATCTTCTGAGGCATCCTGAAAACAGATTAAAATACAAGATCAATATTGAATATAATATGATATCATCAAAGGAGGACAAAACTTTATTCAAAATAAAAGACAATATTCAAATAGATAAGGATTTGTAAAACAAATATTAGAATATTTTCTAGTTGTGATTGAGTAACTCTCAGCCTAAATCGTGTTTTTCCTAAAGCAGGCTCGTAGCAGTACTCTAGTCGAGCACAACTGCGATATCTATCTAGACCTGTATGGGCCACCACTAAAAATGTGTCACGACCCGCACCTGGATATTCGGGCACGAGTACGTGGTTACGCCCAGCCTACGCCGCAGAATCGGCGGTAGAACGTTGTTTGGGTCATTTCTAACTATCTAACATCTCAACAAATATGATATCTGTCAATTATCTCAATTCCAAACGGAGGAGCAATATGGTATCTCACAAGTATATCAAATCTCAATCACAAAACAAACTAAGGAAGGATAATACACGAATGGAATAACGAAGGAAAGAATAAGATACAATCCACAATTTAAATAATAATACATCTGTGAATCTCCACAAAGGAATAGTCTAATACAAGATCACTAACTTAAACTAAATCTCGTCAGTCACTGGTACTATGTCCTCGTGCTCTAGGGAAGTATCCTCTAAAGTCTCACCCTCCCGAGGGCCATAATGCGTGGGACACAGCTCCTCTAGCCAATCATCTAAAAATTATATCTAGTCAGGATTGGAGCAAATTACATAGCTCCAAAAGCAGTTTCAAATACATAATCGAGCATATATAATAAGCAATAGAGAAAGATACAAGATGCACAAGTAGTAAGGATGTACAATACAGGGAGAACAGGCAATAAGCACAATAAGAACTAGAAAGTAAATACGAGAAATAAACTGCAAGTAGAGAACAAGAATACTAGCTATGTGATTTAGAGTGCAAGTTCGTTATATGATCGGCTTAGGTTGCACATGAGGTATAAAGGTAACTCCATTATACGTGAGGTATATAATCGATATGCACATGAGATCAATAGAGCTTTGATCACATACCAACTCCTACTCCCCCTCCCCAACCAATACTCATGGATCAAAACATGACACGTTACGTATATGAACACGATATAGTCATACTAGCACACAAAATAGTAGATGCACAAGAAGTACATGAAAGTCAATACCCGATGCACATTATAAAATACATGTGACTGGGTACCCGTTGAACCCGGTAGGGGATAACACCTCCTGACGAGATCCATATAGCACCAGTCCCTGAAATCACTGTGTCGGGATCAATGTATACAATTCTAGAATATGCATATATACAATATTATGAATTGAAAACAATCAGAGAAATATACTCGCCTGAAGTCCTGAGCAAGATGTGTCTCTCGATGCCTAAGCTGGTGTCTCACAACCTATATATGGTATGTTGCATCAATACAAGGTTCAATAACAAAAATAAGTGAATTTGATGCAATTCTAGGTCGATACGTCATTTGTAAGTCAAACCAATGAATTCTAGGTTGCAAGAGTCTAATGCTAAGTCACTAAGTCGATATACTATGAAACTATGTAATGCTAGCTAAGCTAACACACAATAATGCATTCAAAGAGCCGTATCCTAAGATACACAAGTTTTGGATATGAAAATAGGGTTTTTATATATATATGTAAGTCAAATATTATAGTACTAGATAAAACCAATTAAAATATGATACCTTGGTCTTGCACCAATGCGTATCGCACCTGACTCGATACCCAACTCAATACCTTAGGTAT
The DNA here is from genome assembly GCA_036927795.1 of Iris macrosiphon. Lineage (NCBI taxonomy): Eukaryota > Viridiplantae > Streptophyta > Magnoliopsida > Asparagales > Iridaceae > Iris > Iris macrosiphon. Next base: position 25,012,130 of record JAYESA010000006.1, on the reverse strand, counting down.
CGACCCAATACCTTGGTGATATCTTGGTAACCCCCGGCAACTCAAATAATACATATAACTAGTACATATAATATAACTCACCACTAACTACTAACATACTCTTTATATATTAACAATACAACTACACTATAGTACACATATATAGGCTAACTGCTAAACTAACAACCAAAGCAGGTATACATATACACTTTTTAGCTAACTATTAAACTAATAAGGTATATCTACACTAATAAGAATAGATATGTATATGTACTAGTTACTATTAGCTATCCTAATAGTTAATTCACAACTAAACTAACTGACACTACATACTAACAATACCTTAATTGAAACTGATAATTGATACACTGACTTCCACATCAAAATCTTAATTATCACAAATAATCCTAATACTACACTTAACTCACTAAAACTGAACCCAAACTATATGTTAACTAATAGGTCAACTAACTACCTAACTTACTGATACTTGCAGCTGAAATCTACCCACTGAACTAACTGAAAAAGGGCGGACACAGTGACTGATACACTGCCCGATACTATATAGTGAAAACTGCACAGTGGGCTATCCGATACTGCCACTGCTCCCTACACTATGCTGCTGAACAAATCTGCTTGAGCTCCCAGCGGACCTTGCTACAGCTGATGTTCTCTTCAGCTGCTGTTGCTATTCTCTTTACTGCAGGCTCTTCACAGCAGTTGTTGTTCTCTTCACTGCAGGCTCTTCACTGCAGTTGCTGTTCTCTTCACTGAGAACGTGGTTGTAGTTGTTGTTAACTACCTTGACTGTATAGTAGGTCAAAAACTGTACACTATTTTCAGTGTTAGCAACTATCATTGTGTACAATTGTTACTGCTACCTTCCCTTCTTCTAATCTGTACAGTGATTGTGCCTCACTCGGTGTGCAACTGCATCCTGGTGAAACTGATTTCTGTGTCTGCTGATCTCCAAGACTGTGTGCAATCTGCACACAGTAAAACTTTGCTGCAGTTACTGATCATCAAGACTGTGTACAATCTGCACACAATGACCCTATTGCTGCAGTTACTGATCTTTAAGACTGTGTGCAATTTGCACATGCTGTTGATTTCCTTCTGGTCAAGCTCCTCTACTGAATATCATAGTATGTGCAGTTGTTACTGCATTGCCTACCCGGCTGTACATTGTACCTGTGTCGAGCCCTTCACCACACACACAAGGTAACAAGCACAAATAACTAACATACCTCCCCTAACAATATGTATCACTATATAGATATATACACATATCACTATATACTCCTACATACATATATATATATATATATATATATATATATATATATATATATATATATATATATATATAGACCCATACTTATACACTAATCACAAGTGCACATATATACACTTATATATATATATATATATATATATATATATATATATATATGTGCACTTGTGATTAGTGTATAAGTATGGGTCTATATATATATATATATATATATATACACACACACACACACATGCACGTAAAGAAAAATGAGTCAAAGAACAAACACATGGAGCGCATCGCAGCCGTATCACACTTTTTCTATGATACGCTTGCGATACGGCTCCAACACACAACCAAACGCATCCCGGAGGACACGTACAAGTCTAATACATAAATTATGAATAATATGTATAGTAATTAGAGTGTCTACGTTTCCATGTCACAATGTGATATGCACAAAGCCCTGTGTCGAAGAAAAACCCCCAAAATCAACCCGTTTCGTCAAATTAACGAGATACGGCTTACATGTATCCAATTATTGACACAAAAATAGTCACAAACAAGCAATCAAGTGTTAATTGGATCTATTAGATCAATTGACAAATACTACATGTGCCAATCTCGGAATTCCCCCAAAATTGGCACCAAATTGGTCGTAACTTCCACCGTAGGTCTCCGATTGACCCAAAACCAAATCCTATGGGTAGCCTATGCATGTGAGTTGGTTTCTCATGGTTAAATCTCAGATCTAGAGTCTATTAGAAGGGGGGAAACTGGATTGTATCTATTGGAAGATAGATTTCCAATGAAAAGTCCTGAATTGCCAAGTACCTCCTCCTCCTTGTAGATCTTGGCCTCCTCCTCCTCCTTGTTCCTTGCTTCCTTCTTGTAGATCCTTGGTGTAGCAGCCTCAATGATAAATTTAGAAGGTGATTGGTGATGAATTGGTGGAGAAATAATGAGAGAATGGAGGAAATTTGGAGAGAAAAGAATGTAGATCTAGAATTTAGGAATTAGAATGAATGAAATAATTTTCTCTCTCCTCCTTGAGGTGGCCGGCCTATATACACCCTCCATGCAATGTGAAAAGTCACAAATATCCCTTGGGGCCTCTCATGAAGAAATTAATTAAGGAGGGAAGGTTATAGTCTAATGGCTTCTCTAATTAATTAAGCCTCCTAATCCATGGGCCTAATTCATGGGCTCAAATTAGACTCAACTAAAAGTTGGTTCATGCATTCTAAATAATTGGTTTAGGTCTACTACACAAGTCCAAAATAAATCTACACTAGCAAAAAATAATAATACAATAAATAAATAATCATGTAATGCACAAATATTAATTATAAATCATCCTAATAATTGATACCTATTGACAATTACTAAACTACCCTTGAATAAAAATGTGAGGGTGATAAGAAGTGATTCGTCTAGCGACTAGCATGTATCGACCATATTTTTAAGTGTGCAGGCTAAGCAAAGACAAGTTCATCGTAGTCACCCACCTTAGCGATGATTTGCCTCGGTCGAACGATATTCCGAGCGCCCATTTGAAAGTCTAAGTCTGAACTCCTGAAGGGCCAAGTCTTAAATCTTTTGCCTCAAGCAAGTCTTATCGCAGAGCGAGGTGGGTCGTTACACTTGTGCCGTTTGAATCGACTATCTCTATTGATGCGGAGCGGGTCATTATACAGGTGTAGTGGCTCAGCTTGGATATACGGGACATCATGTATTGAACGGTAAGTACCTTTGTGGGCAAGAGAAAGATAAACAGTGTTTTATCGCCTTTGTGACATTCTCCTTTGTGGCATTTTTATTTGGCCCTTTCGAGAGCTTTGCTGCGTATATTCTGATGTGTGCTTAGTACACAATACTAGACTTTCGCTACAATATGGTCATTTCGATGATATCCATGACGTTTGACGTTATCATCTTGTGTGAGTGCAACTCCAGGCTTGCAAGATATCACGTCCTAATGAGAACGATTGTCTTGTGGGAGCACTGCAATATGGTGATTCACGTTCAGCGGGAACGATCGAACTTGCGGAAGATTGGGCCGTGACAGGAATTGCGATAAGTCATCTATTTAAATCAATCTTTTGCCCTTAAGCGCATCTCCTATCCTTAATGGCTTAGTCCCTTTAGGAAAGGAATTTTTCTAGTGCAACCCTGGTTCAAGGGCTTGATTGGCTATTTAGGTCTTCCTTAGGGGGGACCTTACAACTATTAGTTGTATAATGATATTCGAAAAAATGATTTTTCTTATTTTGGGTTATTTTTCTCCGCTCCGTGAACCCGGCTACTATTAACGCTCGAATAGAATTTTATGGAATAACCTACACTTGTTGCTTACTTATCTTCCCTAAAAGCTCTGCTAACATAGGCGCCTTACCTCGATCGAGCTGAAACAATTGAATTAGCCGAGAGTTCTTTCACTGCAGAAGACTGAGAGTCAAAAGCTACCTTCCCTGAAAGGGATGCTTGGGGGAGGACTAGAGGTGGACCCGGTGCACCTACTTCTCAACTGGGAGACTATCCCCATCAAGTGAAGTCATAGAGATTGACCCTGTAAGCTCTCTCTCTCTGTCTTAAGCGAATTGCTACTTGTCGAGATCAGATTGGCATAGAGAAATTTTACTAGTGTTAGATTGTCTGACTGCTACCTACCTTGGCCATCTTCCATTGCTTTCGTGGTTAACTTACCACTTCCTAGATTTTTTCCAGATGAGCTTCACAATAAGGTGTAGAAGCATACAAATGTGCTTCCTGAAGACGACATAGTTTCTTACAAATAAACTAAACATAGGAAAAATGGCTCACTTTCTCTCTATTCTAAAGAATGGCGCACTTTCTACTTGCTTCAGAGGATGGCGCACTCTTCCAAAGAACAGAACAGTGGCACACTCTAAAGCTGTTCTTATCCAGCCCAATACATGTGCACAATTGGCATGCCATTTTTTTTGAGCATTAAATGTAATGAATCTAACAGCTGAACAACAGTCGAGAATGTCAGAAGCCATCATTACAGCTGAGTTACGGCACGCTGACCCAGGTTGTCGTTTAGCGGCCAATACGAATCAACTTCTTCCAAGTGCCCCGTAAGTCCAACCTCTTCAAAGTGCTTCGTACGACCAAAATTCTCAAAAGTGCGCCATCATGGCTACTTCCTCAAAAGTAGCCATTACGGCCAAATTTCTTAAAAGTGCGCCGTACGGCCAAAATCTTCAAAAGTGTACCATCATGACTATACTTCCTCAAAAGCGCACAAGTGCGTCAGCATGGTTGCTTCCTCAAAAGTGCGTCATCACGGCTACTTCCTCAAAAGTGCGCCATCAAGGCTACTTCCTCAAAAGTGCGCCATCATGGCTACTTCCTCAAAAGAAATTGCATCATCATAGCTACTTCCTCCAAAGTGCACCATCATGGCTACTTCCTCAAAAGTGCGCCATTACGGCTACTTCCTCAAAAGTGCGCCATTACAACTACTTACTCAAAAGTGCGCCATCACAGCCAATTTTCTGAAAAGTGCGCCATCACGGCTACTTCTTCAAAAGTGCACCCATATGAACAATTTTATCAAAAGTGCGCATGTCTCCAGACTACTTCTAATGTGCGCCTATGATCCTAACTGACAAAAAGAAGATTATGTGTCCTATATGCCATGTTCTTCGTGAAACGTGCATAAATAACTATCCCATGACCTACGCTTTTCTCGTATAGGATGTCACGTGTCAAGTAGGCAGCAAATTGTGTACCCACTCACTAGATCATGGGATATCATTCCACCAAAAGTGTGCGCACAGTACGGATTGTCCAAAGTACGCGCACACTGTCATAACTGCTCTAAAATCCTATAAATATAGGATCATTGTATACGTTACAAGGGCTAGAATTTCAAGTCTTTGAAGTTCAAGAACAGAAGAAGAGAAATAGAAGCTTGCCGTGTCGTTGTCACGACCCGTACCCGGTATAGGGATGCAAGTCAGAAACAACGTCCAGCCTACACCGTGTCTGTTCTCCTCTCTATCTTATGTTTATATATACAATGCATATATAAATATAACCTATATAAATATATATATATATAACACCCATAAATAGATACAAAAATACATATAACTATAATATATAACCACATACAAATATATCTACTATATTATATATACATATACTACCACTTATAAATATATATCTACATGTAGAAAAATAGCTACATAATAATATACACATATAGTATATATACATAGATGCATAGATCTAAGACACAATATTACATAAATATATATATACAAAATATTATATATATATGCATATATATAATTACATTTTTTCATGAAATAAGAACACAAAAGAATTAGATCTACAATTAAATTGCACATACATGGACCGTATCACCCCGTATCCCACTAGATCTAGGATACGCATGCGACACGAGTCCACCACACATCCAAACGTACTCCGAAGGACACAAACAAGTCATATATATTATTTATGAATAACACGAAGAGTCAAATATAAATCTACGTGTCCGTGTCAAAATGTGACATGCTCAAAGTCCCGTGTAGAAGGAAAACCCCCCCAAATCAACACGTATCACCAAATTGATGGGATACGACCTACACGTACCCAATTGTGGACACGACCCTAGCCCCAAACATACAAGCACATGTCAAATTGATCTATAGGACCAATTGACACACACAACAAATGTTAATCTCGGAATTCTCCCAAAATTGACACAAAAAGTACCATAACTTTCTCAATAGGCCTCCTATGAACACAAAACCAAATCCTATGGGTAGCCTATGCATATGGGTTAATTTTCCATGGTTAAATCTCATATTTAGAACCTAAATTAAGGGAAAAACTAAATTGTACCTATTGGGAGATGGATTCCCAATGAAACCTCCAAAATTGATAAAATTGGCCTTCAACTTGTAGATCCTTGGTCCTCTTTGTAGATCCATGCTTCCTCCTTGTAGATATATGCTTCTTTCTTGTAGATCCATACTCTAATAGCCTCCAATAGTGATTTGGAAAATAATTGGATGGAAATTTGGTAGGAATTTGGTTGAGGGAATTTTCTAGATCTAGATTTGGAACAAAAAAAATAAAGAGAGAGAGAGAAAGTTTCCATCCCCTTTATATAGGCCTCACTTGCCCCCTCCCTCAAGCTACTATGTAAAGTCTAAAATACCCCTTGGGTCCTCTCATGAAAAATTAATTAAGGAGGGAAGCTTCTAGTCTAATGGGTTTAACATAATTAATCATCCTCCTAATAATTGGGCTTCTAATTATTGGGCTCAATTCTAACTAGAATTAAATGTTGGTCCATGAGTCTAAACTAAACTAGTTGGTCCACTAACACAAGTCCAAAAATAAATCTAACATGCTAATAATAAATAAATAATATAATAAATAAAAATTTAACATGCACAATATTTAATTAATTATCAAATGACTAAAATACCCTTTCCTAGAAAATTTGGTAGTGACAGTCGTTGTTGCCAAAGCTTTCTCATTGCCCAACTCTTCAAGTTGTTCACAGCATCTTTGTATTTCTTCATCGTCGTATGGTCTAAGGATTAAAGTGATTATCCGCAGATCAGATATCTACAACTATACTTTCCCAGAATCAATTGTACCTAGACTCTTGTCTGGAATCTTTTGTACTATTTTTTCTTTTAATAGTTTGTAATACAAAGTTCGTACAACTTTTGTTCATCGTAAACAAAATGGTGACTCTATTGGGGAAAACTTTCTCATTTGACGAGAAAGTGATAGCTCAATACGATGTTGCGTCAGACGGCTTAATGCAGAAGACCTTGGTCGTAAAATTTGACTAACAAGCATATGAAAAAATGCTCCATTCTGGGGGTAGTGCTCGCCCCTCATCCACACTCAAGTCAAGAAAAACCTAAAAAATATGGGTGCGCAAGCCTCGTCACACATATCCCGAAGTTGCTGTCAACAAGGAAAAAAATATTCTGATCGACGAGAACTCCCTTGTCAATTCTGTCAACCAAGGCCAAGTCGATGATTTGGTGGACAACTCCCTTGCGTTAACCAAGGGATACAAATCGCATAATTTGCACAATATCAAGCAAAGAGTGATCCACACCCAAGCTTCTTAGCCAGTGCATATTTATTGTAATGTACGGGACAATCATGTCATGGACACTGCTGTCCAAGCCCAATCTCTCTACAGGCGCGCTCTTCAAAGAGAGACAAAAGTTTCTCCAAAATCCATGCCAGCAGAAGAAAAACTACAGGCGCACTAATGAAGCGTTAGTCAGGAAAAATTATTTCCCTAACATCATGATCATGCGCACAGTGGAGGGAAAGTTATGCACCACTCGTCAAAAGCCTACTATTAGTGCGCCATGCCAAGACCTTCGTACAAATTAAATGTACGTAGGAAAACTGCACCAAGCAGGGTCAATCTCTTCACAACATGTTTTTTGTGCACGTGTACATAAGAAGAATGCTAGGAACAAATTCCTCCCATCCGTGAAGGACAAAAGCTTGAGAGATGATGAATCATTCACCAATCAAGCCAGTACCTCACTCTACACACAGGGGACCAAAAATGAGAAGATTTAATGTATCTTATGTAAAGAGGCAAAGTCTGCCCTCTTACTCCTCTTCTCTTCGCTCTTCCGATTTATGTGAGCTTATTGTACAAAAGCTTAAGGAGAGATATCCTTCTGACTTTGCAACGGTGTTTCCTAATGAACATTATTGCAATTATCATAAAGATGTAAACAAATATTGTGCATTATCAAAATAGTCTGTATTTGACCGATTGACTTATATTATGTCTCCAAAACCTCGACATGTAAAGCAAGTTAACAACCAGGAGTATGATGATGACGAATCATTCTTTTCTCCAGCATACATGGCTTCATATCTTCCCCGTGGCGGAAGACAATCAAGACAAAGCTCTTCAAGAATGTCCAGCCAAAGGAGGTTTGACCAACTCATCGACTCCTTTGAAGGAGTATAACAAAATATCCGTTCTCGAAGACAGGAGCTCGTTCTTCACAGGAATCCCCATTCCTCATAATCCGAGGCTGGGGGTAGCAATCCCCCTGATTCTGAAACTGACAGTGTAGACTCCAACTACACGGTTCTTTCTACTAATTCCTCTATCGTGGACAGAGATATTAATGTCTATGCCATCGGTGACGAACAAGACGCTTCTCCATTAGGAAGCACCAAATAATGCCTCAACTCAGTAGAGGCTGCTCTCAGGGACATGCACACCATGATGCAAAATATATATCAAATAATGATAGTCCAATATTTTGCTACATCAGTACCTGTCCAAGTGGCTCCATTCATACATATAAAACCTACTCCAAGAATAATACCTCTGCAGGGTAACACAAATCCAGAAGCAGTCCCAAAACCAAGAGTCAGCGGTACCAACTCTTAATCCTCTCAATATTGGGGGTGGGCCTCCGCCGGTGGTAATACATGTTCAACCATGATCTTACCAGTCAACTGTACCATTCCAACCAGAAGATCCTCTCGAAGCTATCCGGGAGTTGCGTGCATAAGTCAATGTTTTAAAGAATAAAGACCAACTACGCAAGCTGGGGGTGAAACAGCCTTATCCTTCTCATTGGGATAATGTTCCCTTTCCTCCTAAATACAAACCCCAATCAATAGTCTTGTTTGAAGCCAAGACATCACCGAGCCAATATATTAACTATTTTAATATGATGACGGCTCACCTGCAGAAAGATGATGATTTCTTCACCATATTATTCGTGGGATTCTTGACCGGCATAACCTACGATTGGTATCGCAGTTAATTTCCTGATAAATCTATATCCTCATTTGATGACATAAAGTATCTTTTTCTTTCACGATTCTACGAGGAAGACATGGATATGACGATGTCTTCGCCCATCGATATCAGACAAATAGAGAAAGATTCCGCTCGCGAATTCATAGAGCATTTCAGACAAACAACTCTGAAGTTGCCCTCCGGTATTCTAGATTTCGTATTTATTTCTACTTTCTAAAAGAATCTATTGCCTATAGTAGGGCTCTAGACAAGTCCAACTCAATTTCAAGACGGGGCATCATTCATCATCGGGGCCGAAGCTGCTGAAGGTAATACGAAGGTGGCACATAATTTGGGGTTACAAATGACCAATATGGAAGGGAAGCGCTCCTCTAACAACAACAAAAATATTAATAATCACAACAACAAAGAAAATGAGGCCTTAACAATAAATTTGGCAAAGTGACCCACCTCTCCTCCAACAGAAAAGCCTCATAAATCTTCCAGACCTAAGGAGAAAATTTCTCTGACGAGAGCGATATCCACAACATTTTTGATTGTCTGATGAAGAGCGACAGATTACAGTTGCTGATATTAAACAACCGGAGGAGGCCAGTAAAACATATGACCTGAAGTACTGCTTATACCATCGGTATGTATGTCATCCTACCAAGGCTTGCTATATCTAGAAAAAAAAATACAATAGTTGATAGATGCTAAAGCTATCACCCTTCACAATGAGAAAAAGACGGTCACCGCCAATATGGTGTCTCTTCAATTTGGTGATTTTTCAGCACAAGAAGTCCTAACGGCATCATTCCAATACCTCGAGCTACAATGGAGGTAGTAAATCTCCTGCCTACTTGAAGTCAAACAGAGGGGTTGGTGCCTCTTACCACAGATCATGGCGAGATTATGTGGATTTATTCCAACCTGCTGCTAGATTAGGACCAGGGAGAAGCATCTTCCAATTCAAAATCCAAGAAAGGCAAGAAGTACAAACCATGCAATTTGATTTCTTCGGATCATCACTTAGACATAGATCAAGATCAACCTCAAGAAGACATACCTCTCGAGATCAGATTTCAAAATTTGAACATTGCCCCACCAAGCTCTACTCGCAAGCTTCGCTTGACACACCAGCAATGGTTCATGATTGGTAGTGTTTCTATATAGGGCACAAAAAATCTTTATTTCTTATGAAGTTATTCCTACACAAATTTCTTCTCATCCTTCTACAACAATTAGAGTATCGACCCCAACTAGTATGGCCAAGGAGGAGTGTCCCTAATTTTATCAATATAGCCAATAATCTTTACGCTTGATACAAAATATGGGGTATGATTTCCAAAATGATGGATGCTTGAACTTTGGCAAGGGACGACGTATTCCTCTAAAACTCTAAGGGCAGTCTAACAAATCTCGTATCAAATGGGGTTACAATCAAATTAGCCGACAGACTCATTCCAAAAAGAGACATGCCAAAAAAACTCAAGTCTTGTAACATGGTGCTTCTTTCTCCGATGCCCCAAGAAGAAGTCATAACTGGTACCAGGTCCGAGAAAGATTATCATAAAACATATGAGTCTGTCCCAAAAGATGCTCCTAATGCTCCTTCTACTTCATCAACTCTGGTTGATCCAGTCACAACTGAACCTGGTCCTTCAAAGCCTACTGAGGCAGAGAAAAGAAAGCAAAAGAAAGTATGCTTCGACAAATTCCTGAAGAACAATATACCTCAAGGACTTGAAAAGCTCTATAATTTTGACATATTGGCACAACTGGCCAATACTCCGGCCCGACTTTCCATATTCGAGTTACTTTATTTGTTGAAGGAGACTCGTGAAGCTTTTAGTGAAGCTCTGATACATGCAGACTCGTGCTTAGCCTAACTCAAGACTCCTGGTGAAGAGCCACTAGCGTGCTCTCAATGCCACAGCATGATCGAGAAGATTCCTAATCTCACCTTCATGCAAGATGACATGCTACTCAAGGATAACAAGCATTACATGCCTCTGTATTATCAGATCTATTAAGGTGAACTGGATTCACATCGACCCTGTTTCTTCACTCAGCATCATTCCTAAAAGCCTACTGAGAGAATTAAAGATACTAATGCACAATCCATATACCACTAGCACTACCAATCTAGGCTTCAATACTGGAAGAAGTAAACTACTGGAAAAGATATGCCTAAAAATTTAGATAGGCGATCTACGTACTGAAGTCACATGCTATGTGATCGAGTCTGACGTATCTTACAATATTCTGCTAGGATGACCATGGATACACGAGCATAAAATTGTACTCTCCACCCTGCACCAATGCTTCAAATATGTGGACAGTCGGAAAGAAGTCAGGTAGTTGACCTCAACCCATTCAAAGGTGTCGAAGCATATTTCTCTGACTCTGCACTCTATACACCGGAGTAGATAAAAGAATAGGCTGATCAAAATATAGATAAAGCCAAATACCTCAAAAGAAGAAGCTAATCAAGTTGGTGATGAAGCTGAGAATACCCAAAAGGAAGATCCTTTGATGATCCGAGTCAAATGACGTACTACTCACCTGACTCCTTTGAAGCCTATCGTTATCAATCTGCACAAGTTACCTCCATTGGTCATCAACCTTCGATGCAATGAACAGTCGATGCCGGAGAATTAGCTACTCGTTATCGACTTTCGTCATAACAAGCAACCAATATCATTAAATCAACCCCTACTCATCAATCTTACCAAACTTCCTGTCAAGACTAAAGTTTATATTGACTATATGGAAGAAGAAGAGATCTTGTATTTCATGAATAACGAAGATACTACTTTACACTACATTGATGTTGAACCCTTTGCTGAAAAATTCTTAGAGGCTCATCATCTTCACGAACCTCTATCCAAACCCGTGGCATCTCAATTTTAATATAGTTTATTACATAAACCATATGAGGATGCATACTTCATAGTCCCAACAAGACATAACAAGCAATGTCAGATAATTATTGGCAAAGCTAGAAACAAAAGAGTCAAGCAAACTAATAATTCTGACGAAGATGTTGGGAAGATACAACTGTATCGTTACAGCGAACCAGCCAAGAATATTATGCAAGAGATGGGCTACAACTTAAAGTCTAATTTGGGACTAAATTTTGGAACAGGCAGACGGGCTCCTATAAGTCCCTTCTCTCCAAAAGTTAAGCCAAAAATATACTATAAGCGGACTGGTCATGGTTTGGGATATGTTACACCACCACTAAGTCCTAAAAGTCCGAAATCGGAAGAAGAGACGCATTTCCATTCCTCTGACTCATCATTGTGGGATTCTGACGAAAGCATGGATGACGTATTCAAACATATTTTCTCTGTAAATATGGTGTCAACTGGCCCATATGATAATGACGTTGAACCATTAGAACCATTCGAGAATGATCCATGGGCAAAACGGATTGATACTTGTTACTACCACATTTTCTAGGAGAGGATATTATAGTCATTTTATAATTAATTAAATATTATGCATATTGTATAATTATTATTGTATTATTTTATTATTATTAGATGTTAGATTATTGTTTTGGACTTGTGTTAGTGGACCTAACAAGTTTAGTTTATACTCATGGACCAACATGTATTAATTGTTAAAATTGAACCCAATTAGAAGCTCATTGATTAGGAGGATGATTAGTTTAATTAAAACCATTAGACTAGAACCTCTCCTCCTTAGTTATTTATTCATGAGAGGCCCCAAGGGGTATAATGTACATTATATAGTAGCTTGAGAAAGGGGCAAGGGGGGCCAGCCTACATAAAGAGAGGGGGAGAGTTTTTCTTTCCTCTTTTCATTTGAAATCTAGATCTAGAATTTTTCTCAACCAAATTCCTTCATTCCTATATCATTTTCTACCAAATTTTATCCCAAATTCTTTTCTAAATCACCATTGGAGTCTAGTAGAGCAAGGATCTAGAGGGAGGAAGCAAGGATCTACAAAGAGGAGCTAGGATCTACAAGTTGGAGGCCAATTTTATCATATTTGGAGGTTGTATTAGGAATCCATCTCCTAATAGATACAATTTAGTTTTTCTCCTTCAATTAGGTTCTAAATCTAAGAATTAACCATGAGAAATTAACCCATATGCATAGTCTACCCATAGGAATTGGAATTGAGTTCATAGGAGGCCTATTGAGAAAGTTATGATACTTTTTGTGTCAATTTTGGGAGAATTCCGAGATTGACACTTGTTGTGATTGTCAATTGGTCCTATAGATCAACTTGGCATATGTTTATGTATTGTGGCTAGTGTCGTATCCACAATTGGGTACGTGTAGTTCGTATCCCAATAATTTCGTGATACGTGTTAATTTGGGAGTTTTCCCTTCGACACGGGGCTTTGTGCATGTCATATTTTGACACAGACACGTAGATATGTGTTTGATTCTTCGTATTATTCATAAATAATATATTATACTTGCTCGTGTCCTTCGGGGTACGTTTGGTTGTGTGGTGGACTCATTTCACAAGCGTATCATAGATCTAGTGCGATGCACTCCACGTGTTTGTTGCATTTCATTCCTAGATCTAATTTCTAGTATTCTTAACTATTGTAGTAGATGTATTCATATGCATTTATATATATGTATTGTTATGAATACATATGTAGTTATATGTGTTAGTGTATAAAGGTATCTATATGTTAAAGTGAATGTTATACTAGATATGTGTATATATATATATATATATATATATATATATATATATATATATATATATATATATATATATATATATATATATATATATAGCTATTTAAATAGTTATGATTATGTATACATGTAGTTTATATATATATATATATATATATATATATATATATATATATATATATATATATATATATATATATATATATATATATGTATAAGTGTATATATAGCTATCTCTCTCTCTCTCTCTCTCTCTCTCTATATATATATATATATATATATATATATATATATGGGTAAAAGGGATATGAGCCTACATGAGCTAATGCACATATGTACCAATAAGAATGGAGTGTAGTAGTGCACATAGGTGCACATGGAATGTAGGAATCTATTTCTATTGGTCCACATGTACATGGCTCATTAAAAATATGAGCATATGGCTCATATCCCTTTTACCCTATATATATATATATATATATATATAGTTAAGAGAGAGTATATATATAGAGAGAAAGATTTATGTATATATGGGATCTATGGGTTGGTATATGTATGTATGTGTTGGGCATTTAAGTGTGTGTTAAAGAGGGTCAGGTTCAGCCGGGTACCATGTAGAGTGGTAGCAGTTGCATTATGTAGTAGGGGGGATCGGGCACCTACATTAGCAGCAGCAGCGGATTCACTAGCAGCTGCAGCTGCAGATACGAGCAGCAACAGCAGCAGATTCATTAGCAGCAGCAGCTGCAGATACGAGCAGCATCAGCTGCAGATTCGTAGAGCAGCAGCAACATGTAGATACCAACAGCAGTAGTAGAATGAAGACCAGCGGCAGCAGCAGCAGCAGGTAGATCGACAATAGTAGCAACAACAACAACTTAGGAAGCTCCATCAACAGTCAATACTTAAGTAGTTGGGTATTGGGTTAGTTAGTTCTTTAGTTAGTTTGGTTAAAAAGTTAGTGAGTTAGTTAACTAGTAGTAGTTAGCTAGTATCTAGAGATATAATTATTAGTAGCTTGCTAGTATCTTGTTTAGTATGTATCTATTTATCTATGTATATATCTCTTATACATTCTAGTTAGATATATATATATGTATATATATGTTTTGTTAGTAGAAATAGGTAGTTGTATGTTAGTAAATATTAAATAGTTAGTAGTATGTATCTAATAGTTACCTTAGATAGCTACCTTTAGCCTATGGTTTGTGTTTGGGTAGTTAAGATAAGCTAGAGTGACATTACCTTGAGATACCAAGGTAAGTGTCAAGGTATTTGAAGATACTCAAGATAATGGGGTTGGGTGCCAAGATGAGGGTTTAGTAGTGCGATTCCGCGTTGGTTCAAAACCAAGGTATCCATTTAGTAATTATAATTATGATTATTATATTTAATATTGTTTGGATATGCATATATGCTATTTCATATCTTTTGTTTGCGTATCCTGAGATACGGTATCTTAGTATCCTAGATTTAGCTTGTATGACCTAGTTTCATAGTTTATGAATCCAACATCTTTGAGATAGACTCATGCAACCTAGAAATAGATAGTTTAACCAAATTTGTCCGCTTTGACTTAGAGTTGACCTAGTTTGACTATTTTGACTTAGAAATGGCTTTATGACCTATAAGTTGACTAGTTTAACTTAATTTTTTTCCGAAACCTTGTATTGATGTTATATTCCATATCTAGGTCTTCGAGGTACTGTATCAGACATCTGTGGGACTATTTATCGGACTTCAGGCGAGTACATTTTCTGATAGTTTCTCATTTACGATATCCTCTATATTCATTGTATCTAGTATAGATATCCATGTTTTCTTGACACGATGGTTACACAGATTGGTATATCCGGATCTCGTCATGAGATGTTATTTCTTGGTATATATGGTGTATCTTGTGCAAACCTTGTTTCATTATTCTTCTTGTACATGTACAGACACTGATTCTCGGGAAGAGTCGCTATCTTCTTAGAGAATCCCGTATCATGGCGTACCATGGTTGGATCCACTATACCAGTCGAGGTTGGAGAGTATGTAGTGTAGATATGTGATCATACCCTTCTTGTATCATGTCTTGTTCTTGAATAGTGTTAATCATACACCGCACGTATGATTAGCCAGGCCATAAATCTTGTATCAAGTTCCCAAGCCAATTACATGTTAGCTTCTTAGTATTCTTTTGTACTGGATTTGTCTCTAGCTTATTGTTTATTATTTCTTCAGACTCATTGATGTTATTATTTTAGACTCGTGAGTTATATGTGACTATTCTATTCTTTATCTGATTCGTGCTCATTTCTATCTTAGATCTGTGATTGAGTATATTAATATTATTGGTGGCTTATTATACTATTAGATAGATTACCCAAACAATATTCTACCGCCGATTCTGTGGCGTAGGCTGGGCGTTGTTCTTTACTTGTACCCTTACACCAGGTGCGGGTCATGACATATTTTTAGTGGTAGCCCATACAGTTCTCTTCAAGGTTGTAGTGGTTCTCTGAATTGAGTACTATAACGAGCATATTTCAGGATATAGGATATAGGCTATAGGCCGAGAATACTCAATCACATATAGGAAAAAATCTTTTGATTCAATTTAACTGTTCTTCCTTGATATTTTATCCTTAATTGTCCTTCTTTGAATGTATATATCATGTGCCATATTGATTCCATTCCAGCTTTAGCTTTGTTTGATAGTGGTACTTCCCATAGTTTTGTATCTATTTTTTTTTGCTCTGAAGCATGGTTTGGTAGCTGAGTCTTTGCTTAGGACTTGCAAGATCATGACCGGGGGAGGCATTATCTTGGTTAATAATATTTGTAAGGATCGAAGAGTTACTCTAGGAGGCCGGGAGTTGAGTGTGTGTCTACTTGTAATACCACTTTCGAGCTACGATATTGTACTCAGAATAGATTGGTTGAGTAGGCACCGTGCTAGTATAGATTGTAGAGGAGGTAGAGTTTTGTTTGGTCCACCAGGAGAGCCAGAATTCCAGTTTGCTAGAGGAGCTGCAGAGCAGGGAGAAGGCATTTTTTTGTGGAGCTATGGTGGAAGACAAGAAGTTGCCGCATCCGTTGATAGCAGAGTTCTTGGATGTATTTTCTGAGGAATTGCCAGGATTGCCGCCAGATCGAGATATTGAATTCTCTATAGACTTGGTGCCAGGTACAGAACCAATTTTGCAACATGTCTATAGAGTAAACAACAGCGAGCTAGTCGAGCTGAAGAAGTAGGTGGACGAATTGCAGGATAAGGGGTTTATCAGATCGAGTTCTTCACCGTGGGGAGCTCCGGTATTATTTGTACCAAAGAATGATAGATCAGTGCGCATGTGCATTGATTACAGGGCATTGAATAATCTCACTATCAAGAATAAGTACCTTTGCCATGGATTGATGATCTGTTCGATCAATTGAGTGGTGCCAAGGTATTTTCTAAGATAGACTTGAGATCATGCTACCACCAAGTGAAAGTGAAGCCGGAGGACATATCGAGAACTGCTTTTAGAACTCGGTATGGTCAGTATGAGTTTATGGTGATGCCGTTTGGGTTGACTAATGCACCAGCGGTATTGGTCAGGCTGGTCGTTCGATCAGTTCTATTTATGAACTTGATGAACAAGGTATTCCATCAGTACCTTGACAAGTTCGTGGTGGTGTTCATCGACGACATACTCATATACTCGAAGATACCGGCGGAGCATGAGGAGAAATTACGGATTATGTTAGAGGTGCTGAGTAAGGAGAAGCTGTATAGGAAGTTGTCCAAGTATGAGTTCTTCCTGGACAAGGTGGAGTTCTTGGGGCATGTTGTGACTGGTTATGGTATTTTAGTGGATCCGAAGAAGATTACAGCAGTAGAGTCTTGGAAGACCCCGAGTTCACTGTCTGCGGGGAGAGATCTTCGATGCACGTTCCACCAATCGTGCACGTTCAAACTAATCTGGAGTTGGGCACACACGACTGGCTTCTTCTCAGGTACCTCAAGAAGTTTAAAGTGATCTTCAAGATCTGCTAGCTAATCTAGTGCCACGACCGGATCTTCAGTCCCTCGAAAAGACATGTTACAGACCTTCTTGAAGTCGACAAAGATGAAAGTAGTCACTTCCTTCCTCTCTAGGGTGTGCCGTATCTCAACTTCAGGTGTTGGTTGCTCCACCGATGTCGCTGATGTAGTTGCAGAATGGTTGGAAGCTAAGTTCTGAACAATCTGCTACAGGGCATCTACCTGCTTCGGTTGGACTACAAATAAGGCTTCAAGTTTGCTTTTAAACTTGCTCTGACATTCTTTCAGCTGCTTCTTGGCTCGTTCATGATGATCCTCATCCCTCTGTTGGCTCGCCTTAAGCATCCGCATCATCTGCTCAATTGGGTCAACAGGGGGCATAGCTCGCTTGCTTACGAAACTTTCTAAGGTATCGGAACTACTTTCTTGTGCTTGTACCTCTCCCTATGCTAGCGCTGATGCCTGTGCTTGAGTCAGACCTTCAAAAGAAAGTAACTTGCATCAGTCTCATAAAGTATTACAGATTCACTGTATGGAACGCATCTTATTTTGGCCGAACGAGTTCAAGAGTTCGAATAGGGAACACAAAATCGTTAACAAAATTTTTTTTGATACGAGGGTAAAGGAACTGAACCTACGCTCTGATACCAATATGTCATGCCCCAATTTCGTAGAATCGATAGTCGTCCCCCGGACATGATGTCGTGCATGCCTAAGTTGCGCGACGCACATGGCCATAGTTTTTTATATAATGAGCACATATTCAGAGTACGCAGATAATTGAACACAATATTGAAACAAAAAAAAGTTCTCTTTATCGATCATGAACATCATTTATAAACTCTTGAATAAGTACAAAAGGTTGCCGCAACGGCTTACAAAAATGGACCCAAAATGAGATAGTCGTCCGATATATTACATTATTTTACTAAAACTTCAAAAGCTATAAACACCTTCGGGTGAAGCTTTCGCCTTGCCACAGAGCTGCATAAGGTATGTGCACGAGCTCCTGGAACTTCAAAACATGCTTCAAAGGCACGAACAGGGCATGCCGGTAGGTGGACTAGATTGGAAAGTCATCTTAGCTCCTTGCAGGATCGCCTTAGAGTGGAGAATCTGTTGCAACGAGGGTCAATACATCAAAATGCACTGGTGAAGGCGAGCTAACCCAACTATACTAATCAACACGTTGATTATGTGAAGCATGCAAGTTATTATGTGGTCTTTCTATCTTGCCTTAGTTCAAGTTTCAAGCATGCAATAGATATATAAATTGACTAAAATAAACCTGCCACCACTTGGTGACTTTACTTGTCCGTCTGAACCACCTGCACAAACCTTACCATGTCCTTTCCTACCACGAAGACATATTTAGCTTGCATAGTTTAAATATACGATTGGGTCACTGGCACGATGCTATAGTGGATGAGTTATAGTCTAGGGGCAAAGATGTCGAAGGTACATGTATCGCTATACGCCATCTCGCCCTGGGCAGAAATGGTGTGCAATACAAGAAATACGGGCGATACATCCATTCCTACCCGAAGCATACGACTTTCCTGATGTTCCATCCGGATCAGATCGTTGCCAGTGCCCCAACGACCATTCGCAGGTACGAAGACCTTGTGCACAAGTTGTCTGTGACCAAACGATTTCTAAATACTAAGTTATCAATAAAGCAGTTCAGGTAATACAAGCACGAGATAAGTAACATGGCATGATCTGATTGGATAGTCTTCATGTTCAGTTTATTGCATAGTAAAGTGTGTTCCATACGTAGCATAATAACAGAAGAATATATTCTAACTAGAATTAAAACATGCTAAAATCATACATTCTAAGCGAACTAGCATGCAGCAGTGTAACCGTTCATAAATTTGTTGACAAGCATCAAGTATTACAAGTATATTCTATTTTATCTTGATATCTTTTAGTTATTATGGTATCGTTTGATCGGGCCAATCAAGAGAGCAAGATTATTAGGTGTGAAGACTTGGAAGAATGATCAAATTATCAAAGTATAGCCACTCACAAGTTGGAGGGAAGAAGAAAAGGAAAGAGGTGCTTGAAGACTATGCTCGCACGACGCCTACTGTATGATCACCTGCATTGCCACGAACAGGCGATCAATGCCTCTTCTTCACTTCCACCCAAAGTCGAAATGAAATGCAATTCAATGAACAAAAATAATTAAATCCATCGAAACCTTTCAAGAAAATGCAAGCTCAAAAACTAACTCGAAAGTACGAAAGCAACAATGCGACAACGAAAACTATACAAGAAAACTTGCAGCGGAGCGGTTCTTCTTGACTCCGCCGCTAAGTCTGTCATTGGGACACGATCCACTGAATATGGAAATCGATTCCGAAGAAGCCAATCCATAACGAGGAAATAATCTTGATTCAATCTATCCCGATCGAACGATACTGAAAGTATCTCTTAGCTGTGCTCCTCGAATTGGGGGAATGGGGCAATACAAACATGCCCTTAAATATTACCCTTAGGTTGCTGTAAAAAATATGTGGGGAAAAATTAATTCCATGAAATTATTTTTTAGGAAAAAAATCCATGGAATATTAATAAAAAATTTGTTTAACTTAATTCGGTATTTTATTGTCATTATTTTTCAAGAAAAATATTATTTTTATGGAAAATAATATTTTTCTATGGGTTGGGTAAGTTTTATTTTCCACCATTTTGGAGAAAAATATAAAAAATCATAGTTTTTTGGAAAATAATTTCAAGAAAAATATAAGCTATCAAACACTACAATTGGTAAAAAAATTATGATAAAAATATTTTCCATGAAAAAAAAATTCAATCAAACACGACCTTAAATATCTATTTATTTCTACAATATCATGCTAATTGACATATATTTTTCCAATTTCCTATTTATACTTCAAAATAAAATTCCAAGTAACCAAACAATTTAGAGTGTGTACAGTTTGGGCGGTTGTCACACCCCAGTACCGGAATATGGAGACGGACATAGCCAGCTCTCCCGTACAAGGAATAGAACGTTGTACGACGGTCATGGCTGTAGAGAGACAAGGGGTGCGTGCTACAATCAAGTCTCCTAGGGTCTCAGCAACTATGTCTCAATCATTCAAGCAAGTAGCAATAATATTGAACATGTGAGATAAAGCTGTAAGGTATCCCAAATGCTCTATTGAAATGTTCTATAGATCTAGCAATCAAAATGTTAAGCCAGCAAAATGTCAATAGTTATACAACCGAGATCACTATAGTCTGATTATATTATATTTATGTAAAAATGAACTGATGTCCAGATAAGCCGGCTAACAAGTGCAGGTGGCTAAATGCCCAAAATAAAAGAATGTACAATACGAGCAGTGATCAAGAAACCCACCCGTGCCCTTCAATGACCATCCGTCTGGTGCACGTCATCGTAAGGGGGTAAATTGGATCCTCTGGTGTTGGCTCTAAACATAGTCATACAAAACCAGTGGAGTTAGACCCCAAATAGCAAGTACCACAAGGAAGCACGAATAAAGAAAAAAACCAGATCAGTGCAAGAGCCAAGAATCATTGGCGCGTATCCCATATTCGGGATAATATGAAACTCCTTCACCAAACAAGGACAAAAAATATCATACCACCCAAGATAAGGTCCGTCCCATGATTATGGTCAAGCTAGGATTCTGTGTCGTAGCTAGGTCCATATTTCATTATAGGATAATGACCCAACTTTCCAACCAAACAAGGACAGAAGTTGAACACCACACGATGATAGTCCATGTCCCTAAGTTACTAGCAGAGTTACATTCACAACCAAGTCAGGTTAGAACGGCCAAACAATATTACGGCTTGTTACGTGGAGTCTGGGATTATCCCAGATATAATAATAATAATAATAATAATAACAATAATAATAATAATAATAATAATAATAATAATAATAATAATAATAATAATAATAATAATAAGCATCCTCAGATCGTGCCATATTGAGCAGGGCTAACCGAGCCAATATTATACAGACAGAAAATTATGATAGCACCAGTCCCCCGTAAGGCCACCGCGATAATTAATCAGTAACAGTTCCAACCTTCCTATAGAAAAAATATTGGCTTAGTCTTAAATATAAAAAAATTCAAATATTGCACTCCACTACACATGGATGATATACAATATCTGTGGCGGCTAGCGTTGCACACCATAAATATTAAAACGGAGCGGCCCATCACGCACGATCTCAGGATATCATTCTGTCCCCATGTTTTAATCAGCTTTTATGTTACCTAATTAACCCTACAGTGATATGTAATTCCCTGGTGTGGCCACATGAATATCCCCCTTAATGATGTCGTACAGAGTATGGGCACATTTGATACGAATTCATTTAATATAAGGAGTCAAGTCTGGATTTACCCAAATATAGATGCAACATTCAAACAAGCAATAACCTAGCCACGCTATGGTTCTGACCCATTATCATTTCTGTGCCAAGAATTCAGGAATACAATATTATGCACCGAGCAGGAATCATCATGTCATGTTCAGCATACATGTTGCCAATGTCCCACACTCAGTGTACAATATAATCGTTATAAACAGGCGAGCATGACAAGTGTATCAGCACGAATACAATAACAAATTCAGAATACCAAACCTATCAGTCTGTCATATGAATCATGTTTTGATCAAGTCAGGAGTCATAATTAATTAGGAATCTAATATCTTATATGATCGAGTCACGGTCATGAATGCCTGATTAATTTCTCAATTTTTGGGATCATAGATCATCAATCAAGGTCAAGCTTAACTAATCTAGAATAGGCATCAAGTGTACAATAGGATCCATGCATACACAATCAATCACAAGAACTCCTGGGTCAGCGAACTTTGTAAGTGCCAATATAGGCTAGTCAGGAATAGTGGCGCAATATGCGCGAGCAAGCAACTATATGTCGCAAAAATTTATAACATGGCACACAAAATCGATAACAGAAAGATATGGCACACAAATCAAGAATTACAAGAATAGGCACCCTAGGCGGTGTGACGGTCGAGGGCATGACGGTCGAGGGCCTCAGGAATTGAGACGTGCCAAAGTCAAGGCTCGCTTATCGAGGCTGAACCGAGCAAGAGTGTGCCAAGAAATAACAAGTGCGTCGGGTTATTAATCCATCAAAAGTGCGCCAACCGTTGAGCTTCCAGAAAGTGCGCCAAGGGTTATATATATACGAGCAGCGCACTTTTGATAGTTAATGCACAATGTGTCAATTGTGCGTCGGTCTGTTAATTTGGATAAAAGTGCACCAATCAATAAAAAGTTGGTCAGAAGTGCGCTAAAAAGTAGACTGTCGCACTTTTGCTTGGTTCGTTCTTTAGTACATCAATTGTGCGCCAGAGGCTGAAGTCTTCCGAAAGTGCGCTAAGAAGGATTTTTCCAAAAATTCATCCCCTTGACATACTTTTGTAAGAAAATGACAGTACTCTTAAAGTACGCACGAGTACGGAATGCAGGTTACACTCAACATGCGCCCACGGGCTACGGGTCACACTCAACATGCATCCATAATGCAAATTCTCCTGTGTACTTCTTATCACTGTTCTTCTTCTCCAATCGACCCACCATTGATGCACTCAGAGCTCAAGCTCGAGACAATGGCAGTGCTCCATTTCTCAAGCAACAAGAACCAGAAATTAAGGAAAAATCCCAAGCTCGAAATCAGAAAACAACATCTTTTAAAAATATCTCATTTTTTTGGGGCATTCTCTAGGAAAATATACTCATAAAAATCCTCATAATAAAATTAAGATATAAACTATTAACCACCTCAAATCTGAAAACTCCAAGAACTAACAATAATCAGAACACTACTAGAAACTGATTACAACAACAAATACTAAGAATAAAACTATAGCCGATCATGTTTCTTCATATTTTTAAGATGTACTTGCCTATGAAGAAAACCAAGAGCAAAACAAAAAAATGAACAAGTGAGGAGAGAGAATGAGAACAAGGATATATATAGGCAAGGGATGGATCGTGAACCATCAGATCTTCTCTAATAAATCTAAGCCACACACCCTACCTACCACCACCACACAATCAATACTAGCTAATGTGAGTCAATCTCCATTCCACTGTGCACTTGAAGCATACCTGAAGTGCGCCAACTTGAGTAGATTCCAAGTATATCAGGATAGGGGAGTACTATCTCTATCCAACTTAGAAAAATTTTGTCGTCGAAATTCCAGGACCAAGGCAACAAGAGACATCAGGACAAGCACATCTAGCTACATGCAATCACAAGCAATATACAAGCAAACCAAATAATATATATACACATATAAATATTAATACTAATCTAGCAAGGTGACCAATGATCACGAAATTAAAAAAGGCATATGAAGAAATATATTTTGTGAGTCAAATAAGTGCGGATACCGAGACCGAATATCATCCTCCCGTTCCTACGTTGACTCTCCCAAAGAGTGGTTTCCCCAAGCGACAAAGACAACGCGGATAGTTCAATTATTGAGTACCTTCTCTCTTTGATCCAAAATGGATACGGGCTACTTCTCGTAAGATAAGTCGGCACCCACGACTAGATCAGAATGGTCGAGGATATAGCTCAGGTCTAGGACATACCTACGCAGCTGAGACACATAAAATACGTCATGCACCATACGAAGCAAAGGTGGAAAGGAAAGGCGATAAGTAACATCCCTTACCCGCTCGAGAATGTCAAAAGACCTAACGTATTGTAGACTAAGCTTCCCGTGAACCCCGAATATAATGACTCCATGGGTGAAAAAAATCTAAAAAAATACGTGGTCGTCGACACAAAACTCTAGAGGCCTACGATGCTGATCTGCGCAATGGCGATGTCGATCCTGCGTGACTCGTATCCGCTCTATGTTCTTCTTGGCAACTTCCACAGTCTGAATAATCAAGGGCCGAACATCTTTCTCTCACCAATGTTATCCTAAGATAATGGTGACTTATACTTTCTTTCATATAATGCCCCAAAAGGTGCCATCTGGATGCTGGCATGATAACTTTTTTTATACGAGAATTCTACCGTGCATGTGTTTCTCCAATGATCCACCAAAGTCTAGGTTACATGCTCGTAACATATCCTCCAAGTCCTGGATAGTTCTCTCGGACTGCCCATTTGTCTGAGGGTGGTACGTCGTACTAAATTTTAACTTAGTACCCAATATCTCATGCATGCTGTAAACCCCCTCGACCAATTTAGGTTTCATTAAGTTTAATTGAGTGACTAGGGTTTATTTGGATACGATGACATTAAGGTGCAACATTTATGTGACTTAATTCACCTTACGGTTGCCCTAATGTTTGGAGCACTATACTAGTAGGTACCCCCATACCAATTAAGTACCCATCCCCTAGACACGCCGGACTACCCACCTACACCTTGTGTAACCTTCAGATCCCAATCTTGTGCCCTAATGTAGCTGCACAACAGTCATTGCAAACGTCTAAGTATATTCTTATAAAACAACTTTCTACTAATGACGGATGTAATTGTTGTAACCTGATTTAAATTGAGGCCAGATCACTTCTAAACTAGTCTTAACCAAGCCTTTATACCTATCAGGAGGACTAGACCTCACCCCAAGGAGCCCAGACAAGCCCAAGGCCCAGGCCATAAACTCTACTATATATAAACAACTATCCCTAATACTATGGAAACCCTAATATCACCCATCCCCTCAACCTAGCCGAACTCCCTTGCCAACCCAATTCCTCTCAGCCACACCGGATCAACCGCCGCCTCCCTGCCGGACGGAACCACCACCAGTACAAGCCGCCACCACCACCCCGTTCACTTGCACCCCTCCACGATATCGGACCACACAGGCCGCTTGCACCGCCACCCATCCACTCTGTCACAACTTCCTCCAACACCACCAACACCCTTCCTTAAACCGACCATCCCGGCCCAGTCTCCAGCACCCCGACCACCGCTGTCAGGCGGAGCGCGACTTCCTCCTGACCCGACAGTCACTTTCGTACCACCCTAGCCGGCTACCACAGCGGTCAAGACCGCTGCAGTCGCTGCCGAGACTCTGCACCGCTGCCGCTGCTAACGGTCGGACGCCGGAGTTCCACCGATCGACGGTCAGCGGACTCGTCAAAGGAGCAGACACCCCCTCTCATCCTATTGGTCAGGTACTCGTCCTCCAACAGTCCCTCGTGTGTCCTATATTTCTCCTTCGTGTCGTCGTGTCGCACTTAAAACCATAACTATAGTATTTGACCTAGTTAAGAAATATTTGCATGGAAGTTAATATTAATTAGATATTTATTAATAAATAATAAGTCTAAACTAATGACCAGTTACCAAGAGTCAGGAAATTCACTTGAAATGCTGAAATATAAAACTAGTATGTTGAGCATGGAAATAGAGACATGTGTTCGTGCAGAACCGAAATTATGGACAACCCGTAACTAGATAATTATTGACTCGAGACACATGTTAACCGAAGACAGAACACGTGTACATCCTCGCTACGTGCACACGTGACGCTGTACTCAAACAACAGTGAATTCGTGACAGTATTCAAGTATAGAGTCGTAATTGTATGTAGTTAATGCGTAGTGTCTGATGATTGGTTGTTATGTTATATTGTGTGTTAGGATCATTGGATCAGCCAGGGGATATTGCAGGAACCGGCTTCTGGCATTCACAGCTTCAGGACACAGGCAAGATACCTTGCTATATTTACTGTCTAATTTAAATATGCATAAGTTGTATTGTAATCTTGTTGCTCGTAATTTATACAACTGTGCGCGTCCGAGTTATCTCGGGTGCATTCGACGGATACGTCGATGATTAGTATATATGGACTTAGCTCTTAGCAGACACAACCCATTGGACGATACCATATTATTGTCTGAGACCTGATACCTTACACGGTCACTGAGATATATTCATATTGGGATGCGAGTTTGCGCACTCGACTAGCTATCGTTGCGTGTAACCTACATCACGGTTAGTATGTAGTCAGGATATAATTTAGAGACTTGGCATATAGATACAGGGTATGCACGTCGAGTAGTCGATTTGTGTATCTACATTGGGTGGGAAGGACAACTAGTAGGCGTATGGGGTACACACATTGGATCCGTAGTTCGGAGGAGCCTCGGATCCAATAATTTTCCCTTTATACTGATGCCACGTTCTTCGGAGCGATATGGACGATATATTGTACAGATGCCACTCTCTTCGGAGCATGGACGTTATGCCTACACCTACCCATACGCACCAGCGTTGTCCTCATATTGTATTCACTTAGATGGCTAGCACACCCTTCTTGTATTTATTTTATTCAGTATTTATATATGACATGTTGTTTCTTGTATCTTGTTACGTCCCTCTGAGGACCTGGTACCTTTCCAGATTTAGACGAGGCTTACTACCCCACCGTATACGGCCCGGGACAGGAGACAAGATTTGCTACAGCTGAGGAGTTGGAGGTACAACCGTCAGAGTTTCCGTGACCAGTTGGTAGGCCTTTAGCCTAGATGGAGGGCATCATTATCTACTCAGCTGATGCTCTAGTCATTTTCTTTTATATCTTATTTCAGTACTTTATTTCGTCATAGTAGTGGGTTTGTTCCCACCAGACATCACTAGTTGTACTATGATATCTTGAGACTGGTATTTATCAACCAGCAGTTTATTTAGTGTTTCTTGCTCTTTATATTGTGGATGAGATTAGATTACCTGTTATTGATTGATATTAGACATATAGTATTATAGGACAGCGTAGCACTCTTCGTGGATCCATTAAATTGGGATATCTTCGGAGACGTGTCAGCTGGCCATTGCCACGTGGCCTGGTCCCGTATATTTTGGGACTGGGGCGTGACACGTGCTCTTCCAAAAATGAGAAGTGAACCTCGAATCTCGGTCTGACACTATGCTCACTAGTATACAATGTTGCCTCACAATCTCATGCATATACATATATGCCAATTATTCCGTAGACTGTCCAATTCTGAAAGGAAAGAAATATGCTACTTTAGTGAGATGATCCACTATCACCCAAACTATATCTCGTCCGGTAGGGGATCTAGGTAAACCGATCACAAAGTCCATAGTAACATGCTCCAATTTCTACTCCAGAATGGGGAGAGGGTGTAATAATCATGTCGGCCTATGCTACTCTACCTTCAATTATTGACATATCAGGCATCAGGAAACAAAATTCGCTAACTCTCACTTTATCCTATTCCACCAGAAGTGTTGCTTAATACCTTGGTACATCTTTGTGCTGCCAAGATGGATAGAATACTGGGAATTGTGGGCCTCAACCATAATCTCTTATCGTATATTCCTACTCGGCACACAGAGACGAGTTCCAAATCTCAACGTCCATCGCTGTGAATAGTCAACTCTTTCTTGAGTCTCGACTCGCATTCTGCTCGTAACTCCTAGATCCGTAAATCTCCTGCCTGAGCTTCCTTGATCATGTCTACCAAAGTGGACTGTATCTGTAAACTGGCCAGGACTCCCTTATCTTATGGAAATAATATCTCAATGCCCATCTCTTAAAGATCTTCTAGGAAATGCTTCTGCATTATCAAGAAAAATGAACTATCTCGCCTGTTAAGAGTATTTGCTACTACATTAGCTTTGCCCGGATGATATTAAAGTTCCATGTCATAATCCTTCAATAATTCTAGCCATCTTCTCTGTCTCATATTCAAATCCTTCTGGGTGAATACGTATTTTAAACTCTTATGGTCTGTAAATATTTCTACCTAATCATCGTACAAGTACTGCCTCCACAACTTGAGCGCAAACACCACTGCAGCCAACTCCAAGTCATGAGTCAGATAATTATTCTCGTGATCCTGAAGCTGTCGTGATGCATATGCTATAACTCTTTCGTGCTGCATCAAAATACATCCAAGGCCTTTCCCTGATGCATCACAATATATTGTGAACCCTAATGATCCTACAGAAAGTGTCAGGATCAGTGCCGAGATCAATATTTTCTTTAGTTCTTTAAAAGTTGTCTGATATTTCGCTGACCATACAAACTTAACGTCCTTTCGAGTCCACCGGGTTATTAGTGCAGAGATCCTTACAAATCCGATACGAACCTCATGTAGTACCCTGCTAATCTAAGAAAACTACGCACATCTGCCATGGTCTTCGGAACTGGCCAATTCTCTGCTGCTTCAACTTTCTTGGGATCCACTGCTGCTCCTGAGATGATATATCCCAAGAATGAAATATGACCTAACCAGAACTCGCACTTGCTAAGTTTTACATACAACTGGTGCTCCCTTAAAGTCTGCAACACCTTCCTGAGATGCTCTTCATGTTCTTCTTTGTAAACTCCCTCAACCAAAATTAGGCCTACTTGGTTTAGATAGAGAGACTAGGTCTAGTTTGAATCTCAATAGAAATAGAACACTGTATTTTAATTGATTTTACAATATTTATAACACTTAATGCACCTTACCGTTGCTTCGATAAATGGAGCACTACACTAGCCATTGCCTTCCTACAAATTTTATACACTTTTCCTAGACATGCCAGCCTTCTATTTTAACCTTTGTGTAACTTATAATTATGCTCTCTTGTGCTATATTTTAGTCGCACGATATTCGTCGCAGACATTTATATTTAATTCTAAATAAATCTAACTTTGCATTGTTGTACGTTCCAATCAAAATTGGAGACATAATCTTGACCCGTTTTATACAACCCAATTTATGGTAATATTCTATTCTGAGCCCTCTACGTCCATGATACTTGTGTCCCACCTAATTTTAATCCTATGTACTTCCAATTAATTTTAGAACACAATTTACACCAATTTTAATTAAATTGATGTAAGGACCCAACTTGACCCAAAATTAGACCTAATACCAAACCAAACCCCTATTCACACCCTCAAGTCTTATACTAAACACCACACACCCTTTTTAGCCAATACATCACCCCAAACTTGGTGTTTTTCCCATCCAATCCAAAAACCCACTTTCTGTGCAATTTTCTAATTGTTGAGGACTTTTATGCAAAAATACAATGATATGTCACAATCCTATTAGTCATGACCCAGGATGAAAACAACCCCTCCCTCATTGACCGGTCTACTCACCCCCCTTTGATTTGTGCACTCCCTTCATGTTTGATCTTGACCCTCCATTTAAATAGAGCAACATCCTAACCACCCACACTCCTATATATGTATATATATAATCTCATCCAAATCCCTTCCCAATGTCAACCCCATCATGAAGAACATAGGTCGGCCCTAATCCCTAGGTAGTTATCTTCTCCCTCATGTAAAACCATCATCCTCCATTATTTTATTTACATCACCATCACCATCACCATCCTTCTTCTAAACCAAAACCTAACCCTATACTTCACCAACACCTCCCTCACCCAACCCAACCGGCTGCCCCATATCCCCTGGCCACCTCCCTCAACCAACCGCCACCACCTCCATGCAGCACAACCACCACCAGCACGACCCCCCTCCGACCTCCCAGGCCCCCACTGCCGCCACCACCAACTGTTGTCTCTGCCGCTCGGCCACGGCAGAGACCCCTCCCCCAACTGCTCATTCCCCGACCCGAGCCCCTCCTCCGGCGAGCTATTGCAGCCTCCCCCTCGAAGCCTTCCCGCCACCATGACCACCTCCTCCTTCGCCAACTACGGTCATCTCCACCACCGAGCCCATTGATCCACGGCCTCGAGCCGGCCACCCGACATCCCCGCTCGCCTCCTCTCCTCCGGTCTCCATCACCAGCACAGACTACCCGTGCCTCACCTCTTCTATAACTCACCACCGCCATCACCGACCTCCTTCCCCCGACCAGCCTCGACCACCTGCACCTCTCCTCCACCACCGTGTCTACCTCCACCCCGTGGCCAAGCCAACCTCCGGCCAACCTCTGTCGATCCTCCTCCGTATCACCATCAGCAACACCATTATCACCATCACCAACTCCATCATCACCACCACTCGCACCACCCACAGCCGGACCACTGCCACCCTAGACCACCACCACCATGACCACCTCACCCTGGCCGTCCCCCACATCCAGCAACCCGTGGCTGCAGCTGTTGCAACTGCTGTCAGTGCCTGCTGCCACCGAGCTGCTGCTACTGTTGCTGTGGCCGGAGCTCCGCCCCCTTTCCGGCGATAACCCCCTCGTAAAGCGGACACCCCCCCGGACACGACACAGTGAGGTATACCCCTACCTCATTGTATACGTATTGTATTATATAAATGTATATGTAAATATATGTATTGTATTGTATTATATGTGTATATGTATTTATGTAATTATGTATATATGTATGTATAAATGTACTAGGTATATATGTATTTATGTATAATTATGTATATACCTAAATATGTTTACTAGTGTATTATTGTATTTATATAATGTATTTATATATAATATCTAAGTGTATTATGCAATTATATATAAAGGATAATGTATAATGTATTTACATAATTACGTATATAAGTATATAAGTATTATATTTATGTATTTTTATCTATATATATGAATATATGATATGTATGTATATATGTACTACGTATATATGTATATTATATATATATATATATATATATAATGTATATATTGTGGTTATATATATATATTACGTATTTATGTATTATGTATATGTATTTACTATATGTATATATGTATATATATACATACATATTTAAATATTAAATATGTATTACGTATTTTAAGTATTAAAATTATTATAAAATTACCTCTTAATAAGATATGACACTTGTACGTTTTAGCTACGTGCACACGTGACCCAGCTAGATGGACAGTTGTGACCCTACGTCAGTTCGTTACTACAATGTAGTATGTCCTGCTCGTATTATTGTAGTAACTGATGGTATTATTATATTATATATATATGACCATTGGATCGTCCTGTGAGACTTCGGGAGCAGGTTATTAGCACTCGCAGCTTGAGGACCCAGGCAAGTATACCTTGCCTTGTTGTACTATTTAAATTCAGTTATTATTTTAGTTGCATGTTTATTATTTTTATATTATATAACTGTGCGCGCCCGAGAAAGACTCGGGTGCAGTCAACGAAGGCGTTGACGTTAGGTCTTGTGTCTGACCTAGTGTCTAGTGGACCCACCTAAAGTTGTGGAGTTATCGGTATGACTCCCCAGGCCTTGACACGTATTATTGTACGTCACAGAGTGAGTTCATGTAGGGACGCGTGCTTCATACTCGATTGGCCATCGGTGTGAGCAGCACGTGTGACGGTATTTAGCTTAGTTGTTTATTTCTATAGAGACTTGCATATTAGTATGAGATATCCACGTCGTGTTCGCGACTTGTATATTTGCATTGGACGGGGAGGACGACTAGTAGACGTATGGGACACCCACCTCCTTTATACAGATATCGCGTTCCTCGGAGCGATACGGACGTATATATTTATGCAGATACCACGTTCTTTAGAGTGTTGGACGTTACTTGTGGTTTTGCAGATACCACACTCTATAGAACGTTGGACATTATTATGTATACAGATACCATGCTCTTCGGAGCTGGACGTTATTATATTACAGAGTGCCCTTGTTATGGAGGCATATGTGGCATATACTAACCAGTCACGACGATTGGTAAATTATGTCAGCATATGTCTAGCCTACACTTTCCCATACGCACAAAGTTATCCTCAAATTGTATTTACTTAGATGGTTAGCACACCCCTTTATTTATTCAGTATTTACTTTATGGCATGCTTCTATGTATCTTGTTATGTCCCTCTGAGGACCTGGTCCCTTTTCAGGTATAGATGTTCATGAGTATTCGTAGGAGCGCAGATCCAGACTTGCTACTTATATTTCGAGGAGGTCTTCTCTTCGAGCCTCGTGATTATTAGTTGTTGTATATTGTTTTATTTATTTTATATTCTAGTTTGGCAGTGGATTTGTTTCCACCCGACTATTATCCTTTGATACTTCGTATTGAGATTTAGTCACATAGATATTGGTTATTTATTTATGATTCTGTGGATGAGATTAGTTATGCCCTGTGACTTGTGATAATTATATACCACTTATGAATTATTGTTCATAATACAGCGTACACATGTGTTATGGTTTCCATATATTGGAGTTGCCATATTCATGCGGCTGACATGCTTATGCGTTCCTAGTCCTACGTATTTTGGGACTAGGGCATGACATATTTTTAATGGTGGCCCATACAGGTCAAGAGCATATTGTCTCGGTTACGTTATTGTACCGAGCAAGCCTGCACCTAGGATTAGAATATATGATCTCATCCATATTTGACTATGACTCATCTTCCTTCTAATCTATTCTATTTGAATAACTGCATCCTGCTTGATTCATGTGCTTCCCTAATAGTTCTTGAGTATAGCCTTCTCCTAGAATATAGAAATCCTTGTTGTTAGGATGATAATTAGGATAATATTACTACTAAGAATACAACTAGGATATTGACACATCACTAAGTTTATTATACCTAATGAACCCTAGCATCCCTTACCTATAGGTTGATTTACCATTACCCTTGATATATTTATGAAGGACTTGAGAGTAGTATAGTCACTACTAGGATTAGCTAAAAATTTAACCATACTGTTTTACCCTAGCATTGAGGAACCAATAAAAAAAATCAAGATTGAATATTTGGACTGAACCTAACTTTCATAGTAAGATAGTATTAGAGAACTATAAATTTAGATTCTTGTCTTGATATTAGCAGACAGTACCTTAGGAAGCCAAGAGGAATGAATATAACATTTCTCTTGATCATACCTCGAACACAGAGATTAGCATACCACCTTTCTTAGAGAACCATGATATTATCAAGAGTCTCTCATTCTAAATTCATATCTTGTTCCCCCGGAACCTTTACGTTCGCTATTTGTGCGACGACTAATTATGTTTTTCTTTTCTTTTAATTCGTGCCACTTAACTCTTATGATTGTAGGCCAAGTGATGTCTTTTATGTTAGGATATATAGTGTGGTAGGATTATAGTTTGTTAATCTTGAATTTTGAATTTCTGTGCTTAGTAGTTAGAACTTGATAATTTGAGTTATTCTTTTAGATTATGATTTGATGATTATTATTTAGTTTTTAAATCACGTAATTTATACCTATATCTCCATATAGGTTATATCTTCTTCCATCATAATCCAGCGTATTTATATTTTCTGTACTACCTTGACTTATGCCGCTATTATAGCCTAGTTTTGCGAGCTTATTCTTTTATCAAGCTTGTTCATGACATATGTGTTATTGGGGCCTGATCAACCATACAATAATATAATTGTCTAATCAGAATCAGTGTATTACAGTCTGGACAACCTTAGTACACTTGGTTCGCTCTTCGCATGACTACTTATGTGGATTGAGATAAAATTGACTTAGCTTCTTAGACGCATGTACTTACCCTCTATACATGTCTGGGCATATCGTATCGGTTACATAACTATACTAATACGAGCATGCGAATAAGAATTTACCAAATAGGATTTCAACCCACAACTGCCTTGACAATTTCTATTTGAATTCCTTAAACTCCTTGATCCCCATACTTCTATTCTATTACCTCCCCCATGAACTCTTTATTATTGTTTTTCTTCTTTCCTTATTTCGGAAAGACGAAACCTCGTACTTGGTATAAGTTTGATACACGGAGAGTACTAGATATACCCCATAGGCCAATCACATTACTTGGTGACTATCTTTTGTAATTAAGGGCATATCATATGTGATATATTTGGTGTTAAAGCTTTGAGGATTGAATAACATGATTAAATAAATTAAGAAATATCTTTCTTAAATGTATAGCCTTATATGATAGATGGGTAAATTCTAAGTTGGGTAGAAGTGCATTGTCAACTTGAGAGAAATTTCTTTTAGATTGTGATCAAGTAAGATTATATTGAGAGATTAAGTCATTTTAAATGTGAAGAATTTTAGAAGAAGGAGTTAGAGGATGAGTATTTAATGAATTTTTTAAATCTTGACATTTCGGACCAAATATTTATAATTTGAGCACAGGATTTAAATTTTGAATAGTGAAAGTTGAATCATCGATGTAAATCTTGAGGAAAATAAATAGAACCCTAAACATGAACATCGACGGATTGAATTCCAAATTTGATGATTTGAATTAAAAATTAAATTTTGATTATTGGATCACCTATTTGAAATATTGAGGATGTAAATAGAATTTAAAATTTGAAGAGTACAGAATTCACAAGTTGAAAATAAAAATAATACTTGATTATAATTGTTTTTTAGAGGAGATTATGATAGTTGGAGATTGCGATGTAAATTTTGATGGGGGATGTCATATAGATTTGAATTAAATTTGGATGTTGATTATTTAAAAATCGAGAAGATAATACAATGTATTAAATTTTGATTTAAATAATGGTTAATTTAATTTGAACGTGATTGTGATGGATTGAATAGGTTTTAAATTTTTGGAAGAGATTGCGATTGACTTGCCTTATATGCGAACATGAAGGAATTAACAAATTATGCCTTATTTTAATTTCGAGAACGAAATTATTTTAAGTTGGGTAGATTGTAAACTCCCTCGACCAAAATTAGGCCTACTTGGTTTAGATAGAGAGACTAGGGCTAGTTTGAATCTCAATAGAAATAGAACACTGTATTTTAATTGATTTTACAATATTTATAAAACTTAGTGCACCTTACCGTTGCATCGATAAATGGAGCACTACACTAGCCATTGCCTTCCTACAAATTTTACACACTTTTCTTAGACATGCCAGCCTTTCATTATGACCTTTGTGTAACTTATAATTATGCTCTCTTGTGCTACATTTTAGTCGCACGATATTCATCGCAGACGTTTATATTTAATTCTAAATAAATTCAACTTTGCATCGTTGTGCGTTCCAATCAAAATTAGAGACAATCTTGACCCGTTTTGTGCAACCCAATTTATGGTAATATTCTATTCTGAGCCCTCTATGTCCATGACACTTGTGTCCCACCTAATTTTAATTTCATGTACTTCCAATTAATTTTAGAACACCATTTACACCAATTTTAATTAAATTGATGTAAGGACCCAACTTGACCCAAAAGTAGACCCAACACCAAACCAAACCCCTATTCACACCCTCAAGTCTCATACTAAACACCACACACCCTTTTTAGCCAATACATCACACCAAACTTGGTGTTTTCCCCTATCCAATTCAAAAACCTACTTTCTGTGCAATTTTTCAATTGTTAAGGACTTTTATAGAAAAAAGCAATGACGTGTCACCATCCTATTGGTCATGACCCATGAATAAAACAACCCCTCCTTCATTAACCGGTCCACTCTCCCCCCTTTGGTTTGTGCACTCCCTTCATGTTTGATCTTGACCCTCCATTTAAATGGAGCAACATCCTAACTACCCACACTCATATATATGTATATATATATATAATCTCATCCAAACCCCTTCCCAATGTTAACCCCATCATGAAGAACATAGGCTGGCCCTAATCCTTAGGTAGTCATCTTCTCCCTCATGCAAAACCATCATCCTTCATTATTTTATTTACATCACCATCACCATCACCATCACCATCCTTCTTCTAAACCAAAACCTAACCCTACACTTCACCAACACCTCCCTCACCCAACCCGACCGACTGCCCCATCTCCCCCGGCCATCTCCCTCAGCCAACCGCCACCACCTCTGTGCAGCACAGCCACCACCAGCATGACCCCCCTCCGACCTCCCAGGCCCCCACTGCCGCCACCACCAGCTGATGTCTCTGCCGCTCGGCCACGGCAGAGACCCCTCCCTCAACTGCTCATTCCCCGACCTGAGCCCCTCCTCCGGTGAGCTACTGCAGCCTCCCCCTCGAAGCCTTCTCGCCGCCACGACCACCTCCTCCTTCGCCAACTACGGTCATCTCCACCACCGAGCCCATCGATCCATGGCCTCGAACCGGCCACCCGATATCCCCGCTCGCCTCCTCTCCTCCGATCTCCATCACCAGCACAGACCACCCGCACCTCACATCTTCTACAACTCACCACCGCCATCACCGACCTCCTTCCCCCGACCGGCCTCGACCACCCGCACCTCTCCTCCACCACCATGTCTACCTCCATCCGTGGCCAAGCCAACCTCTGCCGATCCTTCTACGCATCACCATCAACAATACCATCATCACCATCACCAACTCCATCATCACCACTACCCGCACCACCCACAGCCGGACCACCGCCACCCTAGACCACCACCACCATGACCACCTCACCCCGGCCGTCCCCCACCTCCAGCAACCCGTCGCTGTAGCTGCTGCAACTGCTGCCAGTGCCTGCTGCCACCGAGCTGCTGCTACTGCTGTTGTGGCCGGAGCTCCGCCCCCTCGCCGGTGACGACCCCCTGGTACGGCGGACACCCCTCCCCCCCGGACACGACACAGTGAGGTATACCCCTACCTTATTGTATACGTATTATATTATATAAATGTATATGTAAATATATGTATTGTATTGTATTATATGTGCATACGTATTTATGTAATTATGTATATATGTATGTATAAATATACTAGGTATATATGTATTTATGTATAATTATGTATATATGTAAATATGTTTACTAGTGTATTATTGTATTTATATAATGTATTTATATATAATATCTAAGTGTATTATGCAATTATATATAAAGGATAATGTATAATGTATTTACATAATTACGTATATAAGTATATAAGTATTTAAGTATTATATTTATGTATTTTTATGTATATATATGTGAATATATGATATGTATGTATATATGTACTACGTATATATGTATATTATGTATATATATATATATATATATATATATATATATATATATATATATATATATATATATATATATATATATATATATATATATATATATATATATATATATATATATATTATGTATATATTGTGGTTATATATATTACGTATTTAAGGTATTTATGTATTATGTATATGTATTTACTATATGTACATATGTATATATGTATATATATACATACGTATTTAAATATTAAATATGTATTACATATTTTAAGTATTAAAATTATTATAAAATTACCTCTTAATAAGATATGACACTTGTACGTTTTAGCTACATGCACACGTGACCCAGCTAGATGGACAGTTGAGACCCTGCGTCAGTTCGTTACTGCAACGTAGTGTGTCCTGCTCGTACTATTGTAGTAACTGATGGTATTATTATATTATATATAGGACCATTGGATCGTCCTGCGAGACTTCAGGAGCAGGTTATTGGCACTCGCAGCTTGAGGATCCAGGCAAGTATACCTTGCCTTGTTGTACTGTTTAAATTCAGTTATTATATTAGTTTCATGTTTATTGTTTTTGTATTATATAACTATGCGCGTCCGAGAAAGACTCGGGTGCAGTCAACGAAGGTGTTGACGTTAGGACTTGTGTCTGACCTAGTATCTAGTGGACCCACCTAAAGTTGTGGAGTTATCGGTATAACTTTCCAGGCCTTGACACGTATCATTGAACGTCATAGAGTGAGTTCATATAGGGACACGTGCTTCATACTCGACTGGCCATCGGTGTGAGCAGCACATGTGACGGTATTTAGCTTAGTTGTTTATTTCTATAGAGACTTGCATATTAGTAAGAGATGTCCATGTCGTGTTCGTGACTTGTACATTTGCATTGGGCCGGGAGGACGACTAGTAGGCGTATGGGACACCCACCTCCTTTATACAGATACCGCATTCTTCGGAGCGATACGGACGTATATATTTATGCAGATACCCCGTTCTTTAGAGTGTTGGACGTTAGTTGTGGTTTTGCAGATACCACACTCTATAGAACGTTAGACGTTATTATGTATACAGATACCATGCTCTTCGGAGGTGGACGTTATTATATTGCAGAGTGCCCTTGTTATGGGGGCATATGTGGCATATACTAGCCAGTCACGGCGATTGGTGAATTACGTCAGCATATGTCTAGCCTACACTTTTCCATACGCACAAAGTTGTCCTCAAATTGCATTCACTTAGATGGTTAGCACACCCCTTTATTTATTCAGTATTTACTTTATGGCATGCATCTATATATCTTGTTATGTCCCTCTGAGGACCTGGTCCCTTTCCAAGTATAGATGTTCATGAGTATTCGCAGGAGCGCAGATACAGACTTGCTACTTATATTTCGAGGAGGTCTTCTCTTCGAGCCTCGTGATTATTAGTTGTTGTACATTATTTTATTTATTTTATATTCTAGTTTGGTAGTGGATTTATTTCCACCCAACTATTATCCTTTGATACTTCATATTGAGATTTAGTCACATAGATATTGGTTATTTATTTATGATTTTGTGGATGAGATAGTTACGCCCTGTGACTTGTGATAATTATATACCACTTGTGAATTGTTGTCATAATATAGCATACACATGTGTTATGGTTTCCATATATTGGAGTTGCCATATACATACGACTGGCATACTTATGTGTTCCTAGTCCTACGTATTTTGGGACTGGGGCGTGACATCTTTATTACAAGAGTATACCAGGATATCATCGACAAACACCACCACAAACTGATCTAAATAGGGCATAAAGATACGGTATATCAGATCCATAAATATTGTTGTTGTATTGGTCAATCAGAATGGCATCACTAAGAACTCATAATATCTATATCGTGACCTAAATGTTATCTTCGATATATCTCCCACCCGTACTCGCACCTGATGATATCCGGATCACAGATTAATCTTAGAGAATACTCTGGCTTCACTCAACTGATCAAACATGTCATCAATCCTAGGTAAGGGATACTTGTTCTTTCCTGTCGCTGCATTAAACAGTCTATCGTCAATACATAGTCAGGTCGATCCATCATTCTTCTTCACTAACACTACTGGGGATCCCCGTGGTGACCCACTGGTACGAATAAATTTTTTTGCCTTCAACTCTTCAATATGCTGATATAACTGGTCAAGTTCATAAGGTGACATCTGGTAAACTTTATGAGATATAGGCTGCGTTCCAGACATCAACTATATACTGAACTCTACCTCTCAAACCGGAGGCAATCCTGGAAGTTCTTCGGGAAAGACATCCATAAATTCGTCAACTATCTTGGGTATCGATTCTTCTTCTGTTGCTACTGTCGCAACTCTTTCTTCTTGTTGGCCTCTTGTAGACCTCACGAGCGTGAACTCTTCCAAACCAGGTAATAGGTGTTCACACACTATGACTGGACAGTCTAGGCACACCCTACTAACTCCTACAAGCCCATTACCAGTGAGTATACTTAGCCTCTCTGGCAACGCCTCGACCTCCAATCCAATACGTGTCACAAATTGTGCAGGTAAAATGAATATAAAGCTTATGAATCAATTAATTCTATAACAGAAAAAGATACGACAGAAACATTACCTACCACCACGTCACCCGACGCCAAAGCCTCCTCCAATGATAAGGTGAATATCTTCCCTTGACCTTGTCGAGCTCCTTGCTGCTGCATTCCCTGACAGCGCTGTCACGGTCTCTGCTGTACTTATTGTTGTTGTTGGTACTAGTGCTAATGCAGATTATACATATGAGCCTACGTCGATAATATTCGCTGAGCTAACAGTCTGACTGCCAATTTGGCTCTCCATTCTGCACTGCTCTTGGTGCTGTCAATACAAGAAATTTGGGTGTTGGTCCTCATGACCTCTACATTAATGGATATATAGCAAACCTATGATCGGGGCTAGCACATCTCAGGTATCACCCATTTGCTGCCCTACAATCACTCCTAGTATGGCCCCCCTTATCACAATACTTATATCATGTCGATGTTGACTGACTTTATTGCTGCTGGTGCCTCTGCTATTGTTGCCGAGTTGGTGCCATTACTGTTGAAACTACCAGTCTGTATGGTATTGTGTCACGAATATGAATACCATGAGATGGTATTGACATTCAAGGTGATGCTCCTCCTCCATGCTCTGTGCATGAGACCTCTTCTGGCCTCCTGTCCTCGATGTCATCCTTTGAAAAGTTAGTTCGTGCCTCCTGGCCGCCACTAATACGTCATCAAAAGTCTGATAATTGTGCCCCTCTACCAACTATCGAATCTCTAAATGAAGTCCTTGCTGGAACCTTATTACCCTATATGGCTCCGTTGCCACCATCATTAGTGTAAATCTACTCAGTCGCTTAAATTCTGCTGCGTAGCCGTCCACTGTTCTACCAGACTGCTTGAGGTTGATAAACCTTTGCTGCAACTCAAACTGGGCCATGACTCTAAAATACAGCATTCTGAACCAAATCCTAAAATTATCCCAAGAAATTGGCCGCCTCAAGCTGACCTTCTCTGTCGCCCACTAATCCCAGATGAGATCCTGAAGTTGCAACTGAACTTGGTCAACCTGTTCCTCAGCTGGAACCTTGGCCGCTGCCAGAATACCCTCAATATCCTGGAACCAATCGTCTGCCATGAAGGCATCCTTCATACCATCAAAGTACCGAGGGTTAAATCGACATAATCTAACTGACCCCCCTGAATCTATCCTTTCGTCTCTTTCTAGAGCTGTTTGTAACCCCTGGTTCAACAATACATTATGTTCTTGCTGTTGGAGTTGCTGATGTTGCTATGCGTCCATCCTTCTCCTGATAATTTCTAATAAAATTAGGGTATCCAGTGTTACTAGCATTATTGGTACTACTGGGGGAGCCAGAACCTCGGGAGCAGGTTGCTCAATATTCTCTGCCACTATCTCACCTGGGGGCCCAACCACTGGCTCGATCTGAACCGGATCTAGAAGAAATACTGCCTCACTATGATGTCCTATCTCGCCCGGACCTACTGGTTGCCTCAATGCTCCTAATGCTCCGGCAACCGAAGATGGGGGAGCCTTGGAAGGAAGGGACAAAAGACATCAAGAATAGGACGGGAAGGAATAGAGAAACAATCAATCAGATGGTTCAAGTTGAGTATCAAGAAGAACATATTCAGGAATTCAAGAAGGAACATGTTTGATAAGACTCCTACAATTATGACACTCCACAAGTCTAAAAAATCAGACTTGCATGTGCCACCACTAAAACCTTGTCACACCCAGTACCAAAATACGGAGACGGATATAGCCATCTCCCTGTATAAGGTATAGAATGTCGTACAATGGTCTCGGTTGTAGAAAGACAAAGGATGCATGCTATAATCAAGTCTCATAGGATCTCAGAACAACTATGTCTCAATCATTCAAGCAAGTAACAACAACATAGAACATGTCAGTTAAAGCCGTAAGGCGTCCCAAATGCTCCATCGAAATATTCTAGAGATCTATCTATCAAAATATTAGGCCAGCAGAATATCAATAGTTACACAACCGAGATTAGCTGCAGTATGATTATATTACAGTTATGTAAAAAGGAACTAATATCCAGATAAGCCGACTAACAAGTATCGGTGACTAAATGTCCAAAATAGAAGAATGTACAATATGAGCAGTGATCAAGAAACCCACCATCCGTCTGGTGCACGTCATCGTAAGGGGGGGTAAGCTGGATCCTCTTTTGCTGGCTCTAAACCTGGCCATACAAAACTAGTGGGATTAGACCCCAAATAGCAAGTAACACAAGGAAGCACGAATGAAGAAACAAAAACCAGATCAAGCATATAGTGCAAAAGCCAAGAATCATTGGCGCGTGCCCCATATTCGGGATAACATGACACTCCTTCACCAAACAAGGACAAAAAATACCATGCCACCCAAGATAAGGTTCGTCCCATGATTATGGTCAAGCTAGGATTCTGTGTCATAGCTCGGTCCATATTCTATAATAGCATAATAACCCAACTCTCCAACCAAATAAGGACAGAAGTTGAACACCACACTATGACAGTCCATGTCCCTAAGTTACTAGCAGAGTTACAATTACAATAAAGTCAGGTTAGAACGGCCAAACAATGTTACGGCTTATTATATAGAGTCAGGGGTTATCCCAGATATAATAATAATAATAATAAGCATCCTCATATCTTTCCATGTCGAGCAGGACTAACCGAGCCAATATTATATAGGTAGAAAATTATGATCGCACCAGTCTACCGTAGGGCCACCGTGCTAATTAATCAGTAACAACATTCCTATAAGGAAAATGTTGGCTCGATCTAAAATATAAAAAAACTCAAATATTTTACTCTATTACATGTGGATGATATACAATTTTTGTGGCGGCTAGCTCTACACACCATAAAATTTATCACGGAGTAGCCCATCACGCACGATCTCGGGATGTACTTCCCTCCTCATGTTCTAATTAACTTTTATGTTACCTAATTAACCCTACAGTGATATGGAATTCCTTATCGTGACCACATGAACATTCCCCTTAATGATGTCATACAGAGTACGGGCACTTTTAATACGAATCCATTTAATATAAGGAGTCAAGTCTGGATTTACCCAAATGTAGAAGCAACATTCAAACAAGCAATAACCAAGCCACGCTATGGTTCTGACCCATTATCATTTTCGTGCCAAGAATTCAGGAATATAATATTATGCACTAAGCAGGAATCATCATGTCATGTTCAGTGTACATGTTGGACAATGTCCCACACTCAGTGTACAATATAGCCGTTATAAACAGGCGAGCAGGATAAGTGTATCAGCACAAATACAATAACCAAGTCGAGATATCAAACCTATCTGTTATTCACATGAATCATGTTTTGATCAAGTCAGGGGTCATAATTAATTAGGAATCTAATATCTCATATGAACAAGTCACGGTCATGAATTAATTCCTTAATTTTTGGGATCATAGATCATCAATCATGGCCAAGCTCAACTAATCTAGAATAGACATCAAGTGCACAATGGAACCCATGCATGCACAATCAATCACAAGAATCTTGGGTTGACGTACTTTGCAAGTACCAATATAGGCTAGTCAGGAATAGTGGTACATTATCTGCGAGCAAGCAACTATATGTCGCACAAACCTATAACATGGCACACAAATCGATAACAGGAAGATATAGTGCACAAATTAAGAATTACTAGAATAGGCACCCAGGGCAGCACGACAGTCGAGGACACGATAGTCGAGGGCCTCAGGAATCGAGACGTGCCAAAGTCAAGGCTCGCTTATCGATGCTAAACCGAGTAAGTGCGCCAAGAGATAACAAGTGTGCCGGGTTATTAATCCATCAAAAGTGTCCCAACGGTTGAGCGTCCAGAAAGTGAGCCAGGGGTTATATGTATAAGAGCGGTGCCCTTTTGATAGTTAATGCATAATGTGTCAATTGTGCGTCGGTCTGTTAATTTGGTTAAAAGTGCGTCAATCAATAGGAAGTTGGTCAGAAGTGGGCTGAAAGGTAGATTGGCACACTTCTGCTTGGTTCGTTCGTTAGTACATCAATTGTGTGACAGAGGCTGAAGTCTT
The DNA here is from genome assembly GCA_036927795.1 of Iris macrosiphon. Classification (NCBI taxonomy): domain Eukaryota; kingdom Viridiplantae; phylum Streptophyta; class Magnoliopsida; order Asparagales; family Iridaceae; genus Iris; species Iris macrosiphon. The sequence continues at coordinate 24,967,893 of JAYESA010000006.1, read as the reverse complement.
CTGAAAGTGCGCAAAAAGAATTTTTCTAAAAATTTATCCCTTAACATATATTTTGCAAGAAATTGGTAGTACTCTTAAAGTACGCACGAGTATGGAATGCGGGTCACACTTAACATGAGCCCATAGACTGCGGGTCACACTCAATATGCGTCCATAATGGAAATCCTTATGTGTACTTCTTGTCACTATTTTTTTCTCCAACCGACCCACCATTGATGCACTCAGAGCTAAATCTCGTGTCACTACCACATTCCAGAATAGGGGTATTCGTCTTTTCATCTATTTAATTTAGTGTGTTAATATATTGCATGATATATTTTTATATATGTATATATTATTTCTAGTGTTCATTAATGCATGAGTTAGTAGATTAGACCTAGAAGCCCACTAGATGAACCCCTGACCGAAATATAGGATTTTGGATTTAGTTTGTATTATTTCGGGATTAATTATTGAGGTTGTAATTTATTATTGTAATTTTATTTAATTGTTGTGCCTTACCGTTGCTTCAATATTTGGAGCGCTATCCTAGCCTTTGCCTTCCAATAAACTTCACAACCTTGTCCTAGATGTGCCCGCCTTCTATTCCGACCTTTGTGTAACTCATGAATATGCCCTCTTGTGCTTCATTTTAGTCGCACAATATTCGTCGCGGACGTTATTTTTTATTCTAAATAAATTTGACTTTGTATCCTTGTGCGTTCCAATCAAAATTAGAGATACAGCCTCAACCCGTTTTGTGCAACCCAAATTATGATAATATTCTATTCTGAGTTTTCTACATTCATTACACTTGTGTCCTACCTAATTTTAACCCCATGTACTTCTAATTAATTTTAGAACACCAATTACATTAATTCTAATTTAATTAATCCAAAACTCCCTTCTTATGTAATTTCTTAATTGTTGGGCACTTTTATTGCAAAAGTGCATTAAGGTATCCACCCCATTGGACACAATACATGAAGAAATCTATTTCTCCTTTATGTGAATTTTTCCATAATTTTTGGAGTGTGTTGCACTCAACATCAACCCTTATTGAACCTTGGTCCTCCATTTTGAATCAATACAATCTTAGCCCTCGAAATTGCTACACATGACAAGCCAAGCCCTTTTTCCAAGGAGTATGTGGACCAATTTTCTAGGTTAATCCAACACCTTTACATGTATATATATATATTCTTTTCCTTTTTTTATTTTTCCTTTCTATTCCTAAACCTAGCTAATTCCCCGTCGACCTTCACCCCTTTTCTGTTCTTCACCATCTTCTTCTTTTTCCCACTGATCCCAGCCGAGACTCGCCGGAGCAACCCCGTCGACGTCTGCACCCCAGCCCGCATCCACCGTGAACCCAGCACTCAACCCGCCTCGCCATCTCCCGCTGAACCCGCTGTCCCAACCCTCTCTGCCTTATCCGAGCAGCCCCAACCCGCTGCTCAACCGCCCATAGCCGCCTGCACTCGCCGGAGCCGACTGATTCTCGCCATCCCACTGCCTGAGCCACTCTCGACAACACCTAAGCATGACCCACCACCCCGCCTCTCCTTCACCACACCGGAGTCGACTTCCCGCCGAACGACTGAAGCCGCTGCCAACCCGACCGTGCACTTCGTCTGAACGCCGCTACCAGTCGCCTCCGCCCTCCTCATCATGACCGGAGCCGTTCTCACCCCGCTGAAGCTGCCTGAAGATGCTGTCATTCGCTGAACACTCCCCTCGATGATGACTCACTGATCCCGACTGCACCGAGCCCATCACGTCGACTCCCTTCGACTGAATACCTCATCGACCGCCTGTCAGCGTTCCCATACCTCGATAGCAGCCCACCTCGACGTCGAACACCCCGTTCACGTGCGCGAGCAGGGTCGAATTGTACCCTTATGTTGTGTACGCGTATACGTATGTGTGAATGACGATAGATCTAGCATATTTTTATAACATGTTCGTTGGTTTTTTATTTCTAGGCTATGCGAATGAACCCAATCTCGTATACGTACGCATATATGTATATTATTCATTTGGTATATGTATATATATATTTAGTATGTATACATTTAGTATATGTATATTATTCATTGGTATATATATTTATATATATATTTAGTATATGTATTCAATTGGTATGTATATAATTATTAGTTGTTATATACATATGTAAATATATGGTATGTATATATATTGTAAGTAATTAAATACTATGCTAGTTAAGATTATATACATAATTGTATATGTACTATGAGACCCTCGTGTTAATTACGGATATTCCGTAGTTACATTGACCATATGACCCTGTAAATTGTTAGTAGACTGCCTTATGTACACTGACGTACTGACGAGCCCTGTGTTAGTTTGACTATCTAATTTTGCACAGCAAATGCAGACGTGACATCCGTGCAACTAGACACACACTTGACCCTATTAGACAAGTAGCACCCCTAGCGTAGTCTCTGAGTTCATGGTATTTATGATGGTGTGTATGTTAGTGTATCGACTGATTCTGCATTACTATTATATGATGTTTATAGGACTGTTGGATTATTCAGACAAGACCTCAGAAACAGGACATTGGTACTGCCAGCAGAGGACCACAGGCGAGTACATTCTCTGACAGTTTTTATTATGTTGATCATCTCTATGATTCTAGTTGTATAGCGTACATAATTCTGACACTGTTGTATATACGAGTTGACATCATCGAGACCTGTCACGAGGAGTCATGATTGGGATCCATCGTGCTAGCTGGGGATGGGGAAATATTAGTAGCTTATATGATCATATCCAACTCTACATGAATTATAGCTCACCCACACCTCACGTCAGTGCAGCCTGACCATTACATGCCTCAAAGCCCATTACATGTGATTAGCCTGACTATTGCTCGCATCATAGCTATCCGGATGGTTAGCCTGACCTTATATGAATCATAGCTAATCATATGTAACAAGCCTGATCAGTCCCAAGCCGATCACATGATATGCTGATGTTTCACACACTTAGCTAGATAGTCTCTACATGTATCTCTAGTTTATTGATATAGAATTTCTCTATGTTCTAGTTATTGCTCTAGCATTCACTTATATTCCAGTTCATTATTCTAGCGTGCACTTGTATTCTTGTTCATTGCTAGTTGCACCATTGATGACATATGCTCCAGTATTTCTTATTTCTAGTATTTCATTATTCTAGTATTGTTTATTGCCAGTATTTATATCCATCTTGTATTTCTTTACACTGTATTATAGTTTTTGTCAATATACATGGAACTACTGTTAGTGCTTGTACTTCGCTCCAATCCTGACTGGATATTTTTTCCAGACTGTGACATAGAGGACTGGTTTCCGGCATACTTGGAGATTTAAATGTTATTGATTGCAGCTTAGACTATTTATTATTGTTAGACTTGTCTTGTATTTCGTTTATTTTCTTCGACATCTTATTATGCTCTAGTTTCTGTGATTGAGTATTCCATATTATATTGTGATATCTGTGTCTCCTTATGGAGTTGGATATTCGTGTGAGATTGATTAGATAGAGTATTGACCTAGACAGCATTCTACCGCCGATGCTGAGGCGTAGGCTGGACGTACCCACGTACTCGTGTCCCAAATTTCGGGTGCGGGTCGTGACATCTCGAGACTATGAAAGTGCTCTATTCCTCAAGCAACAAGAACCAAAAATCAAAGAAAAATCCCAAGCTCAAAATCAAGAAATAACATCTTTTGAAAATATCTTATTTTTGGGGATCATTCCCTAGGAAAATATACTCATGAAAACCCTCATAATAAAATCAAGAAATAAAATATTAGCCACCTCAAATCTGAAAACTCCAAGAACTAACTATAACCAGAACACAACTAAAAACTAATTACAACAACAAATACTAAGAATAAAACTATTGTCGATCATGTTTCTTTAAATTTGTATTATGTACTTGCCTATGAAGAAAACCAAGAGCAAAACAAGAAAAATAAACAAGTGAGAAGAGAGAAGGAGAACAAGGATATATATAGGTAAGGGGTGGATGGTGAACCGTTAGATCTTCTCCAACAAATCCAAGCTACACACCCTATCTACCACCACCACACAATCAATACTAGCCAATGTGCGCCAAGCTTCATTCAACCGTGTACTTGAAGCATACTCGAAGTGCTCCAACTTGAGTATATTCCAAGTATATCGGGATAAGGGAGTGACATCGGTTCCGGTAAGTTTCTCTCTTTCCTTTTTCTCTTTGAACTGATGCTCACCAGGGCCGGCCCTGGCCCAGGGCAGCCAGGGCGACCACCCAGTGCCCCACGGGCCAGGAGGGTCCAAAAAAACCAGTTTAAAATAAATATATTATTTTTTTGTATTTTAAATAGAACTATTATGTACTATGGACCTTCTTAAATGCAAAACAATTATGGTGTAACGGTTATTATGTTAAACTTCTATACTAGAGGACCTGATTCTAATTCTTAGTGGTGTTATTTTTTTATTTTACTTTAATTTTAGCTTTTTAATATATATTTTATATTATGCATGAGACCCCATTTTGAAAGGTTGTCTTGGACCCCCATGAGCTCAGGTGATACATGTGTATCCTCTTTAAGGAGCTTAGTGGTCCTCGTAGGATTTCAAGGATAGATATCGCCACTACTGCAATGGCTTTGAGAAAAGTGAGTCATGCTACGAAGCGGCGAGTGGGTCGGGGCGCAGCGTCGGCGGTGGTAAAGTAGCTGTAGTGCTTTTGGGGGTCGGTTCCTTCATCAGATTCCTTTTTCGACAAGTATTTCAAGTCTATTTTAGAGTTAGTTTTAGGGTCCAAAAATAGAGTATTTCGAGTCTATTTTAGAGTCAATTTTGGGGTCCAAAAATAGAGTATTCCTTGGCCAATATGGTTAGCCGAAGGCTATAAAAGAGTTGTTTCGGTCGGATCGAGGGAAAAAGAAAAATATTTCGGACTTCTTTTGTTTAGAGGTATTGTGAGGGAGAGATTTTGAGAGTAGTAATCTTTGGCACAATATTCATTAGAAGATAGTTTCTTCAAATTTGTTCTAATCTTATTCCTCTTTCCATTATTACTATTGATAATTCTACGATCGATATTACTCGCTTGGTTATTTGTATCATCAGGACTGACCCTGATGCTCACATATGCCAAGGGGGCAAAAGAAAAAGTATCTTCAAGTAAAGGATGGCACACATTGCAAGCATTTTTGTCTTATTTCTCTCATTATATATTCAAAATTTGAAGTGGGTTATTAGAAAAAGTATGCACAAGTGAGTTCAATAGCTAGTAAAAGTTTAGCCTCGCTTCACAAATATTTAGCACAAGTACTTTTACTACTCAATTGGAATTTGCTTAATCATTTCTCCCCAATGTTGTTGCAGATTCAAAATAATGATGTTTTGAACGTCGTCAATTATAACTCAAATTAATGAATGGGAATAAATAATTTTTTTAACCTACTGAAAAAAAAAGTATACTCCCTTATCACCACTAGTGATGGAAACCTCGTCGTCTATGAGAGCATCTGTGGGAAAGAGGAGAGGGATGGTGGAGAGAAGAAATAAAGAAAAATGACCATAGGCCTAATTTTATATGAAGAAAAATGTCAAATAAAAATAGGTCCATAATTATTTTTACTTGGAGGATTGGATTTCCATATATTGATTTGACATATATTGGTTTTCTATATATTGGATTTTTCATATATTAAATTTTCATATATGTCAATCATAAATAAGATTGCATTTTCAAATATGGACACATGAAATGCTATATAAAATAGCCTAAAGATTTTTTATATATATATCTAAATAGTGTTCAATGAAAATTGTTGAATAAGTTCAACACAAAATTAGTTTGAGAGAGTTTTTTTTCTTCTGTATTTTTTAGTAAAGAGTTCTTGAGATCAAGGATAGAAGTGTTGAGAGAGCTATTGTAATTTATTTATTTTCATAGTAGAACTAAATCATCACCGTTCGTGGAAGTAAACATCTTGGTCAAACCACGTAAATTCTTATCATTGCGGTTATGAATTTTCTCTAAGGTGTTCTCAAATTTCTTGGTTTATTTCCAATATGCCACAATAATTTGGTATCAGAGCTTTGAAATTTTAGCAAGGTATCTGACAAAGTTATCAGAGAAAGTTAATTGGGTAGATTTTCAAACAAGGTTGGGAAGTACGATATTGAGAAGTTAAATGGGAAAAATGATTTTGGCTTCTAGAAAAGCCAGATAAATGATGTTCTAATATCTCAAAATCTTCACAAGGTTTTACGAATAAAGTCTAAAAACTTTACTGACATGACCGATGATGATTGGGATGACATATATATATTGACTTGTTAAATAATTCTAATTAGTATTTAGGTTAGGGTTAACCTTGATTTAAATCATTGGAAGATAAATATCTAGATATTTTTCAATTTCTAAAGTATCCAGATTTTCCTTTCAAAATATTAAGTCATGGTCTAATATCTAGGGATAAGCTATTAATTAACAAACCTACCTCCACCTCTTCCAATTCAAATATCTATTTGATGACTTAAGGAGCAAGCTAACCCAACCCAACACCCCAGAAAATGCCCTCTAAGTGGTCGGCCCCTATATGGAGTGTTCCCTCCATTCAATTCACAACTCCACACACTCTTCTTTCACACTTCATCTTTCCCAAACTTTTCCACCTGCAATTTCCAAACCCTAAATACCCTTCTCCACTATTATTCACCATCCAAACTTCACCAAACTTCTTCCAAAGGGAAGCCTAGGCTTAGGAGCTCAAGAAGAAGGTATGAAGGAGTACTATCGAGGAGGATTGGACTTAATTCTTCTTCCATTCATCATCCATTTAGGGTGGATTGTCATTAGGATCCCTTCCCAATAGGTAACTATTACTTCCCTTTAATTTTTATGGTATAGAATTCAATTTGAAAACCCATAGGAACCCCTAATAGGTGGAAAAAGGTTTTCAATGGTTGAACTAGGTTCTAATGGACTCCATAATTTTAGATGTAGGTGTTTTAATTTGTAATTTATGACACTAGTGGATTGGTACCCACCAAGTACTTGTGTTGTGTCCCTAAAAAAAATTTTGTATCATAATATGGGTCGTGCTTGTGTCTTCGTGAACTAAATATGATACCTAGTGTGGTGTCAAGATATTTGCGATACGCATGGCTAGATATTGATATTCATATGTCTTTGTTATATAAGTATAGGCGTTTATGTATCTCTTTGATATATACTCTATACTTTCAAATGTTATTATGCTATACAAATAGGTAAGTGTATATTCATTATGTTTAAGATTTCATACTATGACAATTGATATATTTTAGATATATATATTCAAGGGGTATAAGTGTGCTAGAGATATCAAGTTACCATGGGTATATGTGGGTATTGAGTTTGAGTAACATAGAGTGATACTTGTATATCACTGAGATACCAAATTGGTATCATGAGAGTGTAGTGTATCTTGGGTATTGATATTGGGTTTAGTGTTAGGTGTATGCGTTCTAGTGTGAGTGGTAGAGTTTAGGATCCTAGTATCTAGTGTGTGCTAGTGTGTGTGTGTGTGTGTCTCTGTGTGTGTGTGTGTGTGTGTGTGTGTATGTGTGTGTGTGTGTGTGTGTGTGTGTATGTGTGCGTGTGTGTGTGTGTGTATGTGTGTGTGTACTAGTGTGTATAAGAAGTTATAGGGAATGAGATTTTCTAGCTATAGGTAGCAGCAACAATATTTTAAGCAGTTGTAGAAGCATGAAAAATTATGCAGGTCGCATAAAGGTCATGCCTCCTTAATAGAATAATCAAACCGCAGAGAAGCCACATGCGGCCTGAACAGTCAAGGCACAGAAGAGCCACATGCGGTCTGATCAACCAAATCGCAGAAAAAGCTGTATAGTATACTATATGCGGCCTGAACGACCACAGAGCAGGGAGGCTGCATAACGACCCCCTGACACAGATTTTGATGTCTGTCAGAAGCTCTGACACATCACTCATCACACTGAGATGCTTCGAGACTCATGAAGACGATGGCTCAGGAAAAGACAATAAGTCACATCAGTGCATTAATTACTTCGACAAACGTGCCATGCCACGTGTCCTACGTATGTGACCTCGTCAACATGAGGCTTAAGTGTCCATTCAACCAAAAATCCCAACGAGAGTTTGCATGCGACCAAGCCATCATGCGGCCAGTGTGTCCATCCGACCAAGGCCCAAACGAGAGCACGTATGCGGCTACAAGACCCATGCGGCCCTGTCAACATGCGGCCAGAGTGTCCAGACAACCAAAGGCCAAACGAGAGCTCGTAACCGCACCATTATGCAGCCAAGTTGCTATGCGTCCTCCAGCTCATAAGATATTCCCGTTACAAATGCAGAGATCTTCGGACAGTTGGTGTTGACTACGTGTTCAGCTGACCAATTCACTCACACAACGGGTTGGTAACAACCCCGAGATCTCTTCAATAGCATATCTCAATCAAGACCACGTAAAAATTGGCCAATGACATGCGGCGACAGTTGCAACCGCATTCTGTTGAAGGAGCCTTATGCGGCAACCAAACAGAGGCATATGGGACATCCATAGCCCATCAGCACGATGGCTATAAATAGGAGCAACTTGAACATTCTAAAGGCGAGCTTTTTTTTCGACTTCAGAGAGAAAGTATACCACCCCCGGCCAATACAGAGAGAGAGAGAGCATACCGAGATGAGCGAAGAGAGAATGTAAACTTTCTTACCCTGCATCGGATCGTCCACGGAGTAAAGAAGATGCCATAGCACTCCTTATCCATCACTATATCCCAGAACAAAATATTGTACTTAAATAATCATGTTTAGGATTTTTTGTACTCTTTTTCGTTCTTTAAATACAAAGTTTTATACAAACTCATTTAATGGCGAACAAGATGGTGACTCTGCTGGGGATGTCTTTCTCTACTGATAAGAAAGTTATGGCGCAATTCAACGTAGCCAAGCTCGGGTCCACTCAAAGGATGCTGGTGGTCCATTTCGATCAGCAGGCCTTCGAGGACAAGCTCTCTGGGGACAGCGCGAGTCCTTCTCCGAGGCAAGCAAAGCCCAAGAAGACCCGCAGGACATGGGTACCAAAGGCTATCGCGTCTCACCCCACTGCGGAGCTTGCGCTCCCCGTCTCTCTTTCAGCCGCAGGGATCGCACATCATGCGACCGCACATCATGCATCCACTGTCTATGCGGCAGCCTCTTCCAACCAGAAGGGTGCTCACCACTCGAAGACCTGCAGGACGTGGGCAGCCAAGGCCACCGTGCCTCGCCCAACTGCGACATCGTTCACCTCTCTATTTGTTGCTGAAGGCGCTCGCCAGGCGTCCCCTCAGGCTATTCATGCGGCATCTTTGCCTGACGCAGAAAATGCTCAGCACCCAAAATTTGGCAAAAAAATACTACGATGCCAGATATTCGGGCACTGATGCAAACTCTATATGACAAAAGAGGAGGCCGCATAAGACCCACTATGCGGCACCGGTTGACGACCGCAGGCAGATGGTCACATGCGACTCTGGCAACAGCCGAACCTCTATTTTTGACCGAATCTCATGCAGCGCTGACTCTATGCGCCATGCTGAGAATGGTAAAAATCCAAACTTGGACTCTTCGTACTACGCGCCTACGGGTGCCAAGTCGAAGAAGTCTGGGGAAGTGCGAGCTTGTCTTGCTCAAGCAACTGTCCATTCGGCTGACTGTTAGAGGGTACCGTTATCTGTTATGCGGGCCCCTAATAGAAATATGTATAAGACCGACCCGTGCGTCCAGTCCTCAGCAAAAAATGGACATGGTCCGTCTCCAAATTCTTCCACTGGCGATCTGAGGAACGTTCTTGTACGAATCCTAGATCAAAGAGCAAAAACAATACCCACGCACCCGTGCGCTCGGTCTACCCGTGCTTAGGAAAAGGATGCAAAGGTGAGTCAGCCATCACCTGATTGTATAATGTGATTAATCATAAGTGCAAGACGAGGGAGGCAGCTATGGCATGTGAAGCATCCTCCCCAGGTCATCACTGTGCCAAAATCATCATCAACTGCTGCTACAACAAAGTGGCAGTACCTATAAGCAGGCAGTCGGCATTCTAATGACTGCACCCGATGGCATCTATCAGACAACAATCCAAGGATAAGGTGCAAACACCCGAGGAGGATGAGATATCATTTGCCTCATGTTACTCTATGTAGTGCCCCGCTCCGCATAGGCAATATGTACAAGTGATATCGCTTTGCTTGCTCGAGTGGAAGTCTTTTCGAAGAATTCCTGACCGAACCACAAGACGATTCATCAATGTGAGTGGGCAGAACTGCATTCTCTGATTCTTGCACGCCTTAATAATGAATCTAAGTTTTTAAATGCTTGTTTCTTAAGAAGATGGTTTCATAAGAAGAATGATAGAACCTGACTCTGCATGCTTAATAAGGGAACTCGTATAGCTGGTCATCAAAATGAACATGCTTGCTTAACTAAGAAAATTTGTATGCTTGTCTGAAATGAGATAGAACCTTGCCATGCTAAGTTAAGAATATAAGAAATATTACATGCTTAGTTACACCGACACAGGTATCAAACGAACCCTTGCTATGCTAAAAAGATAAGTAAATGAATCGCTTGAATAAGTCCCTTTGTAATATGCTAAGAAAGAGATAGATATTGCATGCTAGTCATGAAATCGAAATCGTGCTTGCCATTATATGTTTTGCTTGTCTGTTTTGCTATATCGGACTGTTATAAGTCTTTGATTCGTATAAGCATAAACTAATAGTGCATCCTGAGGATACGGCCGCTGGGGTCTAGTGGGGTGTGCTATTAGATATGTGAGAGATGTGCTTTGTTTGACAAGATGTATTTTGCTAGATCGTATATGTTTTGCTTGATCATTTATTTTGCTTGCATTATAGATGCTTCATGTCATTGCATTGGTCTCGGACTAACTTGTGCACAAGGTCTTGTCTCTCGAACGGTTCCTGGGGCACTAGGAATCGTTCCGACCAGAAGAAATTTTTGAATCACCCTGAGGATACGGCCCACTGGGGGTCTAGTGGGATGGTATTTGTCTATTAGTGTTGGCGGAACCCATGATGTCACAGCTGCTAGTACTCGTGTGTATTGTGAAGAGTTGAACCTTAGGTCACGGCTGCCAACACAGGTGCGTGCTAGTGAAGAGCTGAACCTTGGACAACCACTGCTAATTATGGGGCTACCCATGGACCATCATATAGTTATGGCACATGCTAGGCTAGCCTTCTTGCATACCTAACTGTTTGATGCAGAGACGAACATGAAACTAGAGAACCTTACACATATATGTTTATGCAAATTGTTGCTAACTAGTATGTCTGCTGCAGGAATAACCGTTCGGCTAAGGGGTAAGAAATACAAGTGTATACATATAGCTTGCTCGTTCACTTTGTTTGCATCGTAGAGTTTATTTGATAGTGCTTCATGCATTTGTATCGGTCGGACAATGACTATTGGTGCAGAGATGAACCTTGGTCTCAGCTGCTATTATGTTAGTGAAGAGCAACCATGGTCACAACTACTAATAGGATCAGAATGTGAGTCATTGGTTAGCTGGATTACCGTTACCGATCCTGAGTTTCTCGGGGACCGAACTCATATAGCTAGTTCTTCTTATGTGCTTGAAAGTATGATAGTCCACTTAACGCTTGTTTTGTTTTGAGATGAACAGTCCACTAGAGAACTTTGTCCCTAAGAGTTAGAATATGATGCACAATACAGGCTGTGCACTGCACGATAGAACATTGTCCCAATTTGTATGCTTATTGTTGAATATGCAAAATTGTTTCCAAGTTATGTTTTCAAAAGATGTAATCTGACTATAACCCTGAGCTGCATGAAATAAACTTAGGTAAAAGTAGCAAGATCACTAGTAATATAATATTTTGCCACATGCTTACTTAGTGTGGGTTTCAGGGGGTGTAGCTTCTGTTCAGTTATTTTATACTCACCAGTACTTATAAAAGTGCTGACCCACCAACAGTTTGCTTGTTCTAAGGTGCTTGTTCGTCCGAGGAAGCGATAACCGTGCCTTATCCCAAAGAACCAGAAATCTAGAGTCGATGCCTTTGTTTCGGATAAAATAAACGAAAGTAAAAAAATACGAGGAACGACAAGGTTCTTTATTTTAAAGAAAGCCCCGCTCTTCTTCGTCGGTGTTTACAAACAAGATTGTACAATTTTGTTCCTATACGAGGAATGTCGAAGTACAATTTATTTAATCTGGGTAAATATTGCTATAGGTGTCTGATCTGCAGTCGATCACTTTAGCCCTTGGACCACACGATGGTGAAGAAGTGCCGTGGAAGACAGAGAGCAGCTTCGAGGGTTGCTAAAGAGGGTAGATGCCCGATGCCAAAGTCGTCGATCCCTTCTCTTTGCCTGAGCTCTGGATTATTCTCTCCCTCTCTCGACCATTTTCTCTCCTCCTTCTCTCCTCCCAATTGTCGACCTTGGATCTGATACTGGATTCCTTGACCAATTTTTGATCGTTCGACCTTCAATTTTTTGACCAGTCTCTTCCCTTTCCTCTGTTGATAGAGGTCTTTATTTATAGAGTTTTTAGTGACAGTGACCACACAGTCGGCATAGAAATCGAGTAGTGGAAAGTATAGCACCCTTTTACACGACGGTTTAAAATAACCAATTCCTGCGTATAGATGACCTTTTGAGTGAGCATGTGACGCGCGTCCAACTAAGGGACAAAATGCGTATATCTGCTGCGAAGATCACGGCATAGAAGTCACGTAGTTAGTTATCCCTTGTATAGAAGAGGTTGGCATAGAAGCCAATGACTGTCACCATGGCGTAGAAGCCAAGTAGGCATAGAAGCCGAGTAGGCGAAGAAGCCAAGTAGGCATAGAAGACGAGTAGGCGTAGAAGCCGAGGAGGCGTAGAAGCCGAGGAGGCATAGAAGCCGAGTGGTCATAGAGGCCGAGTGGGCGTAGAAGCCGAGCGGTCATAGAGGCCGAGTGGGCGTAGAAGCCGAGCGGGCATAGAAGCCGAGCAGGCGTAGAAGCCGAGGGGGCATAGAAGCCGAGCAGGCGTAGAAGCCGAGTGGGCATAGAAGTCGAGCATGCGTAGAAGTCGAGGGGGCATAGAAGCCGAGCAGGCGTAGAAGCCGAGATGATGTGGATATTTTAGCCGAAATTACGGCTCTTGGAGATATAATCAAATCTCTTGCATTAAATACCGAGATCTGCCCCCACCCTGCGCATTAAATGCAGAGGCTTGTCTTTAAGATTTGCCATCATTTTGCACATTAAATAAAGATACGCGCCTCGAATCCTGTACGAAGAGTAACTGCTGATGTGGCGATCTGTTTTGCCTTCTGCGGAGCGTAAGAAGCTCACGTCTGCCAGTGTAAAACTGGGCAGCGTATCCTTTGTATGCGTAAGAGCAGTTTACGCAAAGGGAATGTCACTAGACAACGGTTTGGTGACATTTAATCAAATCTCCTGCATTAAATACAGAGATCCGTCATTATCCTGTGTATTAAATACAGAGGCGTATTTTGAAGGTCTGCCACCCTTCTGTGTATAAAATACAGAGACGTGCCTCGGGCATCTGTCAGTATTCGGTACATTAAATGCAGAGACGTGCCTTGAGAACCTGTCACCGCTCTGCGCATTAAATGCAGAGACGTGCCTCGAGCCCTGTACGAAGAGCAGCTTTTGACGTGGCAGGCTGTTTGTCTTCTGCGGAGCGTAAACAGCTCACATCTGTCTGTGTAAAACTAGGCAGCGTATTCCTTTGTATGCGTAAAAGCGGTCTACGCCAAGGAAATGGCAGTAAATGACAGCCTGGATTGTAGTACCGCGCCATCATTATAGCCGTCGCTTGGGTTATCGTGTAGTACTCTTTGTCAGGAGCTCAGACGTCAGGTTCATTGCATGATCTGACAGGTTCATTTTGAAGAATACGAAGCGTTCCTCGTACACTTCAATGCTGCATTGAAAGCGGGTGAGTTTTACGCCATAAAGGCGATGTAGCACCATTTTTACGCTGAAGCAGCCTGGACATACTGCATTACGTGGATGGTCCTCGAGCCTATATTCTACGCTGTGCTCAGCGGAAAAGCTCTGTTGCACGTTTGATGGCTCCGAGGTCCTCTGTTTACGCTGTCCTGCATTAACATGCTGCGTAGAGCTATCCAGCGTATTTTTTATGCTTCTATAAGAACCCCTTCAAAGCTTTTAAATTCTTCGTAATTTGAAACGCTTTGAATGAAGCATGAACCGTTCCTCGGAATTTGAAACGCTCTGAATGGAGCCTGAAACGGTCAAGTCTGACACGTTCTTTCAAGGCTGACTTTATGGCGGAGTTATTGGGGATCGGTGTGATCTCTTTCGCCTATAAAAAGGCTGAGGAGTTAGCCTGTTCTTTCCACATTTCCTTTACCACACAGAGATAATGGCCGGAGTTCGTCGGGTCGACTTGAGGAAGAAGGAGACCATGTTCTTCCAGCATGTAAGGAGCCGAAAAAGACGGCATCTTCGAGCAAATGTCCTCTGCAATGATGGATCATGGAAGGATATCATAGCCTCCTTTGCTCGGGATAATCAGCAACTTTGTATGGCGGTTCTTCGGGAGAGAGGAAGGGTTGCAAGCGGTACCTTCTCCCGTTACCTGCGGACGAGAGCGGGCAAACTGGCTGCTGTCCGAGATTGAGTTGGGTAAAATATCTTAACTCAATCTGTCACGGCGCTGTACGCAAGAAAGCATATTTACCCTGCTTCTTTGTATTAGAGGATGGGCCTAGGCCCAATTTTGTATCCTCCCGCCGTTGATCATATGTCAGTCGGTTTGCGGTCACCGACTGGCTGCTGGAGGAGATGGATGAAGAATGCCGCCCATGTGAGAACCTGGCCGAAACAGATTCTGGGTGCGATCTTTAAATGAAAATGAGAAACCCTTTTGTAGACGGGATTTCCCTCATATGTAATCATGAAAATGAAGAAAAACCCTTATAGACAGGATTTCCCTCATATGTAATCATGATTTTAATAAGATCGTCTTCTTCTTTGCATATGATCATCTTGCCATACTTTGCTGTGAAGTCTGAATATGTGTAGCTTCGACACGTCTGATACTTTACGCCGACTCTGTTTAGAAAGAGTGTTAGGTCATGTCCTGTCTTTTACGCATAACTAAGGATACGCAAAAAGCCGCTTTAGCAGTCGAGTGTTCAAATTGTCCTGCTATTAGGAATGAGGAACCGCGTAGAATTCTGAACTGTTTTTACTTCTGATAAACAGAATTTTTGTTCAGACCGTCGTCTTCAAGAATGATTTCTTGAAAATCCCTTGGAACAGGGCGAGAACTGGATGCTAAAAACTGAGTCGCCATCTTGAACTTTTAGACGAAATATTCAGACTAGATTCTGGATGAATTTCGAATCGACCCATGAAGAAGAGTAACTTTCAATGTTTGAACTCTGTATGCCTTGGGTACTTGGGATATTTTGAGGTCAAGGAGGAGTATCTTCTGTGCGAACTCCTGTAATTGACCGCCTTGAGAATTGTTCAGATGTACTGTACTGGCCTGCGTATTTTTCAGATATGCGGAAAGTCATAGAGCGTAAAATCATAAGTTTGTTGCCTCTGAGCGTAAAAAAGCTACCGAGCGTGAGATCATAGATTCGTAGCTGCTGAGCGTGAAATCGTAGGTTCATAGCCTCTCGAGCATAAAAGCTACCGAGCATGAGAGCATCCGTGCGTAAAACCATAGACTTGTAGCCTGTGAGCGTAAAACCGTAGATCCGTAGCTGTCGAGCATAGAAAGCTCTTTAGCAAAAAAAACTGTAGATTTGTAGCTTCTGAAAAGAAAATCTTTCGAGCGTGAAGTCGTGGATCTGTTGCCTCTGAGCATAAAAAGCCACCGAGCGTGAGATCGTAGATTCGTAGCCGCTGAGCGTGAAGTCGTAGGTTCGTAGCCTCTCGAGCATAAAAGCTACCGAGCATGAGAGCATCCGGAAGTAAAACCATAGACTTGTAGCCTGTGAGCGTAAAACCGTAGATCCGTAGCTGTCGAGCGTAGAAAGCTCCTTAGCGTAAAAACAGTGAATCTTCTTCGCACGAAAACTTTTCGAATTCGCTGACTGTCCGCCTTCTCTGAGTAAATAGGCTGACGTAGTCCCCAATCATAACCAAATATTAAATGTGAGATTTGTTTTGGGATTCGAGGAGTCCATCCGAACTCTATATATACCCCAAGTTTCTGAGAGAAAAACTTTTCATCCGTCTTCTGCGAAAGAAAGCTTTTGTCTGTTCGAGTTCTTCGTTTCTTCTCCGAGTCTTCAAAGTCTCCAGTAATGGCCTCGAAACAAGTCTCCTTCTCTAAGGGAAAGAAGGATGCTTCTTCTTCTCGTTCTTCTGCTCAAGCGGGGGCGACTTCCGTCGGGCACGGCGAGCTTCATTCGGAACGGAGTATCCCGCCGACTAGCAGTGCACCCGGCCTTAAAGGTAGAGCTTTTGGGATAAAAAAGAACGAGTAAAAATCATTCTCACACATTGTACGTGAACGCGCTAGGTCATCTTCTGTGCTGATAGCCTCTTCGAGGAAGATGATGCACAGAGATGTTTCATCTTTTACGCCCATATTTCTAATGTGTCAGCGCAAAAACTCCATACTTTCGCAGTCTGGCGTAAAAGCTTTGACTATCGAAAGTTTTGCGTATACTATATAATTTGAGTGTCACGCAGGGATGGAAATTCTGGCGTAATAACTCAAATTTTTGGCAGTCTGGCGTAAAGCACAGACCGTCGAAAACTTTACGTATATTGCCAGTCTTGAATTTTACGCCTTGGAATGGTATTCCAGCGTAATGATCAAGTTTTTACAGTCTTGGCATAAAGCACAAACTGTTGATTTTTTGCATATGCTACAAGATTATAGAAACTGACTTGTCTTTGTTGCATTTTGCAGTTAACTTGCACGCATCTCCGCTAGCCGATGTGATGGGCTCTGCCGCCGGGATGCTGCACTCCAACTATCTGGAGGATTTGTCGCACGTGACATTTCCTATCTCCGGGCCCCAGTATCCTGAAGGAAGGGAGATTTTGATATCGGCTCAGGGTGAGCGAACGCTGCTGAACATGATCAGCGGAGAGCCACTGACGTACATAGATGGGGACCAATACATAAAGTCGGTTTTCCTCTTCGGGGACATGATTGACAAGCAGTCCCAGACGAAGCCCAAGAAAGAACTTTGGGTCTTCCCTGCCGGGAGCTTGGTTTTGTATCTGCCCAAGATGCCGAGAGACTATTCCATTTCAGCATTCTTCCATTCTAAACATCCCAGGAGGATGTCGTGGACGCTGACTCCTGATCTTCACGGCAGGCCGGAGAAGATATTTCATCTAAAAGGAGCGGACCAGGGGTCATTTGTCAGCAGCCCTACCGGCAATGTGACGATGTTCAGGGGACTATACCCGGGCAGTGTCCCAAGTGAAGATAGCTTAGTGATCCAGCCGGTCCAACTATCGACTTTCTGCAATGATTTCATGGGGCGCGGGAGAGTATACCCTAAGGTGAACCCTCGGACAGGCGGGTGGATCACCCCCACAAATCTTCGATGGGCTCGCTTAGCTGATTGGGCCCTGAAGCATTTTCAGATCGAGCTGGAGAGCATTGGTCTATTTGCAGCTGTGAGTGCCACCAGTGTTGGGTTGCCTCTCAACCCCAACTTGTTTCTGGCACTGATGGAGCGATATATCTCGCTCACCGGGACTTTCGCCACTCTACTGGGGGAGTTGGGATTGGCCCTCCATGAGATGGCAGAGATCTCGAGACTGCCGATGGGGGATACTCCATATGAAGAGTATGTTTCCACGAACCAGGAGCTGGGGGATTCGGACCCTCGGGTAGTGGAAGTGTATCAGGAGCTGATGTGCCACTACCTCGCTTGCGTCGCTTTTTATGACGAGCCTTCAGATTTGGCTCACATCAGTAAATGGACGTCCTACCTCTTTTTTTATCGGTCCAGGACTGCTAAGCCGGAGAAGGTATTGGAAGGCAAGGATCTGCCTTTGAATCCTCTGAGCGTGCTTAATGCTCAGGTGGTTGACGATCTCATGGAAGACGCTGGGGCTCCGGACTTGATCCTCGACGAAGGGATAGGGAAGTATCCCGTAGGCACCAAGGCCTATAGTTATTTGAGGCGCTACCGCAGGCCTCTGTCCAGGGAAGATCAACTGGCTAGCTTCCTCTCCATATGGCTGCGCCGACTGGTGGTACCTGGCATCGCATCTGCGGACCGCATTCACCGCAACACGCTATGGCCTGCAGTGCGTCTGGTGTTCGGGGCAAGACTGGGCTTGCTCCCTGCCATGGTGTGCCATATTCAAGCTGGCCTGAGGGCCATGACTGGCGGGCTGCTCGCCGATGAAACTCGGCGTGATAGCTTTCCCAGGGTAGAATTACCATACCTGTATCTGATAGGATGGTTAATTCTTCATAACCCCAGGGTTATGTCTGTCGGCTCTGGCAGTAGTTCGGGGGCTAGTTTCTTGTTGAACTATTAGAAATCCTCCTGGAACGTGACTACAGTTATAGACTGTCGGCGGGTGCTGAATCTCAGTCACAGCTGGAAGCTTTTCTGTACTGTTCCCCCTGTACATCTCAATCAGCAGGGGATCAGACTTCAGGACGTAGGCGACGGGAAGATCGTTCTTTCTCCCGAGTCTTTTAATTGGTTGGTCTGTATTAGACCTTCCCACCTACTATACAAGAGTGAAGATCATTGCTTCTTTGAGCCCTACCTGCCTAGTAGGTTTGTCAGGCAATTCGGGTACGACCAGTTGCACGTGGGCAATGCCGTCACCAGCTTCAGGTCCAGGGGCGGACTCATTGATGGAGCCAGAGGATGGCGATATTTTATCATGGGCTGCACTGAAGCAACTTTTACCGTGCCCATCATTTTACTCTCTACGGAGCTGCGCATTATCCACTCGTATGCCCAGTTTTATGTGGCAACCAACACCTTCCATCGCGATTTTGATATGCATGGAAGTTTTAGGGTGCCTTCTTCTAAGTCTGGGGGAAGAATCAAAGTCCCCTCGGTTTCTTCTGACGAGGGTGAGGAGTCTGTCACTCCAGATGAGCCTCTGTTGGCGGTATCGAGGGGTGAAGTACCTCTGCCTGCAGGGCCTTTGGTGATCTCTGGGAAGCGAAGGGCTCCTACTCCGAAGGAGACTTCCCCTCGCAAGAGGAAGAAGAAGACGGTTACTCGTCCTCTCCGGATTCCTGGTATTGAGGCTCCTAGAAATGAGCCTGCATCTCCCCATGTTGGGGATGATTCTTTGATTGGAGGTTCCTCGCCTTTTAGAGAGGGAACCTTGACAGTCCCGGCTGGCGGCGCCGGAGAATTCCTGCTGGAGGCTGCTGTCGCTGCTACCGCTTCAGGTAGTGGAACGAGATCGCCTTCGGGGCCGAGCCAAGTGAGGATATCTTTATCCGGATCAGCATCGGGAGAGACCCCTGCCGTGTCTATAGGTGCACCCAGCGAGATTCCAGCCAATGAACCTCGAGGGGATCTCGGCGGAGATTCGGAAGAGTACTTGCCGATATTCGGAAGAGCACCCCCTTCTCTAGGTATGAAAGTTTGCCTAGCATCACTAAGAAATGATTTAGCTATATTGGCCGCGGACGCGTCATATACACCATTGGCCATGGGTAAATGTCGTCTTCTATGCCTCTTCTTTTAGGAAAATTAACATTATGCTGATATTAACTTCCTTTTGTCTTCTTTTCAGGAGAAAACATCTTCGGGGAGGGCAGTATAGATGCGCCCTTTGGCTCTGTGTCAGGTCCTGGCAGCGACACGGAGGTGCCTAATTTTGAAGAGGAGATATCTTCGGGTGCCGGCTCGCCTGTCGAAGAGATTCCGATATCTCAAGAGGAGGACGAGCCTGTCATTGCGACAATGCCTCCTTTGAGTATGCCGGTCACTTCTTCGGGTATTGGTGCTTCCTCTTTTGTCGTACCTCCTGTTGAGGCGACGGCCGTGGCAACCTCGTCCACAGTCGTTCTTGGAGGGGGACTCGCAACTATCACGGCCACTCCCAGCGTCCATTCAGATCTAGCTGCTGTGACCGAGCGGTACACTCGTATCTTCTATGCCACCTTGAAAATGTTAATATCAATGGTGTTGGAGAAGAATTTGGGCTTTGCGTCGCTGAGGAGGGCCTCCCGGGCCTCCATAGTGCCGATCCGAGAATTCAATAACACTGGGGTAGCTGACGCGCTGGAAGAGATAGTTAATGGTTTGGAGAAACCCATTAACAAATACTTGCAGCTAGCTCGAGGCAACATTGACGGTCTCGTTCAAGCTAGGTACGACTCCTTGACTGCGCAGCTTGCTGAACAGATAGCATCTCTGAATAAGTCCATCGAGGCTCAGCAGCGGGAGATGGACGAAGAACGTGTCCAATTGGGGTATGTTGTTCCCGAGTTGACCCGGTGTGAAGCCGAATATGAGGAAGCGGCAGCGCAGGCTCGCATTTTGAAGGATAAGCTCTTTCGAGTGGAGGCGAAGGTTCTCTCTTTGTCGGCAGCCCGAGATGTGCTGAAGGAGCGACGGGCGACTGTTCAGCAGAATCTGAAATATGTGGGTGTTATCCATGCTGATTTTGTGCGGGCTTGGTCTGAGCTAGCTGCTTTGGACAACGATGCGGCAAGGTTGGAACGGGCTCGTGCCGACATTTTGAACTCCCGGGATGAGAGAATGGTTGCTCTGGCGCAGCAGATTTGCGATCTGACCGCTCCCCCCAAATGATGTACTTTTTTGCTTTTTAATATACTTTTGCTCCTTTCTGGGAATAATAAAGAGGCTTTCATCTGACTTTGTGGACCCATCATTTTGGAATATAAATGACAGGTTTGGGTGAAAGTGATATCAGAGGTAATATGGACGTGATATACTCTCGGTAAGTTTTAGCAGGACGCATCTATTTAGAGGTAATATGAACATGATAGAATACGATCCCACTAGTTTCATTTTGGAAGTAGTTTTGTCAGAATGAGGTTTTCGCCATATTCTACTTGAGCAAAGTAGGTTAAGCATAGTATATTTTTAGGAATTTACCATTGATAGGAGCCATTAACAGGTCCCCATTAGGCTTGGCTAACCTGTAAGTGCCGTTTGAGAACGTCGTCTTGATCACATAAGGACCTTCCCATTTGGGCTGGAATTTGCCCTTACTCCTGTAAGTAAGAATCATCGGCCTTCTCACAGCTAAGACTAGCTCGCCGACTTTGAACACTCTTTCCTTTACTTTTTGATTAAAAGCTCTGGAAATACGTGCTGGGTAGAACGCGATGCGCTGTTGAGCTTGGAGACGTTTCTCGTCTAATCCTTCTAGCTCTTGAAGCCTTAAAAGGTCATTCTTTTCTTGAGTCAACTCATTAGCCACGGCTATCCTGAGTGACGAAATCTGGATCTCGATGGGGAGAACTGCTTCACTCCCGTAAACTAATAAGAATGTGGTACAACCTGTCGGTGCTCGTACCGTTGTGCGGTATGCCCAGAGACATTCTCCCAGCTTCTTATTCTAATCCCTTTTGTTTGAAGAGACAAACTTTTTCAAGAGCTTGATAATGGTTTTGTTGAAAGCTTCCGCCAAACCATTAGCAGCAGGATTATATGCCGTAGAGGCCATATTTTGTATTCGATTTTTATCGCAAAATTGATGAAACGCTTGGCTGATGAATTGAGGCCCATTGTCATGAATTATTCTCCGGGGTATCCCGAAGCGATAAATGACGTGATGCTTGATGAAGCTGATCACATTAGATGCCTTCACCTCAGCAAGAGGGATCGCCTCTGCCTATTTGGAGAAATAATCCGTGATGGCCAGTATGAACCGGTGACCCCTGGAAGAAGACGGGTGAATAGGACCAATGATATCCATACCCCACGCTTCGAAAGGCCAGGACGCAACCGTAGGATGTAGATGTTCAGGGGATTGATGGATAAAGTCTGCATGGACCTGACAGGCTCTACACTGTCTTACGTACTTTATTGCATCTGTGATCATAGTAGGCCAGTAATAGCCCATTCTTCTGATGCGATCCTGTAGCTTAGGCCCGGGTTGATGTGCTCTGCATACACCATCGTGAGCTTCACGGATGATCCGCTGTGCCTCATCATCTGAGAGACATCTCAATAGCAGTCCGTCGTAGGTCCGGCGATATAGACACTGTGAGGATGCCTCTAAATAGAAGCGTAATGATCGTCTTTTGACGGATACTGCTTCTTTAGGGTCCTCTGGTAAGATTCTGTATACTACAAAATCTATAAAGGGACTTCTCCAGTCTCTCCTGGGAGGATCTGTGTTCACAGCGTAGCTGCATTTTATGTGAAAGTTATTTTTCACACAGAATAAATCTCTGCTAAGAAGGATCACCGAATTCTGCCTTCTTATAGGAATAGCTAAATCTACAGCTAGACTGGCTAGGGCATCAGCTTCCAGATTCTGAGATCGGGGCACATGTTCCAGGAAGAATCCTTTGAATGTCATGGCTATCTCGACCGTTGCTTGGTGATAAGGGATGAGGTCTGGATTCCGGACTTCATATATTCCTCTGACTTGATTGACGATCAGTAGAGAGTCACCGAAAGCTTCCAGAGATTCGACGCCCAATTCTTTAGCGACTTGGAGCCCGATTAGTAGAGCGTTATACTCTGCCACATTGTTAGAACAGGGCTCGCTAAGAGAATATGCTCAGTAGATGACGAGTTTATCAGGAGCAACCAGGACAATCCCTACTCCCGACACCACGTTTCCCCTGGGACTAGTTCTGAAGGCACCATCAAAGAATAGTTGCCATGCATCGCCTTCCATTGCGGAATTACATTCTGCAACTTCGTCGGGAATATCCTCGTACAGCTTGGAGGCCTCCGGGATCGGATGAGAAGCTAAGAAATCAGCCAATGCTTGGCCTTTGACGGACTTCTGAGGGACGTACACCATGTCATATGGTGTTAATAACATCGCCCAGGTCGCAAGTCGGGAATTAAGAACACTTGGCTTATTTATTAGTACCCGCAGAGGATTGACCCTGGAGATGATGTGAATGGTTTGGCCTGTGACATAGTGCCGCATTTTCTGGATAGCGAACATTAGAGCCAAGCATTCTTTCTCCACTGGGTTGTACCGGTGTTCGGCTCCGACCATCATCCTGCTGAGGTAGTAAATAGCCTGCTCATGGCCCATATCGTTCTTCTGCGCGAGAAGAGCTCCCAGAGAATGATCCATCGCTCGAACATACAGCACGAACGGTCTTTCTATGACTGGAGGCACCAGAACTGGCGGGCTAGTGAGGTAGCGTTTGATGTCATCGAACGCTTGCTGACAAGCTTTGTCCCATACAAAGGATACACCTTTCTTCATGAGACGAGAAAAGGGCTGACATCTCCCAGAGAGGTTGGATATGAATCTCCAGATATAAGCCAGACGGCCTTGAAATCCCCTGAGTTCTCTCAGATTACGGGGCGGTCGCATTTCTAAGATGGCCTTGACTTTATCAGGGTCCACTTGAATGCCTTTGGCGGTAATGACAAATCCCAAGAATTTGCTACTAGATACCCCAGGAAGGACTTTGTAGGATTCATTTTGAGTTGATGTTGGCGCATCAATTCAAATACTGTCTTCAAGTCTTGGATGTGATTGTCCTTGAGGCGGCTTTTAACAGCTACATCGTCCACGTAATACTCCACTATCTTGCGTAAATGCTCATGGAATATGTTACTCATAGCCTGTTGGTACGTAGCCACGGCGTTCTTCAATCCGAAGGGCATGACCGTATAGCAATATACCCCCAACGGTATCCGGAAGGCAGTATGCTTCTCGTCCTCAGGATGCATCTTGATTTGGTTGTAACCTGAGAATCCATCCAGGAAAGACATACGTTCGAAACCGCACGTATTGTCAATCATGATGTCTGTGATGGTAAGAGGAAACTTATCCTTGGGGCAGGCTGCATTCAGATCTCGATAATCGATACAGACACGTAACTTTCCTATTTTTCTGTTCTAGTGCCGGGCCAACATTAGCGAGCAAGTCGGGATTATTCTTTTATTTGTTTTTTTTTCTATTTATTCGTTGATTATATTATTGTTTAGTATTCCTTATTTTTCTTGATGTTTTTTTCATTTATTGTTCTTCTCGGATGAAGCCGCAGGCTATCAACTTCTTGACTTCAGCTTCGATGGCGTCCATCATATTCGGGCGGAACCGGCGTTGGTGCTGCTTCACAGGGTTCGAATCGGGCAATATATTGAGCTTATGAGTAGCCACCTTTGGATCAAGGCCTGGCATGTCCTCATAATTTCACGCAAAGACGTCGATATATTCTTTTATCAGCTGGATAACTTCTTCCTTTTCTGCTTCAGAAAGATTGTTACTGATAAATATCGGCTTTGGCGAAAGTTCATCCCCAACGTCAATCTGGATAACTTTATCTTCAGTGGGAGGTTCTCTCTGCTCGAAGCGAAACTCCCATTGTGTATCCATTTGCTGAGCCCAAGTGTCATTCTCAAACAGTTTAGATTCTTGTTCGTCTGCTTCGAAGGAATCTGTTACTACCATATTTACTGATAATGTTCGTTCGAGAGCATATGAGTCGGAGGGCGCTGAGGAAAAGATATCCTCGTTTGACTCAGAAGTTGCAAGGGAGGTGGTATACCCTAACCCGAAGTGAGTTCGTTGATAGTAGGGATTGTCGTGTAGCAGCATTTGTCTGCCTTTCCCGAAGTTGAGACCTGGTTCCATCTTCAAGTTATAACCCATAATTTGCATGATCTTCAAAGCTTGCGGGCTGTATCTGTGAATCTACATTTTACCGGCATCGTCATCGAAAGAATCTTCTTGCACAGTCGGTCCATTGCGCATGCGGCCGAAGACTATTGAATGCTGACTGCTGCAAGTGGGCGGGACAATGAAGATAGAATCCTCATGTGGTCCATATATCATGGTGACATTGGATGATGACGCCACTTCCCACATATACGGATGATAAGAATCTATAGCTTCCAAGAATTTTTGTGCTATAGGTTCTATGTCGTCATGGGGATAGGATTCCTGGTTCGGAATTTGAGCGTCGATATACCGAAAAAGAGGATATTTATTATCATCTGAAACTTTGTTCTCGGTTGCATTTACATCGGTCGGCTGCCTGTTGCGCCGAAGGTTGATGACCAAGGATGGAGGCTTCTGGTTCAAAGTGATCACTAGAGGATCACCCCCTTTTCCTGACCTGGTTTTGTTCAGGTGGATCGCCATAGGCTCCATGGCTTTTGGACGAGTAGTCCGTCCTTTCACCTTGATTGACAGCGGTTGTTCGACAGAGGGTTCTTCTGGCTCCCGGTGGGATTCCTTCTCCGGCTGTCACCTCCTCCGTGTAGTCTTGAGAGTACAATACGGCATCGGAGTAGTAGGATTCTACTCCTCTAAACGGGTTCAGGTCAGCAAACTCCGTTTGTACTGTTCGTCGGGCGTCTACATATTTAAAGCATTGATGTAGCGTTGAAGGAACGATGTTGTGGTCGTGGATCCAAGGTCTGCCCAGCAGGATATTGTAGGACACCTCTGAATCAATGACATAACGTGTGGCCACTGATCTGAGGTTGCCGATCTGGATCCTCAGGCGAATTTTCCCCAACGACTTACTTTTTTTGGCGTTGAAACCCACGATTGTAGTGGTGGTGTAAGCCAATTTGCTGGTAGGAATCCTCAGCGGTCTGAGCAGACTATGAGGAATGATGCTGATTGATGATCCCGGATCTATTTGAATCCGGTCGACCTCCATGGAATCGACGTACCCGGTGTGATAGAGGGGCCTGTCATGCCTGTTATGTTTTAACAGCATGTCATCTTGAGTGAAAGTGATATTCGGGACCACCTCCATCACACTGTGGCATTGAGGACATGCCACTGGTTCTTTGGTAGACCTATTATTCGTTGCGCACGAGAGTGCAAATAATAGGTTCGGGACAAGCCCTGCAAGAGGTAATATGGTGAAAGAAATAAAATGCTTATATGATAGTTCAGAGGTAATATGAACATAAACTTATGTTTGAACAATTCACTGTGGAGTGATTTTCTCGAGTGAGGACGGCCCTGAAGAATCTATCGGGGGAACTTCAGGGACTCCTCCTCAGGTACATTCTTAAAGGGAGCGAATTGTCACGTTTAGAAAGACCGATTCGTGATGATCATCGTTTCGTTTACAGATGCAAAGTGATGATTTTGGCGTCAATCATCTCCTGGATTCTCCTTTTCAGTATATAACACGCCTTTGTAGGATGATGAATGTACCGATGAAAGAGACAATAATCTGGGTGATCAACTTTGCCAGCTTTCTCAGGATGTCTGATGTTGGGAAGCTGAAGCTTGCGTTTCTCTATCAATATATTAAAGATTTCAATGATGTCATCTTTATTGAAGGAGAAAGTCCCTTTTGGTCTTCGGGCTCCTGATGCCTGAGTTTTACGGCCCTCCGGGAAGATCATCGTCGTTGCATCATCTTCGGGTCTCGAGGGAATTCTTTCCCTAACTTTTGATATTGCCCTATTTTGTCGAGGTAGGCTACCCCCAGACATGTCGTGGCAGTTGTCCACAGAAGCTGATTTAGCAGGACCTGCCTCTGGTTGTACAGGATTAGACTTTGAAGATTTGGGTTTCGCAAGAGATGCAGTATACCCCAACCCAAAACAAGCTTGTTGACGGTAAGAATTACCATGCAACGGTGTTCGTCTGCCCTTTCCATTGTTGAGGCCTTGTTTCAGCTTCAAATCATAACCCATGCTTTGTATAATTTTTAACGCTTGCGGGCTATATCTGTGGATTTGTATTCTGCCAGTTTCAGACTCGCGAAATTCTTTCTGCATGATCGGGCTGCTCCGCATGCGACCGAAGACTATTAGATGTTGGTCGTCGCGATTTAGAGGAATAATAAAGATGGAATCTTCATGTGGTCCACCTGTCATGACGACATTAGATGTTGAAGCATATTCCCACAAGATCTCCCCGCGTTTGACCGTTAGGGGAACTGAAGCCTGTTTATGACCCTCGTCTTCGTGTTTCTGGATCAGATAGTCACGCAGGTCAGGAGTCTTTACAGAAGAAGAAGAAGACGAAGATGGCTTGTTCCTTCTGTTTACATCAGTGGGCATGCGGATGTTGGAAACCATAGTTTTCCCTATGCCTCCTGTATAAAACAGGTTGGCCATCTGGGTGGCGGATAATCCCCGAGGAGGGTGTCTTTCCGTAAATTGAGCCTTCTTTACGCTGAGGAGCTTCTCCTGGCATAATTTGGAGCTCTGCTCCGGTTGGCGTAAAGCTGAGGATGTCCTCAGTCGGCCGTCAGCCTCTCGCGTAATCCGGAGGGCTGGCAGATTCTTCCCTTGCTGGCGTAAAGGCCGAGAAGTTGAGTAGTCCGCCGCTTGCTTTCCCTTGCGTAGATTACAGGGGTCATCTGCTTTTTCGCGGAAGGCAGATGCATTTTTACGTGCGGAGCGCATTTGAAACTTCTGATTTGGCGCTAAGGCCTTGTCAGAAATTTTGTCTGTTCCGCCAGGGACGGGAGACTGGTTTCTATGCGCAGGACGCGATGTAAGCTTCTGGACTAGCGCTGAGACATTGTCCGAAGTTTCATCTTTTCCGCCAGGGATGGGAGACTGAATTTTACGCACAAAGTGCGGTGGATACTTCTGGGTTAGCGCTGAGGCATTGCCAGAAGTTTTGTCTGCCCTGCCAGAGACAGGCGACTGAATTTTACGCACAAGGCGCGGAGGGAGCAATGCTACAACCTCGTTGGTCGGAGAAATCGGAGAGGTTGGAGAGTCCACAGGAATGGTAGAGGATGTCTTGGGCATCCAGACCTTACGCAGCTTCCTGTTGTCTTGGACTGAGAGAGAGTGAGAGCTATCCCCTGTTTGAAGCATGTCTTCGTAGGCAGACTGGTCGAACTGGACGACCAGTGTCTTCTTCACGGATCCCACGGATACCACATCGTGTTGAGCAATTGCTTCCTCGTCAGAAGAGAAAGATGTCCCCAGCAGAGTCATCATCTTATTTCGGATAAAATAAACGAAAGTAAAAAAATACGAGGAACGACAAGGTTCTTTATTTTAAAGAAAGCCCCGCTCTTCTTCGTCGGTGTTTACAAACAAGATTGTACAATTTTGTTCCTATACGAGGAATGTCGAAGTACAATTTATTTAATCTAGGTAAATATTGCTATAGGTGTCTGATCTGCAGTTGATCACTTTAGCCCTTGGACCACACGATGGTGAAGAAGTGCCGTGGAAGACAGAAAGCAGCTTCGAGGGTTGCTAAAGAGGGTGGATGCCCGATGCCAAAGTCGTCGATCCCTTCTCTTTGCCTGAGCTCTGGATTCTTCTCTCCCTCTCTCGACCGTTTTCTCTCCTCCTTCTCTCCTCCCAATTGTCGACCTTGGATCTGATACTGGATTCCTTGACCAATTTCCGATCGTTCGACCTTCAATTTTTCGACAAGTCTCTTCCCTTTCCTCTGTTGATAGAGGTCTCTATTTATAGAGTTTTTAGTGACAGTGACCACACAGTCGACGTAGAAACCGAGTAGTGGAAAGTACAGCACCCTTTTACACGACGGTTTAAAATAACCAATGCCTGCGTATAGATGACCTTTTGAGTGAGCATGTGACGCGCGTCCAACTAAGGAACAAAACGCGTATATCTGCTGCGAAGATCACGGCGTAGAAGCCACGTAGGTAGTTATCCCTTGTGTAGAAGAGGTTGGCGTAGAAGCCAATGACTGTCACCATGGCGTAGAAGCCAAGTAGGCATAGAAGCCGAGTAGGCATAGAAGCCGAGATGATGTGGACGTTTTAGCCAAAATTATGGCTCTTGGAGATATAATCAAATCTCTTGCATTAAATGTCGAGATCTGCCCCCACCCTGCGCATTAAATGCAGAGGCTTGTCTTTAAGATTTGCCATCATTCTGCGCATTAAATAAAGATACGCGCCTCGAATCCTGTACGAAGAGTAACTACTGATGTGGCGGTCTGTTTTGCCTTCTGCGGAGCGTAAGAAGCTCACATCTGCCAGTGTAAAATTGGGCAGCGTATCCCTTGTATGCGTAAGAGCAGTTTACGCAAAAGGAATGTCACTAGACGACGGTTTGGTGACATTTAATCAAATCTCCTGCATTAAATGCAGAGATCCATCATTATCCTGTGCATTAAATGCAGAGGCATGTTTTGAAGGTCTGCCACCCTTCTGCGTATAAAATACAGAGATGTGCCTCGGGCATCTGTCAGTATTCGGTGCATTAAATGCAGAGACGTGCCTTGAGAACCTGTCACCGCTCTGCGCATTAAATGCAGAGACGTGCCTCGAGCCCTGTACGAAGAGCAGCTTTTGACGTGGCAGGCTGTTTGTCTTCTGCGGAGCATAAACAGCTCACATCTGTCTGTGTAAAACTAGGCAGCGTATTCCTTTGTATGTGTAAAAGCGGTCTACGCTAAGGAAATGGCAGTAAATGACAGCCTGGGTTGCAGTACCGCGCCATCATTATAGCCGTCGCTTGGGTTGTCGTGTAGTACTCTTTGTCAGGAGCTCAGACGTCAGGTTCATTGCATGATCTGACAGGTTCATTTTGAAGAATACGAAGCGTTCCTCGTACACTTCAATGCTGCATTGAAAGCGGGTGAGTTTTACACCATAAAGGCGATGTAGCACCCTTTTTACGCTGAAGCAGCCTGGATATACTGCATTACGCGGATGGTCCTCAATCCTATATTCTACGCTGTGCTCAGCGAAAAAGCTCTGTTGCATGTTTGATGGCTCCGAGGTCCTCTGTTTACGCTGCCCTGCATTAACATGCTGCGTAGAGCTATCCAGCGTATTTTTCATGCTTCTACAGCCTTGAGCAGTATCGAGTTTAAGCTGCTTTTGCATAGAGGGATAAAATGTATGGAACGGTGTCATTGTAATCGAGAGAAAGAGTGCTTGAGCGGTCTGTATCCTCGGTCATGCGCCGCTTGTAATACTTTCGATTATCAATAAAGAGCTTGTTTTCGTATGTCATTTGTGTTCTTTACTTTTCTGTAATATATGTGCTGCTGCTTCAGTATTGAATAGCTTATTTTCCCTTGTTCAAAGCTTTGGCCTTATACAAGCGCACTTTAGGCTTGTACGGCATCACGCCCGTGCGAGGATGAACAGTTCCGTAGGGACCAAGCGAGGACGAACGGCCCCTGCGGGACCGGGGCATGACATAATGGTATCAGAGCAACTCGATTCTTTGCCTATTTTATTGCCTCCGACTCTGAGTTATGATTATGCTGCAATGAACGTTCCATACAATAAGTCCATAGATATTCTCAAAGATGCACACAAAAGTTTTCTGGATTTGATTTGTTGCTTAGAGTTACGCCTTTGTGCTTGTAATTTATTTGTGTTTTGATTGAGGATGGTGAGGGATGAGGACTATCGCTGCTCTGGATTTTTGTGAGTTTCTCTATGAGTTTCGAGGACGAAACTCTTTGTTGGTGGGTAAGTATGTAGTGCCACGCTCCGCATAGGCACTATATACAAGTGATATCGCTTTGCTTGCTCGAGCGGAAGTCTTTTCGGAGAATTTCAGACTGAACCACAAGACGATTGATCATTGTGAGTAGGCAGAACTACATTCTCTAATTCTTGCACACCTTAATAATGAATCTGAGTTTTTGAATGCTTGTTGCTTAAGAAGATGGTTTCATAAGAAGAATGATAGAACCTGAACTGCATGCTTAATAAGAAAACTCGTATAGCTGGTCATCGAAACGAACCTGCTTGCTTAACTAAGAAAATTTGTATGCTTGTCTGAAATGAGATAGAACCTTGCCATGCTAAGTCAAGAATATAAGAAATATTGCATGCTTAGTTATACCGACACAGGTATCAAACGAACCCTTGCTATGCTAAAAAGATAAGTAAATGAATCACTTAAATAAGTCCCTTTGTAATATGATAAGAAAGAGAGAGATATTGTATGCTAGTCATGAAATCAAAATCGTGCTTGCCATTATATGTTTCGCTTGTCTGTTTTGCTATATTGAACTGCTATAAGTCTTTGATTCGTATAAGCATAAACTAATAATGCACCATGAGGATACAACCACTGGGTCTAGTGGGGTGTGCTATTAGATATGTGAGAGATGTGCTTTGTTTGACAATATATGTTTTGCTAGATCGTATATGTTTTGTTTGATCATTTGTTTTGCTTGCATTATAGATGTTTCATGTCATTGCATTGGTCTTGGAATAACTTCTGCACAAGGTCTTGTCTCTCGAACAGTTCCTGAGGTACTGGGAATCGTTCGATCCGGAAGAGATTTTTGAATCGCCCTGAGGATACGGCCCGCTGGGGGGCTAGTGGGACGATATTTGTCTATTAGTGTAGAACCCATGATATCACATCTACTAGCACTCGTGTGTGTTGGTGAAGAGCTGAACCTTGGGTCACAGCTGCCAACACAGGTGCGTGCTAGTGAAGAGCTGAACCTTGGACAACTGCTGCTAATCATGGGGCTACCCATGGACCATCATATAGTTAGGGTGCATGCTAGGCTAGTCTTCTTGCATACCTAACTGTTTGATGCAGAGACGGACAGGAAACTAGAGAACCTTACACATATATGTTTATGCAAATTGTTGCTAACTTGTATGTCTGCTGCAGGGATAACCGTTCGGCTAAGGGGTAAGAAATACAAGTGTATACATATAGCTTGCTCGTTCACTTTGTTTGCATCGTAGAGTTTATTTGATAGTGCTTCATGCATTCGCATCGGTCGAACAATGACTATTGGTGCAGAGCTGAACCTTGGTCCCGGCTGCTATTATGTTAGTGAAGAGCAACCATGGTCACAGCTGCTAATAGGATCAAAATATGAGTCATTGGTTAGCTGGATTACCATTACTGATCCTGAGTTTCTCGGGGGCCGAACTCATATAGCTAGTTCTTCTTGTGTGCTTGAAAGTATGATAGTCCACTTAATGCTTGTTTTGTTTTGAGATGAACAGTCCACTAGAGAACTTAAGAGTTAGAATATGATGCACAATACAGGCTGCGCAGTACACGGTAGAATACTGTCCAAATTTGTATTATTTTTGTTGAATATGCAAAACTGTTTCCAAGTTATGTTTTCAAAAGATATAATCTGACTATAACCCTGAGCTGCATGAAATAAACTCAGGTAAAAGTAGCAAGATCACTAGTAATATAATATTTTGCCACATGCTTACTTAGTATGGGTTTCAGGGGGTGTAGCTTCTGTTCAGTTGTTTTATACTCACCAGTACTTATAAAAGTGCTGACCCACCAACAGTTTGCTTGTTCTCAGGTGATTGTTCGTCCGAGGAAGCGATAGCCGTGCCTCATCCCAAGGAACCCGAAATCTGGAGTCGATGCCTTGAGCCGTATCGAGTTTGAGCTGCTTTTGCATAGAGGGATATAATATATGGAACGGTGTCATTGTAATTGAGAGAAAGAGTGCTTGAGCGATCTGTAACCTCGTCCATGCGCCGCTTGTAACACTTTCGATTATCAATAAAGAGCTTATTTTCATATGTCATTTGTGTTCTTTACTTTTCTACAATATATGTGCCACTGCTTCAGTATTGAATAGCTTAATTGCCCTTGTTTAAAGCTTTGGCCTTGTGCAAACTTACTTTAGGCTTGCACGGCATCACGCCCGTGCGAGGACGAACGGTTCCGTAGGGACCAAGCGAGGACGAACGGCCCCTGTGGGACTGGGGCGTGACACTCTACTCAGAAGGTCTCTTCCACCTTTGGAGGGAAAAAATCCAGCACCTCCAGTTCGTCAATCTCAACCAGTGCATTGAGAAAAAGATTACCAGGAGGACCAGCAGCGGGACCTACGAAAAGAGTTTTCCAAGGCACCCGCTCGAAGAAGAAGCTATCAGCTGCTAGGGGTAGCTCCTCCTCAGAACCCCTTGGGGTTACACAATCTGGGGGTAGTAATCCTCCGGACCTATACGACAACCTGGCGTTCCAAGGAGATAAGGATTCCCAAAGAACGGATGCAGAAGCCCCTAAGACACCACCTCCTACTCTGGGGGTAGTACTCCCTCTAAGTCCAAACAGGGCGCGATACTGCCAACCTTCCCTGACAACTATTCGCTGCAAGAGTCCGAAGCAGAAAATGCTACGTCTATTGTCCCGTCCATCTCTCCTTATACAAGAATGACATACATGACGGGGGACGAGCATGAAGGCCCTAGTGATCGGCATCGCCTCGAGGCCCCCGAGGCTATGATGTAGACCATGAGCAAATTAATGTAAGCCTTGACCCAAGCTATGCTAGACATCAAGACAAGTGTAGCCTCCCAGCCACCAACGGCCTCAGGACAAGTAAGCTTGGACCAGGGGACCAATGCGGATTCTGACGCAACCGCTCCACCCTAGGTAAAAATTACCCTTTGCCCGGTTCGTCTGCCCCTTTCGTGGGTGACGAAGCCAAAGACGCAATGAGAGAAATTAGGGAACTCCGGGCTCACTTAGATTCTATGGGCAGTCGGGATTCACTACGCGAGCTCAGGATACGACAATTGTACCCCTGCAAGTAGATGGGTGTTTCGTACCAGCCAAAGTATAAGCCCTTCATGTCACAAAACCACATTCTAAAATAGAGGTATTTTTGTCTTTTTATTATTTATAAATATTGTGTGTATTTATTTTAAATAATTACATGATATGTGTATTATATATATATATATATATATATATATATATATATATATATATATATATTAGTGTTCTTAATGTATGAGTTAGTAGACTAGACCTAGAAGCCCACTAGATGAACCCCTGATCGAATTATAGGGTTGTGGATTTTAATTAGCATTTTTGGGATTTAATTATTTAGGGTTATAATTAATTATTGTGATTTTATTTAATTGTTGCGTCTTACCGTTGCTTCGATATTTGGAGCGCTATCCTAGCTTTTGTCTTCCAGCAAATTTCACAACCTTGCCCAAGACGTGCCCGTCTTCCATTGTGACCTTTGTGTAACTTATAATTATGCTCTCTTGTGCTTCATTTAGTCGCACAATATTCGTCTCAGACGTTTATTTTTAATTCTAAATAAATTTGACTTTGTATCATTGTGCGTTCTAATCAAAATTGGAGACACAATCTTGACACATTTTGTGCAACCCAAATTATGATAATATTCTACTCTGAGTCTTCTATGTCCATGACACTTGTGTCCCACCTAATTTTAATTCTATGTGCTTTCAATTAATTTTAGAACACCAATTGCATTAATTTTAATTAAATTAAAGTAAGGACCCAACTTAACTCAAAACTAGACCCAACACCAAACCAAACCCTCATTCACACCCTCAAGCTTCATACTAAACACCAAACATCCTTCTAGCCACTATATTACACCAAATATGGTATTTTCCCTCATTAAATCCCAAAACCCACTTCTGTACAATTTTCCAATTGTTGGGGGCTTATTTGTAAAAGTGGTCAAGACCCATGAAGAAATTAACCCTCTCCCCTTTGACCGTTCAACCCTCTCCATCTCTCCTCCTTTTTGTTTGAATTTTTTCCATGTTGAATCATGGCCATCCATTTAACATGGAGCCATCCCCACCACATAATATATATATATATATATATATATATATATATATATATATATATATATATATATATATAATCCCTCATAACCCCTCTCCCAATGAAAACCCCATCCCCATGTGTACTTGGCCGGCCCTAAACCCTAGGCTACTATCATCATCATCCCCCACATGCAAACACCTCTCCATTAATTATCATCACCTCCACCTACATCAAAACCCCATACCCAAACCCTATACTAAACAAACCCGACCTCTCCCTCTCTTCTCCTCCAACTGCGGCAGCCCTGGCACCGTTCCCATCATCTCCTCCGCCGAGCCCCGGCTAGGCAATGCCACCCTCGTCATCTTCCCTCGTCGGACCAGTCCGGCCACCCCCACGACCCCGCTGAGCCGACTGCCCCGAGCCGCTGGACCCGCTGCACACTGCCACGACCTCCCAGTCAGTCCTCCATCGACCATCGTTCCCTGTCCAACCCGACGACAGCCCAGCCTCGCCTGAAGTTGCCCGCTTGTGCTCTCCTTCCACGACTGTCCCTGATGTCGTTCACCACCACGACCCGTCGGAGTAGCATCCCGACCCCGAGCCACTGAACCACCACCACCTGGCCATTATATCCCGACCCCTCTGCCTCCTCCCTATTTATCATCATCATCGTCATCAACACCATCACCATTATCATCATCATCATAACCACCCTCATCACCAACATCGTCATCGTCATCACCATCGCCATCGTCATCATCACCATCGTCATCATCGTCAACATCGTCATCGTTATAAACATCGTCATCGTCATCAACATTATCACCTTAACCATCATCATCGTCATCGGCGTCATCATCGTCGACGTTTTCCACCCCGCCGAAGATGAACCACAGTAGCCTCCCTCGACCCCGTGTACGCGCAGGTTCGTACCTGTCCCCCTCCTTCATGATTTTATGTACGTATGTGTATATGTATTCAAATAGGTATATGTATGTATTTGGTATGTATAGTATATGTATTCCATTAGTATATGTTTAATAGGTATATAATTGGTATATATATATACATATATAAAGTATATATATTCAATTAGTATACATTTGGTATATGTATATTATTCATTGGTACATATATATATATATATATATATATATTATTCATTGGTACATATATATATATATATATATATATATATATATATATATATATATATATATTGTATATGTATTTAATTGGTATATATAAATTGTAAGTAATTAATGTTATATGCTAGTTAAGGCTATGTATATTTATAGATATACTAGGAGACCTAGTGTTAGTTACGGATATCCCGTAGCTACATTGACCATGTGACCCTGAGTGATTGTAAGTGTCTGCCTTGTGTACACTGACGTACTGGCAAGACATGTGTAGTTTGACTGTCTGATCGTACAGTAATTACAGACGCGACACCCATGCAGTTAGACGCACACTTG
Organism: Iris macrosiphon; assembly: GCA_036927795.1. NCBI lineage: Eukaryota > Viridiplantae > Streptophyta > Magnoliopsida > Asparagales > Iridaceae > Iris > Iris macrosiphon. Next base: position 24,931,739 of record JAYESA010000006.1, on the reverse strand, counting down.
ACCCTAGTTGACCAGTGTCATACCTAGCATAGCCCCTGAGTTCAATGTATTTATGATTGTGTGTTAGTGTGATGTCTGATACAATATTGTATTATTTAATGATGTCTGTATGACTGTTGGATTATTCAGACAAGACCTCGAAAACCGGATATTGTTATTGCCAGCAGCAGGACCCCAGGCGAGTATATTCTCTGACAGTTTTTATTATGTTGATTATCTCTATGATTCTAGTTGTATAGCGTACATGATTCTGACACTGTTGTATATACGAGTTGGCATCATCGAGACCTGTCATGAGGAGTCATAATTTGGAATCCATCGTGCTAGCTAGGAAAACGGGGAAATATTAGTAGCTTATGTGATCATACCCAACTCTATATGCATCATAGCTCATCCATACCTCACGTCGGTGCCGCCTGACCATTACATGCCTCATAGCCTGTTACATGTGATTAGCCTGACTATTGCCCGCATCATAGCTATCAGGATGGTTAGCCTGACCTTACATGAATTATAGCTAATCATATGTAACAAGCCTGATCAGTCCCAAGCCGATCACATAATATGCTGATATTTTACACACTTAGTTAGATGTTCTTGAGATGTATCTCTAGTATATTGATCTAGCATCTCTACATGTTATAGTTATTGTTCTAGCGTTTACTTATATTCTAGTTTATTGTTCTAGCATGCACTTGTATTTCTATTCATTACTAGATGTACATTGATGATGACATATGCTCCAGTACTTCATTATTCCAGTATTCCTTTATTCCAGTACGTCTTATTCCAGTATTTCTTATTGCCAATATTCATATCTATCTTGTATTTTTTTACACTGTATTATAGTTTTTGTCAATATACATGGAACTTCTGTTAGTGCTTATACTTCGCTCCAATCCTGACTGGATATTTTTTCCAGACTGTGACTTAGAGGACTTGTTTCCAGCATACTTGGAGATTTGGATGTTATTGATTGCAGGTTAGACTATTTTTTGTTGTTAGACTTGTCTTGTATTTTATTTATTTCTTCGATATCTCATCGTGCTTAGTTATGTGACTGAGTATTCCATATTATATTGTGATATCTGTGTCTCCTTATGGAGTTGAATATTCATGTGAGAGTGATTAGCTAGTATTGTGACCTAGACAGCGTTCTACCGCCGATGTTGCGGCGTAGGCTGGACGTACCCACGTACTCGTATCCCAAATTCCGGGTGCGGGTCGTGACACTTCAACCTGAACCCATTCGACGGGAAGACTTCTACCTATTAATACATAAACTATTTCAAGACTGTAACGGGGCACCTACCTCATAGTGATGTACTCCTCACCAAGATCTTTATGGAGACAATGTTCGGGGTCATATTTGACTGGTTTTGCATCCTACAAGACAACTGTATCTTATTGTTTGACGACTTCAAGAGTCTTTTTCTCAAAAGATTCTATGACGGAGGAAGCGACATGACAATGTCTTCCCTGATGGACTCCACCCAAGGGGAAAGGAAACCTGTCCAAAATTATATCGAGCATTTTCGCCAAGCAGCACTGAGGTTGCCTCCAGGCAATCCTGAGTCCACACTCATTGACATGTTCCACAGGAACCTACTTCCGGTAGTCAGCCTCTGGATGACCGGCAGTCAATTCAAAGACTAGATATCGTTCATCATCAACGCAGTCGGCGCTGAAAAGAAGGTTAAAGATGCCCGGCTCCCAGGAATACAGATCCTTATCGCATATGACAGGGGGAAACATCACAACAATAGAAACAGCGGCAACAACATCCATGAGAGAAAAGGAAAGTAGGCCCTGGTGGCCAACTTAACCAAGAAGCCCGAGCAAAAGCCGACTGAGGTTCCAAAGCCCCAGGAGACTTAATCCTTCGAAGATAACGACGTCATGCCCATCTTCGATGGGTTGATTAAGGGTGGTAAGCTTCGGCTCCCCGACGTCAAGCGCCCTATAGAGGCAGCCGAGATAAACAATCCAAAATACTGCCACTACCATCGCTACGTCCACCATGCAACGAAGGACTACTACACCGTCAAGCGGGACATTCATCGCCTACTTGACACCAATGCCCTTACCTTGGACTTCGACGACAAGACAGTTGCCGCCAACATGGTGTATCTCCATTTCGGTAACTTTACCGCGACGGAAGCCCAGGACGGAGTTATACCGATCCTGAGGGCAACAATAGAGGTAGTCAATCTTCCACTAGCTCGCGACCAAGCACCCGGGCTGATACCTCTTATTACACCTCGGGTCGAGATCATGTGGGTCCACCCGGATCTTGTCCCAGACTCGATGCAGCAAGCAGCGCCTTCCACCGTCAAGTCTAAAGCACCAAAAACCAAGTCCTGCCATATGGTTTCTTCCACCACTGAGGAGGCCTGGGCAGGGGCAGCCAGGTCAGGCCTTACCTATGAGCGGGATTTCGAGGCTCCCGACGTCAAAGAACCTTCAACGACCAAGTCAAAGGGAAAGCAATACAGGCCGGACCGTATGATCATTTCCTTAGAAAACACAAACTGTAGACTTCGGATGCTCAACACAGCTCAACAAGTCTCCCTATGCACAAGAGCCAAGTCTCACATGACTCATCAGCAATAGCGCATGATAAGCAGTGTTCCCCTGCACGATATACAAAAATACACGGCAAACGGGGGTCCTCGGCATGGTAGACAATCGTGCTCATGCGGCAGTAATCCTACGCGCACAGCTCAGCCAACTCTCTCGTGTATACGTGGCAGTGTTCCTGTGCACAAAGCTTCTTATTCCGCACAAGTTAAGTCATCAACAGTATTCAACGCAATAAATGATGAGCTGTCACAGTTCCATCATTACAGCCAATAATCACTCCATCTCATGCTGAAGATGGGCTATGACCTCCAAAAAGCTGAAGGTATGAACTTTGGTAAGGGATGACGTATTCCTTTACAAACCGACAGTTATTACAACAACACTCGCATAGGGCTAGGATATGAAGATTCTATTATGCGTTATCAGTCCAACAAGACGACAATATGTAGGGCTAAAATTCCAAAATCATAAACTTCCAGCCATGGTTGACAAGACGGACATTAAGGACAATCTTTTCTTGATCCAACCTTCTATCAAAGACATCATGGACAGTGTTTCCTCGATTCAATAATGTATACAGGCTCACAGAGCCTAAGAAAGATTTGTTAATCAGGGGCATTTTTTCCTGTAAATGCAGAATATACAGTACCTAAATTTTGCACATTATGCACTTCTCCTACATGAATTATCGTAAAAGTCATTATCTGTATTCAGGAGTCATGAATACGCAACAGATACTGGATCCTCAAAAATTCTCCAGTGGAATAACCCTCAGGTCTATCTATACTCCTAAGTAGACCACCCTCAGTAACCTGAGTTCTTTTGGGCATTAGTTCATGTCCATATTACCTCTGAACTACCTCCCTCGCATTCTCTCCAGTAGAGTTTGCCATGTCCATCTTACCTCTGAGCAAACTTTCCTATTTGCTTGTCGATCATCACGTCCATATTACCTTTGATATCAGTCGTCATCTAAACTTGCCACGCATACTCAACTCTAAGTACGCCAGTAGTGTTAAGTCCATAAAATCTATTACGTCCATTTTACTTCTGATAGGGTTTGTTTCAAATCTATTACTTGCATCCAAGTGCGTAAGAAGTAACGGATCTATCAAAAGTTCCCTAGTGAGTAGTTCTCATTTCCAGCAAAAAAAATTTGTTGAGATTACCCAAAACTCGATTCCTTCCAGCCCTCAGATTTCTTGTATCCAACGGTCGCATCTTGGCCATTTAAAGCGTGGGGGATGGACATTATCGGACCAATCAGTCCACCTTCTTCTAAAGGGCATCGGTTCATCCTGGCTATAACTGATTACTTCTCCAAATAGGCGAAAGTTGTTCCACTCGTTAAAGTAAAAAACATCGAACGTGATTAGCTTTGTCAAGCATCACGCCATATACCGCTTTGGCTTGCCATGAAGGATCGTCTACGACAACAATCCACAGTTCGCAAGTCATGCATTCTACCAGTTCTGAGATAAAAATCGGATTCAGAATGTAGCGTCAACCGCCTATAGCCCAACAGCAAATAGTTTGGTAGAAGCCTTCAATAAGACCATTATAAAGCTACTAAAAAAGTTTGTGTCTTCCAATAAGCGCGACTGGAATGAGAAGCTGGGTGAATGTCTCTGGGCCTACCACACAATGGTCCGGGCAGCTACTGGCAACACGCCTTTCTCTCTAGTGTATGGAAGCAAAGCGGTCCTCCTGCTCGAGATCCAAATCCCTTCACTCCGAGTAGCCCGCTCAAACTAATTAATCGTCGATGATAATCACCGCCGACGGCTACAAGAGTTAGAAGCACTCGACGAGAAATGTCTCTTAGCTCAGCTGCACATTGAGCTATACCAAGCGCGTCTCTCACGAGCCTTCAACAGACGGGTCAAGGCGAGAACTTTCCAAGTGGGAGACCTTGTCCTGACCGTGAGAAGACCGATGGTCATGACCCATAAGATGGCCAACTAATTTCAGCCTAAATGGGAGGGCCCATTCATTGTGGAGTCAGTATTCTCCAACGGTGCCTACCGGCTAGTGAAACCCAATGGCGGCTTGCTTATGATGCCTATCAACGGCAAGTTCCTAAAAAAGTACTACGTCTAAACTTGACTTGTACTCCCCTTATCCCCACCAGGACAACCCAGAGGTACACTCTTGGTTCTTCATCCCTAACAAGTGCATATGCGCGATATTTTCCCTTCTTTACAAATTCCTGTAAAAGCCATTGTCTGTATCCAGGAGTCCTCGATACGCAATAGATGATGGATCCTTAAAGTCTTCCCAGTGGAGCAGTCCTCAGGTCCAATTGCACACTCCCGCAGTGACCACTCAAAAACCAATTTCGTTAGATGCTAGCTATGCTCATATTGCCTTTGAGCTATTGTTCCACCACTATCTCCAGCGGAGCAATCCTCAGGTCTATCCTCATTTTTGGATAGACCACACTCAACAAATCACTCCTCTACGAGTTTCTCGGACATCGGTTCACGTCCATATTAACTTTGAACTATCGCCATAATACTTCTCCCCGGCTGAGTTTGTCATGTCCATATTACCTCTGAGCAAACCTCCCGGGTCTTGGCTATCGATCATCACATCCATATTACCTCTGATATCGGTTATCATTTCCACTTATCACTCGTCCTTACCAAGGTACACTGGCGGTATTAAGTCCACAAAAACGGTCACGTCCATATCACCTCTGGCTGGGCTTGTCTCAAACCTATCACTTGCACTAACGTGTGTAAAAAGTAATGGATCCACAAAAATGGCCACGTCCATATTACCTCTGATAGGACTTGTTCCAAAATCTATTACTTGCACTAATGTGCGCAAAAAGTAATGGGTCCACAAAAATTATCACGTCTATATCACCTCTGGCAGGGCTTGTTCCAAAATCCATTACTTGCACTAACATGCGCAAAAAGTAATAGGTCCACAAAATCTATCACGTCCATATTACCTCTAATAGGGATTATTTTTGAATTTATTACTTGCACTCAACGTGCGCAACAAATAATAAGTCCACCAAAAGATCCCCCAGTGAGATTTTCTCAAAGAAAGCAAACTTGCCACGTCCATATCACCTCTGGCAAGGCCTATTTAGAACTTATTACTTGCACCCTAGTGCACAAAAAGTAATAGGTCCAACAAAGATCCCATAGCGGGATATCCTTAAAAGGATATCGTATTGTACTACGTCCATATCACCTCTAGTACAATACCCAAAAGTTTACAACATACAAAATTCTAAAAAATGAGAGACTTTATTGATTAATATTCGAGATCATGAGTACATATAATAGAAATCTATTATATTCAAGGAATTTTCATTAGTATTCAAGGTCATGAGTACAAATGATAGAAACATGTTTTAAAGGATTTCTATGAAGTCTCGCTGATACAAACATTTTTCATTAGAAGCGCCCCTCCATGCTGTCGTCGCTACTGACACAAGTAGAGCCTACAGCAGAACTCAATGCTTTCTGGATCATCCCTCCACAGTGTAAACCTCAGTATATAGAAAAGAATCCATACTGACGGAAAGCAAGGAAGGAGCAGGAGCATGCGCTCTATAATCATGCGGGAAGACCGACGACAAGAATGGCAATTAATCCAAATCCTGTCATTGATCCCGCAGTCTGCCGTCCGATAGCAAACCGCATAAAAGAAAGAAACGCAGCTGGCATGCGGCACAAAAAAGGATAGCTCAACGCACGATGTAAAATGCTCATCCTCGTCTCCTCGATTAGTTCTTGGTGAACCGCCATATAAAGTTGGTCTTCACCCCGAACAACAGGTGTTATGATATCCTTCTATGCTCCATCATGAGCCGCGCGAGGGGGAACAAAGCCTGCACAAGGAAAACATATGACATTAGCATACAAAGACAAAGTTGACAACTATACGGCAGAGCCTAGTCGGCGCATGAGGTATCTTCCATGCGGCAGAGACATGGTGGTCGTATGTCCGGATCGAACTTCCATCCATGCGACAGAGTTAGGGCTGTCATATATCCAGGTCAAGTCTTTATCTATATGGCAGGATCTTAGTTGCTGCATGATGGTTGCCCATCCATTCGACAGACTAATGAAGAAAGCATGCGCATGTTCGTGATGATCTCTCATCCATGCGGCAAGGCTGTGTAAAAGTTTGTGCATGTTCTAGACGATTTCTCGTCTACACAACAAGACTATGCATGGGTGTCTCTGTGTCCATGGAAGCCCGACACGAAGAACGCAGTGCTCCCCTACCTCCGAGTAAAGCACCAGAATCAGGGAACCAAGGATCAAGACCGCCCCTAACAAATTTCTCAGCAAGGAGAGCCGCAGCTATCATCATCCTTCACAAAGAAGAGAAAATGAAGCAAAGAAATGAAGCTATCTCTCTCCTCCTAGCCGCCTATATATAGGCTTCAAAAGTCGCTAGAAGAGATCGAGGCAGTAAACCAAAGCAGTTATGAGAATGAATCTGACGTCTCGATTTGCGGGATTCATTTTAAATCTTCTTTAAAACTGATGCCTCAAGCCCTGTGTCAGGAGACGGCACAGAATCCTAAGAGATACGTGCAAAGATCAAAGCAAATCTCCTTATTTCATGATCGTACAGCCTGTCAGAGACAACTATGCGACAACGAGACTATGCGGCATACCCTTTATATGCGGCCAATAACGCTCGTCCATGATTTTTTCAAAGTATTCCAAACTTATTATTTTGGAAAATTTGAAGGGGATCTAGTAGAAGCATAAAAATTTATCCAGGTCGCATAAAGGTCATTCCCCCTCAATAGAATAATCAAGCCGCAGAGAAGCCACATGCGGCTCGATCAACCAAATCACAAAAAAGGCGCATAGTATACTATATGTGGCCTGAACGACCACAGAGCAGGGAGGCCGTATAAGGACCCCCCCGATACAGATTTCGATGTCTATCAGAAGCTCTTACACATCACTCATCACTTTGAGATGCTTCGAGACTCGTGAATACGACGGCTCAAAAAAAAGACAACAAGTCACATCAGTGCATTAATTGCTTTGACAAACATGCCATGCCATGTGTCCTACATATGCGATCTCGTCGCCATGTGACTTAAGTGTCCATTCGACCAAAAAGCCCGACGAGAGTTTGCATACGGCCACGTCATCATACGGCCAGAGTGTCCATCCGACCAAGGCCCAAACGAGAACACGTATGCGACTACAAGACCCATGCAGCCTCGTCATCATGCAGCCAGAGTGTCCATTCGACCAAGGCCAAACAAGAGCACGTATGCGGCTACAAGACCTATGCGGCCCCACCAACATGCGGCCAAAGTGTCCAGATGACCAAAGGCCAAACGAGAGCTCGTATGCGATCGCGCCATCATGCGGCCAAGTTGCTATGCGGCCTCAGCTCACAAGATCTTTCTTCTACAACTGCAGAGATCTTCAGACAGTTGGTGTTGACTACGTGCCCAGCTGACCAAGTCACACACACAACGGGTTGGTAACAACCCCGAGATCTCTTCAACAGCATTCTCAACCAAGATCACAAGGCAATCGGCCCATGGCATGTGGCGACAATTATAACCGTATTTTGTTGAAGGAGCCTTATGTGGCCACAAAATAGAGGCATATGCGAAATCCATAGCCTATCAGCATGATGGCTATAAATAGGAGCAACTTGAAGGTTCTAAAGGCAAGTTTTTTCTGCTTCAAAGAAAAAGTATACCACCCCCGGCCAATACAGAGATAGAGCATACCGAGATGAGCGAAGAGAGAATGTAAGCTTCCTTACCCTGCATCGGATCATCCACGGAGTAAAGAAGACGCCATAGCACTCCTTGTCCATCGCCATACCCCAGAACAAAATATTGTACTTAGACAATCATGTTTAGGATTCTTTGTACTCTTCTTCATTCTTTAAATAAAAAGTTTTACACAAACTCATTTAATGGCGAACAACAGCAACAACAACAGTTTAAGAAGCAGTAGCAACAATAGTTTTGTAACCACCACTTTCCATCATAGGGGTATTTTGATAATTTTGCATGTTGTTAATTTTTTTATATTATTTAATATTATTGCTTGCCTAGAATTATATTATTGTTAGTTAGTGATTAGCCAATTAGAATTTGCAAGTGTTAGTTAATACCAATTATTGTTAGTCATGAGTCTAGTGATTAGAATTAATTAAGTTTAGTTGTCATGAAGGGAATATTCCTTTTAGTTGTAGAGATCACTTTATTTTAATTAATTTGATTCTATTCATGACAATGGAGAGAGACAAACTTGATATTTTGGCATGACCAATCCCTACTGTAAGAGATACATTTAATTAGGGCTAACACATTCATTTATTTCATGATATTTGCTTCTTTTTCCCAAGAAAACTTAATTTTCTACCAATTTCACTCAATACACTTCCAATTACACTCATTATCATCATCATGAAGGCCTAGAGCATTGGAGAGCACAATGAGGTCCATTGGAGAGGAGCTTGCTAGAAGATTGTGTCTGACTCATCTCTTCCATGTCCAAATTTAGAATTATCCAAAGAGGCTACCAAAACACTATGTAATCCTTTTAATTTCATCAAATTTATGGTTAAGAACACCCCTTGGTCATGTAGTTACATTTTTATGGTTAGATTTGACTTCCCAATGGTAGATCTTGGCACTAGGAGTCATCAATTTGGTAGATCTAAGTTGGTGTCATAATTTTGGGGCTCAATTTAGGGAAAATCCCAGTGTATTGTGTCCTAATGAGGGCTATTGATATTTATTTGATAGTGTGAAGGTGTTCTTGTATCCAAAATTGGATTCGGAAAGTGCGTATCATGATACACCATGATACGGTGGTGTAAAATTGGTATTTTCTTTGTGATTGTGCTTTAGTGTGTCAATTTTATATAGATTCATTAGAATTACTCTATTTTAATTAATTATATTTATATTTTATATATTATTTGTGTTCATGGTGATTTGGTAGTGAATAGGAGTTTTTAGAGTGTGTATCATAGATTTTAGTGTGATACTCATGTGGTGCACACCTAGTGTTTGTGTATTTGTTTATATTAGAGTTTGTGTTGATGTGGGGATGTGCATTGGTGTTTTGGAGATGGTTGGTACTTGTGGGTGTGCTAGTAATGTTTTGGGTGTGGGTGTGTCACTCTAGACATGGCTTTGGATGTGAGGGAGCTTGAGGGGAGAAGAGTGGACTGTCCAAAACAGTGAGACCTATGTGTGCAGGGTTTTTAGTATATGTGATACAAGAGAACATGTGTATAAATCGTGCATTTTGCAGTATGTGTTCCTAGTCTGTGAGTGTGTGTGTGTGTGTGTGAAGTGAGGAATGTCGGGTTTCCTTAGGCCTGTGCACATTGTTGTGCAGTGGTGTGGTATCATTGAGTTAGTGCATCATTGGGGGTTCTTCAATTTATAATGTGAGGGAAGCTCTGATTGCTGTAATTGTAGATTGCTTCAGTTGGATACACTGATGTGCAAGACAACAAGGGACTTTCAGTGCAGTCAGTGTACATTGGTGCACTGATGCAATAGATAAGGGGGGCTCTTTCTTAGCTGTGCAATGACTACATGCATGGAGATAAGGGGGGCTCGGGTTGCATTTTGGCAGACTTAGAGGGTATGTTGCAGTCCATTATAATAAGCACTGCAAGGAGTAGTTAGCAGTGGCAATAACATGGGCTCAGGTCTGCACATATCTGCAGTGAGCAAGGTTCTGTAGGATATTGGGGGGGGACACTGAGTTCAGATTTGTAGTGGAAGAGATGTTGCATTGCAGGTTGGAACCTACAAGTATAGGCTAGTGCTCGGGTTAGCACTGCAGTGACTGCTAGGTGCCAATGTTGGCAGCATGGTTACCTCGAGTTGCCTCCACTGTCAGCAAGAGGTGGGACATGTTCAGATTTGCAGGAGACTAGGACAGTGGCATTACAGTGGAGTGCACATGTAGTTGGTTAGTTAGGGAGCTGGGGTTTCAATTGTGAGCACATCAAGTGCAATGTATGTGGACTAATCTGTAGGTGTGTGGAGCTTTTAGTTGGTTTAGAGTAGATTAGTTTAGGTACTTGTAGATTTCTAGTATTTTATTATCGATGTGGTACACAAAAACATAAGTATAAGCCTAAGTATTGGTTATATATATCAAGTGTCCTAGTGTAAATCAAGTTGGATTTAGTATAAGTATATGTAATGTGTCGAGGAGAGATAATTACCTTATACATAGATGTTAAGGGCTTTAGAAGTAGCAAGTGTGTATGCGTTAGTGTCTTTGAATAAGTGTTAGAGTGTAAGGTATTGATATTAGGAGTGTATCAAGATACTAGTTAAATAGAAAGTAATGAATAAGTGTCGGGTATTAAGTGTAGGTAATGTTAAGGTAATAGTGAGGGTTAAGGTTAAGATACTAGTATGGGATACTAGATTGGTATAGACTAAGGTATTAGAGTGAGGCTAAGATACTAAAGTATTGATACTAAATAAGTTATGGTATTAGTATATATAAGCTAGATAACCACACACACACACACACACACACACACACACGCACACACACACACACACATATATATATATATATATATATATATATATATATATATATATATATATATATATATATATATATATATAGTATTAATACCTAGATATTAGTGCTAAGGTAATAGATTTATCTTAAGGTACTGGTACTAGCTAAGGTATTAGTCTAGAAACTTAGTATTAGCAAGGTAATGATTAGTTTTGATCTAGAAAACCTAATTTAGCAAGCTATTGACCTTGTTTGACTAGTTTGACATAGTTTGACTAGCTTTGACCTAGAAACATGATTTAAATCTATTTAAGACTTATTTATGACTCCAAACTACTCTTTGACATTAATACATCATATATAGGTTACCTGGACTCCAGTTCAGACACTATTTGATATTCATTGCTTCGAACCTCAGGTTTGTACATTCTCTAACAGTTTTCTTTATTTTGATGATAACTATGATATCAATTTTGTAGTGTTATACTTGATTCCTTACACGATGGGACACAGGCTAGTATATATAGATTATAATCATAAGGAGTTATAATTGGATCCATTGTACTAGTCGGAGGACGAAAAAGTATTAGTAGGTTATGTGATCATACCCCACATGTATATGCATCATAGCTAACCTTACACCTCACATATGGTAAGCCTGGCCTTATTACATGCCACTTAGCTTGATATATATGATTGAGCCTGACCCTATTACTAGCATCATAGCTAACCTTGCGTCTCACGTATGGTTAGTCTGACCTTACTACATGTATCATAGCCAATCATATAAAGCATGCATGATCAAGATCCTAAGTCGATCACATAACAAAATAATATTTCAAACAAATAGCTAGTTTATTCTATTTCTCTATTCTAGTTATACCTACTGCTACTTTTATTTACATGCTTATTCATTGCTTATTATTTCCTGTGATATGATATTTGTTCTCACCTGCTTCCTTACAGTTCTAGTATTACTTTTCCATCGTGTATTATCATTACTCACTATTTTATAGTCTTTATCAATTTAATTGGAACTGCTGTTAGTTTATGTGTATCACTCCAATCCTGACTGGATAATATTTTTCAGAGGACCTTGAGTATTTCTGCCCCACCTATTATGGACCTCAGGAAGGCGTAGTTGGGAAGCTTGTTTAGGAGTTCCAAGAGGAGCCAATCCTCATAGAGAAGACACCACTAGGAGTTAGTTAGTATTTAGTCTCTATTGTACTGAGTTTGTTCCCAGCTATTGAGACTTTAGTTGTCATTATTTGAGACTTATATTTGATGTCGAGGATTGCTAGACTCTTAGTATTATTTATTTGTGTTGATATATATATATATATATATATATATATATATATATATATATATATATATATATATATATTCTCTCTTTTATATCATATCGTGCATTCCATTTCCTTATAGTTATATTGTGATTGAGTATTGATATTGTCATTATATATCATCTTGTCCTCCTCATGGAGTTGAGATATCATTGACAAGTTATGTTATTATATTATGAGATGTTGATAGATAGTATTGTTGACCTAAACATTGTTCTATGTTGTTGTTACGACGTAGGCTGAGCGTTGCCACGTACTCGTGTCCAATTATCCGGATGCGGGTCATGACAAGTTTAAGAAGCAACAACATCAGTTTAAGCAGAAATAACAACAACAAATTAGCAGCAACAACAATAGTTTAAGCAATAGTAGCAACATCTTTAGAAGTAGGAGCGACAACAGTTTTAGTGGGGGGGGCAATGCACTTGTGCACAGTGTCCATGTGCTAGTGACTGAGTGATATCCATAGGTAAGTGCCCAAGTGTATGTGTTGCGGGTTACTGTCTAGTATCTTGGGTACATGTGTGATACTCTATGAGTGTGTATCCTAGATGAGTAACATAAGGTGTCAAGTATAGGTATGTTGGTATCAAGATACCATGTGACAAGTGGTAATATAGATATGTGTGATACAATTGAGTATCATAGTATCTTGAGTATTGGTTATATATGATACTAAGGTATCATTGAGATACCTTGATATATATATATATATATATATATATATATATATATATATATATATATATATATGAAGTTTAAGTTATAGGTTTTGGGATAAACTTTATAAGAGATAAGTTAAGATATGGATATGAGATATAGGCATCACAAATAGGAAATGTTATCATATGCAACCTACCGAGTATAAACACAAATTGAATTACAAGTGACCTATAGACCTAAAAATCCAAATAGATAGGTTTGTTATTATTTCAAAACACCTATTGACATGATAAATTCATAATATAGGGCACTTGGATTTTTGATACGGACTCTGACCCGTTTCACCCTCTTAGGATGACATGCGAGTATATTCTATGATTATTTTTAATTCATGATAGCCTCTATAATACATGCTCTAGTTATGCTTTAATTGATTTTCACGCTTGTTGCACGTATTAGTATTACATGAAATCATCATATTGTGACTTGAATCCATGAGTATTAGTCGGGACGGGAGAAATACTAAGTAGATATGTGATCAAACCCTGTACTTCATGTTGTTTTCAAGAATAATAGCAAATCATGCAATTCACATGTGATAATGCCGGACCCTTTTAAGAATAGTCATCGTTATGATGTGTTGGATTGCCATAAACGATCACATATTGAAAGTAGTATTTTAAACCACTTAGATTAGTTATAATCTTTATTGTTTCTTTGATACTTATTGTCATAAGCCATGTTCTCTCATGATTACTTGTTTTACTACTTGTTGTCATATCATGATTCTTGTTTACTTACCTATCATGTATATCGTATCTATTTCTTGTTTTATAGTCTTTACCATGTATTGGAACTACTTTCATTGATGTTCTTGTTCAAATTCTGACTGGATATTGATATAAATAGGAGATGATTATGAGGACTAGTGTTCCACCTACTATAGCCCATATGAGGACCTTATAGCTGAGCTTGATCTTGTCCTTCAGGAGGATCATGGAGCCTTCGCATCAGAGATCCCGACTGCGACTATCTAGTTTTTAGTATAGATTATACTCTAGTATTTGCCCGAGTTTGTCTCCGGTAGACTTATGAGATATGTTATATTTGGATCTAGACTCTTGATTTATATTACCTAAAACTTTGGACTTGGACTATAAACTTTATTGTTTCTATTTAATTTTGTTCATTCTCGTGTTATCTTCCTTAGAAATGTGACTTGAGTACTATAACTGTTTCATATATTCATTGACTTTCTTAAAGAGTGGAGACATATATATTGCGTGAGTTGTTGGATATTGCTGTGAGATTTAGATAGCGTTCTACCGTCGATACTACGGCGTAGGCTGGACGTACCCATGACTCATGCCCAAATTTTTGGGTGCGGGTCGTGACACCTACTCTTCTCCTCCCCCTCTCCCCTCCTCCTCCTCCTCCTCCTCCTCATCTTCCTCTCATCTTCCTATTCACTAGAAATGAGTTTAGTCCCGAGTCTATATCCACCATCTGCATCGAGTTCGCTACCAAGAGCATATACTTCAACGACAAGTTCGTTGAGGCCCATATTTGGGACACCGTTGGCCAGGAGAAGTTCGATCTTTCCTCCTTATGTTCTCTTTTAGATCTAAAATTTTTTCTTACTTTTTTGGTGATCTGATGGCTTATGGATCTGATGGCTTAGGAATTTTTTCTCAATAAAAGGGAAGAGATGGCAAAAGCGAGGCTAAAGGCGTACGAGGGGTCCCATCGTCGTACGACAAGATGAAGATGATGGTTATTATCGACACTCTCAAGTAAATGTTATTGTCCTTCTTTTTCTTCTCCACAAATTTCTCTAGTACCTACTGAAATCGAAAGTAGAGACAGCAACATCAATAGTGAACTCTAAAATCTAAACGAGTCAGAAAAAACTTATGAATTTTATATCACCTAACAAATTATAAAAATTATAATTTTTGTTATCATTGTTGGTACTGTGCTCAATTCTTACTATTTTACTAAGCTATACAAATATTCGCAAGTCTGTCTACTATGATTACACCAAACTAAGGCTGCATTTGGATACACTTTTGAACTCAAAATTTTGAGTTTAAACATTAAAACTATATGACATAGTGTTTAGTTGCTGTCCACTATATTTTGCTTTTAATTTTTTTCTTCTTAAAACCGATGTTAAACATTATTTTGGGAGAGTAGAGAAAAACACATCCCCAAAAAATTGGCTCTTCTTCTTCTTCTTATTTTGTGTCTCCCACCTGCTCCTTCTCTGATATGGTGGCGCGCGCGGGGGAGGGGGGTGGACGCGAAAGGGGGAGAGCTCGGTGGGGGCAAAGCTTGAGGGCCAGGGAAAAGAGAGCTGGGTCTTGCGAAGTTCGAGGGTCAGGGAGCAACCAGGGTGGACATCGACGCAAAAGGGGACGCGAAATATGTCAAGGGTGGACGACGACACAGAGGGGATCTGGTGGGGTTGGAGCTCTATTTTCTATGGTGAGGGTGGTAGGTGAGTTAAGGGGATGAAAGGTAGTTGAGGGTGGCGGGAGTAGGAGGACAAGGAAGGAGTGGTAGTTGAGGCATAGCTCTATTGGAGGATTTTGATATCGTTAGACGAGGGATTGCTTGACGAGATCATCTGGCAGTACTTCCACGCGAGGAACGAGAGGTCGACGAGGCAAGTGAAGCTCACGGAGGCCGAGTATAAACACCCTAATTTTTCTAAAAATTTTAAAACAATTTTTCCTAATTTTTCTGTAATTTTTGGGAATTAAAACTAAGATATTTTGTAATTAAAAGATTTTTAAATGATGTTAATTAATATTAAAATATTATGAAAATAATATTTTTATGGTGTAAAATAGAAAATTGGACATATGGTAATTTTTTGTGAATTTATTGGACTCCGAAAATATTTTTAAAGCCCTAAAAACCAATATAGAATTAAACCTAATTAAACCCAGACAGAACCCGGTTTAATTGAAATTAAACCGAACCAAACCGACTCAAACCCAACCGGACCAACCCAGCCTTAACGGGTCGGGTCGGGTCGGGTCGGATCTGAATCGAACCCGACCCGGACCCGAAACCCTAACCGAACCCTAAATCGGATTTTCCCCGAATTCACTGTTCTGACCTATATATAGCTTCGACTTCTGTGCCCGCCGCCGCCGCAAATATTCCAGACTTCTCTCTCATCCCAGCGTCAACGAACCCCCTCGCCTGAACCCTAATCTCCCCGCCGTCTTCTTCGACCACCTCACCCCGAGCCCCCATCTCCTACATCTCCACCACGACTCCGCCGCTCCCCCATCGAACCCCCTCGCCGGCCCTCCACCATCACCGCCCTAGCCCAGCCCCGACGACCTTCACAGCCTCCCATCTCCTCCCTAACCTCCGCCCTTCATCCCCCTCGACCACCCGCCGCCAGGCCGTCCTCCTCTGTTATCCTCCTCACCCCGACCCGCAGCACCCTCGACGAACACCACCTCTCTGCCGACTCCACCGGCGTCGACCACCAACCAGAACGCCCTAGGCCGAGCCGCCTTCCTCCGGCGAGTCCACCCAGCTGTCTCCGGACACAGCCCCTAGCCCGGACATATATCCTGTGTAGAGCCGACACAGCGGACACGGTTGAACCAGGACACGGACACAGCAGCATCCCGGACACGAGAAATTCTTGTTTCGCGAAGCCCTGTTCAGGTAACCCGTTCTCTCTCCTCGTTATTCCGTTTTTTGTTCCGTCAGTTGTGACACGTAGACTGTGTAACCCTCTCGATGCCCGTGCAACTCGCTCGGTGCGTCGTGTCCTGTGGTGATCGCAAACCGTGATCAAAAAAAGGAAAACCAATGCCTTGTTTCACCCCGGAACTGAGTGCGCTCCGCCAAACAGGACAACTTGGTCACACGCGGTCTTTACCGAAATGTGCGCGCCGTTGATACGGACGTGCGAGATTTTGCAGAAGTTGATTTGGATGTGCGTGCACACCGGAATCAACACGTATCCGCCGACAACGCCCCGTATCCGCCTATTCTGGAACACATCGTAACTTCGTGTACACACGTTAGATCAAAACAAAACTTGAGCCTCGTAGCAATACGCTGGTCCTGTGACCCAAGTTTGGTTCGATTCTGAGAACGTTGACAAAATCGCGTATCGTGGGCCCCATAGGCTCCACTTGACGGACGATTTTGTGATCGGCTCATCGGAATCCAATTCTGGAAGTTCCGTTGGGTTCGTATTATCGTTCCTGACTTGTTGACACTAATTTTGACGAAATTGGAGACCTTTGACCCTGACACTTTTTTCGGTACAAAATGGCCCACATGTGGACCCCGCTTTGACCCGAAAATATCATTTTTGTCCCTGTGTCCAAATTGGACTTAAGGACAGGCGTTTCTAGATATTTGATATTTTCTGAGACTATTGGTGATGTTATTACAGCTTTTGGAGGAGTACCTGCAGGATCTACTGATACAGGAACAGCTGTTGGTATTCAAACCCCAGGCAAGTGTACCTTGCCAACTTTGCAGTCTTGTTACATACTTTCCTTGATTCATTTATATTGTTGTGCATGCTTGACCTAGGACCGTGTGACTTACTTAGCGTTCGATTATTAGTCGGGTGCCAACACTGTACGCAGAGTTGTGTACGTCATCTAGAGATTGACATTCGTGACCCTTTACATTCTCGTACTTGTCTTATCAAGTACACTATAACCCAGGACACTTGATACTATTCATGAGACAGAATCTTCCTGAGATATTCATGGTAATTCTGTATAGGATACAGGTTTATGACATAGACATTATATTCATGGATACTATATGACTTGCTGCATTAGCTATAATCTTGCGTGATATGTACATGAGACATTGTGGACATGAGACGTGTGGTTACATTGGGTGGGGAGAGACACAGGCTACAGGCTGATCATATATATAAAACCCCTATTATTGTGAGGCGCAAGACTCTAAACCCGAGCTTGGCCCATTACTCATTATTACTGCTACCGGCTCCCCGACACAGAGCTTGTAGTAGTCTCTGCCTGAGTACTAGTGATGCTCTCACTTGCATTTCACATAGATGGTTACATACTTACCCTGTTTATTTCATTATTTGCTGCACTGCATTTATTTTGGCTTGTATTATCTTGTACCTTGCTATGTCCCCTGAGGACCTGGATCCGGATTATGCCCCAGGATTTGCAGACGAGACCTATCCCGAGGCATACGGGACAGCAGCAGGAGCTGATACAGGAGCTGTACCGACATCCGAGGACGAGGTGTTAGCTGAAGACTTTTCCTGAGCATCTATGTTCCATGCTCAGTATTTACTTTATTCAGTCATTTATATTTTGGTCTGTTGAACCATTGTATCAGATTTTTATCGGGTTGTTTCCCAAAGCACTTTGTTGAGACTGGTTGATGATTTACATTTCTTATATCTGTGGACCATATTTTATCTTGTGTGGATAAAATTAGTTGTGTCATGTTGTCGTAGACTTTATTTTACAGCTTAAGTACGCCCTGATGGATCCATTAAATTGGGTTTGTCCATCAGTGTGTGCTGCTGGCCATTGCCACGTGTCTAGTCCCTCGTTATTTTGGGACTGGGGCGTGATATGGTTTTTGTGGTGGCCCATGCAGGTCTACGACTAAATCGTTTGGTTTCAACTTAGGGACCGAACAAGCCTGCCCTAAGGATAGGATAAGTTATAGGATCTCATCCATTATTTGAACCATTTTTGAACTCTATATCGAACTTGAACTAACTACTTGATTTGCATCCTGTGTTGATTCCTCTGAGCGTTCTTAGAGTTTATCTTTTGGTTGCAGAGTAATGGATCCCAGGAACAGAGATGAGAATCCCTTGGATACACCCCACGATGCTGTGGTTACTTATGTAGACGGAGTGACACCAGGGAATGGAGGACAATCATCTCAAGGAAATCAAACCGGCCAGCCTAATCTAAGGTTCCGGTGTGATGACATCCCACCTCCACCACAGTTTACTCCACAGATGCCTGTCTTTCCACCAGGGCAAGCCATGGACGGGCAGCAGATGTTTCAGATAATTTATGCCATGATGCAAGTCTAACAGCAGGTTTAACAAGAGGCTCAGTGTCATGAGGCAGAGTATTTGAGAACCATCCTAGTATCCACATTGGAACAGGCAAACCCACCAGCTAGGCGACCAGCGATGGGATCTATCACTGATTTTCGTCAACTCAAGCCTCGTACCTTTTCTGGCAAGGAGGGGCCAACTGAAGTTCACGAATGGCTCATGAACATAAAGCACCAGTTGGAAGCAACTGAACTTCTAAGGAAGAAATGGATGACTGCGGTCAGGATGCAGTTGACTGAAAATGTACATCATTGGTGGTTATCAGAAGAGAGAAGGCTCGGACAGGACCGAGTCACTTGGGAAGAGTTCTCCAGACTCTTCCAAGAGATGTATATCCCAGCAGTAGCACGGTCGAAGCTCAGAGACAAGTTCAACCGCCTGATCCAAGAAAATATGTCAGTGGAAGAATACAACGCAGAATTTATTTGTCTGAGTTGCTTTGCCCCAACCTTGATTTCGACAGAAGAAGAGAAAGCTGAGAAGTTCTTTGACGGACTGAAGTTCGAGCTCTAGAGGTTGATCGGATCAGTTGCACCTACGTCATATACCGACGTCCTTGCAGCAGCACGACGCATGGAGCGTGTCACTAGAAGGGAGTCAAATCTGAAGAGGCCAATCACATCAGCACCATCCAGGACATCACAGGGGGATTCTGTAAAACAATCCCAGAGGAGTATACCAGAGAGAACAGCACACAGGGCCATATCTCTTCCTATTTGTCACCACTGCGGCAAGGTAGGTCACATTGAGAGAGAATACAGACGCAAGTTGGGACTATGCCTGGCTTGTGGATCCAACCAGCATCTAACCAGAGACTGCACTGAGCGCAGAGAGGGAGCACCGAGACTAGCTTTACCTGCACCAAGGCCAGCTTATCCAGCAGTGGGAGCATCACAGACAGGAGTTGGAGGAGTCAGACCACCAGCTCCAGGAGGATATCAGCCACAGGCAGCTCTATTTCAGCAGGCTCAGCAGCAGATAGGTCAAGCTCAGGAACGAGGACAGGCATTTGCATTGGCTATTGAGGAGGAAGCTACTGCAGGAGAGGTTATCGCAGGTACTATTTTAGTAGCTTCATTACCAGCTGTAGCTTTATTTGATTCTGGAGCATCGTATTCATTTATAGCAGCTAGCTTTGTAGCCACCCATAGAGTAGCTACCGCACCCCTTCCGAAGATAAAGAGAATTCTTACGGGAGGTGGAATTATCCCAGTTAGTGACTTCTGTAGATCATGTTCTGTAGTAGTCTGTGGAAGAGAGATGCGAGCTCAATTTCTGATCTTTTCTATGCCGGATTATGATGTTGTACTTGGTATGGACTGGTTAAGTCAGTACCATGCGACTCTTGATTGCCGACTTGGAAAAGTTATATTTAGACCGCCTGGACATCCAGAGTTTGAGTTTCTTCGGGGAGCTGTAGAGCAAGGAGTTCAGCCTACTCTTAGGGTACTATCTGTAGAAGGGGAGACAGGTTACCCAAGAGTCATATCAGAGTTTGTGGATGTATTTCCTGATGATCTTCCAGGTTTACCGCCTGATCGGGAAATAGAATTCATAATAGACTTAACTCCAGGAGCAGAGCCTATCACTTCATCAGTATATCGGCTAGCACCTAAGGAGTTAGTGGAGTTGAAGGAACAAGTTGATGATCTTTTGGAGAAGGGTTTTATTCGGCCCAGTGTTTCACCTTGGAGAGCACCCATACTATTTGTATCGAAGAATGATGGAACAGCACGTTTGTGCATTGACTACAGGGCACTAAATGCTGTGACCATCAAGAACAGGTATCCCTTATCACGCATTGATGATCTATTTGATCAATTGAGTGGTGCTAGGGTATTCTCAAAGATCGACCTTAGATCCGGCTATCACCAGATTAAAGTAAGGAAGGAGGATATACCGAAGACAGTCTTCAGGACCAAGTATGGACATTATGAATTCTTGGTAATGCCGTTTGGTTTAACCAATGCGCCAGCTGTGTTTATGAGTTTGATGAACAGAGTTTTTATCAGTACTTGGATAAATTTGTGGTTGTTTTTATTGATGACATTCTAGCATATTCCAAGAGCCACGAAGAGCACGAGGAGCATCTCAGAATTGTGTTAGAGACATTGAGATAGGAGAAGTTATATGCCAAACTCAGTAAGTATGAGTTTTGTATGGATAAAGTGCCTTTCTTGAGACATATCATCTCAGGAGAAGGACTTTCAGTTAATCCGGAGAAGGTTGCTGCAATAGAAACTTGGCCTACACCCACATCAGTTGCAGAAGTGAGAAGTTTTCTCGGACTTGCTGGATATTACCGAAGGTTCGTAGAAAATTTCTCAAGGATTGCGGAACCTATGACGAAGTTGACACGTAAGGACCAGGAGTTTACATGGACGGAAGACTGCCAGAAGGCCTTTGAAGAATTGAAGAGGAGATTGACAACAATACCTATCTTGACTCTTCCTTCAGGGTCAGGAGGTTTTGTTGTCTACAGTGATGCGTCAGGTAGTGGACTAGGATGTGTTTTGATGCAACATGGCAAAGTTATCGCTTATGCATCGAGACAGTTAAAGGTCCATGAGAAGAACTACCCAACGCACGATCTTGAGCTAGCAGCAGTTATATTTGCACTGAAGATTTGGAGGCACTATCTTTAGGGGAGAGAAAGTAGACATCTTTACTGATCATAAGAGTCTGAAGTATGTATATACTCAGAAGGAGCTCAACATGAGACAGAGACGTTGGCTTGAGTTGATGGTAGACTTTGATATAGATCTGCAGTATCACCCGGGAAAGGCGAATGTCGTAACAGACACACTCAGCAGGAAGCCCACGGCTTATTTCTTGACAATACAGCCTGAGTTATTAAAAGATCTACAGGAGCTTCAGATAGAGGTTGTTTTACCAGGACAGAGTGGCTTGCTGGCTAATCTCGAAGTTAAGTCGTCACTTGTGGAGAGGATTAAAGAGGCATTGCCCACTGATGCTAGATTTTGAAGACTTAAAGAGAAGACAGAAGCAGGCATGCAGACGGGACTTCGCATACATGAAGACGGGACATTAAGGTGTAGAAATTGCCTGTATGTTCCAAATGGAGAATTGAGACAGGAGTTAATGACGGAAGCACACAGCTCCATGTACTCTGTTCACCCAGGAGGAACCAAGATGTACCGAGACTTGAGGCAGTATTATTGGTGGCATGGAATAAAAAGGGAGATTACATGATTTGTGGCGAAATATTTAGTATGTCATCAAGTAAAAGCAGAGCACCAAAGGACTGCAGAAATGTTACAGCCACTTTCTATACCAGAATGAAAGTGGGAACATATCACCATGGATTTTGTCACAGAATTTCCAAGTAGCCCCAGCGGAAAGGATGCGGTATGGGTTATCGTGGATCGACTCACTAAATCGGCACATTTTTTGCCATTTAGAGTTGGACAGTCCACAGAGGTACTAGCCGACATGTATATACGATAAATCGTAAGATTACATGGAGTGCCGGTTAGTATTGTGTCGGATCAAGATTCAAGATTTACATCTCATTTTGGAGAAGCATGCAAGAGAGTCTTGGCACCAGACTTAAATTCAGCACAGCTTACCATCCACAGACAGATGGTCAATCGGAGCGCACGATTCAGATCTTAGAGGATATGTTGCGATCGTGTATGCTAGACTTTGGAGGATCTTGGGAAGATCATTTATACTTGGTAGAGTTCTCCTACAACAACAGTTATCAGTCCAGCATTCAGATGGCACCATTCGAGGCATTGTACGGTAGAAAGTGTAGATCGCCAATATGTTGGAGTGATATTGGTGAACGTCAAATACTGGGTCCAGAATTGGTAATACAGATAGTGGAGAAGGTAAAACAAATTCAGAATCATCTTCGAGCAGCTCAGGACAGACAGAAGCATTGGGCTGATACGCACAGGCGTCCCCTAGAGTTCAAAGAAGGAGAGCACGTATTCTTGAGGATTTCGCCCACTCGAGGTACTATTAGATTTGGGAGCAGAGGCAAGTTGAGCCCAAGGTATATCGGGCCATTTGATATTCTGGAGCGCATTGGTGAGGCGGCTTATCATCTTGTATTACCTCCATCCTTAAAGGGAGTGCATGATATATTCCATGTCTCACAGCTGAGAAGGTATGTGACTGACCCAAGTCACGTAGTCGACCATTCAGAGATCGCAGTGGGCCCTAGCTTGAGATATGAAGAACAACCAGTTGGCATACTCGACGTCAGTGAGAAGACATTGCGAGGACAGACAATTAGACTGGTACGTGTAGCCTGGAAACATCACTCTCCTGGCGAATCGACTTAGGAACGAGAGGATATTATGCGCCAGCGTTATCCTCACTTATTCGCGGATGCAGGTATACCCTAAGCATTCTTATTATTCCCATAATTCTTTTCTTTAGTAGTTTATTCTTCGATTGTGAGGACGCAATCCTCTTAAGGGGGATAGATTGTAAATACCCTGATTTTTCTAAAAATTTTAAAATAATTTTTCCCAATTTTTCTGTAATTTTCGGAAATTAAAACTAAGGTATTTTGTGATTAAAAGATTTTTAAATAATGTTAATTAATATTAAAATATTATAAAAATAATATTTTTATGGTGTAAAATGGAAAACTGGAAATAGGGTAATTTTCTGTGAATTTATTGGACTCCGAAAATATTTTTAAAGCCCTAAAAACCAATGTAGGATTAAACCTAATTAAACCCTGACTGAACCCGGTTTAATTGAAATTAAACCAAACCAAACCGACTCAAACCGAACCAGACCAACCCAGCCTTAACGAGTCGGGTCGGGTCGGATCCGAATCGAACCCGACCCAGACCCGAAACCCTAACCGAACCCTAAATCGGATTTCCCCCGGATTCACTGTTCTGGCCTATATATAGCTTCGACTTCTGTGCCCGCTGTAGAAGCATGAAAAATATACTGGGAGGATCTACGCAGCCTCTTGATGCAGAGCAGCGTAAACAGAGGCCTTCAGAGCCATCAAGCGTGCAACAGAGCTTTTTTTTTTTCGCTAAAACACAGCATGAAGTATAAGCTCAAAGGACCATCCGCGTAAGTGCAGTACGTCCAGGCCGCTCCAGCGTAAGACAGAGTTCTTCATCGCCTCAATGGCGTAAAACTCAGCCGCTCTCAAAGCAGCGTTAATACGTACGAGGAACGCTTCGTCTTCCCCGAAATGAACCTGTCAAGTCACGCAGTAAACCTGGCCTCTGACTCCTGACAAAAAGTGCTGCACGGCTACCCAGACGATGGCTGGAAACGATGGCAGACCCCTCGGGACGCGCCCCACAGTATGATGGCGGATCTCGGCATTTAATACAGAGGATTTGGTTAAAATATCACCAAACCGTCGGTTACCAAAGTCCCCCCAGCGTAAACCGCTCTTTCGCGTACAAGGTAATACGTCGCCTTGTTTTACACAGGCAAACAAAAGCTGTTTTACGCTCCGCGGTAGACAAACCGCCTGCCACGTCAAAAGCTGCACTTCGTACAGGGCCCGAGGCACGTCTCTACGTCAAATTGCACAGAGCGGTGACAGTTTCCCTCAAGACACGTCTCTGCGATGGATGCACAGAAGGGCTGCAGACCTTCAAAACACGTCTCCGCATTTAATGCACAGGATGGTGGCAAATCTCTGTAAGAGATTTGATTACACCTTCGAAAGCCGTAATTCCGGCGAAGACGTCCACATCAACACTCTGGCATGGTACGCAGCGGCTTCTACGCTCATTCAGGATCTGTGCTCATTTGGCTTCAAACGCCCACTCAATCTCTACGACCATTCGGCTTCTATGCCTGTTCGGCTTCTATGCCTGTTCGGCTTCTATGCCTATTCGGCTTCTACGTCTGTTCGGCTTCTATGCCTATTTTAGCTTCTACGCCAGGGGTGACAGTCATTTGGCTTCTACGCCAACCTCTTCTATACGAGGGATACCTACCTACGTGGCTTCTACGCCGTGATCTTCGCAGCAGATATACGCATTTTGTCCCCTTAGTTGGACACGCGTCACATGCTCACTCAAAAGTTCATTTATACGCAGGCATTGGTTATTTTAACCATTGTGTAAAAGGGTGCTGTACTGTCCACTCCTCGGTTGTTACACCGACGGAGTGGTCACTGTCACCAAAACTCTATAAATAGAGACCCCTATCAATGGGGAACAAGGTCGACAATTTGGAAGATCGAACCAGGTCGGAGAATTGGTAAAAAGGGAGAGAGAGAGAGAAGGAGAGAAGAGTCCGGAGCTCAGGCAAAGAGTAGGGATCGACGACCTTGGCATCGTGCATCCACCCTCTCCTGCAACCTTCGAAGCTGCTTCCCGTCTTCCACGGCACTTCTTCAACATCGTGTGGTCCAAGGGCTAAAGTGATCGACTGCAGATCAGACACCTATAGCAATATTTACCCAGATTAAATAAATTGTACTCCCATATCCTCGTATAGGATTACATTGTACAAGTTTGTTTGTAAACCAAAGGGGGCAGGTTTCGCATAAACCCTGTCATTGAAATACACTTTTATTCTTTCATTTAATACCACAAACAAGATGGCGACTCTGCTGGGGACATCTTTCTCTTCTGACGAGGAAGCAATTGCTCAACACGATGCAGTATCCGTGGGATCCGTGAAGAAGACACTGGTCGTCCAATTCGACCAGTCTGCCTACGAAGACATGCTTCGGACTGGGGGTAGCTCTCACTCTCTCTCCGTCCAAGACAACAGGAAGCTGCGCAAAGTGTGGATGCCCAAGACATCCTCCGCCGTTCCTGTGGACTCTCTGATCTCTCCGATCTCTCCGACCAATGAGGTGGTAGCATCGCTCCCTCCGTGCCCCGCACGTAAAATTCAGTCTCCCGCTACGCGCGGTACAGACAAAACTTCGGGCAGAGCCTCAGCGCTAGCCCAGGAGTATCCACTGCGCTTTACGCGCAGAAATCAGTCTCCCGCTACGCGCGATACAAATAAAACTTCGAGCAAAGCCTCAGCGCTAACCCAGGAGTATCCACTGCGCTTTACGCGCAGAAATTAGTCTCCCGCTACGCATGGTACAGACAAAACTTCGGGCAAAGCCTCAGCGCTAACCCAGAAGTATCCACTGCGCTCTACGCGTAGGAACCAGTCTTCCGCTATGTGCGGTACAGACCAAACTTCTGGTGATGCCTCAGCGCCAGGACAGAAGTACAAATCACGCTCCAGGCGCAAGACAACATCTGACCTCTACGAGTAACTAGATGAGCGTCGTGATTTCCACGAAGGGAAGCAGGCAGCGGAATACTCGACTCCTCGGCCGTTACGCCAGCGAAGGAGCAATCTGCCTACCCTCCGGATTACGCGGGAAGCCGACGGCCAACTGAGGACCTCTTCAGCCTTACGCCACTCTGAGCGAATCTCCAATTTACGCCAGGCAAGGTCCAACGACGTAAAGCAAGCTCAAGTTGCTACTCCCCCTGACCTGCGCAAATACTTAATCCAGAAGCGTAAGGAGAGGGGACCTTCCAACATGTCTATTATGCCCCCTAGCGAGCAATGTTGTAATAGTCATAAAATTGTGATTGACTGTTGCTGTTCTAAAGCAAAACAGTCGGTTTTCGACCGATTGAGCTACTCTCAGTCTTTCCCGGAAGAAGAGCCCGCGTATGCGTCCGTGAACATGGCTTCTCACATACCTAGAGGAGGGCCGAGCTCAAGACGTCATCCCTCAGGGCCTCCGAGTCGAAGAAGATTCCAAGACCTCCTCAGGAACACTGAAGCTGGGGTGTTCCAAAACACCCATGCAAGGTCACAGCAACCGGCTTCGTACTCATCTGATTCCGACGCTGGGGGTCACCAATCTCCCAGATCAGATACCGAGAGTATAGAGTCAACTTCTGCAGCGACCTATACTTATCCTTCGAGGACGCCCAGGGAGATGGGAGTCAACGCCATTGAAGACGAACGTGAGGAAGCTTCGCTGTCAGGAAACGTGGAACAACGCATCACTATGCTGGAAACGTCTCTGAAACAAATGCAATCCGTAATGGAGAAAATGCACCAGATGATGCTAACTCAACACGCAACTGCCATGGCTCAAGCGTCGGTCCCGCCAACTCAGATACGTGCGGGGGTGGACTTGCCACCATCCAACCCAAGCCAAGAGCCTGCTCTAGATCAAGAGTCAGC
Source organism: Iris macrosiphon (assembly GCA_036927795.1). Lineage (NCBI taxonomy): Eukaryota > Viridiplantae > Streptophyta > Magnoliopsida > Asparagales > Iridaceae > Iris > Iris macrosiphon. Next base: position 24,904,323 of record JAYESA010000006.1, on the reverse strand, counting down.
AGTTCCTCCGCTTTCTCACTCGGTGAATATATTACCTCCCGTTGGAGTCACGATATAACCAACTCCACACTACACCGTAGCCCCGCTTCCAACTGAAAATCCGATGCAGGCAGTGCGGGAGTTGAAAGCCCAGTTTGACGCCTTGAAGCACAAGGATCAGCTCAAGAAACTGGGAATCAACCAGCCTTACCCAGCTATCTGGGAAGAAGTCCCTTTTCCTCCGAAGTACAAGCCTCAGACTATGGCTCTATTCGAAGGAAAAATATCGCCAAGTCAATACATGAACTATTTTAGTATGATGACGGTGTTTCTACAAGGGAATGACGCCCTCCTCACTCGGGTGTTCAAAGGCTGCCTCTCAGGAGTAGCCTATCAGTGGTACCGTAGCTTGGCGGACAACTGTATTACTTCCTTCGAAGACTTTAAAGCTTTATTCTTCACGCGATTCTATGAGGGTGGGATGGACATATCTATGTCCTCTCTCATCGAAGTCAAACAAAGGGAAAATGAGGACGTTCGCACCTTCGTCGAACATTTTCGTCAGGCCAACTTACAAATACCTCCAGGAGTTCCGAACTCGGCGTAAGTAGACATTTGCAGGAAGAACCTCCTTCCCGTAGTCTCGGTGTTTACAGGACCATATCAGTTCCATGAGTGGCCTTCGTTCATCGTCTCGGCAGTGGCCGCCGAAGACAACAGTCACAAGGCGCGCGATAATGGCATCATGATCTCCGCCTCCGACAGAGGCAAAAGGTCATCTCCCAGCAGCGACCATCCTTGCAGCTCCAAGGGGAAAGAAGCTCTGACGGTCAATACGTCCAGACAAAAGACGGCGGCGACCACGCAGACGAAGCCCGGGACTTCCAGGCCCGTCGAAGTCTACTCTTTCGACGACGACGATATCCCTAGTATATTCGAGTGTCTCGTCAAAAGCGGCAAGATCACCCTTCCAGAGCTAAGGCGGCCCCAAGAAGCCGGCAGTACTGACAACCCCAAATACTGCATCTTCCACAGATACGTACACCACCTAACAAAGGCGTGTTACATACTGAAAAGGAGGATCCAGGGGTTGATCGATGCTAAGGCCATCACTCTGCACAACACCGAGAAGACGGTCACGGCCAACATGATCTCTCTACGGTTCGGCGATCTGCCTTCCCAAGAGGTCATGAACGGTGTCACGCCTATTTCTCGAGCTACGATGGACATCGTCAATCTCCCTCCATCTAGAGATCAAAATCAAGACCTGGTACCCCTGACCACCCGGCAGGGCGAGATTATGTGGGTTCATCCGGATTTGGTGTCAGAGCTCGAGGAAGAGACTAAAGCTACTAAAGCTACATTTAGAAGAAGCTCCAAGCGCAAACCATGCCACATGGTCACAACTTCTTCGCCATCAGACGAGGATGAGGTACTTGCTGCAACCCGTTCAGGGAAAGCCTACCTCAACGACTGCGGAGCAAGTCAGGAGGATGCACCGGCGGACGCTTCAACTGCCAAACCTTCGGGACCAGGCCCCGTATTACCAGAGGCCAGCCCTTCAAAACCGACGCCGGCAGACAAAGGGAAGCAAAGAGAAGTGCGCTTTGATAAACCTGTAAAAAACATTCCAAACAGAGGTTTTGAGAAGCCATACAACTTCGATATCCTAGCCCAACTGGCTAATACACCAGCCAGGCTCTCCATCTTCGAGCTACTCAGGCTCTCCCAAGACACTCGTCTAGCCTTAAGTGAAGCCCTGATGTAGGCAGAGGCATGCTTGACCCAGCTCAAGTCCCCCGACGAAGAACCGATTCGAAGCCAGTAAAGCAGCACCAACGTCGGTTCCGCCCGGACATGATGGACGCCATTGAAGCTGAAGTCAAGAAGTTGATAGCCTGCGGTTTCATCCGGGAAGAACAATATCCCGACTGGGTCGCCAATGTTGTCCCAGTCATGAAGAAAAATGGAAAGGTACGTATCTGCATCGATTACCGAGATCTGAATGTGGCCTGTCCCAAGGATGAATTCCCTCTTCCCATCACTGACATCATGATCGACAACACCTGCGGCTTTGAACGCATGTCTTTCATGGACGGGTTCTCAGGATACAATCAGATCAAGATGCATCCTGAAGACGAGAAGCACACCGCTTTCCGGACACCATTGGGAGTATATTGCTACACGGTCATGCCCTTCGGATTGAAGAACGCCGGGGCTACATACCAACGAGCTATGAGTAACATATTCCACGAGCATTTACGAAAAATAGTGGAATGTTACGTGGACGACATAGCCGTCAAGAGCCGCCTCAAAGGTGATCACATTCAAGACCTGAGGACGATATTCGAGTTAATGCGCCAACATCAACTCAAGATGAACCCTACGAAGTCCTTTCTGGGTGTATCTAGTGGCAAATTCCTGGGATTTGTCATTACCGCCAAAGACATCCAAGTGGACCCTGATAAAGTCCAGGCAATCGTGGAAATGCGACCGCCCCGTAATCTGAGGGAACTCAGGGGATTTCAAGGACGTCTGGCTTACATCCGGCGATTCATATCCAACCTCTCGGGGAGATGTCAGCCCTTCTCTCATCTCATGAAGAAAGGTGTATCCTTCGTATGGGACAAAACCTGTCAGCAAGCGTTCAGAGATATCAAGCGCTACCTCACCAGTCCACCAGTTCTGGTGCCTCCCGTTATGGGAAAACCGTTCTTGTTGTATGTTCGAGCAATGGATCATTCGCTAGGAGCTCTTCTCGCACAGAAGAACGATGTAGGGCATGAACAGGTTATCTACTACCTCAGCAGGATGATGGTCGGAGCCGAACACCGGTACAACCCAGTGGAGAAAGAATGCTTGGCTCTGATGTTCGCTATCCAAAAGACGTGGCACTACGTCACCGGCCAGACTATCCACATCATCTCCAGGATCAACCCTCTTCGAGTACTGATGAGCAAGCCGAGCGTTCTTAATTCCCGACTCGTAACTTGGGCGATGTTGTTAACACCATATGACATGGTATACGTGCCACAGAAGTCCATCAAAGGCCAAGCACTGGCCGACTTCCTAGCTGCTCATCCGATCCCGGAGGCCTCCAAATTATACGAAGATATTCCCGACGAAGTTGCAGAATATAATTCCACAATGGAAGGTGACGCATGGCAACTGTTCTTCGACGGCGCCTCCAGAACCGGTCCTAAGAGAAACATCGTTTCGGGAGTGGGAGTCGTCCTGGTCGCCCCTGATCAGCTCGTCATCTACCGAGCATATTCTCTTAGCGAGCCCTGCTCCAACAATGTGGCAGAGTACAACGCTCCACTGATAGGGCTCCAAATTGCTAAAGAGCTGGGGGTAGAGTCCCTGGAAGCTTTCGGTGATTCTCTGCTTATCGTCAATCAAGTCAGGGGAATATATGAAGTCCGGAATCCAGACCTCATCCCCTATCACCAAGCGACGGTCGAGATAGCCATGACATTCAAGGAGTTCTTCCTAGAGCATTTACCTCGATCTCAGAATCTGGAAGCTGATGTCCTAGCCAGTCTAGCTGCGGATTTAGCTACTCCCGTAAGAAGGCAGAATTCGGTAATCCTTCTTAACAGAGATTTATTCTGTGTGAAGAACAGCTGTCACATAGAACGCAGCTACGCTGTCAACACCGATCCTCCTACGAGAGATTGGACAAGTCCCTTTATAGATTTCGTGGCATACGGAATCTTGCTGGAGGACCCCAAAGAAGCAGTATCCGTCAAGAGACGATCATTACGCTTCTACTTTGATGCATCTTCACAAAGCCTATATCGCCGGACCTACGACGGATTACTATTGAGATGTCTCTCTAACGACGAAGCACAACAGATTATCCATGAAGCTCACGACGGCGTGTGCGGAGCGCATCAACCCGGTCCTAAGCTACAGGATCGCATCAGGAGAATGGGCTATTACTGGCCTACTATGATCGCAGATGCAATACGGTATGCAAGACATTGCATAGCCTGTCAGGTTCATGCAGACTTTATACATCAACTGTCTGAACATCTACATCCTACGGTCGTATCCTGGCCTTTCGAAGCATGGGGTATGGATATCATCAGTCCTATTCACCCGTCTTCTTTCAGGGGTCACCAGTTCATACTGGCCATCACGGATTACTTCTCCAAATGGGCAGAGGCAATCCCTCTCGCTGAGGTAAAGGCATCTAATATGATCAGCTTCATCAAGCATCACGTCATTTATCGCTTCGGGGTACCCCGGAGGATAATTCACGATAATGGGCCTCAGTTCATCAGCCAAGCGTTTCATCAATTTTGCGATAAAAATCGGATACACAATATTGCCTCTACGGCATACTATCCCGCTGCTAATGGTTTGGCGGAAGCTTTCAACAAAACCATTATCAAACTCTTGAAGTAATTCGTCTCTTCAAACAAGAGAGATTGGAATGAGAAGCTGGGCGAATGTCTCTGGGCATACCGCACAACGGTACGAACGCCGACAGGCTGCACCCCGTTCTCGCTGGTCTACGGGAGCAAAGCAGTTCTCCCCATTGAAATCCAGATCCCGTCGCTCAGGATAGCCGTGACTAATGAGCTGACTCAAGAAAAGAATGACCTGTTAAGGCTCCAAGAGCTGGAAGGATTAGACGAGAAATACCTCCAAGCTCAATAGCGCATCGCGCTCTACCAAGCACGCATTTCCAGAGCTTTCAATCATAAAGTAAAGGAAATGGTGTTTAAAGTCGGCGAGCTAGTTCTAGCCGTGAGAAGGCCGATGATCCTTACTCACAGAAGTAAAGGCAAATTCCAGCCCAAGTGAGAAGGTCCTTATGTGATCGAGACAACGTTCTCGAACGGCGCCTACAGGATAGCCCAGCCTAATGGAGACCTGTTAATGGCTCCTATCAACGGCAAATTCCTAAAAAGGTACTATACTTAATCTCTCCTGCTCGGGTGGAATATAGCAAGGATCTCATATTCTGACAAAACTACTCCCAAAACAAAACTAGTTGGGTCATATCCTATCATGTCTGTACGACCTCTGAATAGATATGTCCTGCTAAGAAGTTTATCGAGAGTCTATCATGTCCATACTACCTCTGATATTACTCTCGCCTAAAAACTGTCATTTATATTCCGAAATGATGGGTCCACAAAAGTCAGAAAAGAGTCGCCTTTATTTATTCCCAAAAGGGAGGCATAATTACATCTGGGCAAGCAAAAAGGGAAAGGATACATCATGATGGCGGAGTAGTCAGATTACGAATCAGCCACAAGTGCAGCTATCCTCTCATTCCTAAGAGCCAAGGCATCGGTGCGAGCCTGCTCCAGCCGTGCCTCGGGGGTGTTCGTAAGGGTCAGATCAGCCTTTGCCCGAAGACAGCCCGCACGAGCAGCTTCTGCACGGTCCAAATCCTGTCGTGCTGTGCTTAGAGGACCAGCCGCTACCTCTAGACCCGCCAACGACTGAGAAGCCCACTCCTCTGCCCGAGCGAGTTTTTCCCTCAGCTTGGAGACCCTCGCTACGTTTCCTTCATGCTCGGAGCGACACTGCGTCTCAACAGCAAGAGCCTCTTCCACGACAGCTTTTCTCCTATCCATCTCCAGCTTATGCGTCTGGATGGAGTTGTCTAGGCTTTCCAGCTTTGTAGCAAGCCGCGCAGTCATGAGGTCGAATCGAGCTTGGACATCAGCATCGAGGCTATCCCGAGTCAGTTGCAAGTATTCGGTAATGGGTTGCTCTAACCCATTAACCACCGCCTCCAGGGCGTCAGCTACACCAGGATCACCAAGCTCCCTGACAGCCCCGATCGAGAACTGAGAAGTTTGCTTCAGGCGCTCGAAGTCCAGACTCTTCGCCAACACCATCGATATCATCGTTTTTAAACCGGCGTAGAAGAGGCTGGTATGCTGCTCGGTCAACGCAGCTAGACCCGGCTGAACGCCAGGAGTGGCCGCAATACTAGCGAGTCCCTCACCAGGAATGATTGCAGACAAGGTGGCGACAACAACGATCGAAGTCGTCGGCATACTCACTTGAGGCGAGGTCACGATGACAGGTTCGTCCTCTTCTGGAGACGACGAAACCACTCCAGGCGAACTAGCCCCCGAGGACACTTCCTCCTCAAAGTCGGGTACCCCCGTGTCATCACCAGGACCCGGAGCAGAGCCAGAAGGCGCTCCAACGCTGTGCTTCCCGTGGACGTCATCCCCTGAAAAGAGGACAAGGAAGCCTATATCAATATAATAGTAATCTTTCTAAAGGGAGACCTAAAGACGATATTTACCCGGAGCCAACGGCATATACGACGCATCTGCACCCGAGGTAGCTAAACCACGCCTTAATGACGCGATGAGAACCGTCATACCTGGAGAAGGAGGTGGGCCGACCGACATCGCCAAGAGTTCTGTCAAGCCTTCACCAAGACGCGGTCGAGGTTCGTCAGCAGGAACCTCGCCAGGCATGCTCGCTGACACAGCAGGAACTTCACCCGCTGCTGACCTCAGGAAAGATTCTCCCATCTGTCGTGGCTATACAGGCAATCTCGTTCCGCTACCTGGAGCAGTAGCAGCGATAGCAACCTCTAGCGAAGATTCTCCGGCGCCACCCGCCAGAGCTGAAGAAGGTCCCTCTCTAAAATGCGAGGAACCTCCAACCAAAGAATCATCCCTGATATGGGGAGATGAAGGCTCAACCCCCGGGACCTTCTTCAGCATAATCCTAACTTACGTCTGTATTCTCTTTCAGTATGGCCTATCTTGCGACAATGTTGACAGGTAGGAAGGAATGAGGCTCTTGGTGCTGCCCTCGGTGGTGGATTCATCTGTGGTCGCTTTGTAGCTCTTTCTAGTTGTGCTTGGTCTGGTGCTGATGCATACGGCCGCTTCTGGCTGGACTCTATCCTTGTGTTGCACTCCATGGGTCGCGCTGTAGTCAGAACGTCCGGGTCTAAGGTCGTTGCATTTGGACTGATTAACTTCCGTAACTCTGAGCTGAATCTGTCGATGAACTTCTCCGCTTGGATTTGCTGAGCTTCTTCCTGAACCTTCTGATGGGCTTGCATCATCGCGTAGAACATCTGAATCATCTGTTGTTCGTCCATAGCCTGCCCTTGTGGAATGGTAGGCGTCGGTGGAGCCAGCTGCGTCGATGGTGGAACGTCATCTTGCTGAATTATCGAGGCATGCTGACTTGCTTGTTGTGAGGATGGACCTTCACTAACTGGTGTTACTTCATCTTCGTTGGTTACCACAACATCTCGTGGTGATCTTGCAGGAGCCTCGTCGTTTGCTCGTGAATCCATAACTCTGCAACCAAAATAAACAATAAGAGGCGCACAAGAATCAAGGCAGGATACGAGTCAAGAAATAATTCGAATCCGATATAGATATCAAGAACGTTTCAAGCAAGTGGATGAGATCCTAGAAACTTATCCTATTTTTATTGCAGGCTTGCTCGGTCTCTAAGTTGAAACCGAACAATTTAGTCGTAGACCTGCATGGGCCACCACAAAAACCATGTCACGCCCCAGTCCCAAAATACCGAGGGACCGGATGCGTGATAATGGCCAGCAGTACGCACCGATGGACAACCCAATTTAATGGATCCTTCAGGGCATACTTAAGCTGTAATATAATAATAAGCAGGTCCAATAATACATATGTCGGTCTATACTAATCTCATCCACAACAGATAATCACAGATCAAATGCCAGAATAAAGCAAATATACTAAACTGACAAATCTCAATAAAAGTGTCTCGGAGAACAATCCGAGAACAAGTCTGATACATAAATGCAATAGACTGGAAAATAAAGGAACTGGAAATAGAAATAAATGAGTATCTCTAGGCAATACCCATGAGAAGTCCTCTGGCACAATCTCGTCCTCAGGTGTCGGTACAGCTCCTGTATCTGCTCCTGTTCCTGCTTCTGCTCCTGATAATGCTCCTGTACTGTATAACTCTAGGGGGATCTCCTCTGCTAGTCCTGGGGACAAAGTCCGGATCCAGGTCCTCAGGGGACAGCAAGGTACAGAAAATACAAGCCAAAAATAAATGCAGTGCAGCAGAAAATGCAATAAATAGGGTAAGCTATATAACCATCTATGTGAAAATGCAAGTGAGAGCATCACTAGTGCTCAGGCCGAAGCCACTACAAGCTCTGTGTCGGGGAGCCGATAGCGGTAATAAACACGTAATGTGCCTAGCTCTGCTACGAGAGTCTGAGGCCTCACAATAGTAGTAGATAGATATATGGAACAGCCTGTAGCCTGTGTGTCTCTCCCCACCCAATATAACCACGCATATCATGACCATAACGTCTCATGTCCATGTCAAGCGGGATCATATCTAATGCAACAAGTCATACTATATCTAAGAATATAATGTCCATGTCCTGTATCCTATACAGAATCACCACGAATATCTCGGGAAGATCCTGTCTCATGAGTAGTGTCAAGTGTCCTGGGTCAAAGTGTACTTGGTAAGACAAGTACGAGAATGTAAAGTGTCACGGATGTCCATCTCTAGATGACTGTACACAACACCGCGTACGATGTTGGCACCCGACTAATAATTGGACGCTAAGTACGTCACACGGCCCTAGGTTAAGCATGCACAGCAATATAATGGAACAAGGAAAATATGTGACAATACTGCAGAGTTTGGCAAGGTACACTTGCTTGTGGTCTTGGATCCAACTGTAGCTCTGGTCTCAGTGTGATCTGCAGGTACTACTCAGGTTGCTGAAATAAACATCACCATTAGATTCAGAAAATATCAAATAGTTAGAAACGCCTGTCCTTGAGTCCAATTTGGATACAAGGGCAAAAACGATATTTTCGGGCCAAAGCGAGGTCCACATGTGGGCCACTTTGCACCGAAAAGCGTGTCCAGGTCAAAGGTCTCCAAATTCGCCAAACTTAGTGTCAACAAGTCAGGAACGATGATACGAACCCAACAGAACTTCCAGAATTGGATTCCGATGAGCCGTTCACAAAATCGTCCGTCGAGCGGAGCCGGTGGGGCCCACGATACGCGATTTTGCCAACGTTCTCAGAATCGAACCAAACTTGGGTCACAGGACCAGCGTATTGCTACGAGTCCGATGGCGCAAGTTTCGTCTCGATCCGACGTGTGTACACAAAGTTACAGCGTATTCCAGAAAGGACAGATACGGAGTGTCGTCGGCGGATACGCGTTGATTCCGGGGTGCACGCACCTCCGAATCGACTTCTGCGAAATCCTACATGACCGTATCAACGTCACGCACGATTCGGTAAAGACCGCGTGCGACCAAGTCGTCCCGTTTGGCGGGGCGTACTCAGTTCCGGGGTAGAACGGGGCATCTTTTTTCCTGTTTTTGGATCGCGGTGTGCGATCACCACAGGACGCGATGCACCGAGCGGGTTGCACGGGCACCGAGAGGGTTATACAGTCTACGCGACGCAACTGACGGAATCAAAAACGGGATTACAAGGAGAGAGAAACGGGTACCTGAACAGGGCTCCGTGAAGTCTGTAATTCTCGTGTCCGAGAATCCGAATTGCGTCCTGGTCGTGTCTTCGCGTGTCCTGTCTTGAGCTGCTGTGTCCGCGTGTCTGCTGCGAGTCCAGACTATGGTCCTGGTCTGGAGACAGCGGGGTGTCGCTCGGGATGAGGACGTCGCTTGTCGAGGGGAGACGGGAGATGGCTGCTCCGTCGGTACGACGGATCCGTCGAGAATTCTACTCCGGCGAGATCGGGCTAGGAGAGGGAAGTGTCGGCGTCGCTCGAGCTTCAGCGGATCGGCTGCTGTGGAGGGGCACGGGTCAGGCGTCGACGAGGGACTCTGCGGTGGCGCGGGCGGACTCCGGTGGAGGAAGGAGGCGGAGATGAGGGGAAGATGGCCGAGCGGGTAGCTGCTGGAGGCACGGCGGCGGATGAGTCGTCGCTGGGGACTTCGGGTTGGCAGCGGAGAGGAGGAGAGTGGAGGTGGCTCGCGGCGGAGCGGTCGTGGCCGGACGGGGCGGCACGAGGAGGAGAGAAGGGCGAGAGGGTGCTTTGGGTCGGCGGCGGAGCCGATGGCGTCGTGGAGTTCGAGTCAGGGCTGCGGCGGCTCGCTGCGTCGGCGGGGATGAGGAGGTAGCAGAGGGGTGCAGGTGATGATGGTGGTGGATGACGGAGGAGGTCGCGGGGAGCGGCGCCGGAGTGGCGGCCGGCGGCCGGCGGCCGGTTAGGGTTAGGAAATTAGGGTTTTTAATTTGGGATTATTAGTTAGGGATTTCTTTTTCTTTTTCTTGTCGAGAAAACTAGAAAATAAGTAGGTATTTATACATACAGAAATTAGAATATGGTTAGACCTAGGATTCGGACTGGGTCAACGGGTCAACGCTCCTTGGGCTGGGCTTCGGCCCTCATGGGGATGTTGGGCGTTGGCACGGGTTTAATTCGGTTTAATTCTTCATGGGTTTCTAGGGCTTTAAAAATGATTCCGGAGTCCAATAAATCCGCAGAAAATTACCCTATGCTCGGTTTTCCATTTTATACCATAAAATATAATTTCTATAATATTTTAATAGAAAATAACCGCAATTAAAAATCATTGAATTACCAAAAGCCTAGGTTTCAATTCCCGAAAATTTCAGAAAAATTGGGAAAAATCCAAATTTAAAATTCTGAAAATCAGGGGGCTTACAATCTACCCAACTTATAAAAATTTCGTCCTCAAAATTAAATTAGGGTAGGGCTCTCTCTGTCAAGTCTCACTTGATTACAGTCTAAGAATTTCTCTCAAGTAAGCATTACGGTCTCTACCCAACTTAGAATTTACCCATCTATTATCTAAGACTATTCATCTAATAAATCTATGCCCCAACTCATTTAATCATGTTGTTGAGTCCTCAAGTCTATAACCAAATATATCACCTATGGTATTCCCTTAATCATATATAAAAGGGTCATCAATGATGTGACCGGCCGGTGGGGTATATCTAGTACTGTCTAAAAATCAAAGCTATACCCAAGCACGAGGTTTTGTCTTTCCGGAATAAGGGAAGACGAAGATCAATAATAAAGAGTTCAAGGGTGAGATAAACAGAATAGAAGTATCGGGACAAGACGTTTAACGAATTCAAATGGGAATTGTCAAGTTGTTGTGGATTGAAATCCTATTGGTAATCCTTTGTTCGCATGCTCGTATTAGTACAGTTATGTAACTGATACGATATGCGCAGACATATCTAGAGGGCAAGTATACTAGTCAACTATATATCTCAATCCACGAAAAGTAGTCGTGCGAAGAGTGAACCAAATGCACTAAGGTTGATCAGACCGAAATACACTGATTCTGAATAGACAACTGTATTAGTGTACGCGTCCAATAATACAGATGTCATGAACAAGCTCGATAAAAGGATAAGCTTGTAAAGCTAGGCTATATTAGCAGCATAAGTCAATGTAGTACAACAAGTATAAGTACGCTAGATGATGATGAAAGGAGGTACAACTTAATTCAAGTTCACAAAGTAAGCACAATCACAAAAGACTCTATAATCCCTACTGTTATCAATTATAAGCAAGTTCAGAATTACATAGGTTAAGGCTAAGGTCACGAACCAATAGGCACGAGATAAAACAAATCTAGAACCAGAAAACTACGAAGAATTATGCGCATTAGCTACTCCATGAGTCTGCGCGTCCTCTAAAGTCATTGCTGGAGCTTGTTCACGTCCTTGCAGTTGATTCCTCTGCTGCTGTTGAGCCTGCTGGAAGAGTGTTGCTTGTGGTGCCAAGGGTGGCCTCGGCTGATTCCCTCCTGGGGCTGGTGGTGTGATTCCTTCAATTCTCGTTTGCGGTGCTTCCAATGCTGGAGAGGCTGGCCTTGGTGCTGGTAACGCTTGTTGGTTATTCATTGGTGCTCTGTCTCGACGTTCGGGGCATTCCTTCTTTAAATGCTGACTGGATTCGCAAGCTAAACATAGTTTCTTCTTCCGTCTGCACTCGTCCTCAGTATGGCCTCGCTTGCGACAATATGGACAGACAGGTATTACTTGCGGAGATGCTTCTGGTGGCTGGTGATTGTGAGACTTCTTTGTAACTTTGTCCTGTGGTGCTCCGGTTGGTGCTGATATGGCTGGTTGTTGAATCATCAATGCTCTCTCTCGATGCTGAGAACAGTCCTTAGCTAAGTGTTGGTTGGACGCGCATATTAAGCATAATCCTAACTTACGTCTGTAATCTCTTTCAGTATGGCCTATCTTGCGACAATGTTGACAGGTAGGAAGGAATGAGGCTCTTGGTGCTGCCCTCGGTGGTGGATTCATCTGTGGTCGCTTTGTAGCTCTTTCTAGTTGTGCTTGGTCTGGTGCTGATGCATACGGCCGCTTCTGGCTGGACTCTATCCTTGTGTTGCACTCCATGGGTCGCGCTGTAGTCAGAACGTCCGGGTCTAAGGTCGTTGCATTTGGACTGATTAACTTCCGTAACTCTGAGCTGAATCTGTCGATGAACTTCTCCGCTTGGATTTGCTGAGCTTCTTCCTGAACCTTCTGATGGGCTTGCATCATCGCGTAGAACATCTGAATCATCTGTTGTTCGTCCATAGCCTGCCCTTGTGGAATGGTAGGCGTCGGTGGAGCCAGCTGCGTCGATGGTGGAACGTCATCTTGCTGAATTATCGAGGCATGCTGACTTGCTTGTTGTGAGGATGGACCTTCACTAACTGGTGTTACTTCATCTTCGTTGGTTACCACAACATCTCGTGGTGATCTTGCAGGAGCCTCGTCGTTTGCTCGTGAATCCATAACTCTGCAACCAAAATAAACAATAAGAGGCGCACAAGAATCAAGGCAGGATACGAGTCAAGAAATAATTCGAATCCGATATAGATATCAAGAACGTTTCAAGCAAGTGGATGAGATCCTAGAAACTTATCCTATTTTTATTGCAGGCTTGCTCGGTCTCTAAGTTGAAACCGAACAATTTAGTCGTAGACCTGCATGGGCCACCACAAAAACCATGTCACGCCCCAGTCCCAAAATACCGAGGGACCGGATGCGTGATAATGGCCAGCAGTACGCACCGATGGACAACCCAATTTAATGGATCCTTCAGGGCATACTTAAGCTGTAATATAACAATAAGCAGGTCCAATAATACATATGTCGGTCTATACTAATCTCATCCACAACAGATAATCATAGATCAAATGCCAGAATAAAGCAAATATACTAAACTGACAAATCTCAATAAAAGTGTCTCGGAGAACAATCCGAGAACAAGTCTGATACATAAATGCAATAGACTGGAAAATAAAGGAACTGGAAATAGAAATAAATGAGTATCTCTAGGCAATACCCATGAGAAGTCCTCTGGCACAATCTCGTCCTCAGGTGTCGGTACAGCTCCTGTATCTGCTCCTGTTCCTGCTTCTGCTCCTGATAATGCTCCTGTACTGTATAACTCTAGGGGGATCTCCTCTGCTAGTCCTGGGGACAAAGTCCGGATCCAGGTCCTCAGGGGACAGCAAGGTACAGAAAATACAAGCCAAAAATAAATGCAGTACAGCAGAAAATGCAATAAATAGGGTAAGCTATATAACCATCTATGTGAAAATGCAAGTGAGAGCATCACTAGTGCTCAGGCCGAAGCCACTACAAGCTCTGTGTCGGGGAGCCGATAGCGGTAATAAACACGTAATGTGCCTAGCTCTGCTACGAGAGTCTGAGGCCTCACAATAGTAGTAGATAGATATATGGAACAGCCTGTAGCCTGTGTGTCTCTCCCCACCCAATATAACCACGCATATCATGACCATAACGTCTCATGTCCATGTCAAGCGGGATCATATCTAATGCAACAAGTCATACTATATCTAAGAATATAATGTCCATGTCCTGTATCCTATACAGAATCACCACGAATATCTCGGGAAGATCCTGTCTCATGAGTAGTGTCAAGTGTCCTGGGTCAAAGTGTACTTGGTAAGACAAGTACGAGAATGTAAAGTGTCACGGATGTCCATCTCTAGATGACTGTACACAACACCGCATACGATGTTGGCACCCGACTAATAATTGGACGCTAAGTACGTCACACGGCCCTAGGTTAAGCATGCACAGCAACATAATGGAACAAGGAAAATATGTGACAATACTGCAGAGTTTGGCAAGGTACACTTGCCTGTGGTCTTGGATCCAACTGTAGCTCTGGTCTCAGTGTGATCTGCAGGTACTACTCAGGTTGCTGAAATAAACATCACCATTAGATTCAGAAAATATCAAATAGTTAGAAACGCCTGTCCTTGAGTCCAATTTGGACACAAGGGCAAAAACGATATTTTCGGGCCAAAGCGAGGTCCACATGTGGGCCACTTTGCACCGAAAAGCGTGTCCAGGTCAAAGGTCTCCAAATTCGCCAAACTTAGTGTCAACAAGTCAGGAACGATGATACGAACCCAACGGAACTTCCAGAATTGGATTCCGATGAGCCGTTCACAAAATCGTCTGTCGAGCGGAGCCGGTGGGGCCCACGATACGCGATTTTGCCAACGTTCTCAGAATCGAACCAAACTTGGGTCACAGGACCAGCGTATTGCTACGAGTCTGATGGCGCAAGTTTCGTCTTGATCCGACGTGTGTACACAAAGTTACAGCGTATTCCAGAAAGGATGGATACGGAGTGTCGTCGGCGGATACGCGTTGATTCCGGGGTGCACGTACCTCCGAATCGACTTCTGCGAAATCCTACACGACCGTATCAACGTCACGCACGATTCGGTAAAGACCGCGTGCGACCAAGTCGTCCCGTTTGGCGGGGCGTACTCAGTTCCGGGGTGGAACGGGGCATCTTTTTTCCTGTTTTTGGATCGCGGTGTGCGATCACCACAGGACGCGATGCACCGAGCGGGTTGCACGGGCACCGAGAGGGTTATACAGTCTACGCGACGCAACTGACGGAATCAAAAACGGGATTACAAGGAGAGAGAAACGGGTACCTGAACAGGGCTCCGTGAAGTCTGTAATTCTCGTGTCCGAGAATCCGAATTGCGTCCTGGTCGTGTCTTCGCGTGTCCTGTCTTGAGCTGCTGTGTCCGCGTGTCTGCTGCGAGTCCAGACTATGGTCCTGGTCTGGAGACAGCGGGGTGTCGCTCGGGATGAGGACGTCGCTTGTCGAGGGGAGACGGGAGATGGCTGCTCCGTCGGTACGACGGATCCGTCGAGAATTCTACTCCGGCGAGATCGGGCTAGGAGAGGGAAGTGTCGGCGTCGCTCGAGCTTCAGCGGATCGGCTGCTGTGGAGGGGCACGGGTCAGGCGTCGACGAGGGACTCTGCGGTGGCGCGGGCGGACTCCGGTGGAGGAAGGAGGCGGAGATGAGGGGAAGATGGCCGAGCGGGTAGCTGCTGGAGGCACGGCGGCGGATGAGTCATCGCTGGGGACTTCGGGTTGGCAGCGGAGAGGAGGAGAGTGGAGGTGGCTCGCGGCGGAGCGGCCGTGGCCGGACGGGGCGGCACGAGGAGGAGAGAAGGGCGAGAGGGTGCTTTGGGTCGGCGGCGGAGCCGATGGCGTCGTGGAGTTCGAGTCAGGGCTGCGGCGGCTCGCTGCGTCGGCGGGGATGAGGAGGTAGCAGAGGGGTGCAGGTGATGATGGTGGTGGATGACGGAGGAGGTCGCGGGGAGCGGCGCCGGAGTGGCGGCCGGCGGCCGGCGGCCGGTTAGGGTTAGGAAATTAGGGTTTTTAATTTGGGATTATTAGTTAGGGATTTCTTTTTCTTTTTCTTGTCGAGAAAACTAGAAAATAAGTAGGTATTTATACATACAGAAATTAGAATATGGTTAGACCTAGGATTCAGACTGGGTCAACGGGTCAACGCTCCTTGGGCTGGGCTTCGGCCCTCATGGGGATGTTGGGCGTTGGCACGGGTTTAATTCGGTTTAATTCTTCATGGGTTTCTAGGGCTTTAAAAATGATTCCGGAGTCCAATAAATCCGCAGAAAATTACCCTATGCTCGGTTTTCCATTTTATACCATAAAATATAATTTCCATAATATTTTAATAGGAAATAACCGCAATTAAAAATCATTGAATTACCAAAAGCCTAGGTTTCAATTCCCGAAAATTTCAGAAAAATTGGGAAAAATCCAAATTTAAAATTCTGAAAATCAGGGGGCTTACAATCTACCCAACTTATAAAAATTTCATCCTCAAAATTAAATTAGGGTAGGGCTCTCTCTGTCAAGTCTCACTTGATTACAGTCTAAGAATTTCTCTCAAGTAAGCATTACGGTCTCTACCCAACTTAGAATTTACCCATCTATTATCTAAGACTATTCATCTAATAAATCTATGCCCCAACTCATTTAATCATGTTGTTGAGTCCTCAAGTCTATAACCAAACATATCACCTATGGTATTCCCTTAATCATATATAAAAGGGTCATCAATGATGTGACCGGCCGGTGGGGTATATCTAGTACTGTCTAAAAATCAAAGCTATACCCAAGCACGAGGTTTCGTCTTTCCGGAATAAGGGAAGACGAAGATCAATAATAAAGAGTTCAAGGGTGAGATAAACAGAATAGAAGTATCGGGACAAGACGTTTAACGAATTCAAATGGGAATTGTCAAGTTGTTGTGGATTGAAATCCTATTGGTAATCCTTTGTTCGCATGCTCGTATTAGTACAGTTATGTAACTGATACGATATGCGCAGACATATCTAGAGGGCAAGTATACTAGTCAACTATATATCTCAATCCACGGAAAGTAGTCGTGCGAAGAGTGAACCAAATGCACTAAGGTTGATCAGACCGAAATACACTGATTCTGAATAGACAACTGTATTAGTGTACGCGTCCAATAATACAGATGTCATGAACAAGCTCGATAAAAGGATAAGCTTGCAAAGCTAGGCTATATTAGCAGCATAAGTCAATGTAGTACAACAAGTATAAGTACGCTAGATGATGATGAAAGGAGGTACAACTTAATTCAAGTTCACAAAGTAAGCACAATCACAAAAGACTCTATAATCCCTACTGTTATCAATTATAAGCAAGTTCAGAATTACATAGGTTAAGGCTAAGGTCACGAACCAATAGGCACGAGATAAAACAAATCTAGAACCAGAAAACTACGAAGAATTATGCGCATTAGCTACTCCATGAGTCTGCGCGTCCTCTAAAGTCATTGCTGGAGCTTGTTCACGTCCTTGCAGTTGATTCCTCTGCTGCTGTTGAGCCTGCTGGAAGAGTGTTGCTTGTGGTGCCAAGGGTGGCCTCGGCTGATTCCCTCCTGGGGCTGGTGGTGTGATTCCTTCAATTCTCGTTTGCGGTGCTTCCAATGCTGGATAGGCTGGCCTTGGTGCTGGTAACGCTTGTTGGTTATTCATTGGTGCTCTGTCTCGACGTTCGGGGCATTCCTTCTTTAAATGCTGACTGGATCCGCAAGCTAAACATAGTTTCTTCTTCCGTCTGCACTCGTCCTCAGTATGGCCTCGCTTGCGACAATATGGACAGACAGGTATTACTTGCGGAGATGCTTCTGGTGGCTGGTGATTGTGAGACTTCTTTGTAACTTTGTCCTGTGGTGCTCCGGTTGGTGCTGATATGGCTGGTTGTTGAATCATCAATGCTCTCTCTCGATGCTGAGAACAGTCCTTAGCTAAGTGTTGGTTGGACGCGCATATTAAGCATAATCCTAACTTATGTCTGTATTCTCTTTCAGTATGGCCTATCTTGCGACAATGTTGACAGGTAGGAAGGAATGAGGCTCTTGGTGCTGCCCTCGGTGGTGGATTCATCTGTGGTCGCTTTGTAGCTCTTTCTAGTTGTGCTTGGTCTGGTGCTGATGCATACGGCCGCTTCTGGCTGGACTCTATCCTTGTGTTGCACTCCATGGGTCGCGCTGTAGTCAGAACGTCCGGGTCTAAGGTCGTTGCATTTGGACTGATTAACTTCCGTAACTCTGAGCTGAATTTGTCGATGAACTTCTCCGCTTGGATTTGCTGAGCTTCTTCCTGAACCTTCTGATGGGCTTGCATCATCGCGTAGAACATCTGAATCATCTGTTGTTCGTCCATAGCCTGCCCTTGTGGAATGGTAGGCGTCGGTGGAGCCAGCTGCGTCGATGGTGGAACGTCATCTTGCTGAATTATCGAGGCATGCTGACTTGCTTGTTGTGAGGATGGACCTTCACTAACTGGTGTTACTTCATCTTCGTTGGTTACCACAACATCTCGTGGTGATCTTGCAGGAGCCTCGTCGTTTGCTCGTGAATCCATAACTCTGCAACCAAAATAAACAATAAGAGGCGCACAAGAATCAAGGCAGGATACGAGTCAAGAAATAATTCGAATCCGATATAGATATCAAGAACGTTTCAAGCAAGTGGATGAGATCCTAGAAACTTATCCTATTTTTATTGCAGGCTTGCTCGGTCTCTAAGTTGAAACCGAACAATTTAGTCGTAGACCTGCATGGGCCACCACAAAAACCATGTCACGCCCCAGTCCCAAAATACCGAGGGACCGGATGCGTGATAATGGCCAGCAGTACGCACCGATGGACAACCCAATTTAATGGATCCTTCAGGGCATACTTAAGCTGTAATATAACAATAAGCAGGTCCAATAATACATATGTCGGTTTATACTAATCTCATCCACAACAGATAATCACAGATCAAATGCCAGAATAAAGCAAATATACTAAACTGACAAATCTCAATAAAAGTGTCTCGGAGAACAATCCGAGAACAAGTCTGATACATAAATGCAATAGACTGGAAAATAAAGGAACTGGAAATAGAAATAAATGAGTATCTCTAGGCAATACCCAGGAGAAGTCCTCTGGCACAATCTCGTCCTCAGGTGTCGGTATAGCTCCTGTATCTGCTCCTGTTCCTGCTTCTGCTCCTGATAATGCTCCTGTACTGTATAACTCTAGGGGGATCTCCTCTGCTAGTCCTGGGGACAAAGTCCGGATCCAGGTCCTCAGGGGACAGCAAGGTACAGAAAATACAAGCCAAAAATAAATGCAGTGCAGCAGAAAATGCAATAAATAGGGTAAGCTATATAACCATCTATGTGAAAATGTAAGTGAGATCATCACTAGTGCTCAGGCTGAAGCCACTACAAGCTCTGTGTCGGGGAGCCGGTAGCGGTAATAAACACGTAATGTGCCTAGCTCTGCTACGAGAGTCTGAGGCCTCACAATAGTAGTAGATAGATATATGGAACAGCCTGTAGCCTGTGTGTCTCTCCCCACCCAATGTAACCACGCATATCATGACCATAACGTCTCATGTCCATGTCAAGCGGGATCATATCTAATGCAACAAGTCATACTATATCTAAGAATATAATGTCCATGTCCTGTATCCTATACAGAATCACCACGAATATCTCGGAAAGATCCTGTCTCATGAGTAGTGTCAAGTGTCCTGGGTCAAAGTGTACTTGGTAAGACAAGTACGAGAATGTAAAGTGTCACGGATGTCCATCTCTAGATGACTGTACACAACACCGCATACGATGTTGGCACCCGACTAATAATCGGACGCTAAGTACGTCACACGGCCCTAGGTTAAGCATGCACAGCAATATAATGGAGCAAGGAAAATATGTGACAATACTGCAGAGTTTGGCAAGGTACACTTGCCTGTGGTCTTGGATCCAACTGTAGCTCTGGTCTCAGTGTGATCTGCAGGTACTACTCAGGTTGCTGAAATAAACATCACCATTAGATTCAGAAAATATCAAATAGTTAAAAACGCCTGTCCTTGAGTCTAATTTGGACACAAGGGCAAAAATAATATTTTCGGGCCAAAGCGAGGTCCACATGTGGGCCACTTTGCACCAAAAAGCGTGTCCAGGTCAAAGGTCTCCAAATTCGTCAAACTTAGTGTCAACAAGTCAGGAACGATGATACGAACCCAACGGAACTTCCAGAATTGGATTCCGATGAGCCGTTCACAAAATCGTCCGTCGAGCGGAGCCGGTGGGGCCACGATACGCGATTTTGCCAACGTTCTCAGAATCGAACCAAACTTGGGTCACAGGACCAGCGTATTGCTACGAGTCCGATGGCGCAAGTTTCGTCTTGATCCGACGTGTGTACACAAAGTTACAGCGTGTTCCAGAAAGGACGGATACGGAGTGTCGTCGGCGGATACGCGTTGATTCCGGGGTGCACGCACCTCCGAATCGACTTCTGCGAAATCCTACACGACCGTATCAACGTCACGCATGATTCGGTAAAGACCGCGTGCGACCAAGTCGTCCCGTTTGGCGGGGCGTACTCAGTTCCGGGGTGGAACGGGGCATCTTTTTTCCTGTTTTTGGATCGCGGTGTGCGATCACCACAGGACGCGATGCACCGAGCGGGTTGCACGGGCACCGAGAGGGTTATACAGTCTACGCGACGCAACTGACGGAATCAAAAACGGGATTACAAGGAGAGAGAAACGGGTACCTGAACAGGGCTCCGTGAAGTCTGTAATTCTCGTGTCCGAGAATCCGAATTGCGTCCTGGTCGTGTCTTCGCGTGTCCTGTCTTGAGCTGCTGTGTCCGCGTGTCTGCTGCGAGTCCAGACTATGGTCCTGGTCTGGAGACAGTGGGGTGTCGCTCGGGATGAGGACGTCGCTTGTCGAGGGGAGACGGGAGATGGCTGCTCCGTCGGCACGACGGATCCGTCGAGAATTCTACTCCGGCGAGATCGGGCTAGGAGAGGGAAGTGTCGGCGTCGCTCGAGCTTCAGCGGATCGGCTGCTGTGGAGGGGCACGGGTCAGGCGTCGACGAGGGACTCTGCGGTGGCGCGGGCGGACTCCGGTGGAGGAAGGAGGCGGAGATGAGGGGAAGATGGCCGAGCGGGTAGCTGCTGGAGGCACGGCGGCGGATGAGTCGTCGCTGGGGACTTCGGGTTGGCAGCGGAGAGGAGGAGAGTGGAGGTGGCTCGCGGCGGAGCGGCCGTGGCCGGACGGGGCGGCACGAGGAGGAGAGAAGGGCGAGAGGGTGCTTTGGGTCGGCGGCGGAGCCGATAGCGTCGTGGAGTTCGAGTCAGGGCTGCGGCGGCTCGCTGCGTCGGCGGGGATGAGGAGGTAGCAGAGGGGTGCAGGTGATGATGGTGGTGGATGACGGAGGAGGTCGCGGGGAGCGGCGCCGGAGTGGCGGCCGGCGGCCGGCGGCCGGTTAGGGTTAGGAAATTAGGGTTTTTAATTTGGGATTATTAGTTAGGGATTTCTTTTTCTTTTTCTTGTCGAGAAAACTAGAAAATAAGTAGGTATTTATACATACAGAAATTAGAATATGGTTAGACCTAGGATTCGGACTGGGTCAACGGGTCAACGCTCCTTGGGCTGGGCTTCGGCCCTCATGGGGATGTTGGGCGTTGGCACGGGTTTAATTCGGTTTAATTCTTCATGGGTTTCTAGGGCTTTAAAAATGATTCCGGAGTCCAATAAATCCGCAGAAAATTACCCTATGCTCGGTTTTCCATTTTATACCATAAAATATAATTTCCATAATATTTTAATAGAAAATAACCGCAATTAAAAATCATTGAATTACCAAAAGCCTAGGTTTCAATTCCCGAAAATTTCAGAAAAATTGGGAAAAATCCAAATTTAAAATTCTGAAAATCAGGGGGCTTACACTTAGGCCTCGTCTGGGACTGTTTGTCAATCATGTCCCCAAAGAGGAAAGCCGACTTTATGTACTGCTTCCCGTCTACGTAGGTCAGGGGCTCGCCATTAATCATGCTCAGCAGCGTCCGCTCGCCCTGAGCCGATATCAGAAACCCCCTTCCCTCAGGATACTGGGGTCCGGAGATGGGAAATGTCACGTGGGACAGATCCTCCAGATAATTCGAGTGCAGCATCCCGGCAGCGGATCCCATCACCTCGGCCAGTGGAGACTCGCCCAGATCAACTGCAAAAGTGCAAGGGAGATATGTCATTATAAATCTTGCACAAACGTACAGACCGAAGAAATGACAGTCTATGCTCTACGCAGGATCGTAACCATTTGGTTATTTTATGCCGGAAGTCCCCTCCACAAGCGTAAAAATCAAATTTTACGATATACGCCCATTTTTGATAGCCAGAGCTTTTACGCTCAGGGCTACAAAAATGTGGAGTCTTTACGCTGGCACATTAGAAATGTGGGCGTAAAAGATGAAAATGCCTCCGTGCATCATCTTCCTCCAAAGAGGCTATCAGCACAGAAGACGACCTAGCGCGGTCACGTTCAACGTGTGCGAAGGATTTTTTGTCGTTGTTTTTGTCACCCCGAAGGCTCTACCTCTAAGGCCGGGTGCGCTGCTCGTCGGCGGGATACTTTGCTCAGAAGAAAGTTTGCCTTGCCCAACCAGAGACTCCCTCGCTGGGGCAGAAGAATGAGATGAAGAACCTATGCTCTTTCCCTTAGTGGAGGGGGTTTGTTTCGGCGTCATTTCTGAAGACTCGAAGTGCTCGGAGAAGGAACGAAGAAAAACTCGAACAGTCGAAAGCTCTCTTTCGCAGAAGACAGATAAAAAGTTTGTCTCTCAAAAACTTGGGGTATATATAGTCCGGGTCGACTCCTCGAATCCTCGGACGAACTCCTCGAGACCCTAACCAAATCTCACAGATTGGTTATGATTGGATGCTACGTCAGCCCACTACCCTTGGAAGACGGACAGTCAGCAAATTCGAAAGGTTTTTCGTGCAAAACGGTTCAGCGGGTTCTATGCTAAAGGAGCTTTCTACGCTCGACAACAACGGATCTACGGTTTTACGCTCGCAAGCTACAAGTCTATGGTTTTACGCCCGGATGCCTTTGTGCTCGGTAGCTTTTATGCTCGAGAGGCCACAAACCTACGACTTTACGCTCAGCAGATACCAAATCGACGATCTTACGCTCGGTGGCGCTCAGTTTACTCTCAGAAGCAATAGATCCGTAAACTTCACGCTCGAAGAAATTTTCTTTTCAGGAGCTACAAATCAAACAGTTCTACGCTAAAGGAGTTTTCTACGCTCGACGGCTACGAATCTACAGCTTTACGTTCGACAGCTATAAGTCTATGGTTTTATGCCTGGATGCCTTTGTGCTCGGTAGCTTTTATGCTCGAGAGGCAACAAACCTACGACTTCACGCTCAGAAACCACAAGTCTACGATTTCACGCTCGATGGTGTTCTACGCTCACAGGCTACAGATCTCCAGTCCTACGCTAAAGGAGCTTTCTACGCTCGACGGCTACGAATCTACAGCTTTACGTTCGACAGCTATAAGTCTATGGTTTTATGCCCGGATGCCTTTGTGCTCGGTAGCTTTTATGCTCGAGAGGCAACAAACCTACGACTTCACGCTCAGGAACCACAAGTCTACGATTCCGCGCTCGATGGTGTTTTTCGCCCAGAGGTTACAGACTGATGATTTCACGCTCCACGACTTTCCGTATATTCGAAACAGTCCCCAAAGCGGTCAATTGCAAAGAGTTCACACAGAAGATACTCGTTCTTGACCCAAAGCATCCCAAGTACCCGAAACATACAGAGTTCAAACATTGAGAAATTACTCTTCTCGGGTCCAAAATTGGAGGTTCATCCAGACTCCAGTCTGAACATCTCGTCTATCAAGATGGCAAACTCAGTTAGACAGCCATTTCTCGACCCTGTTCCAAGGGATTTTTCGGGAAGTCATTCTTGAAGACGAAGTCTGAACAAAAATTCTGTTTATCAGAAGTTCAGAGCTCTACGCGGTTCCTCAGTCCCTAGCAACAGGACAGTTCTAAAATGTTCAAAATGCTCTACAGCGTTCTATGGACTATTCGCTATGCGTAAAGGACAGGACCTAGCACTCTTTCTACAGAGTCGGCGTAAAGATTCAGACGTGTCGAAGCTACACATATTCAGACTTCACAGCAACATATGGCAAGACGATCATATGAAGAAGCAAGACGATTTTATTAAAATCAAAATCATGATTACATATAAGGAAAATCCAATCTACAAGGGTTTTTCTCTATCTTTCATGATTACATATGAGGGAAGCTCCATCGACAAAGGAGTCCCCCATCGTCATATGAAGATCGCCCAGAAGCTGTTCTGACAGGTTCTCACATAGGTGGAGATCTTCCTCTTCTTCGAAGACAGTTCATCGACTACCACAGTCATGAACAAGAAGATCCTCCATTCGCCGTGGCCGATCCAGTTGAGGTTTCTTTAACCCAACTCGATCGAGGACGATAGATTACGGTTTGTCTAATCTCGTCCACGAGGATCTCAGGAGAAAATATGCAGCTTGCCAGCCGTATGGTAAAATATGATCCTTTCCTTCTCCCGGAAGAACCACCATACAAAGTTGCTGATCATCCCGAGCAAGGGAGGCTAAGATATCCTTCCATGATCCATCGTTGCAGTGGACATTTGCTCGAAGACGTCGTCTTTTTTGGCTCCCTACATGCTGGAAGAACATGATCTCCTTCTTCCTCAGGTCGACCCGACGAACTCCGGCGATCATCTCTGCATGGTGATGGGAATGTGGTGAGAACAGGTTCATCCCCCCAGCCTTTTTATAGGCAAAAGAGATCACAGCGGTCCCCAATAAATCCGCCATAAAGTCCGCATCGACCGTTTTAACGTTCCATTCAGAAATGTTTCGAGTTACGATGGGCCATTCATGCTTCATTCAAAGCGTTTCAAATTTTGAGGAATTTAAAAGCTTTGAAGGGGGTCTTGTAGAAGCTTGAAAAATACGCTGGGAGGATCTACGCAGCCTCTTGATGCAGAGCAGCGTAAACAGAGGCCTTCAGAGCCATCAAGCGTGCAACAGAGCTTTTTTTTGGCTAAAACACAGCATGAAGTATAAGCTCAAAGGACCATCCGCGTAAGTGCAGTACGTCCAGGCCGCTCCAGCGTAAGCAGAGTTCTTCATCGCCTCAATGGCGTAAAACTCAGCCGCTCTCAAAGCAGCGTTAATGCGTACGAGGAACGCTTCGTCTTCCCCGAAATGAACCTGTCAAGTCACGCAGTGAACCTGGCCTCTGACTCCTGACAAAAAGTACTGCATGGCTACCCAGACGACGGCTGGAAACAATGGCAGACCCCTCGGGACGCGCCCCACAGTATGATGGCGGATCTCGGCATTTAATACAGAGGATTTGGTTAAAATATTACCAAACCGTCGGTTACCAAAGTCCCCCCAGCGTAAACCGCTCTTTCGCGTACAAGGGAATACGCCGCCTTGTTTTACACAGGCAAACATGAGCTGTTTTACGCTCCGCGGTAGACAAACCGCCTGCCACATCAAAAGCTGCACTTCGTACAGGGCCCGAGGCACGTCTCTACGTCAAATTGCACAGAGCGGTGACAGTTTCCCTCAAGATACGTCTCTGCGACGGATGCACAGAAGGACTGCAGACCTTCAAAACACGTCTCCGCATTTAATGCACAGGATGGTGGCAAATCTCTGTAAGAGATTTGATTACACCTTCGAAAGCCGTAATTCCGGCGAAGACGTCCACATCAACACTCTGGCACGGTACGCAGCGGCTTTTACGCCCATTCAGGATCTGTACTCATTCGGCTTCAAACGCCCACTCAATCTCTACGACCATTCGGCTTCTATGCCTGTTCGGCTTCTATGCCTATTCGGCTTCTACGCCTGTTCGGCTTCTATGCCTATTTTGGCTTCTACGCCAGGGGTGACAGTCATTTGGCTTCTACGCCAACCTCTTCTACACCAGGGATACCTACCTACGTGGCTTCTACGCCGTGATCTTCGCAGTAGATATACGCGTTTTGTCCCCTTAGTTGGACACGCGTCACATGCTCACTCAAAAGGTCATTTATACGTAGGCATTGGTTATTTTAACCGTTGTGTAAAAGGGTGCTGTACTGTCCACTCCTCGGTTGTTACACCGACGGAGTGGTCACTGTCACCAAAACTCTATAAATAGAGACCCCTATCAATGGGGAACAAGGTCGACAATTTGGAAGATCGAACCAGGTCAAAGAATTGGTAAAAAGAGAGAGAGAGAAGGAGAGAAGAGTCCGGAGCTCAGGCAAAGAGTAGGGATCGACGACCTTGGCATCGTGCATCCACCCTCTCCTGCAACCTTCGAAGCTGCTTTCCGTCTTCCACGGCACTTCTTCAACATCGTGTAGTCCAAGGGCTAAAGTGATCGACTGCAGATCAGACACCTATAGCAATATTTACCCAGATTAAATAAATTGTACTCCCATATCCTCGTATAGGATTATATTGTACAAGTTTGTTTGTAAACCAAAGGGCGCGGGTTTCGCATAAACCATGTCATTGAAATACACTTTCATTCTTTCGTTTAATACCACAAACACCCACCGCCGCCGCAGACCCTCCAGACTTCTCTCTCATCCCAGCGCCGACGAACCCCCTCGCCTGAACCCTAATCTCCCCGCTGTCTTCTTCGACCACCTCACCCCGAGCCCCCATCTCCTACATCTCCACCACGACTCCGCCGCTCCCCCATCGAACCCCCTCGCCGGCCCTCCACCATCACCGCCCTAGCCCAGCCCCGACGACCTTCACAGCCTCCCATCTCTGCCCTAACCTTCGCCCTTCATCCCCCTCGACCACCCGCCGCCAGGCCGTCCTCCTCTATTATCCTCCTCACCCCGACCCGCAGCACCCTCGACGAACACCACCTCTCCGCCGACTCCACCAGCATCGACCACCAACCAGAACGCCCTAGGCCGAGCCGCCTTCCTTTGGCGAGTCCACCCAGCTGTCTCTGGATACAGCCCCTAGCCCGGACACAGATCCTGTGTAGAGCCGACACAGCGGACACGGTTGAACCAGGACACGTACACAGCAGCATCCCGGACACGAGAAATTCTTGTTTCGCGAAGCCCTGTTCAGGTAACCCGTTCTCTCTCCTCGTTATTCCGTTTTCCATTCCGTCAGTTGTGACACATAGACTGTGTAACCCTCTCGATGCCCGTGCAACTCGCTCGGTGCGTCGCGTCCTGTGGTGATCGTAAACCGCGATCCAAAAACAGGAAAACCAATGCCCTGTTTCACCCCGGAACTGAGTGCGCCCCGCCAAACGAGACGACTTGGTCGCACGCGGTCTTTACCGAAATGTGCGCGCCGTTGATACGGACGTGCAAGATTTCGCAGAAGTTGATTTGGATGTGCGTGCACACCGGAATCAACGCGTATCCGCCGACAACGCCCCGTATCCGCCTATTCTGGAATACGTCGTAACTTCGTGTACACACGTCAGATTGAAACGAAACTTGATCCATCGGACTCGTAGTAATACGCTGGTCCTGTGACCCAAGTTTGGTTCGATTCTGAGAACGTTGACAAAATCGCGTATCGTGGGCCCCACAGGCTCCACTTGACGGACGATTTTGTGATCGGCTCATCGGAATCCAATTCTGGAAGTTCCGTTGGGTTCGTATCATCGTTCCTGACTTGTTGACACTAAGTTTGACGAAATTGGAGACCTTTGACCCTGACACATTTTTCGGTGCAAAGTGGCCCACATGTGGACCCCGCTT
This sequence comes from Iris macrosiphon, assembly GCA_036927795.1. Lineage (NCBI taxonomy): Eukaryota > Viridiplantae > Streptophyta > Magnoliopsida > Asparagales > Iridaceae > Iris > Iris macrosiphon. The sequence continues at coordinate 24,876,841 of JAYESA010000006.1, read as the reverse complement.
TGACCCAAAAATATCATTTTTGCCCCTGTGTCCAAATTGGACTTAAGGACAGGCGTTTCTAGCTATTTGATATTTTCTGAGACTGTTGGTGATGTTATTACAGCTTTTGGAGGAGTACCTGCAGGATCCACTGATACAGGGACAGCTGTTGGTATTCAAACCCCAGGCAAGTGTACCTTACCAACTTTGCAGTCTTGTTACATACTTTCCTTGATTCATTTATATTGTTGTGCATGCTTGACCTAGGACCATGTAACTTACTTAGCGTCTGATTATTAGTCGGGTGCCAACACTATACGCAGAGTTGTGTACGTCATCTAGAGATGGACATTCGTGACCTTTTACATTCTCGTACTTGTCTTATCAAGTACACTATAACCCAGGACACTTGACACTATTCATGAGACAGAATCTTCCTGAGATATTCGTGGTGATTCTGTATAGGATACAGGTTTATGACATAGACATTATATTCATGGATACTATATGACTTGCTGCATTAGCTATGATCTTGCGTGACATGTACATGAGACGTTGTGGACATGAGACGTGTGGTTACATTGGGTGGGGAGAGACACACAGGCTACAGGCTGATCATATATATAAAACTCCTATTATTGTGAGGTGCAAGACTCTAAACCCGAGCTTGGCCCATTACTCATTATTATTGCTACCGGCTCCCCGACACAGAGCTAGTAGTAGTCTCAGCCTCAGTACTAGTGATGCTCTCACTTGCATTTCACATAGATGGTTACATACTTACCCTGTTTATTTCATTATTTGCTGCACTGCATTTATTTTGGCTTGTATTATCTTGTACCTTGCTATGTCCCCTGAGGACCTGGATCCGGATTATGTCCCCAGGATTTGCAGACGAGACCTATCCCGAGGCATACGGGACAGTAGCAGGAGCTGATACAAGAGCTGTACCGACATCCGAGGACGAGGTGTTAGCTGAAGACTTTTCCTGAGCATCTATGTTCCATGCTCAGTATTTATTTTATTCAGTCATTTATATTTTGGTCTGTTGAACCATTGTATCAGATTTTTATCGGGTTGTTCTCCGAAGCACTTTGTTGAGACTGGTTGATGATTTACATTTCTTATATCTGTGGATCATATTTTATCTTGTGTGGATGAGATTAGTTGTGCCATGTTGTCGTAGACTTTATTTTACAGCTTAAGTACGCCCTGATGGATCCATTAAATTGGGTTTGTCCATCAGTGTGTGCTGCTGGCCATTGCCACGTGTCTAGTCCCTCGTTATTTTGGGACTGGGGCGTGACACCGAGATCTTCCTTCTCTGCATTACTTACAGGGAGGTCTTCCTCGCACAACCCAACCTTCTAGAACTCGTCTAACCTCGTTGTCTAAGCTAGGGATCTCAAATGAGATACCGGTGTGTAGGACGCCTATTATGGTTCTCTTGCCAAACCCGGTCTGAGAAATTGTCTAGGGAAATGGTCATCCCCAAGAACTTGTACGAGGAGGGGCGGTGACCCCAACACGGTCTTGTCCGATTTGTTGGGGAAGAACTTGCGGGGATTGGGGGGGGGGGGGGGGTGGAGTGGTAAGGGGTTGGTGGGGAGGGGGTGGAGTGGTAAAGGGTTGGTGGGGAGGGGGCGAGCACTGGCCGGTGCTGGCACCGTCCGTGGGGAAGGAACTCACGTTTGACACTTATACGACACGATTAAATACACTAGGACACGCTAAAACGACATCGTGTCTGATTCGTATTCATGACACATGATAAATAATCGAAAGTTGTTTTCTATCTTTTTAACCAAACCGATTCTTTTAACTTTTATTTCTTAAAACTAGTTTTCACACGAAGTAACAAAAATTTTTTTAAATTTTATTTCTGAAAAATAACTTTATAATTAAAAAAAAAATTTAACATCAAAATTTTAGAAAATTTATCCAAATGGATCTAAAAAAGTCAACGAGTCCAACCTACTCTTCCATTTCTCCAATACCCTAACCTGTTCATCCGATCCCTAGAGTGGCTCTAGTAATCACCTTAACCCTAACCTAACTCATTATTTTGTTATTTTTTTCACTTTTTCTTCTTACCATTTCCATCCCAAAATTCCCTTCCACCTCTAAACCCTAACCATGTGGCGGCGCGCCTCCTCCCTCCCCCGAGCTGCCCTCCGGCACTCCCCCGCCGCCGCCTCCCCCGCCCTCCCCCGCCGCCGTCTCTACGGCCTGATCCCCATGGTGATCGAGCACACCTCCCGCGGCGAGCGCGCCTACGACATCTTCTCCCGCCTCCTCAAAGAGCGCGTGGTCTGCATCAACGGCCCCATCGGCGACGACACCGCCTCCGTCGTCGTCGCCCAGCTCCTCTACCTCGAGTCCGAGAACCCCTCCAAGCCCATCAGCCTCTACATCAACTCCCCCGGCGGCGCCGTCACCGCCGGCCTCGCCATCTACGACACCGTCCAGTACATCCGCTCCCCCGTCTCCACCCTCTGCGTCGGCCAGGCCGCCTCCATGGGCTCCCTCCTCCTCGCCGCCGGCGCCCCCGGCGAGCGCAGGTCCCTCCCCAACGCCAGGGTCATGGTCCACCAGCCCTCCGGGGGGGCCTCCGGCCAGGCCACCGACGTCGCCATCCATGCCAAGGAGATCCTCAAGGTCCGCGACCGGCTCAACGCCATCTTCGCCAAGCACACGGGCCAGCCGGTTGCCAGGATCGAGCAGTGCATGGAGAGGGACCTGTTCATGTCGCCGGAGGAGGCCAAGGAGTTCGGGATCGTCGACGAGGTCATCGAGCACAGGCCGATCGCCCTCGTCTCCGATGAGGTCGCCGGAGGGAAGAGGGACGATGGAGGAGGGTCTTCTTGATTCGGTTCGGTTTGGGGGAGGTAAGGCCCTATTTCTGTTGTTGATTATTGAAATATTGTTCTGGTGTTGGCGGATGAGGATTACTGCTTTTGTTAACATGAGATAAATTCAGCTTCTCTCTTACATTGACAATTCAAACAATTCATATAACTCCTTATGTAGCTAGTGGGTCTTCTTGATTGGGTTCGGTCCCTGAGAGGAGATCTCACCATATTCGTCATGAATTCACCCATAAGCTACAATTTGTAGACAAATTTGAGGAAGAACTAAGGATTTTATTTGAATTCAGAAAAGAACGGGAAAAGGAAAATACAATGAAAAGTAACAATTGGAAAATGGAAGTAACAATACCAAATGCTTGACATCCTTCTCAAACATTTCTCCTCTATTTATAAATAGCTACAAGGATGAGGACTGCTACTTTTTTGATACGGGAATTGTCTGAGTATCAGATCAGAACCTGAACTCTGATTTGTTCAATCTGCTGACTGTGTAGACATCTGGATAAGTCCCATATCTGAGTGGACTCTGGCCAACTGTAATGCTGACTGTGCATCAATTAACCACTGATTGGATAATGCAAAGAACTGAGAACTTCACACTGCCACCGCCACACTGCCAAACATAGTGAAGAAAACATGAACTACCCCCTCTATTGTGTTCTTGTCTCAAGGTTAAAGTGAGGATAGGTTTTAAGAAATTCCTCATAGGGTACCCATTGTGCCTCCTCTATAGAATTGTCCTTCCACTGAACTAGCAAATCCATTGTTGCCTGATTGATCCTCTTAGTTAACCTTCTATCAAGTATCCAATTTGGCTCGGGACACTGTTCTAAAAGGCGGTCGTCTAGGCGGTGCCTGGTGTCCGTTCGATGCCCGTCTAGGCGTCGGCCTAGGCCCCCTGATGCCCGAATATGCATGTTATGGGATTCTATGAACTTTTTATGCAATTTTCATTAGATTTTTTTGAATTTTTTTGAACCGCCTACATCTAGGCGGCCGCCTAGGCGGACTAGGCACTAGGCGGCGGGTGCCCGCCAGACTAGCGCCTAGCGCTTTTCACAACCTTGGCTCGAGAACAATTTTCTCTATGTGGCTAGGAATACCAGGTTGTATCTGAGTACTAGAATTCAGCTTTTTCTTGAGTTGAGACACATAAAAAGTAGAATGTATCAAAGACTCTTCTCGTAGTTGCAACTTATAGGCTACACGTCCCACTCTTGAGAGCACTTTGTATGGTTCAAAATACTTGGAGGAAAGCTATTGGGGCCTCTTGTGAGCTAAAGAAACTTGTCTGTATGGCTGCAACCTCAAATATACCCAATCTCTAGGCTCAAACTCCCTATCTGTCCTATGCAAGTCAGCTAGCTTCTTCATTCTACTTTGGGCTAGATGGAGATTGTCCTTGAGTAATTGAATGGCATTATCTCTAGATGACATTGCTGCTGGCCTGCTGCCACCTCTTTGTCTTGAATAGAATATGGTACATAGGTAAGTATGTGGGGAGGAGGTCTTCCATACACAACTTTAAAAGGAGTAATTCTTGTGGCTGAATGCCACTTAGTGTTGAACCAATACTCGGCCCAAGTTAGAAATTTACTCCATTCCTTGGGTTTGTGTCAACAAAAGCACATCAAGTAAGTTTCTATGTACCTATTTGTCACTTCTATCTGTCCATCAGATGGGAGATGATAAGCAGTAGTGTATTTCAGTTGAGTGCCCTTCAGCTTGAAAAACTAACTCCAGAAGTGACTTGTGAACAACACTGGATCCCTATCTAACACCATAGTTCTTGGCATCCCATGCAACTTAAAGACCCCATCAAAGAATATTTGGGCTACAGTAGCTGCTGTATAGGGGTGGCTAAGGAAAATTAAGTGGATATACTTGGTAAGTCTGTCTACTACCACTAGGATAGTAGTTTTATGATGACTCATTGGTAGCCCTTCTATAAAATCTAGGGAAATGTCTTCCCATATTCTGTTTGGCACTGGCAGAGGTTGTAGAAGCCCTGCAGGAGCTACATTCTCCCCTTTGTTTCTTTGACAAACATCGCAATTTCTGATATAAGATTGTACTGCTCTCTTCATTCCTTGCCAATAGCAAACTTTTTTGAGCCTGTATAGTATTTTAACCACCCTAGAATGGCCTCCTTGCAACAAATCATGATGCTCTTAAATCATTCTTTCAGTAAATTCAGATTTTGGATCTAAGAGCAGTCTGTTTTTGTAAAACAACAGTTCATTCTTCCATGAGAACTTAGCAGTATCAAGTTTCCCCTGCTCCCACTTGCTTATCTGTTCCTGGTAGTACTCAGAGGTTGCCATATGTTTAAACTCCTGAACCCAGTCTCCAGTTACCACAGATACAACAGATCCATGTCTTTTCTAGACAAACTATTAGCAGCTGTGTTCTCTCTTCCCTTCTTATATTCCACCCTGAAATTGTAGCCATGCAACTTAAGTACCCACTTGTATTGAGCCTCTGTATAGACTTTCTGTTCTAATAGGTATTTTAAGGACTTGTGATCAGTCCTTATGACAAAGGTTTTGCCCCATAAGTACTGGTTCCATTCTTTCACAGCTAAGAGTATTGCCAGCATCTCTTTCTCGTTGGTAGACAACACTTGAGCTCTCCCTTTTAACTGTTGGCTCAAGTAAGCATTTGGTTTTCCAGACTGCATCAAGACTGCTCCTATCCCATAGCCTGAGGCATCACATTCCAAGATGAATTCTTGTGTAAAATTAGGCATACTCAACACTGGAGAGTGTGTTAATGTCTTTTTTAATGTCTCTAAAGCCTGCTATGCTTTGTCACTCCATAGGAAAGCATCCTTCTTGAGCAATTGTGTTAAGGGACCTGCAAGCTCCCCATATCCTCTGATAAATCTTCTGTAGTACCCAGTCAAGCCTAAAAACCCCCTCAGTACCTTCAGTGTCTTAAGTGTAGGCCACTGTGTGATAGCAACAATCTTTTCTGTGTCTACTTTAATTCCCTCCCTTGAAATCACATGGCCTAAATAACCAACCTGATTTTGAACAAAGTGGCATTTGCTCTTTTTAATTTTCAGTCCATACTCCAATTTCTGAAACACTTTCTCTAGATGTTGATAGTGTTTCCCCTCTGTAGAGCTGTAAACTAATATATCGTCAAAGAATACTAAGACAAACTTCCTTAAGTATTGTCTGAAAACATCATTCATCATTGCTTGAAAAGTTGATGGGACATTAGTGAGGCCAAATAGCATATCAAGGAATTCATAGTGACCCTCATGGGTCCTAAAAGCAGTTTTATGTACATCCTCCATTGACATCCTCACTTGATGGTATCCAGACTTAAGATCCAATTTAGAAAAGAACTCAGATTCATGTAATTCATCAAATAATTCATCTATAAAAGGAATGTGAAATTTGTCCTTGATTGTGTTGTGATTGAGTGCTCTATAATCAATATGCACATTCTCCATGTGCCATCTGATTTTTTAACGAGTATCACTGGTGAAGAGTAGGCACTATTGCTAGGTTTAATCACCCCACTCTCAAGCATTTCGTTAACCTGCCTCTCAATCTCAATTTTGTGGACATAAGGGTGTCTATAAGGCCTACTGCACACTGGTAGGGATCCTGGAATGAAGGGAATTTTATGATCATAAAGTCTCTGTGGTGGCAACTCCCTGGGCTCATCAAACAGGTGTTCAAACCTTTGCAGTAGCTGCATCAGTTTAGGCTCATGCTCCTCAACATGCTCTTCAACAGCAGCAGTACACAGTTGTATAATAAAGACCTGTGACCCCTGCCTCATTTCCTTCCTGTGTGGTTCCATCAACTGGGTGCAGTGACTTGGTATCCCTCTGAAAGTATGTAATTTTCCATTGCTAGAATACTTCATAGTTAAATCCTTGAAGTTCCACACTATGTCTCCTAGTGTGCTGAGCCAATTGGCCCCCAACACTATTCGACACCCAGAGATAGGTAGTTGCAGGAGATTAGTAATGATTTTTATCTCCTTAACAATCAATTACCACTCCCATTCATATTCTTTTACTTCTCTCCATTAGCCACCATTACATCAAAAGTTTCACTGTTACTAACTGCTAGTTTAATCCTTTCACTGAATGAGTGATCAATGAAACTATGGGTTGAACCAGAATCGACTAATATAATGACAGGTTTGTTCTGAATTGTACCTCTTATTTTCATAGTAGAAGTATGCACAGCTCCAGATAAGGCTTGAAGAGAGATGGAGAAGGATCCAGCTGCAACACTTTTCTTGTCATTCTCCTCTTCGTTATCACTATCTGCTTCTTCAACTTCTTCAGTATCAGCTATCAACATATACAATTGTTTATCCTTGCATTTATGTCCTTTGTGCCATTTTTCTTCACAGAGATAACATAAACCCAAATTCCTTCTTCTAGACAACTCTGTAGGTGATATGGTTTTAGTAGCATGGTTGTAACTAGTAGCTGTCTTTTGGAGAAACTTTTTTCTTCATCGTTACTAGTATTTGTTAGAGGGGTTGAAGATCCTGCAGTCTTCATAGGATACTGACTGGCCTTGTAAGATTTTCTAATGGCTTGCAACTTAAGTCTCTTGTAATCTAGCTACCTGCATTGCCATAAGTAGATCAATAGGATCAGCTATTTGCACTTCATCTCTCTCCTCTTCCTTGAGCCCACCAATATATTGGCTAACTAAACAAGCCTCTGAAATTCCTTGAACTTTCGTTGATAACTTCTGATACTACAGGTCATAGTCATTAACAGATCCTTCTTGCTTCAGCAACTTGAGCTTGATCACATGATTTGTGAATTGGGAGGGCCCAAATTCAGTCTTGATGGTTTGGCAGAAATCAATCCATCCCAGCACTCCTCTGATTTTCCAGATCCAATCAAACCAGTATGATGCAGTGTTCTTGAGCTGGACTGAACACATTCAAACTCTTATCTCCTTCAGACACACGGTAGTAACTGAAGTAACGGTCTGCCCTCATCAACCATTCCTCCACATCTGAGGCCCCATCATATTTTGGTAGTTTGAGTCTCAAATTAGGGTGACTTGTGCTCGAGTTGTGTGTAGTTGGAGTAGTTTGTCCCACCCCTTGAGTTCCCATGTATACTGGAACAGAGACAGCTGGAATACCTGGATTTTGGTTGAACACAGGCATCACTTGGAAAGACCTGGTCATTTGGGGGTATATCGATCCTGTGATATAGGAATGAATTATTCCTTGTTGATATGGAACAGGTTGTGGAGTGACAGGAGTGTGAGTGAATATTTGAGATGGCAAGTTCATAGAAACTAGGTTAGGGAAATTTTGATTGGGAAGGGTTCCATTGAAGTTGTACATAGGTATACCTAGGTTCTTCACTCCACTATCACCTGGAGCTAGATTAGGGAAAATTCCATGAGTATTCATCCCCGACAACCCTAGGTTAGAATTCATTCCAGTAACCCCCAAATGTCTCAAATTAGGATCAGATCTACTTCTAGATCTAGCCAATTCTGCTAACAACCGTTCAAATTTATGGCTTAATTGATGAATTGTACCTTCCATAGCCATCATTCGTCCATTTGTGTCCGCCTGGAGTCGATCTTCAGTCAAAGCTTCCCTGGAGCCATGGCCGCTCGAGCTCTGCTCCATTGTGCCTTCGATTACAGTCTCGAGTGGCTCTGATACCATGTTGATGAGACCTCGACCCTGAGCAGCTGTAAGTGGAGGAGTTCTCACCATATTCACCATGAATTCACCCATAAGCAACAATTTGTAGACAAATTTGAGGAAGAACTAAGAATTTTATTTGAATTCAGGAAAGAGCGGGAAAAGGAAAATACAATGAAAAGTAACAAATGGAAAATGAAAGTAACAATACCAAATTCTTGACATCCTTCTCTAACATTTCTCCTCTATTTATAGATGGCTACAAGGGTGAGGACTGCTACAGTTCTGATACGGGAATTATCTGAGTATCAGACCAGAACTGAACTCTGATTGGTTCACTCTGCTGACTGTATAGACAGCTGGATAAGTCCCCTATCTGACTGGACCCTGGCCAACTGTAATGCTGACTGTGCATCAATTAACTACTAATTGGATAATGCAAAGAACTGAGAAACGAGCTGAGTCTCCAAAGAACTTCACACTGCCACTGCCACACTGCCAAACTTAGTGAAGAAAACAGGAATGTATCAGTTCGGTTTCGGGGGAGGTAAGTCTAGTTAGATTTTAAAATCTAATAACCATTTCGAGCGAAGGTCCTATTTCTGTTATTGATTGGAATGTTGTTCTGGTGTTAGCGGATGAGGATTACTGCTTTTGTTAACATGAGATAAATTCAACCTCTCTCTTACATTGACAATTCAAAGAACTCCTTGTGAATCTCGGTAGACCCAAACACTTTACTAATTTGATTATACTAATCGTTGGGATCAATGTACATATGAAAAATTTAGAATCAAGATATTTCAGTCCTTGGGACAAATCAATAGGAAATGCTATTTTTGTCTTAATATAAGATGAGAAAAGGGATGATGGAGGAGGGTCATCTTGATTGGGTTCGGTTTTGGGGGAGGTAAGGTCCTATTTCTGTTATTGATTGAAATGTTGTTCTAAATGTTGTTCTGGTGTTAGTGGATGAGGATTACTGCTTTTGTTAACATGAGATAAATTCAACTTCTCTCATATATTGACAATTCAAAGAAAACCTTGTGTAGAGGTACTCTTTTTACCTTTGAGTTTATGTTGAGCTATAGGGGTTTGAGACAAGGGGATCCTATATCTCCCTATCTCTTTGCATTTGCCATTGAGTTTATGTTAGAGGCATTGAGCTGCAAGTGACTTGAGGTACTCTTCTACCTTTGCAGTACAAAATTTGCCTCATATCGCGCATCTGCTTTATGTAGATTGTGTTCTTATTTTCTCGGGTGTGTTAGATTGCAAGGTGGAAAATATGTGAAAAATAAACTAATTCCATGGAATTATTTTATTAGGAAAAAACATTCCATGAAAATTTGAAATCCATGAAAATTTGAAATTTTCTTAAGGAAAACTTAATTTGGGTGTTTGGTTGTCATTATTTTCCACGGAAATAGTTATTTTTCATGGAAAATGATATTTTCCTATAGGTTGGGCTTATTTCATTTTCCACCATTTTGGAGAAAAATATGAAAAATGATAGTTTTTTGGAAAATAATTCCATGGAAAATATAAGCTATCAAACACTACAATTGGTGAAAAATTTGTGATGGAAATATTTTCCATGGAAGAAAAAAAGCCCAGTCAAACACAACCCTGGTGAGGTGCGTTTGATTGCAAGGTGGAAAATATGTGAAAAATAAATTAATTCTACGGAATTATTTTACTAGCAAAAACAATTCCATGAAAATTTGAAATTTTCTCTTGGAAAACTTAATTTGGGTGTTTGGTTGTCATAATTTTCCACAGAAATAGTTATTTTTATGGAAAATAATATTTTCCTATGGGTTGAGCCAGTTCCATTTTCCACCATTTTGAAGAAAAATATAAAAAATGATAGTTTTTCGAAAAATAATTAATATGGAAAATATAAACTATCAAACACTACAATTGGTGTTACAGCGTTTTGTTAACATGCGATTAATTTAGCTTCTCTCTTACATTGACAATTCAAAGAGCTTGTGTAGCTAGTGGGTCGGGCTGTTGGCAATCTCGGTAGACCCAAACACTTCACTAATTTTATTATGCTAATCCTTGGGACAATGTATAGATGTTTTTTTTAGAATCAAGATAGTTCAGTCCTTGGGACAAATCAATAGGAAATGCTATTTGTGTCGTAATATAAGATGAGAATAAAGTTCATTTCCACTAATTGAAAGGGTTTACATGGGTGTCTGTTAACATCGAGATAGGAAGAAGTGTTATCAAATGTTGGTCATCTCCCTTTAATCCATTTATGTATGGAATAAGTCAAACGAAGAGTGTCTCAATCAAATGTTATTCTAAGTGGTTTTAATTGTGTGAAAATTCACAATATAAGAATTGTATTGAATTCCAATGTGCTTATTTCTTTCTACTTTTTAGTTTAGCAGCTAGGTTCCTTAGATACCATCACACGGGCATGGATTTAGAAACGGATGTTTAGAATACGATATTTTAGAAATTTGGGATTCAAATGCTTTATGGTTACACTTATTTATAGACATGAAAACGTATTCTATATACATGTCTTACACATTAGATCTCAGAAAAGCCTGTGAGACTGAATAGAGGACTTCAGCTGTTACTCTCTAGCAAGCATGGGTTTGAACACTCATTGGATTCAACTCATAAGGGAACACATTACAACCCCAACCTTCTCTATATTAGTAGATGGAAGACCAACAAGGTTCGTCACAACAAATAGGGGTTTGAGACAAAAAGGGGTTCCTATATCTCCCTATCTTTTTGCATTCACCATTGAGTTTATGTTGAGCTGCAAGTGACTAGAGGTACCCTTCTACCTTTGCAGTACAAAATTTGCCTCATATCACTCATCTGCTTTATGTAGATGGTGTTCTTATTTTCTCTAAGGTTCAGACAAAATCACTAATAAGTATAGGGAAATTCTTCATAAGCTGCAAAGATTCACAGGCCTCAGTATGAATGAACTGAAAAGCAAGATCTTCTTTGGCAAATACTGTAGAGAGAAGGCTAGCCTCAAAGTAGTTCTGGGTATCCCAAAGGGGACTCTCCTATGATATATCTGGGGATACATTTGTCTAATAGAGCTCTCAACAAATGTGATTGCTCCAAACTAGTGGAAAAGTGTAGAAAGAGACTTGAGGAGTGGCAAGGGAAACTGCTTACCTATACAAGAAGGCTGGAACTGGTTAGGTCTTGCATGTTTTCAAAATTCCAAGAGGCACTGTCAACATAATTCATAAGCTCTGTTCAAGATTCTTATTGCATTCTCTATTCAAACCATGAGTTGGAAGGAAGTGGCTAAACCCTAAGAAGGAGGTGTAGGTATCAGAAACCTATCTGATATCTGCTGCCTAGCGCCTAGTCCACCTAGGCGGCTGCCCAGGCGGCCGCCTAGATCTAGGCGGTTCAAAAAAATAAAATAAAATCTAAAAATCTACTGAAAATTGCAGAAAAAGTCTATAAAATCCTAAAATACGTATAGTATAGTCGAGCGTCAGGGGGACTAGGTGGACGCCTATGCAGACATCGGGCGGACACCAGGTGCCTAGTGCCTAGGCGGCCACCTTTTAGAACAGAGTCTGAGATATCAAGTAGATAATAATGCCTCAGTGAATTGGAAGGAGATGATGAGAATAGGAGAAACTATCTTGCCATCCATCACAAAAGCTATAGCTAATGGATTATCTACTACTTTTTGGCTGGACACTTGTTGCCTCAGGGAAGGTTGATAGATAGATATGCTTGGGTCTTCCAACCGAATGAGAAAGACCATCAAGTGAGCAAAATTATAAAACAAGAGCATTGGGCACCACAGGAGCTATCGAGTACAAGGAGCTATTGAGTACAACTCGTGTAGCAGAGGAGAGAATGCCGATCACCGTCCACAACAACAAGAATCAAGATTTTTGGGTGTGGACCTACAACAGTAAATTCAGTACCAAGGCAACATATAGGCTCATTAGGGGTCAGTTTACCCCTCCAGACTGACTGGATTTGGTATGGCACCCGGCCATTGTAATAAGATGTCTTATTGTACATTTAGGGGTGTCAAAGATAAGCTACCCACTAAGAGCAAAAGCTGATTGGATATGGAATTCATACCACAGGAGAATGTGAGTTTTGTAACAGAAGAACCACTCAACATCTCTTCTTTTGGTGTGACTATACCAGAAATATTCGGCGCAAAATCAGAGATGCTTGTTACTACAGAGGAAACCAAGCTACTCTCTGGATGAAGAAATTTAAGATTTTAAAGATAAATACAAGATAAAGACTTTGTGCTAATTCCTGATATGGCATTTGTTAAATGCAACAGTATAGCATATTTGACAGAAAAGGAATATAATACTCTATATTGTACTGGGCGCTAGACGAGGTGAGGCGACATGCCACCCGTCTCGCCTAGGCGCGTCTAGACGTCCGTACAGAATTTCTGCATGTTGTTGATATTCTGCAATTTTGTATACAACATTACATATACTATATGTAATGTAAGAAGCAACAAATAACCAATATTCAACATTTAGTAAGCATTAGGCAATAAACATACAAGTAACACTAATAATAGGTTCTAATAAGCATTAAACAAGTATTTATGAAGCAAGCAACACAAAAAAAGACTATAACTAATAAGTTCCAATAATCCGTCTAATACCGCCTTTTTTTCTCTGGGCGACCCTAGGCGGTCACCTAGGCACGCTAGACGACCATCGCCATGTCACGACCCGATTCCGTAGAATCGTTGGGGCGTCCCCCGAATCGTGATGCCGTGCGGGCCTGGGGTTGCGCCCGCACAAGGCTAAAGTATTTTGCATAACGAGCACATATTCAGAGTACGCAGATAAATTGAAACACAGATTTGAAACATGGAAAAGTTCTCTTTATTGATAATGAACATCTATTACAAACTCTTGAACGAGTCAGCTAATTTGCCGCACGGGCTTACAAAAAGTGTTGACTCAAAATGAGATAGCAGTCCTGTACATTACATCCCTTTACTAAACTTCAAAATGTATAGACCTCCGGGCTGGAGGACAGCTTTGCCACGGAGCTGCATTTGTGTATGAAGAGTTGCAAGCTCCTTTCTTCAAAATGCTTCAAGGACGGCGCGATCAGGATGTGCCTACAGCTGGACTGGATCGGGAAGACGACTTCGGCTCCTCGCTCGGTTCGCCTTGGTGCGGAGAACCTGTTTCAACGAGGGTCAGTATGTCGAAACATACTGGTGAAGGCGAGCTAACCGAACTATACCAATCAACACGTTGTTTATATGAAGCATGCAATATTATTTGTGGGTTTCTATCTTGCCTTAGTTCATTTACAAGTAAGCAACATATAGAATTTACTGAAATGAACTTGCCACCGTTCGGTGGATTTTACCTGTCCGTCTGAACCACCTGCACAATACTTACCATGCCTTCCCTGCCACGAAGACACAAGTTAGTTTGCAACAGGTTTAAATATACATAGGGATCACTGGCATGATGCCACAAAGGGACGGGTTATAGTCTCAAGACACAGATGATATGCAACGCAGGTGGCGAGCCCCGCTGCATAACACCTTGCCCCATAACATACGACTATACATACGTTCCGTCCGGATCGGATCGGTCCCAGCGCCCCGGCGACCGTCCGCGGAACTCATAACATACCTTGTGCACAAGTTGTCCGTGATCAAACAACATTCACAATAACAGTTCCATACTTAGCACGATTCATAGAACAATTATAAACGATATGATAACCGTTCACAAGTTTAGTTGACAAGCAATATTTTTCAAGTCTATTCCCTTTTTATCTTAGCATCTTTTAGTTATTGTTTGGTATCGCTTGATCGGGGCAACAAGAATACAAGAGTTTTAGATGTGAAGACTTGGAAGCAGGGCTAGCTAATCGGGATGGTAGCCACTCACTTAGATGGTTGGAAGGGAGAAGGAAAGAGGCGCTTCACGACTCCGCTCGTTCACCTGCATTGCACGAACAACTCGATCAATACTTCTTCCTCTCTTTCCAATTCTCGGAATTGAAGTGCAATTCAATGAACGAAAACAATGAAATCATCGAAACCGTTCAAGAAAACCCAAGCAAATCCAAAACCAACTCAAAGCACGAAAGCAACAAGCGACATCGAAATCCGAGGCAACAAAAGATAACAGCGGAGAGGTCCCTCCTGACTCTGCCGCTAAGTCGATCCCGGGGGCACGGTCCACTGAATATGGGAATCGATTTCGAAGAAACAAATTCATAACGATGATGAGTTCTTGTTTCAATCTATCCCGATCGAACGATACCATCTTGTGTTTCTTAGTCGCGTTCCTCGAATAGGAGGAACGGGGCGCTACATTCTACCCAACTAATTGGAAGTTTCCTCCTGAAACTTAGGAATAGAACCAACCGTTAGGGATTATTTTGTTGAGGCAGAAGCTTAGAGGAGAGTGGATAATCCCGAGCTATGTGGCCTGGCCCGCCACAGTTGAAGCATAGACCTTTTCTGCTATAACATCTATCGGTAGTGTGCCCCTGCCTTTTACAGAAATTACAGAATGGTCTCGGGTTTCTTTTCTGATGGCCACCATTGTTTTGACGCTTTGTAGCGTTGTTTCCTCTATCGTTGCTTTGGCGTTTGTGACTGTAGGTATGCACAGCGTCGGCAGAAACATGAGGATATTGCGGTTCAAGTGATAGGGCATGATTCATTACTTTTCGCATTGTCCGATACTGATGAACGACTACGTGCGCATGGATGGCAGGGCGTAGACCACCTTCAAACCTTCTAGCTCGACTCGCTACATCAGGTAAATAGGCCCTAGCGAATTTGGAGAGTCGGTTGAATTCGACGGAGTACTGTTTGACTGTCATGCTGCCTTGCCTCAGTTGCACGAACTCGTTCTCCATCTGACGTTGTACTGGAGCGGATATAAACACCTCTTCCAACGCGGCACGAAAAGTCGTCCACGTGATCGCCTCCTCTCCATGGTCAAATTGAAGAGATCGTCGATGCACGTCCCACCAATCGTGCGCGTTGAGGCGGAGCTGTATGTACGCACAGACGACACGCTTCTCTTCGGGGACCTCTAGCAGAGCGAAGTGGTCTTCAAGTTCAGCCAACCAATCTAGAGCAACGATTGGGTCCTCAGTCCCGTTGAATGGGGTGTTGCAGACTTTCTTGAAGTGACCAAAGTCGAAGGCAGTCACGTCCCTCGGCCTTGGAATTTGCGGCGTCTCGACTTCAAGCACGGGCTCTTCCACCGGAGTCGTTGCTGTTGCAGCGGAATGGTTGGAAGCCAAAGTTTGAACGATCTGTTGCAGGGCATCCACCTGCTTCTGTTGGACTGAGAATCGAGCTTCTATATTGTCTTGAAACTTGAGCTGACTCTCCTCCGTCCGCTTCTCGGCCCGTTCATATCGAGCCTCGTTCCTTTGTTGGTTTGCCTCCAACATCCGCAACATTTGCTGGATGGGATCGATGCTTGGCACGGCTCGCTGGCTCCTTGAACTTCCCAAAGTGCCCGAACTAATTTCTTGGCCTTGCGTTTCGTCCGGTGCTAGCGCTGCAGATTGCGCTGGAGCCATTCCTTCAAAAGAAGGTAAATTACATTAGGATCATAATGTATTATGGACTTATTGCATGAACGTATCTCATTTTGGCCTAGCGAGTTCAAGAGTTCGCACAGGAATTTTATCGTTAAAGGAACTTTTCCAGCACGAGAGTCTAAGGAACTTGAATCTGTGCTCTGATACCACTATGTCACGACCCGATTCCGTAGAATCGTTGGGGCGTCCCCCGAATCGTGATGCCGTGCGGGCCTGGGGTTGCGTCCGCACAAGGCTAAAGTATTTTGCATAACGAGCACATATTCAGAGTAGGAAGATAAATTGAAACACAGATTTGAAACATGAAAAAGTTCTCTTTATTGATAATGAACATCTATTACAAACTCTTGAACGAGTCAGCTAATTTGCCGCACGGACTTACAAAAAGTGTTGACTGAAAATGAGATAGCAGTCCTGTACATTACATCCCTTTACTAAACTTCAAAATGTATAGACCTCCAGGCTGGAGGACAGCTTTGCCACGGAGCTGCATTTGTGTATGAAGAGTTGCAAGCTCCTTTCTTCAAAATGCTTCAAGGACGGCGCGATCAGGATGCGCCTACAGCTGGACTGGATCGGGAAGACGACTTCGACTCCTCGCTCGGTTCGCCTTGGTGCGGAGAACCTGTTTCAACGAGGGTCAGTATGTCGAAACATACTGGTGAAGGCGAGCTAACCGAACTAATACCAATCAACACGTTTATATGAAGCATGCAATATTATTTGTGGGTTTCTATCTTGCCTTAGTTCATTTACAAGTAAGCAGCATATAGAATTTACTGAAATGAACTTGCCACCGTTCGGTGGATTTTACCTTTCCGTCTGAACCACCTGCACAATACTTACCATGCTTCCCTGCCACGAAGACACAAGTTAGTTTGCAACAGGTTTAAATATACATAGGGATCACTGGCATGATGCCACAAAGGGACGGGTTATAGTCTCAAGACACAGATGATATGCAATGCAGGTGGCGAGCCCCGCTGCATAACACCTTGCCCCATAACATACGACTATACATACGTTCCGTCCGGATCGGATCGGTCCCAGCGCCCCGGCGACCGTCCGCGGAACTCATAACATACCTTGTGCACAAGTTGTCCGTGATCAAACAACATTCACAATAACAGTTCTATACTTAGCACAATTCATAGAACAGTTATAAACGAACTAGCATACAGTATGATAACCGTTCACAAGTTTAGTTGACAAGCAATATTTCCCAAGTCTATTCCCTTTTTATCTTAGCATCTTTTAGTTATTGTTTGATATCGCTTGATCGGGACAACAAGAATACAAGAGTTTTAGTGTGAAGACTTGGAAGCAGGGCTAGCTAATCGGGATGGTAGCCACTCACTTAGATGGTTGGAAGGGAGAAGGAAAGAGGTGTTTCACGACTCCGCTCGTAAGTCGCCTACTGCTCGTTCACCTGCATTGCACGAACAGCTCGATCAATACTTCTTCCTCTCTTTCCAATTCTCGGAATTGAAGTGCAATTCAATGAACGAAAACAATGAAATCATCGAAACCGTTCAAGAAAATCCAAGCAAATCCAAAACCAACTCAAAGCACGAAAGCAACAAGCGACATCGAAATCCGAAGCAACAAAAGATAACAGCGGAGAGGTCCCTCCTGACTGCCGCTAAGTCGATCCCGGGGGCACGGTCCACTGAATATGGGAATCGATTCCGAAGAAACAAATCCATAACGAGGACGAGTTCTTGTTTCAATCTATCCCGATCGAACGATACCATCTTGTGTTTCTTAGCCGTGCTCCTCGAATAGGAGGAACGGGACGCTACACGCCACACCCGGGAAAACATTTTCCAGATCGAGGCGCCTCCTCTCCAACCCGCACGCCTAGGCGCGTTTAGGCGTCGCCTGTGACAACATAGATAATACTCCACTAGAAGGAAAGGTCACGGCCCCACGGCTGCAGCAAAGAATAGATGTTGGAGTCCTGATGAGTCAGTGTAAAATTATAATGATGATTATCCTAGATCCATAGTAGTGCTTAGAAACTACGGCTTAAGCCAGAGTATTGGTCAGTGAAGGGAACTAAGGATACAAAGTACATACTTTTCTTTTTAGTGCAATAAAACAAAAAACTAATTTCGGCATGGTCTTATTTGCTTGAGACCAGCATACCTTCAATAGTGGCTCTGGAGACCGTGGGATGATGTGCAGAGGTTACTTGTATATAAGTATTATTTTTTACTCAACTAAACAAAGTAGAAATTCCTAATGAATCAATTAATCAAATATTCTTCATCATTTTATTCTAACCTATCAAGTAGCATCGACATAGATAGTTTTACTTGAGCACAGTTGACGCTTGGGACTCTTAACTAGTGATTGCACGACATTGTTGATAGGTATTAAGCTCCCCTTGCTTTCTATCTCTTTGAGCTTTCGTGGTGACAAAATACTATTAGGTTTCCTGTATAGGATGATTATTTGGATACCCTAATGCCAATATATCTTAATGTCTCGTAATGTCAAGCAAATATGGAAGAAGGCTTAAGATAATGACATATCTGTACGAGATATTGACTACGAGAAAGAGTCAATATTTCATGCAATCCTTATATTTGTATTGGCATTATGAATCATTACGAGATATTGATATTACAGAATTCAAATGTACCTAGAGATCACACCGTCTATTAATGAGTAGGCACTCTAATTCTCATCAATGCCTTTGTATATAACATGTTAGTTCTAGATCACACAGATAATATTATTGGACACATGAAGTGTCAAATTGTCACACCCCAGAACCAGAATACTGGAGAGCGGGGGCAGACAAAGCCAGCTACGTATACCAAAGTACTCCAGTACCCCGAGATACGGTCACGACTGTAAATAGACATGGGGGTTAATACTACAAGCCATTAGTCAACCTAGGTCAAGCAATCCTAGTATCTCAATCAAAAGCAGGAACCCACAATATACAAGATATATGATCATCAGAAGCAAGATAGTAAAGCGTCCCAAACCAAATATACATAGATGATCATGAAGCTAGTAATACAAAATGAAGAACTAGCAAAAGTAATAGTCATACATGATCAGCTCTAGCTATGGTCTAGAATATGCTAGTTATGTCATGCCATGTAGGCGATGTATCAGGTACAAAATACGAGCTAAACAAGTGCGCAGGCTAAACGCCACAAAAGAATATGTACAATAAGTGGGAGAACAAAATAGAAACCTACTCAATCGGTCTGGTGCTCCTAGTGGTCACCATCCACGGGAAGGTACGAAATATCCTCTGGCTCTGCTACCGGATCTGGTCAAGGAAAACCAGTGGGGTCAGACTCCAAATAGCAAGTACCACAAATAAGGCAAAAAACTATGAACTAAAACCAGCATGCAATACAACTACAATATACTAAGCAACATATAACCACCATAATATAAGAGCACCGTGAAACATGAAAATAAACTGCTAATAAGGCACTGTGAAATATGAAAATAAACTGCAATAAACTGCTAATGTAAAGGCACTGTGAAACAAGAAAATAAACTGCTGTTGTAAAGTAAAGCTGAGCACGTGGACATGTACACGTAATGTCCAGTAAAGGTGGCATGCACGGGATCACTGAACGGTTAAAGCAATAAGCATGTAAATGACAATAACCAGTGAAAAGAGTAAACCCGTAGGCGACAATAATCATGAAAATGAAAAGATAAGTCGGCAAGCAACAAGAATATATGGGAACTCCTCGAAATAGGAACTATAACCCTTAAACCAAACAATGACCAGGATTATGATTCTTTTCCCGAGTCGAACCTAGTCTCTCGTTACTTACCGGAACGTAACCATGCGATAAAAGAAAAAACACTAGGTAAGCAATAGTAACAATCAATAAAGCACGGCCAAGCATTGTCTACAACTTGATATCATTAGCTAACTAGGGTTATCACAAAACCTAATTAATAACAAATGCAAATCTTGAGAACTTCTCTATTGGTCATATGCCCTGGAGAGACTATCCAAGTTAAGCCCAGCCATAACTAAGCTAATAAATATAGTGGGCTGTTCGGCCTCAAAGTTTGTATCCTAAAAATTGGCACCACACGACGGTGAGCCTAGTAATCGTCTACATAGACAATGTCCTACACGACGGTGAGTTGGAAATGTGCCCCACACGACGGCGAGCAACAAGTCCACGAAGCAAGGTAGCTAGACAACTGGACTGCATGCAACCTAGAGATTCTTTCCTCCCAATGATCTAGTTATTCATGCTAGTTAATCCTTAATATTTTTTTTAGGATTTCGGGTGTGACATTTCGCAGAATCTATCCTAGATATGATGCTCCCTGCAGGGATATGCAAGATCAGCCGATGTTTTAACAAACACACGCACAAGGTAAAAAAAGAGTACAACCAAACGGTTATATACACGACTAGCGTGTGCTATAACAAGCCACAACAGATAATACACTGTTAAAGTATCACGAGTGCACTACTACGAGTCACTGTCACACATGTAAGGGACAATTAACACGAGTGCACTACTATGAGTCACTGTCACGTATGTTATATACAATGACCACGAGTGAACTGCTATGAGTCAATATTACGCACGCTATATACAAATGACTACGAGTGAACTGTTACGAGTCACTATCACGCATGTCGTATACAAATGATCACGAGTGAACTACTACGAGTCAATATCACGAGTATATAAGCTGTAAATCAATCCCCGAACATACGAAGTCACCTGGTCAAGTGCATCTAGGGTGCAAGTCATCCCCTAGCTATACAAGAGACGGGTCACGGAAATCACTGTCAAATGCATCTAGGGTGTAAATCATCCCCTAGCTATACAAGAGAGGAACATGGTATACCAAGGTTAAGTCTAGGCACTACTAGTCATAAGTAAACATACTAAAATTATATGCACCAAGGTGCCATGCAAGAAAACCAAAGAAAACACGATGAAAAACAAAGCACATGAAAAAGAGTACATCACCGGTAGCAAGTTTTCGATTCCAACAAATCGGTATACAGTCGGTATACACCAGTATACCGTCGGTATGCCGGTTTGCATCACAGCAGTTTTCTAGGATTTCAAGTCGGGTCAAATCGGTATACCGTTGGTATACACTACTATACCGTCGGTATGCCAGTTCTCATAGGCAATTCTAAGGAAAGTCCAATCATGACGGGTATTCCGGAACCGAAGTCGCGTTCCGAAACTTAACAGAAACTGGTCCGGTAAGATGTCAAGTCTAATGGTAAGATCTCATATAACATATATACTAAGTCTTATGGCAATCACTCCGGTTATCGTTTTCGACACCGAGTTACCTAACCAGTAAATATCAGGGTTTCTACCAGAAAAGTAAAAAAAAGCTCGAAACAGTTTCCGAAACTAGCCCTTAACAGAAAATTACTAGAGAAACATATTTAATAAAACAACTATCATGAAATTCTAAGCATAAACTACCAAGGAAATCGAAAGCTGCAGTAAAGTAAAGTAAAGTCGTTCAAGATTTTGGCTAGATGTACTTATCTCAAGTCAAGCTCCCATCCTTAACCTTCAACTCCACCACCAAGAGGGGTTCAGAAACCACATTCTTAGGCCTCAAGACCAAGCTCCTAGCTCCCCGAAAAATTGAGAGGAAATGAAGAAGTAAAGAAAGAAAGAAAAGAGAGGAGAGAGAAAATTAATTCATATATATAAGAGGTAATTTAATCGTGACCGTCTGATCTGCCTCGTCAGCGATTCACGTCACGAGATTAAATCAATCTCGACCACTCAAAACAAAACCAAGAAACCAATGAATAATATAAAGTATCGAATACTATTCACAAAAATCTCACGAAAATGTTCCGAAAATATCTTGAAAATATCTCAAAAGTAAAATAAATATCTGCTAAACGGTATGTCGGAGTATACTACCGATATGCCGGTTGGGTGTAAAGTTTCAGTTTTGAGAAAAATTTGAGATTCCACGAGATCTATTAAAACGCAACATATATATAATACAAAATACGTATCTATATACCAATACAGATACTATGAGACGAGTCTCACAACTCTTCCCTCCTCAGAAAAATTTCGTTCTCGGAATTCCAATAAGGCTCCAAAATCCAATCAATAAAATCTAGGTAAGTAAATGGAACAAGGAGCTACAAAGCAACTAACTACTGCAAACAAGTAGCACACAAGATATGATAAGATACGGAGAACACGAATAAGTATACCTCCTGAGTCGAACAAATACGGGTAACGAGCACGAACATCATTCTCGCGCTCCCACGTCGACTCATCCGGTGAGTGATGACCCCAAGAAACTCGAACTAGTCGGATAGTCCAGTTCTTGAGAACCTTCTTCCTCCGGTCCAAAATGGATACATGACTCTCCTCATACGATAGATTGGTACCAACGACCAACTCCGAATGATCCAGGACATGGCTCAGATCCGGAATATACGGACGCAACTGAGATACGTGAAAAACATCATGTACCTTGCGTAGCGACGGCGGAAGAGCTAATCGACAGGAGACATCTCCTACGCGCTCGAGAATATCAAACGGACCAATAAATCTAGGACTAAGCTTTTCCCGTACTCCGAATATGATAACTCCACGGGTAGGCGAAATCCTAAGAAATACGTGGTCGCTGACGGAGAACTCAAGATGTCGATACGAATCTGCCAAATGACGCTGACGATCCTGAGCTACTCTGAGATACTCTCTGATCTGCCTGATGTCCCCTACTTACTGAGCAATCATCTCGGGACCAAGCATCTGCCTCTCGCGAATATCATCCCAAGCCAAGGGTGATATGCATCTCCTGCCATACAACGCCTCGAAGGGTGCCATCTGAATACTTGTCTGGAAGTTGTTGTTGTAGGAGAACTCCACTAAGTGCATGTGATCCTTCCAGGAACCACCGACATCTAGCGTACATGACCGAAGCATATCCCCCAAAGTCTGAATCGTATGCTCCGACTGACCATCTGTCTGCGGATGATATGTTGAACTGAACCTCAGACGGGTGCTTAAACTCTGCTGAAGGCTCTGCCAGAAATGGAAAGTGAATCTGGAATACCTGTCTGAGACTATGCTAACTGGCATACCATGTAGCCGAACAATTTGCCTCATATACATCTCTACTAGCTCCTCAGTGGTCTGACCAACTATGAAATGTAGAAACTGAGCAACCTTCGTGAGTCGATGTACTATCATCCATATGGCATCTCTACCAGTCGGGGATTTAGGAAGATCGGTCACGAAGTCCATGGTAATATGTTCCCATCTCCACTCCGAAATCGGTAAATGATGAAGAAGTCTGGTTGGTCTCTGATGCTCAGCCTTAACCTGCTGACAGACTAAACACCGAGAAACGAACAGTGCTATCTTCCTCTTCATTCCATTCTACCAGAAGTGTTGACGAATATCGCGATACATCTTCGTCCCTCCTGGATGAACTGAATACTGTGAACTGTGGACCTCTGACATAATCTCGTGCCAGATATCTCCACTCGGCACCCAAAGTCGACTCCCGAACCTGAGTCCCATCCTCGTGAATGCTCAACTCTGCTCGGCGTCCTGCCTCACACTCTGTTCTGAGTCGCTGAAGCCTGGCATCACCTGACTGTGCTGCCATAATCCTCTCAACTATGGTAGACTGGACCTGCAATCCTGCCATCAAGCTCGTATCACCGGGTAACACCAACTCGATGCCCATCTCCCGAAGGTCGTCCAGGATGTGATGATGCTCCGTCAAGAAGTAAGCTCCTGCTCTCCTGCTCAAAGCGTCTGCAACGATGTTGGCCTTCCCTGGATGGTACTGAAGATCAATATCGTAATCTGTCAGTAACTCCAGCCATCTCCTCTGCCGCATGTTGAGGTCCTCTGCGTGAACACATACCTCAAGGTCTTGTGATCTGTGAAGATCTTCACCTGCTCGCCATACAGATAATGCCTCCAGAGATTGAGTGCAAACACAACTGCGGCTAACTCCAAATCATGGGTCGGGTAATTCTTCTCATGATCTCGAAGCTGCCAAGACGTATAAGCAATAACCCTACCATGCTGCATAAGGACAGACCTAGCCCAATGCCTGATGCATCGCAGTAAACCGTGAACCCACCTGGTCCAACGGGAAGTGTCAGAATATGAGCTGAAATCAAACTCCGCTTGAGCTCCTCGAAAGAAACTTGATAAGCATATAACCAATCGAAGCGCACGTCCTTATACGTAAGCCGTGTTAAGGGTACAAAAATTTTAGCAAAGTCTGCTACAAACGACATGTAGTAGCCTGCTAATCCCAAAAAACTGTGCACCTCCGAGGTTCTAGGTACTGGTCAACTCTCAATAGCCTCCACCTTCTTGGGATCCACCTCTACGCTTCCACCGGAAATGATGTGACCCAAGAATGAGATGCGATCTAGCCAGAAATCGCACTTGCTGAACCTCGCGTATAGCTGATGCTCCCGGAGAGTCTAAAGAACTATGCGAAGATGCCGCTCATGCTCTACCTTAGTCCGACTGTAGGCTAGGATATCATTAATAAACGCTATCACAAACTGGTCTAAGTGAGGCATGAAGATGCGATTCATGAGATCCATGAATATCGATGGCGCATTGGTTGCTCCAAATGGCATAACAAGGAACTCTCAATGGCTGAACGCTGTCTTGGGTATATCCTGCTCTCTGACCCTGATCTGATGATACCCAGACCGCAAATCGATCTTAGAAAACACAGCTGTCCTGCTGAGCAGATCAAACAAGTCATCTATGAAACTTGTTCTTAATGGTCACCGCATTCAATGTACGATAATCAACACAAACACTATGAACCATCCTTCTTTTTAACAAGAAGTAACGGGGCTCCCCAAGGTGATCCACTAGCATAAATGAATCCCTTGGTCCTCAACTCCTCTATCATCTGGTACAGAATCTCCAACTCTGAAGGTGACATCATGTAGACTCTGAAACTGGCTCCGTCCCTTGAACTAAATCAATGTAGAACTCTACGTCTCGAACTGGCATGCCTGGAAGCTCGTCGGGAAATACGTAATGGAACTCGCAGACAACTCTGGAAAACTGAACCTCCTCGTCTACTGCCATCCTCAGGATAACTGATGGAGACTCCACCTCGCCTTTCGAAAATGAGAACTCCTCGCCAGGGACACGAAAGATAACCTTGCCAGCATGACAATCTATCGTCGCGTGTCGCGCACTCAACCAATCCATTTCTAGGACTAAATCGTAACCGCCTATACCTAAATGGAGAGCCCACGCCTGCAGGGTTCGCCTCGTTAGGGAGGAAACTCTATCAATCTAGCAGGAAACTCTCTACCGCACACTACGACTCGACACGATGCATAAACTCTATCTACTCCCACGAGACCATTACCAGTAAGTATATTCAACCTTACGGGTAATGACTCGGACTCCAAGCCAACTCGTGTTGCGAATCGTGCAGCTATAAACAAGTGCGATGTGCCAAAATCAAATATTGATGAAGTTGAATGCGAATGTAAGAGAATGGTACTTGCAGCCACCTCTCCAGCCGCTAGCGCCTCATCGTAAGACATCCCGAAAGTCTGTCCTTGCCCTCTGGGCGCTGGTCCCCTCTGTTGCTGGCCTCTCTGCCTGATCTAAGCCTTGGCTTGAGCATACTACTGTGACCTCTTCTGCTGGAATGTCTGGGACTGCGTTCGTAAAGGCCTCGAGCCTTGATGTTGCTGTACCGGTGCTATGAACTGCGGAGCTGTTGACTGGACTGTTGATGATCCAGCTGGAGCCCTCCGGGGACAAGTACTCACCATGTGGTCCGCTCCACCACACACCCAACATAAGCGCTGCGCCTTGCGGCACTAAAAAGACGTGGCCTGGCTTTCCACAGTGGGAACACCCAACCGAAGAAGCCTGCCTCTGCTGCTGAGGACGAGTCTGAGAAGACTGCTGAAATGATGCTGCCGGGGCTGCTCTCCTCGGAGATCCGATCGACAAGGCTCGAATTGCCGGAGCTGGTGCCGAAAACAGGGTAGAAGATCCCCTCTGAATATGAGGCTTCTTCTTGCCCCCAATCTTGTCGATGATCCTCTGAGACGTGTACTCGTGCCTCCTCGCCGCTCTCATCACAGTGTCGAAAGTTTGAAACTCATCCTGCTCGACCGCCAAGATGATCTCAAAGTGAAGTCCCTGCTGGAACCTCCTAGCTCAGTCTAACTCGGTCGCCACTAAAGTGGGAGCAAACCGACAGCCTACAGAACTCCGCTGCATAGTCGTCAACGATCCTCTCCATCTGCCTGAGGTTGTTAAACCTCTGCTGTAAATCATAACGCGACACTGCGTCGTAGTATCGAGTCTGAAACCTCTCACTGAAGTTCGTCCATGGTATCAGCGCCGTCATTAAAATCTCCTGAGCTGCCCACTAGTCGCTGGCCAAGTCTAGCAACTGCAGCCTAACCACTGACACTCCTCCCTAGCCGGAACTTCTGCTGTCTCGAGTATGGCCTCAATATCCTGGAGCCATTCATCAGACGCAATAGCATCCTCAGTACCATAAAAGTACGGGGGATGGAGACGCCTAAAATTGTTCGCAGAATTATATATCTGAGAACCACCTCGCTCCATGGCCGTCTGAACCGACTGAGTGAGAACGTCACTCTGTCGCTGATGAGTCGCCATGAATCCCGTCATAACGTCCATCAGTGCTTGAACATCTGGCTGCTCTGGCGGAATAGGTTGTATTGGTACTATACTGGTACTGTCAGCGGATTGGGTTGAACGTACTGTTCTGTCTCAGGATCTATCCTCGACTCTGCTCCTGAATGTTGAGGCTGAGCTGCAGGTGTTGGCTGACCATCTGGATGTTGATCTGCCATCGTCTGTGCCCGAACGATCTGATCAGAAGGACCATGAACAGTGTCCCTGAAAGTCAAAGGACACAAAGATCAAATCGAGGAACATGATAGAGTAAGGATGATAGCAGATGACATGTCAAGATCAAATATAGCATAGTTCGAAAGGAAATCAAGGAGGAACAAGTTAGGATTGAGACATCTAATCACTGATAACCCCCACACGTCTGAAAACTAGACCTGCATGGGCCACCACCAAAACCTGTCACGTCCCATAACCAGAATACTAGAGAGCGGGGGCAGACAAAGCCAACTACGTATACCATAGTACTCCAGTACCCCGAGATACGGTTCACGACTGTAAATAGACATGGGAGTTAATACTACAAGCCATCGGTCAATCTAGGTCAACCAATCCTAGTGTCTCAATCACAAGCAGGAACCCACAATATATAAGATATATGATCATCAGAAGCAAGATAGTAAAGCGTCCCAAACCAAATATACATAGATGATCATGAAGCTAGTAATACAAAATGAAGAACTAGCAAGAGTAATAGTTATACATGATCAGCTCTAGTCATGGTCTATAATATGCTAGTCATGTCATGCCCAATAGACGATGTATCAGGTACAAACTATGAGCTAAACAAGTGCTCGGGCTAAACGTCACAAAATAATATGTACAATAAGTGGGAGAACAAAATAGAAACCTACTCAATCGGTCTTCTGCTCCTAGTGGTCACCATCTAAGGGAAGGTACGAAATATCCTCTGGCTCTGCTACCGGATCTGGCCAAGCAAAACCAATGGGGTCAGACCCCAAATAGCAAGTACCACAAAGGAGACAAAACTATGAACTAAAACCAGCATGCAATACAACTACAATATACTAAGCAACATATAACCACCAGAATATAAGAGCACCATGAAACATGAAAATAAACTGCTGATGTAAAGGCACTGTGAAATATGGAAATAAACTGCTCACTGTGAAACACAGAAATAAACTGCTAATGTAAAGTAAAACTGAGCACGCGGACATGTACACGTCATGTCCAGTAAATGTGGCATACACGGGATCACGGAACGGTTAAAGCAATAAGCATGTAAATGACAATAACCAGTGAAAAGAGTAAACTCGTAGGCGACAATAATCATGAAAAGGAAAAGATAAGTCGGCAAGCAACAAGAAGATACAAGAACTCCTCGAAATAGGAACCATAACCCTTAAACCAAACAAGAACCAAAATTATGATTCTTTTTTCGAGTCGAACCTAGTCTCTCGTTACTTACCGGAACGTAACCATGCGATAAACGAAAAGACACTAGGTAAGAATAGTAACAATCAATAAAGCACGTCCAAACAATGTCTACGGCTTGATATCATTAGCTAACTAGGGTTATCACAAAACCTAATTACTAACAAATGCAGATCTCGAGAACCTCTCTATTGGTCACATACCCTGCAGTCTATCCAAGTTAAGCCTAGCCATAACTAAGCTAATAAATATAGTGGACTGTCCGGCCTCAAAGTTTGTATCCTAAAAATTGGCACCACACGCCGGTGAGCCAAGTAATCGTCTACATAGACATAATGTCCCACACGACGGTGAGCTGGAAATGTGCCCCGCACGATGGTAAGCAACAAATCCACGAAGCAAGGTGGCTAGACAATTGGACTGCATGCAACCTATATATTCTCCTCTCCCAATGATCTAGTTATTCACGCTAGTTAATCCTTAATATTTTCTTTAGGATTCCGGGTGTGGCATTCCGCAGAATCCATCATAGACATAATGCTCCCTGCAGGGATATGCAAGATCAGACGATGTTTTAACAAACACAGACACAAGGTAAGAAAAGAGTACAACTAAACGGTTACAGACACGACTAGCGTGCACTATAACAAGCCACAACAGATAATACACTGCTAAAGTATCACGAGTGTACTACTACGAGTCATTGTCACACATGTAAGGGACAATGAACACGAGTGCACTACTACGAGTCACTATCACGTATGACATATAACGTATGTCATATACAATGACCACGAGTGAACTGCTACGAGTCACTATCACGCACGCCATATACAAATGAACACGAGTGAACTGCTACGAGTCACTATCACGCATGTCATGTACAAATGACCATGAGTGAATTGCTACGAGTCAATATCACGAGTATATAGGGTGTAAAACGATCCCCTAACATACGAAGTCACCTGGTCAAGTGTATCTAGGGTGTAAGTCATCCCCTAGCTATACAAGAGACGGGTCACGGAAATCACGGTCAAATGCATCAAGGGTGTAAATCATCCCCTAGCTATACAAGAGACGGTCACGAAACATTGTACACCAAGGTTAAGTCTAGGCACTACTAGTCATAAGTAAACATACTAAAAGTATATGCACTAAGGTGCCACGCAAGAAAACCAAAGAAAACATGATAAAAAATAAAGCACATGAAAAAGAGTATATCACCAGTATACCGTCGGTATACACCAGTATACCGTCGGTATGCTGTTCCAGAGATAGCAAAAACACAACAAGTTTTCGATTCTAACAAATCGGTATATCGTCGGTATGCCGGTTTGCATCACAACAGCTTTCTAGGCTTCCAAGTCGGACCAAATCGGTATACCGTTGGTATACATCAGTGTACCATCGGTATGCCGGTTTTCATAGGCAATTCTAGGGAAAGTCCAATCACGACGGGTATTCCGGAACCGAAATCGCGTTCCGAAACATAACATAAACTGGTCCGGTAAGATGTCAAGTCTAATGATAAGCCTCATATAGCATATATACTAAGTCTCATGGCAATCAATCCGGTTATCGTTTCCGACACCGAGTTACCTAAGCAATAAATATCAGGATTTCTACCAGAAAAGTCAAAACAAGCTCGAAACAGTTTTCGAAACTAGCCCATGACGGAAAATTACTAGAGAAACATATTTAACAAACCACTATCATGAAATTCTAAGCATAAACTACCAAGGAAATCAAAAACTGCAGTAAAGTAAAGTTCAAGATTTTGGCAAGATGTACTTTTCTCAAGTCAAGCTCCTAGCCTTAATCTTCAACTCCACCACCAAGAGGGATTCAGAAATCACACTCTTAGGCCTCAAGACCTAGCTCCCGCGGGAAATGGAGAGGAAATGAAGAAGTGAAGAAAGAAAGAAAAAAGAGACGAGAGAGAAAATTAATTCATATATATATATAAGAGATGATTTAATTGTGACCGTCTGATTTGCCTCGTCAGCGATCCACGTCACGAGATTAAATCAATTTCGACCACTCAAAACAAAACCAAGAAATCAATGAATAATAGAAAGTATCAAATACTATTCACGAAAATATCTCAAAAGTAAAACAAATATCTGCTGAACGGTATGCCGCCGGTATGTTGGTCGGGTAGTAAAGTTTCAGTTTTGAGAAAATTTCGTGATTCCACGAGATCCAATAAAAAACACACACTATATATATATATATATATATATATATATATATAATACAAAATACATATCTATATACCAATATAGATACTCTGAGACTCGTCTCACACAAATTAACATATACCTCGAGGATCCCTCGGTGCCTCATTTTCTTTACTAATAGGAATCCAAGCAGGTGTGGGTTCGACAAGTACTAGCACACTCACAAAAAAATCAACGCATCCACTAAGAACCTTCCGTGAACAATTACCGTGTAATGCAAATGTTCCACTAGATCGAGAGTATACTGTGTATATTGATCCATAAGATGGCGTCTCATCGTTAAAAAGTCGAAACACAAACACGACTACTTTCTTTGCTTCTTCTGCAAATGATTTCTAGAGATGATAACTTATCGGATCGCATATAACTTCTGTCATCTAGTTATACTAGTGGTAGTTTCCTTATAGAACAGTTCACTATACCTAATGGCTATGTAATTGGTTACCCGTGGTTAGGACGACCATGAAGTAGTAAGTATAGGTGCATTCACGCAAGATATCGCAGCATCTCGAATAAAGAGAACACTAACAATACCCTATTACTATTTAGCATAAAGACTTCATTGGCGATTCATATAGTCGAGTCGATTCAATGAACTCATTCTCGTATGAACTCATACACTTGCATTTGTGTCTCATACACCAGTGACTCATGAGATCATCACACTCATCATAGTATGTGTAGAACACACTAGTCTTGCTATATTCTCTAGAGCCATCTTAAAGATCTTTTGATGGGGAACATTTAAAAATATTGTAGCTTATAAGGTTTAGATCTCATTAGTGCGATTATATCAGAGTTTCTAAACCATTGCCATCATTCTATGGACTTTATCACAAAAAATAACACAATACAATAATACACGACAAATAATAAATGAGATAAAAATGTTTATTATTAATAATTAAATGTAATGAAATGATATATTGTGCGACATTTCAAAAACCCAATACATCAAAAACTGATATCCAATTTCTACAACACTGGATACATACAAAAAGGGTTCAAGAACCTAGGGAAATTTAATACTATTTGTCAATACAGATGGATCTTAAATAGGGTCATACAAAAGTCAACAAATTTTAGGTGGTACGAACAATATATTATTGATCAATACAACTAATATTGGTTAACTCCAATATCTTACATGTGTATTTTTAGTATTAAATAGCAAAAACTTAATAGTAAAAGCTCAATATTTATTTTTAAGTAGAAAATAAATTAAACGGTAAAAGAAAATAATTAATTAATTGATGGCGTAATATAAGTTATCCATCTTTGAGGTTTTAATGCAATTTATTTTAAATGCAAGAAAGAAAGGTAAAACATTCATATCATGCTAATCTTGTGACAGTGCATGAAAAAGTATTGGTGAACTTCATACATGTGAACCTAAGAGGCATGAAAACTTTTCATATCATGCTAATCTTGTAAACCTAAGAGGCATGAAAACTATTCTTCATTCAACTGGTTTAGGTTGGCAGATTTGGGGGCCAACTTTACACTAAATCTAATTCGGTCTGGGTTTGAACTTAATAGTTTAATGTTTTGCAAAATCAAGGCTCTAGTCTGGCTCAAAATAGATTGTCTGCCACTTGGTGCTTGACGTCTGACTTGGTCAGTTCATGCTGCCGACCATGGATAGATGGTGTTTAGGATTTTACCTGATTGTTTTAGGCTTTTAGTTTAAAAGCTGATTTAAGTTGAAGTTGTAATCATTTACTTGGTTCTTTAAATTTGGGAATCTAAAACTTGGACTGGGATTGGGATTGCCTATCATGGTGGTTCTGTTTTCTTAACCAGTCAAAAAATCTGTTTGGTAACAACTTAGTAAAAGAAGTTTGAAAAGCTATGTCAATCTTAAGGCAGCTCTTCAGCTCTTGAAAGCAGGGAGAGGGTGGGGGAAGGGGGGGGGGGGGGGGTGGTCTTCTTCCAAAAGTTTCTTCTATTGTTGTTTTTTGGAAAGTGGTAGCAATCCCAATCCAGGTCTTATAGTAGTAAGGATAATATACCTAAATATGTTATTAGGGAGTTGCAATTGCCAATGAGGCTTTTACACCATCCAAGGATTTTCAAGGTGGATTGTCAAAATTACCCTTGATTTATAAGGGAAGTTCTAAATTCATTTTTAAAAACTGTAATAAATTGAGGGTAGTATTTTTAACCCATCTTGAAAATTCTTTGACATTGTAAAAGCTTCCTTGGCAATTACAATTCCCATGTTATTATTTTTGAGTCTTTTACTATAGTTGTAACTTATGACCCTAATATATAACTAAAAATAAAATGTGGAAAAATCTTAACCTTGATTAGGACTTCATCAACGAAGTATAATTTATCAGGCACTCTAGAAGGCCTTAATCTATAATTATTGGGTCATTAGGAGCCATCCATAGTTCTATATTATTGAGCTAGCCACTTTGACAATTAGGATAGGCATCATACTAGGAGTACTAAGGGCTGGGTGAATTGAAGCCAAGAAGTACAGGAGCAAATTCATGACTAAGCCGGTGGGAACCTTGTGTAGTACTATGAACTTTATACTAGCTTCTAGTGATTTCTTGTAATTGGAAGAAAATAGAGATGAAAATGAGCTTTAGGGGGTCGGGTGTGGGGGGAGGGATGAAAAAAGAAAGATAATTCAAGTTCTCCACAATTCCCGTCCAAATTTCATAAGCATGAGAAGTCCTCCATTCCTTTCCAACTTGTAAGTTCCATCCGAATTCCTGGAATCAAACAACCCCAAAAATCGACCTGGTTTTTTGTAAGATAAATAAGTACACTCGGGGTTGGAGGGGGTGGGGATGAGATGAAAAATAAATAAAGACAATTCATGTTGTCTACAACTCCCGTCCATGTTTCATAAGCATGAGAAGTCCTTCATTCCTTTCCAACTTCCATGTGAATTCCTCGAATCAAACCCTAGAAGTCAACCTCAATTATTGAAGAAAAATAAGTACACTATAGGTACCTTCATGCAACAAAGTCCCACATTACACAAAAACAACTATACTGTTAACATAATTAGTCTTGATCACATCTCTAAACTCTAAACAATTCTCTTGAAATTCATCTTCTTCATTGTAAGTGGAAGTTGTTCCTGGTCTTGTGAGCGCCGGTGTTTATTGGCCAATGACTTCTTTTCTTGTACCCTCATTTGAATGCTTTGGAGAAAAGGCTCATTGGTTAGACCAGCACAAATACAAGGTTAGAGAGGCTAGCCAATTTGATAAGTCAATTGAGGTAAATTATGGAGCTGTTTTAGCTACTTGATTTTAGCCCTCTGGTCTTTTTTACCAAGCATGGAGGGATCAGAGACACCAAAAGAAATATGTGTGCAAGGGCTTTAAAATCCTCCTACATATTCTGAATGGTTGAAGCGTCCTTTAGTTGGGAAAGGGTACCCATGCTCCATTCACTGCCATATAAAGTATGCGGAGCCCTTTCCCATAGGTCTCGTTTGGTTCGCGGAATCAGGATCTTGGAAAAGAAAAGCCATTTCTTTCCTATGTTTGGATCTTTGGATGCCAATTGAAATGAGCAGGAAAGGAAAATGATTCGAACGAAAAGGAAAATAGGAAGGAAAATGGTTCCCTTACTCACCCCATGGATTCACTTTCCCCACCTCCGATTGTTCACTTTTCCTTCCAATGGTTCACTTTTCCTTCCAATTTTCCTGACCTTTCCGAATACCAGAAAGAAAATTAATGGGAATTACAATTTCCTAAAGGAAAGGAAAGATCAAAGAATTGATTTCTTTTTCTTTCCTTTCGGTGAACCAAACGAGGCCTTGTTACCAGACATTTTATTAAGGCTATCAGAGGTTTACTTTTTTTTAAGGCAGTTTGTGAACTATAATCACGGGCATAGTTGCTTACTAGCATTCAAAAAGTAAACTGTGAAGCATACAAACTAGTAATTGTAGTTTCTTTTACCACCTCATGTTTTGATAGTATGGCCAGACTGAGAAAAACCAGTAACAACACGGGTAACCAGTCAGAGCCCTCTTTCTGTAAGTAGGCATTTCTGGAACACTGATAGGAATTGGAATCAGAAGCTCATTTGGAGCTGAAATTTCTCATTGCTTACACAATCCTGACAAATAGAGGTTTGCATTTGATTGATAACTACTTGGTGCATTTTGATTGGTAACTGTATCAGTTGGAATATGGAACTAAACTTTGCCAAGATGTTTATTATTGCAGGGTGGGTCAGTGGATTTGAGAGAATAATGAGAGTTTTAGGCCACATGCACATGGTGGGTAGTGACAAAGTATTTGAGGCTTCAACCATTAGTCCCTGGAGAAGAATATAACTTTGAGGACAAGACAGTGAAGGCAGATGACATCTTCATTGTACTGAGGTTGGAAAGAATTATAAGACTGATTAGTCCCTGGAGAAGAATATAACTCAAGGACAAGACAGTGAAGGCAGATAACATCTTCATTGTACTGAGGTTGGAGAGAGTTATAAGACTGAAGTCTTCAATGCATTACCAATTGTCCTTTGTGTAATTGCCTTTCAAGTTTCATGGCAATTGTTTTGAACCATCCATGTAATTCACCTTTATTTTATCAGTTACAAATCAGTGCATGTAATTTTGCTTGTTTAGTGTATGCATCTCTTTGTCATATGAACCTTAGGAGAGGTCATCACAAGAGTTTTCCGTTAGATGACCGTAACATTACACTATGCTCCGTAGTCCTGACGTCCATGCGGACTGGCTTTGCACTATATTTCTAGTTCCGGACAAACATTGCTATGCTGATGTCACTACTACTGTCGCTCGATTGCAACCGAGTCTGGTGTAGGTTCTGATACTATTTGATACGACTTTTGGATCTC
This sequence comes from Iris macrosiphon, assembly GCA_036927795.1. Taxonomy (NCBI): domain Eukaryota; kingdom Viridiplantae; phylum Streptophyta; class Magnoliopsida; order Asparagales; family Iridaceae; genus Iris; species Iris macrosiphon. Next base: position 24,841,555 of record JAYESA010000006.1, on the reverse strand, counting down.
ATCCTAAATGCTAGTCGTTAGGAGAAGAGAGCCCAAGACTATATCGAGTTTGGTATATAACTTATATGGGACTAGGATTGTAACATTCCAAAACAGTCTTGAAATCCATGGGGACATGCTTTGCACTATATTTCTAGTCTGGACGAACTCTGCTATGCTGGTGTTGTAAGTTACCTTGGGAGAACTCATCTTAAAAATTATCCGTTAAGAGCAGAGTAACACTTGAGTTTTTTGTATAGCTAATGTGGGGCTATAAGATTGTAATAGTTTGTGTAACCTTGTTTAGTTATGCTTTATTAGTCAATGCTAAGCGTTGATATCCTTTTCAACCACTGCTGAGCCAATGGCATTGGAGAGCACAGCCCATGACATCGGATAGCAAACCCTGGTTATTTATTCTTCTGATTAATTTTTTTTTCCTGTTCTTACTTTTACCTTAAATATCTGTTAAAAAAAAAATTTGGGGAAAAATTGGCTTTATTAAGTTAAATGAGTAGCACATTAACCAAAGGAAAAAAGTCTCTACAAATAGCAAACAGTGGCGCATGAGGGTGTAGCATCGTATATTGGAATGAGACAAAATGGAAGTAGGAATTAGGGTTAATGTCTCTATTAGGACTCGGGAAAGAAGAGTGAGCTTTAAATGAGAGAGAGAGAGAGAGATAGATTTATGTTGGAGTTGGATAGGATTTCCTTCACATGTGAAGAACATCTTTGAGTGTGTGCGAGAAGTTTGGAAAGTCGAAGGCAATAAAAGAGCTAATTTGGAGCTGGTTTTGAGGAGTATCAAAATAGTATTAGATTTGGTACCATATCAGCAACATATCATTGGTATGCTTAAAAACGCAAAGACTGTCCAATAAGTTTTGCGGGGAACACTTTATTCCCACAGTATAGCCACGGTATACTATTAGGCCTGGAATGAACAAATTTTGGTATTTTATTGACCGTTGATCATATCGGATGACTAGAATTATTTAGGGAATTACTAACCTAATTCCTAGTATTCTTCTTTTTGAGTAAGGAGAGTTTTCTCAAAGTCTCAACTTTCAAAGAAAGAAGGAAAGATTCGAAGGAAGTCTTGGTTTGATCCGAAGGAGGGAACCACATCGACTAGCTTTCTTATTCTCGTTTTCGGTAAACATATTTTTCATCAGTGTAATCAATTCCTAATATTTTGAGTAGTAGTGATCCACTTTGGGCTAGTGGAAAAAGTTAGAAAGGAGTTAGTGTATTTCCTTTATTCAATAGTGAGACTTTTCTAGGTTGGACTACGATCGTCTCGTTTTTTTTGTCAGAATTTTTCATGTAAAAAGTGATTGTGTTTGCATTCTAGATTTATATATTGTGCTCGTCTGCAGGTTGCATGCTTTATTTTAGTCCTCATCATTTCTTCCAATTTGAGAACAATTTATTCTGCTGGTTTCATGTTTCGTTTCCAACAAACTGGTATAGAAGTTATTGGTTGTAGGTGTCAGGAGTTTGACAGTCAAACAAGATATAAGAAATAGATGTGAAACCTATGCATATGGTTAACCTGAACATCACTAATTATCACTACTGACGAAGTAAGATGAAAGATCTCCAATTCATTTATTCATCAAGAAGTTGTATATGTCCGTATTTGTTTTGAGAAGTCTAATGATAAATCAAGGAGGACTGTACGTTCGAGCACATACATGCATGTAGGTATATCAGATAATTCGTAGATGAAAACATATACAACCACATCGCGAACATCAATGATGCTAAGGAGCTAAAGGAGAAGCTAGAGTCCTTATATGCAATAAGACTAGTGTCAACAAACTGTTTCTGATTCGACAGATGATGGATCTGAGGTATAAGGACAAAATGATAATTATGAATAACCTGAGTGAGTTCTAGGGTCTGGTTGATCAATTATTTGCAATGAGAGTTAAATTTGACGTGAGATACATAGACTCTGGCTGCTAGGTACATAGTTGGACTCGTGGAAAACAATACGAGTATCTAAGATTACATTTGCTTTCGAAGGTGGTGGTAGTGTAGAGTTTTTCAAGAGTAGGGCGCTGAATGAGGAGATGAGGAGGAAGTCTTTGGGCACATCATCTTCATCACATTTTGAGGGGCTAGTTTCAGAAAACCGCGCTGAATAAGGAGATGAGGAGGAAGTCTTTGGGCACGTCATCTTCATCACATTTCGAGGGGCTAGTTTCAGAAAGCCGAGGATGGAGCAAAAGTAGAGGTCAAAGAGGCGGCAATAACAAGATCGGAGAAAAGTCCTAGGGCTAGTACGAGGATTGAGTGTGCAAGAATGACTACATTAAAAGACACTGATTTGCTTGAAAAAGAGAGAAGAAAGGCAACAAAGGGAACTAGAGTAAGAATACTACAAGAAAGGCTTTAGTACATGGGGGCGACATTATCATTGTAGGTGATGAGGTTACCATGAACCTCGCCTGCATGGCAGTAGTTGGTTGGTCAACTTAGGTGCTTCATCACGTGTATCTCATAACATGGAACTATTTGCTTCTTACAAAATAAGTGACTATGGATTATTAAAGATGGCTAGTGGGAACGTGTCGAAAGTTATTGCTATTGGAGAAGTGCATTTAAAGAGCTATCTTAGTGCTCAAGGATGTTCTCCATGTCCCATAAGTCTATTTCAAACTGGCATCGATTGAAAAGTTGGATGGGGGATTCTTTGATATTTTTGTGCACGATCAGTGAGTTTTTTTTAGGAGTTTTATTGCTGCTGCCAGAGAAAGCAAGATGTCTGGTCTTTATTATAGGGAAGGGAGCACACAAGGGTTATATGAGGTGAACGCAGTTAGTGGCGCATCTATCGAGTTGTGGCACACACAACTCATCCATACCAGTGAAAAATGAATGAGCTATTTAGCAAATCTGAAAGTAATTCCAGACTTGAAGCTTTCAAAACTGGAGAGATGCACACATTGCGTGCCTGGCTAGACATCTTCGATGAAGCCAACGTTACTTTAGTTCAATCATTCGGATGTCTACGGTCCGTTGAAGGTAAAAATTATTGGTGGTGCTTCTTACTTTGTAATCTTTCTTGATGATTGATCCAAGAATGTTTAGGTCTACATCATAAATACCAAGTTAGGTGCTAGCCACTTTAAATGAGTTTCATGTCTCCGTTGAAAGGAAGACAAGCTTAAAAGTGAAGTGCGCTTGCTCCGATAATGGAAGCAAGTGCATAGGTCTCTTTTATGTTTATTGCAAAGAACAGGTGATAAGACACCAGAAGTCTCCGCCAAAGATGCCTCAGCTCAATTACGTAGAGAGCGAATAAAGATCATGCTAGTGGAGAGAGAGTAGAAGCATAGTTTCCCAACAATTATTGGGGGGAGGGGGAGGCTTTATATATTGTATGTTATTAATCTATCTTCTAGTGCTCCTTTGCAGGATATCATGCATGATAAAGTATGGTAAAATAAGGAGTCGTCATACAGTCATGTCACGTCCCAGTCCCAAAATACGTAGGACTAGGAATACGTAAGCATGCCAGCCATATGTATATGGTAACTCCAATATATGCAAACCATAACACATACGTACGCTATATTATGAATATTAACTCACATGTGGTATATCTATATTGTCACAAGTCACAGGGCATAACTATATCTCATCCGCAAAATCAAATAACCAATCAACTATATAACTGAATCAAGTATAAAATGCTTGATAAGAACAAGTAGTTGGACGGAGACAAATCTACTACCAACTAGAATATAAGAGGAACAAAAATAAGTATATCTAATGAACAATGAGACTCGAAGAGAGACCTCCTCGAAAGAGAGATAAGTAGCAAGTCCTGATCCGTGCTCCTGCAAATAGTCATGATCGTCTACACCTGGAAAGGGACCATGTCCTCAGAGGGACGTAACAAGATACATAGAAGCATGCCAATTGAATACAGTAAAACACGCATAATAGATAGAAAATATATAAGTATGCTGTACAAGACAATCTATATGAAATGCATAATGAGGACAACTTTCGACGTATGGGCAGGGGTAGGCTACTCTATCTAATCTCACATCACACACACACGTCTAGAACATCAGAAATCGACATACCACGAAGGTAGCGACCATCGCGACACCAGAAATCGACATACCGTGAGGGTAGCGACCAACGCGACACAACTACCGTAGTGTCTGCTAGTTACTACGGTTTACCAGAGTGGTTATAGCCCATACGCCTACTGATTGTCCTCCTCTCCCATGATACTAGGTGTCAAGTGTGTGTCAACATATATAATATATAATTATGACTGAAAGAAACACACATGCAATGAATATATGAAAATATAATAAGCATGCAAAGTACTGTAAGCAATTTGGTAAGGTATACTTGCCTGGTCTGAAAAGGGATGAAGTCGCAACTCAAGGCGTCGTCCGATCTACTCGTCACATAAATTAAACAAGTTAGGTTACAAAATTGGGTGAATATGTTCCTCCATTTTAATCTATTTTAATTATGAATAAAATAACCTAAAATAGTATTTTAATCTTATTATAATCTAATTTTATTGTTAAACCCTAATTTTGGTCCAAAGGAAGTTAACTATACGGATTTGTGATCTGTGGCACGCAAATCGAGGCAATCCATTGACCAAAAAGTCAACCAACTCAAATCCTGGATTTGTGTGTAAAATCCTATAGATTTTAGCGCTACATGAATGTTGAAATCGACGGTTTCATAAAATCACAAGTCGGTAAAGAGTTATAGCCACAAGGGCGCACATATGACAGTTTTTGGTGATTTTTTTATTTACGTCTACGTTGCACGAATTTTATAGTAGATTAAACTTGCATGTTAAATTCTGGAAAAATAATTTTATGGAAGTTCATCATGTCAGATTTTCGAAACATCAAACAGCTCGTAATTTCGAGTTTGGAATCTCCCGAAATCTCGAAAACATAAAAACGCGTCTGATTTCGGACAACTGGCACTTTTAGAATTTTCTGGAAAAATATGTTCATAAATTATTAAAATATTTTATATATTCAGAAAACTAACCTTGATATAGTTCTAACAAAAAAAATTGGAGCGCGTTTGGAGTCCGGAGCTAGGGGATATCGTCTTTTTAAGTCGTCATAACTACTAGAAAATGAGGCTGAATTTATGACGAATTTTGACTGTTTTTGGACGAAAAAGAGATGAGTTTGGGGAAGAAAAATATGAAAGATGAGTTTATTCCATAAGTCTAATAGGTATATGTTTTAATTATCCAAAAAATTTTAGAAAAATCTTCAAAAATCTAAAATAGACTAAAAATGATTCTAAATAAATATTTATATAAGTAAATATATCAAGAAATTTATTTTCTAATTTAACTAAGAGAATACTCTAAAAAAATTTAATATTTAAAATAATCTATAATAAATATAATAATATAAAATACATATTTTGGGTGAGGGGGTTTACAATCTACCCAACTTAAAAAAAATTCCGTCCTCGAAATTAAAAATAAGGAATGATTTGTTAAATCTTTCACATTTGTATCTAAGGCAAGTCAACCGCAATATTCTCAAAAATTTAAATGACAAAATCTATTCAAATCCGTCACAATATCTTCAAAATTAAAATAACAACTGTTTAAATCAAAATTTAACCTATCATAATTTCTTCTAGATTCTTAAATAATCAACATCCAAATTTAATTCAAATTTATATGACATCTTGAAGATTTAAATAACTCACATCAAATTTTAAATTATGATTTCCAACTATAATAATTTTTTTCTAGATTTTAAATAATAAACAACTCTAATCAAATTGTATTCCTATTTTCACTAAAGAATTTTGTACTTTTTAAATTTTAAATTCAATTTCTATTATCAACATTTCAAATAGGTGATCCAACAATCAAAATTCAATTTTTAATTCAAATTATCAAATTGTAAAATTTTGAATTCAATCCATCAATGTTCAAGTTTTGAGTTCTATATTTTTTTTATCCTCAAAATTTAAATTGTTAATTTAATCTCCAATATTCAAAATTTAAATCATGTGCTCAAATTATAAATATTTGGTCCGTAATATCAAAATTTTAAAGTTTATTCTATACGGCATTCTTATCTTTAAAGTTAAATCATCATAATCTAAATCATTCTTCTAAAAATTCTTAAAATTAAAATGACTTAAATCTCTCAATCTAATCTTACTTGATTACAATATAAAAATTTTTACCTCAAGTTGACAATGCAACTTCTACCCAACTTAGAATTTACCGATCTATTACATAGGCTATACATTTAAGAAAAACGTTCTCAAATTATTTAATCGTGTTATTCAATCCATAAAATATCTCACATGTTTTATGCCCTTAATTACAAAAGATAGTCACCAAGTAATGTGTCACGCCCTAGTTCCAAAGATAAGGAACTGAGTCACGTGGCAATGGCCAGCAGCACACTTCGGCGGGCATCCCAATCTAATGGGTCCGTCGGAGTGCACCTAAGCTGTAAAGTACAATGAATAACCCAACACATAACACATAAATAGTGAATCTAAATCTCATCTACAGGCAACAGATATAAGAGCACATAGAGGTAATCATAACAACTAATGTGCAGAAAGGAAATGTCACGAGATAATGCATCATAGTACACATACTAGAGTAGTCACACGGGAACAAACTCGCTAGTACAAAATACTGGAATGAAAGTAAGCAATGAGATAACTTGGAACATCAGATAGCTAGATAGTAATACCGTCCCAAGGATAAAGTCACTACCAGAGATCAGGCGAAGTCCTCGGGGATGACCTCGTCCTCAGCAATGGGTCCTGCTGCTGGATACGTACCCGGACCGTACTCCTCTGGGTAATCCTCCTCGCCTAAACCTGGAAGGGAACCAGGTCCTCAGAGGGACGTAACAAGGTACAAAAATACAGCATGCCAAGTATAACAGAAAGTACAAGTGCAACGACGGGGTAATCTAGCATAACCAACTAAGTGTGACACAGTTTAAAGACAATGTTTGACGCGTGGGCTGTCCAAAATAAAATCGTAGCTCCGAACACAGAGACACACGGGGCGTACCGTAGCTCCGAGCACAGAGTCACACGGGTGATACTACTACTCCGGGTACAGGAACACTACATCAACAGGACATACATATATAAAGCGCGTGCAGAGGAGCCCAAACGTCTAGTAACTGTCTTCCCCTTTCCAAGCGGTCAACGATTGTGCGCTGAACCTGAACCTCTATCTAGCAGTCTCTTCGCACAGGAGTAGCTATCAACAAACGCGACCCTAAGGTCGTCCCAGTCTCCAGTCATGATGTCAGTATCAGGATACATAAAATCTGGCACGATAACAGTGTATGAATGTGTCCTGGGGTGACGATATACTTAGGTACGTACATCGAGGTATTACGAACATCTAGCAATCGTTACAAGACGTTACGACGAACGTCTGTACCCGGTTGTGATCCAGACGCGAAGTATCGATCGTAATCAAACACGCGCACAATGTATATAATGAACTATAAATATCTGTAACTGAAATACAGGGTGGCAAGGTACACTTGCATGCGTCCGGCTGCTGAAGATAGGGATCCGGTACCACATCCAAGTCCGCAGGTCCCGTAGTACCTAGAGACGAGATACAAACTCAATCAATAAACTATCACGCGGCAAACAGGGATGTGACACACGTCTAAACATATGCTCAGACTCAGCTACAACTCATAGGGACACGACGCTAGAGGGTTGACCAAGGTTGACTAATGGTACATTACATCAAATCAAATTAATCATCTGTGCAATATCATCAAACCCAACCTCAATCTTACTGTATTCATCACAATATTCAGTTAATCAAACCCTGATTAAATCCTCAGACATATACAATCTTTCCCATTTCTCCATTAAACTGTTACGTAATTATGTTCATCATTTTTCATCAACGTCAATTCACAACCAATTAAACTGCTCATCATCAATAACCATATGCATGAATTAATTGAAATACCCTAACATCTCAAACCTAACATTTATAAACCCTAATTACTAACCATGCATTTTATCCTCAAAATTCCCAATACAAATATAACCCTAAACAAAGATCCATTTATTCTCAAACCCTAACTCATTTGTATATCCATTAGTTTGCATTACATACTATGAACATAACCCTAAACACATCAATAAACCCTAAGCTCATACATATACAAAAATCCTAATTTAATTTTCTTGCATTTTTCACCCATGTATATAGTTCATAACAATTACATATAACCCAACCCTAAACTCACATCAGTAAACCACAAGTTTCATTAACACTAACTAAAATACACTAAAAATATATACAAAATTATAGAGAGGGGGGAGTGGTTCACCTTGGCGACGGGGTGGCCGTCTCTGGCCGGAGGGGTTGGTCGACAGCAGCAAGGTGGAGCTGATGTGGTTGAGGTGGTGGACTGGAGATGGTGGTGGTGTCGTTGGGGAGCAGCTGGAGTCGAGGGGCTTGGCAATGGTGGTCGGGAAGTAGCTGGCCGGAGTAGGGAGTGGTTATGGCCGGAGTGTTGATGAAGACGATGGTAGTGGTGGGAAGAATGCTGGCCGGGTGAAGCTCGGGGGAGGAGGTTGAGGTGGTGGTAATGGCGGATTGGAGAGGCCGGGGTGGCGTGGCTCGTGGCAGAGGTAACCGGAGGGAGTGCTCGAGGCAATGGTGGTGGGGAAGGAGGAAGTGGCCGGAGCGGTGGGGTCAGCAGGCGGTGGTGGTGAGAATGCTCGGCCGGGTGGATGTGGTTAGCAGCAGTCGGTTGGCCCATGGCAATGGCGGATGGGGAGGAAACTGGACGGAGCAATGGCTTGGCACAACGGGGTTGCTCGTCGACGTGCTGAGGAACGACAGCAGCAAGGTGATGGTGAAGATGAACGGCGGTCGGAGTATGGGGGCCGGCCAGAACTGTTGCCTCTTCCAGGAAGAAGAAGAAGGAAGGAAGAAGGAGAAGAAGAAGAAAGGAAGAAAATGAAGAAGAAGAAAGGAAAGAAGAGGTTTCGGTTTTGTGTGGAGAAGAGGGAGGAGAGAGAGAGAGAGGGGGTGGGGTTCTCTAGGTTTTGGGGATTAGGGCCGGCATGGGGTAGAGTGTGGTGATGGAGACATTATATAGGGAGTTGTGTGAGGGTTGGATGGTGAGGATGAGCCCAATTCAAATGGGTGGTGAGGATTTCATATGGAGAAATTTTGTTCACCAAAGGAGAGGGAAGGGGAAGCTTGACCGGTCAAAGAAGTGGGGGTGGCTTGTTCATTTGGCCTTGACCAATGAGGTTATGACACATATTACAATATTTACAATTTAGTCCCTTAAGTTTGGGTATTTACAAAAATACATGAAATGATGGAAAAAATTATGGGAGAATTGGTGTTTGGTGTTTTGTAGGGTGAGGGGGTGTTGTGTGTTTTGCATGGGCTTAATTAAATGGGCATTGGAATTAAATTGGGATTAAAATGGGATTAGTCAAAGTTGGTATCCCCAATTTAATTAGAATAAATTGTCATATGCTCTTAAATTAAATGGGGGCACATGGGATCTCAATTGAGAGTGACACAAAGGTCATGAATGGTGTAGGCTTGGTGTCAGTCTTGGACCCTTTTATTGGTCCAGCTCAACGGGTTAAGTTGGTGCCTAAAAATAGATGGTAACGACACAGGTGCGCGACACGGGATTAAATAAGGATTTCGGTTACGGAAAATTGTGCAATTAATTTAGAGCAAAAGAAAATATGATTTTGAGCGACGGGAAAGTCCAGCGCCTAAATTGGCGTGTCAAGTCAAGAGTGCAACAATCTGTTGGAATTTATGGGCTGATGTTGGGCTCCGAATATTTCAACAATGGTAGGGCGCGCCAAGGGTTTTAAATAAAAAATTAGACATCTGTAACCTTACTCTAAACCTCAAACATCTACTGCAATACCAAATTTTTTTAACCCATACCAGACTATCTATAGAAATAAATGAGGGAGTTTACATGCTTCCCAACTTAGAAAAATTTTGTCCCCGAAATTAAAAGTAAAGCACGATAATAGCTATGAGAATTTAAAAGCAAACTGGTAATCAAATGCGGTACGTAAATTCGTACCTTGGTCCTCAAATAAATGCAGAAAACGCTGCCGAATGGAATCCTCGCGCTCCCAGGTAGACTCGCCTGACGAATGATGCTTCCATGCAACTCTGACCAGTCGAATAGTCTGACCTCTCAAAGTCTTCTCACTATGATCGAGTATTTCCACTGGCTGCTCTACGTAAGATAAACTGGGCCCGACTGTAATCTCCGAATGATCAAGCATGTGGCTAGGGTCTGCCACGTATCTCCTCAACTACGATACGTGAAATACGTCATGCACTCCTTCTAGTGATGGAGGCAATGCAAGACGATAAGCCACTTCACCAACTCGTTCCAAGATGTCAAAAGGTCTAATGTACCTCGGACTCAGCTTGCCTCTGCCTCCGAATCTGATGGTACCACGAGTAGGCGATATCTTCAAAAATACATGGTCACCTTCCTTGAACTCCAAAGGTCTGCGGTGCGCATCTGCCCAATGTTTCTGTCTGTCCTGTGCTGCACGCAGGTGGCTCTGAATCTGCTTGACTTTCTCCACTGTCTGTGTCACCAACTCTAGACCAAGTATCCGACGCTCTCCCACGTCACTCCAACATACCGGTGACCTACACTTCCTACCGTACAGTGCCTCATAAGGTGCCATTTGTATGCTAGCCTGGTAGCTATTATTGTAGGAGAATTCCACCAAGTGTAGATGGTCCTCCCAAGATCCTCCAAAGTCGATCATGCACGCTCTCAATATATCCTCTAGTATCTGTATCGTGCGCTCTGACTGGCCATAAGTCTGTGGATGATATGCAGTGCTGAACTTGAGACGAGTTCCTAGACTCTCCTGCATACTCCACCAAAAATGTGACGTGAATCTGGAATCACGATCCGATACAATGCTGACAGGCACTCCATGTAGTCGTACTATCTGCCTCATATACATGTCAGCTAATATCTTCGTGGACTGCCCAACTCTGAAGGGCAAGAAATGTGCAGACTTGGTGAGTCTGTCTACGACAACCCAAACTGCATCCTTCCCGCTAGGGCTCTGCGGGAATCTTGTGACGAAGTCCATGGTAATATGTTCCCACTTTCACTCGGGAATGGGAAGCGGCTGCAATAGTCCTGTAGTCCTCTGATGTTCAGCCTTGACTTGCTGACAAACCAAACAACTCGCCACGAATCTTGCAATCTCTCTCTTCATCCCATGCCACCAGAAATGTTGCCTCAAATCTCGGTACATCTTCGTACCCCCGGGATGAATAGAATAAATCGAGCTATGAGCCTCAGTCATCAACTCCTGGCGTAGCTTGCCACTCGGAACGTATAGGCGATCTCCACACCTCAATGTTCCGTCTTCATGAATCCTGAGTCCCGTCTGCATGTCGGCCTCTGTCCTCTCTCGTAGCCGTCGAAATCTCGCATATGTAGGCAGGGCTGCCTTGATCCTCTTAATCAATGTAGACTGAACCTCGAGACTGGCCATCTGTCCATCCATGCCTGGTAATACAATCTCTATCCCAAGCTCCTGGAGATCCTCTAGCAATTGCCGCTGAGTCGTTAAAAAGTAGGCCATAGGCTTCCTGCTTAAGGCATCTGCTACTACATTCGCCTTACCAGGGTGGTACTGTAACTCTATATCATAATCTGTCATCAACTCTAGCCAGCGTCTCTGCCTCATGTTGAGCTCCTTCTGCGTGTAGACATACTTCAGACTTTTATGATCTATGTAAATCTCAACACGCTCACCATAAAGGTAGTCTCGCCATAGCTTTAGTACAAATATCACTGCAGCTAGCTCTAGATCGTGTGTCGGATAGTTCTTCTCATGAACTCTCAGCTGTCTCGATGCGTAGGCTATCACTTTGCCGTGTTGCATCAGTACACAACCTAATCCGCTCCCAGACGCATCGCTGTATACTACAAATCCTCCTGATCCTGAAGGTAGTGTCAAAATCGGTGCTGATGTTAGACGCTTCTTCAGCTCATCGAAAGCCGTCTAACACTCGTCAGTCCAAATAAACTCCTCGCCTTTACGCGTCAGTCGCGTCATAGGCGCAGCGATCCTCAAGATAGTCACCAAGTAATGTGATTGGCCTATGGGATATATATAGTACTATCCGTGTATCAAACTTATACCAAACACGAGATTTCGTCTTTTCGAATTAGGGGAAGACAAAAAACGATAATAAAGAATTCAAGGAGGAGGCGATAGAATACAAGTACGGGGTTCAAGGCGATTAAAGAATTCAAAAGGGAGTTGTCAAGGCAGTTGTGGATTGAAATCTTATTTTGGTAAATTTCTATTCACATGCGCATATCAGTACAGTTATGTAACCGATAAGATATGCTCGGAGATGTCTAAGGGCAAGTATATTCGTCTACTAGTCAACTATATATCTCAATCCACGTAAAGTAGTCATGCGAAGAGCGAACCAAGCGCACTAAGGTTGATCAGACCATAATACACTGATTCTGATTTTTGACAATGTATTAGTGTGTGCACCCAATAATACAGGTCATGAACAAGCTTGTTAAAAGAATAAGCTTGCAAAACTAAGCTATAATAGCAGCATAAGTCGAGGTAGTCCAGAAAATATAAGTACGTTGGATTATGATAAAAGAAGGTACAAATTACGTGATTTGAAAGTAAAGGATAATCATAAATCACAATATAAATGAACAACTCAACTATCAAGTTCTAACTACTAAGCACATAATTTCAAAATTCAAGATTAACAACTATAATTCTAGCAAACTATATATCCTAACATATAAAAAAAATTACTTGGCCTACAATCAGAAGGGTTAGGTGGCACGAATTGAAAGATGAAAGAAAATTGTAGTCGTCGAACAAATAACGAGCGTTAAGGTTTTGGAGGAACAAGATATGAAATTAAATAGAGAGACTCTTGATAATATCATAATTTCCTAAGGGGATGTGGTATGCTAGTCTCTATGTTCGAGGTATGATTAAGAAAAATGTTATATTCACTCCTCTTGGCTTCCTAAGGTACTGTATGCTAATATCAAGACAAGAATCTAAATTTATAGTTCTCTAATACTATCTCACTATGAAAGTTAGGTTTAGTCCTAATGTTCAACCTTGGATTTCTATTGGTTCCTCAATACTAGGGACAAACAATATATTCAAATTTATAACTAACCCTAGTGGTGTCTATACTACCCTCAAGTCATTCATAATTATATCAAGGGATAATAGTAAAGCAATCTATAGATAAGGGATGCTAGGGTTCATTAAATATTCTAAACTTAGTGATGTGTCAATATTCTAGTTGTATTCTTAGTAGGAATATTACCCTAATTATCATCCTAACAACAATGATTTCTATATTTTAGGAGAAGGCTATACTTAAGGAACTATTAAGGAAGTACATGAATCAAGCATGATGCAATTATTTAAATAGAACGGATTGGAAGGTGAGTCATAGTCAAATGTGGATGAGATCCTATACTCTAATCCTATTTGCAGGCTTGCTCGGTACAGTAACGTAACCAAGACAATATGCTCTCGATCTGCATGGGCCACCACAAAAATATGTCACGCCCCAGTCCCAAAATACGTAGGACTAGGAATACGTAATTATACCAGCCGTATGTATATGTCAACTCCAATATATAGAAACTATAACACATACGTACGCTGTATTATGAATATTAACTCACATGTGGTATATCTATATTGTCACAAGTCACAGGGCATAACTAGATCTCATCCACAGAATCAAATAACCAATCAACTATATAACTGAATCAAGTATAAAATGCTTGATAAGAACAAGTAGTTGGGTGGAGACAAATCCACTACCAACTAGAATATAAGAGGAACAAAAATAAGTATATCTAATGAACAATGTAACTCGAAGAGAGACCTCCTCGAAAGAGAGATAAGTAGCGCAAGTCCTGATCCGTGCTCCTGCAAATAGTCATGATTGTCACGCCCCAATCTCCCGCAAGCTCAATAGTCCCCGCTGAACGTGAATCACCACGTTGCAGCTCTCCCAGAGGACAATCGTTCTCTTCGGGACGTGATGCCGTACGAGCCTGGAGTTGCGCTCGTACAAGGCGATGTTGTTAAACACCAAAGTTATCATTGAAACAACCAAATTACAATAAAAGTCAAGTATTGTGTACCAAGCACACATCAGAGTATACGCAGCGAAGCTCTCGATAGGATCCAAATGAAATGCCACGAAGGCAATGCCACGAAGGCGATGAAATACTCTTGCTCTTTTTTTCTCTAGCCCACAAAGGTACTTACAGTTCATACATCATGTCTCGTATATCCAAGCAGCGCCACTACGCCTGCGTACCTGAAATAATGCCCACAAACGTGGGTCAGTACACAGCCGTACTGGTGAGCGGGATAACCCACTCGTCTAAGCCGACACTAAGTAAATAGTGAATGCAAACAGTTATATGGTGATCTTTCTAGTTGAATCCTAGATTCATTTCATGGCATAGGAATGACATGTTAAGGAAAGTTGTAAAGCAGTTTAAGCATGCAAGCATTCAACTCAATCCAAACGATAAGCAATACATAACCAACTCGAGGGATTCTAGCATGCAATCCGTCCTACTCAAGTCATCGCTTGCACGATAATATATCGAACCATCAATCGAGCCTCAATATCCTTCCTCAACCGAAACTTACAATCCAATCTCAAAGTGCACACTCTTGCCGAGGCAAGGTGGCCGCGCCTACACGAAGCACAAACCAACCAAAGTAAGGCAAACCAACTCTTATCTATATGAAGTCACTGGCAAAGCCATAAAGGATATATTCCAAGCATTTGCGGTGCGCCCTATCAGCCCGAGTAGCAAGCCCCGCTGGAGGTCGCGCAATGCATCGTGACTAGCACGAATCAAATATTTCCCTCCGGATCGATACGGTTCCAGTTCCCCGGAAAACCATTTCGAGGAAATGCCAAAACTTGTGCACAAGTTGTGCGTGACATGCAGACACCAAGTAGGTATGACAAGAGGATCGAACATTCTCGCCCCACCAAGCGATCCTAGACTCGTTCAACCAAATATCCAACCAAAGCATCCATAACCAAAGATATCCAACCAAAGAATCCATAACCAAAGATATCCAACCAAAGAATCCATAACCATTCATCAACATATAGCCCAAGGCACCAAATATCAAGTTATGCCCATAGGCACAATGCCGCTTCTCAACACAGTGTTTCAAATTGGGTGCAACACCCCAACTCAGAACAAACCCATGGCACAATGCTGCAACAGTGGCACAATGCCCCAACAGTGGCACAATACCCTCGCCGATGCAGTTGTTCGGTTTCGAACCACAACTGCTCGCTTTGCAAGACAAAGCGACCAAGTGATACTCGTGCACGGATGCACGCTCGCTCGCCCAAATTCTCGATATTTCCAATGCCTCAATGTATCATTCCAACTGTCCAAGCATAATCCCAATTATTCAACCAACTGCCTCAAGTGTATAATCCAACTCTAGCTCCAACTATCCATACGCGCAAATCAATTCAAGCCACAATCATATCCAAGCAAACGACGTACACTCTATGCACGCCTCAGTGCAGTGATTTCCAATGTTCCAGTCCAAGTGTTCAAGCCTTTACGTGTTTTCCATATTATTAGGCATGAAGGAGTAGAGGAGAAGGGAAAGAGCCCACTCACAATGTTTGATTCCGTTAAGCATCCTGTCCTGCCGATACGACCGATCCCTTGAACCTGTGGTCCGATGCAAAGCGCGATCTACTCAACTAGTATGACCGTGCAAGCAGGCCGTGCTCTCCAAATCATCCGACCGATCGGACTAAGGAAGACGACATTATCGCTCCCATCCAGCTATCTCAGTACTGTTCTGAACGAACACCTGATTCCCATCGAACTTCGCTAGCCATCGTGCGGTTGCGGGGCGTTACATAATATACCACTTAGAATCAGGTTCGTCCACGAACCGTGCTGGTACTCATTCCTATCACATGCAGCTTATCCAATTCATAACTCTGCTCTATGCGACTTTCATACTCACGATCCGGACTCCGCATCTCGTTCTGTTGAACGCTCGTACAAATTTCACATATTCTCACATCCTCCTTGTAGCTCAATACGAATTTCTCGTATCGCTTAGTGTTGGATCGTACACATATTTATGGCGTCCCTAAAATACATACATTTCAGCCGAGCTTTGCGATAGCAAATTTGAACAAGTTACAAGGGTATCTTTATGTCCGAGGCATCCATTTGCTTTACTCCCAATCGAACCAAATCATGATTTCCATTCCAACATATTCGATTGAGCACTATTCTCAAATATGATAATTTCCCACCGACTCAATGAGTTCGTATTCCGACTCAATCCATCCAACTATTTCTGAATTCGCACCAACAACATCTCCAAATATTATCTCGTGCACCGAACGATCATCTCAACCGATACTAACCCAACTAGGCGACTTACCCAAATATAAAACTTTGCTCAGATCAGCTCAACCAAACACCTCTTCCTCAATCTCAATACCTCGCTGGGTGAACATCTATATTGAGGTTCGTGTGATCCACGAAGATCTCGCCGCCACGCCAAAGGGATAGTGTTGCCACGATTTCAACGTGGACACACTCGCCACAATTCCTAGGTTACGTATGGAATAGTTCTTCGCGCTGCTTCCACTGCCTCGAAGCATATGATATCACCTTTGCCTTCTGAACGGGCACGCTTTCCAGACTAAGTTTCGATGCATCTTGTAAATCTGAGGCACGTCTGTCTCTTCCAGTATTCGCAAAGATTTGATCTGAACGAGCCGCTGCTTTAACTTCACGAGCTAGTTTCACAGTCGTCAATTCATATGAATGATATTCCCTTCCAGGGAACGATGAGTCAGAGCAATGCCATCTACAAAAATCTGTGACTCTGAATCTCATCAGTTGACTTAGGCCAATCCCACCATCGCTTCGATCTTCCGGCTGCATCTTCAGCTGAAGGCTATCCCAATGATCTCTCAAATCCAACACTCAGTCAATAAGCCAAATCTCCAACACACATTACTCACATCTTCTCTCGACGCACTCCCAAATGTGCCGCCGCAAGGGTCGTTCTATGGGTCTACCATATTCATCTCTGATTTGGCGATCAAGTCGCTAGGGTCAGCTGTTCCAAAGCTACGCTCGATAATTGTAAGTCATCACGATGGACAGTTACTATGAACTATGCTATATCTCATTTGCAAATCCGAATCAAAATCCAACCATTCCATCCGAGCGAACTTCCGAATTCGAGCATTCATGCACTACCTTTGTTGATCTGTCAACCAAACGCCGCTTAACCACTTAGAGTCTTGCTATCTATCCAATTCACAGTTCAAGAACTGCGCTCGTAGAAATCGTCTTCCATCAATCCGTCGTTCTGCCCTAAATCCATCAAATTTCTGAATTGTCATGTTCGTCTACTCGCACTACCAATTGCAATGATTCTCGAAACTCGAGACTTGCTCAAATTCTTATCCGTTTGTCGCATCCCAAAATGTACGTCCAACTTACTCGAGCAGCACAGTGATGTTCAATTGTTGCTCCCACATTTAGCTATCTTTAAAAGTCTGTCCGCCATAATCTTTGCCTTCAGTTGTTGCCACAATCCTTCTACGTCTTCCGGAGAATCCGTCTACCATCGTTGCACCATCTTGCCCAAAATTTTACTTCTGCTAAACCTGAGTCGACTTCTCGAGCAGCAATATCCAAAATCCCTCAAGTCGTGTGAAACCATCGATTGCCCCTTCAAACCAAGATCGTGTTTCATTACTCAACCAACAGCTCAAATGTGTTGCCCAAAATCGTAGTCCGTGCTCGCTTATCCTCCGATTAACCCATCGTTCGCTCAAGTGTAACTCAACTGTTCGTTCCGATCTCGTCCATCTCTCAAGCCCAACAATACTTCCATTTGCACTAGTCCGTTCTTGAGTTCTCAAGTCTAATGTATCGAAGAATACCCGAGTCAAATTCCATTGCACTATATACCACTTGGAAATATAGTTGCCCTCGTGCTTACTCTGCGTCGACCAGCGTCTACCCCAAACCGACTATTCCGAGGTGATTCTGTCGAATCATAACTCAATACTCACTTGCTCCATTTTCATTCTTTCCAACTCAGTCAATTCGCACCAACCAACTTATATTCCCGTTACCCGTGTCCGTTCAGACAATTCCCATTGATGTCTAACCAAAATATTCCAATGCCTTGCTTACTATATGGTATTCTATATACCACTCTGAATCAAGTCGCTACCCGCATTACGATTCCTTGTACTGATCCAAGATCCGCTCGAACCATCCCTTATGTGTGATCCTACCATTCCCAACTCAAGTCCGATATGAAACTCAGCCAATGCACGAACCATCCAAATCTTTCCATCAATCCCGCTATGCAACTCGTGCTATGTTCCATTCTCAATACTTCCAACTATTCTTACCGTCCGATACTTTCACAACACGAGCAATCTCGTGCATCGATTGTCTTCCAAGTAGTCCAACCCAATACCCAACGGTTCCACATATTTGTTGTACGAGCAACTCGTGCAAATTTATTCTGATATTCCCAAGCCAAACTCAAACATGCTCAACCGATGCGCCAAACGAGCAACTCGTGCAATGATCCATTCTCAATTGATGCTTCTACTCACAACATGCCACATAACCAATCTCGTATGCCAACCAACTGATCCACTGATGCAATCAGAAACTCCCTGAACGACAAGCCAAGCCAACCCAACGACAGCTCTCAACTTGTTGCACAAATGCAACAACGCCACCCAACTTGCTGCACGGATGCAACAACGCCTAACGAGGCTAAGCGATATAACAAAAACCAACAAAAACAATGCAACCAAGAACAACATGCAGCCACAACCAGCAATATTGTCACGCCCCAGTCCCAAAATACCGTGGGACCAGACACGTGGCAATGGCCAGCAGTACGCTCCGATGGACCAACTCAATATAATGGATCCATCAGGGCATACTTAAGCTGTAAAACAAGTCTACGACAATCATGGCACAACTAATCTCACCCACACAAGATATAAAATATGATCCACAGAATAAATAAGGAATGTAAATCATCAGCCAGTCTCACAAAGTACTTCGGGGAACAACCCGATAAATATCTAGTACAATGGTTCAACAAACCAGAAAGTAAATGACTGAAATAAACAATAAAAGCTGAGCATGAACATGGATGCTCAAGAGAAGTCTTCAGCTAAGACCTCGTCCTCGGATGGTGGTACAGCTCCTGGATCAGCTCCTGCTCCGGTCCCGTAAACCTCGGGATAAACCACGTCTGCAAAATCTGATGTTTGAATATCAACTGTCGTCCTGGTATCGGTGGATCCGGTAGGTACTACTCCGAAAGCTATGAAAACGGATCTGCGTTTGGTCGAGCGAGTCAACGGGAAATGACGCCGGAGCGAAGGTGCCTCGAGTGGGAGACTGCAGTTCGCGATGTCGGCGTCGACGGGATGGTTGGATAGCTTGTGGAGGCTTCTCTGGCTGTGGTGACGGCTCTAGATGGGAAGGAGAGGTCTGGAGTTTTCGGTTAGGGTTTTGGAGAGCTATTGATATATATATATATATGTAATATATTAGGTGAAAGGATGGGTGGAAGGATTGGTTCGCGGGTTTTGAACTATCCGCGGGTTGGGAAGCAAGTGGGGGGGGGTCTGCCGCTAAGGAGTGGTCCACTTTGGACGCATATGAAGGGATTCCTTCAGCATGTTTGCTGAAGTTGGAAGTAAGCAAGTTCAATGTAATTATTATTACTATATTATTATTATTATTATATTATTATTATTATACTATTATACTTATTTAATTTCTTTTTCTTTCTTTCTTTCTTTAATTAAAATATATATACATATATATTTGTTTATATATGAATATATATATTCGCACATAGGAAAATTTATATAATAGGATATTGTACATCGTTAGGCTAGCAACTGCTCAAGGGGTCTCCTACATGGAATAAATTCCGAAAAATTCCTGATGGTCCCACAAGTCCTCTAAGGGCCCGAACACCTAACATAAAAATTATTAAAAATCTATTTCTCCTATTTAGCTCTAATTACTACAATTTAATTAATATTTAATAAATAAAAATGTATTTACGATTTTCTAGGAAGGGGGTTTTACATTCTACCCAACTTATAAAAATTTCGTCCTCGAAATTAAATTAGGGTAGGGCTCACTCTATCAAATCTCATTTGATTACAGTCCAAAGGGTTACTCTCAAGTGAGCATTACGGTCTCTACCCAACTTAGAATGTACCCATCTATTATCTAAGACTATTCATCTAATAAATTTATGCCCCAAATTATGTTGTTGAATCCTCAAGGTTTTTAACACCAACATATCATCTGTGATATGTCCTCAATCAGCTATAAAGGCAGTCATCTAGTAGTATGATTGGCCTATGGTGTATATCTAGTACTCTCTGCGTGTCAACCTTATACTAGGCACGAGGTTCGTCTTTCCGAAATAAGGGAAGACAGAGATCATTAATAAAGAGTTCAAAGGAATGGTAACATAAGACAAGTACAAGGTTCAAGGAGATTAAAGAGTTCAAAATTAGGAGAGTTGTCCAGGCAGTTTATGGATTGAAATCCTATTGGTAAATTCCTATTCGCATGTTCATATTGGAACGGTTATGTGCCCGATACGATATGCTCTGATATGTCTAGAGGTAGGTATACTAGTCAGCTATATATCTCAATCCACGTCAAGTAATCATGCGAAGAGCGAACCAAGCGCACCAAGGTTAGCTAGACCTTAATACACTGATTCTGAAACGTATTAGTGTACATGTCCACTAATACATATGTCATGAACAAGCTCGATAAAGAATGAGCTTGCAAAACTAGGCTATAGAATAGCAGCATAAGTCAAGTACAGCAAATTTAAGTACGCTAGATGATGATGAAAGGAGGTACCAATTATTCAAGTTCACAAAACAAAATAAACAAGCAACCCTAATAATAACAGACTCTACAATCTCTACAGTTATTAATTATAAAGACATTCTAGGTTATAAATTATTAGCAAGTTCAAATTAATTACTAGGTTAAGGCTAGGTCACGAATCAACATGCAAAAACTAAGCAAATCTAAAAGCAGAAAACTATAAAAACTTACGCGCATTAGCTACTCCATTAATCTGCGCGTCCTCCAAAGTTATAGCAAAAGCTTGTCCGCGTCCTTGCGGTGGATTCCTTTGCTGTTGCTGTTGGGCTTGCGGGAAGAGTGCTGCCTGTGGAGCCAAGGGTGGCCTTGGTTGATACCCTCCTGGCGCTGGGAGAGCTTGTCTGTTTAATATTGGTGCTCTCTCTCGATGATGAGGACAATCCTTGGCTAAGTGTTGGTTGGTTCCGCAGATCAAGCATAATCCTAACTTGCGTCTGCAGTCCCTCTCAATATGGCCTACCTTGTGACAGTATTGACATGTGGGTGATATCTGCGGAGAGGCTCTGGGTGGCTGGTGTAGGTGAGGTCTCTTTGCAGCTTCTTTTTGTGGTACTTTGGCTGATGTGGAAGACCGTTTCAGACTGGTCTCTCTCCTAGTGACGCGTTCCATGCGTCGGGCTGCTGCAAGGACGTCTGAGTAGGATGTAGGTGCAACGGATCCAATTAGTTTCTGTAGCTCCAAGTTTAGTCCGTCGAAGAACTTCTCAGCCTTTTCTTCTTCTGTCGGGATCAAGGTTGGGGCGAAGCGACTTAGACGAATGAATTCTGCATTATATTCTTCCACTGTCATGCTGCCCTGGATGAGGCGGTTGAACTTGTCCCTGAGCTCTGACCGTACAACTGCCGGGATGTACATCTCTTGGAAGAGTCTGGAGAACTCTTCCCATGTGACTCTGTCCTGTCCAAGTCTCCTTTCTTCTGCTAACCACCAGTGGTGCGCATTATCAGTTAACTGCATTCTGACTGCAGTCATCCACTTCTCTCTTGGAAGTTCAGCGGCTTCCAGCTGATGCTGAATGTTTGTGAGCCACTCATGAACTTCCGTTGGCCCTTCTTTACCAGAAAATGTGCGAGGCTTGAGATGACGAAAGTCGGTGATAGATCCCGTCAATGTTCGCCTCGCTGCTGGATTAGCCTGCTCCAATGCGGATACCAGGCTGGTCCTCAGATACTCGGCCTCCTGCCGATGGGCCTCTTGCTGAATCTGTTGCTGTGCTTGCATCATAGCATACATCATCTGGAACATTTGTTGCCCGTCCATGGCTTGTCCTGGCGGGAATACTGGCATCTGGGGAATGAACTGAGGTGGTGGTGGAATGTCATCTCTCCGGAACCTTGGATTAGGCTGTCCGGTTTGATCACTCTGCGATGCTTGTCCACCATCCCCTGGTGTCACTTCGTCTCCATAAGTAACCACAGCGTCGTGTGGTGTATCCAAAGGGATATCATCTCTGTTCCCGGAATCCATTGCTCTGAAATCAAAGATAAACTATGAGAACGCTCAGAGGAATCAATACAGGATGCAGTTCAAGTAACAAATTTCGAGTTCGATATAGAGTTCAACAAATGGTTAAATGATGGATGAGATCCTATAGTTTATACTATCCTTAGGGCAGGCTGGTCCGGTCCCTAAGTTGAAACCGAACAATTTAGTCGTAGACCTGCATGGGCCACCACAAAAACCATGTCACGCCCCAGTCCCAAAATACCGTGGGACCAGACACGTGGCAATGGCCAGCAGTACGCTCCGATGGACCAACTCAATATAATGGATCCATCAGGGCATACTTAAGCTGTAAAACAAGTCTACGACAATCATGGCACAACTAATCTCACCCACACAAGATATAAAATATGATCCACAGAATAAATAAGGAATGTAAATCATCAGCCAGTCTCACAAAGTACTTCGGGGAACAACCCGATAAATATCTAGTACAATGGTTCAACAAACCAGAAAGTAAATGACTGAAATAAACAATAAAAGCTGAGCATGAACATGGATGCTCAAGAGAAGTCTTCAGCTAAGACCTCGTCCTCGGATGGTGGTACAGCTCCTGGATCAGCTCCTGCTCCGGTCCCGTAAACCTCGGGATAAACCACGTCTGCAAAATCTGATGTTTGAATATCAACTGTCGTCCTGGTATCGGTGGATCCGGTAGGTACTACTCCGAAAGCTATGAAAACGGATCTGCGTTTGGTCGAGCGAGTCAACGGGAAATGACGCCGGAGCGAAGGTGCCTCGAGTGGGAGACTGCAGTTCGCGATGTCGGCGTCGACGGGATGGTTGGATAGCTTGTGGAGGCTTCTCTGGCTGTGGTGACGGCTCTAGATGGGAAGGAGAGGTCTGGAGTTTTCGGTTAGGGTTTTGGAGAGCTATTGATATATATATATATGTAATATATTAGGTGAAAGGATGGGTGGAAGGATTGGTTCGCGGGTTTTGAACTATCCGCGGGTTGGGAAGCAAGTGGGGGGGGGGTCTGCCGCTAAGGAGTGGTCCACTTTGGACGCATATGAAGGGATTCCTTCAGCATGTTTGCTGAAGTTGGAAGTAAGCAAGTTCAATGTAATTATTATTACTATATTATTATTATTATTATATTATTATTATTATACTATTATACTTATTTAATTTCTTTTTCTTTCTTTCTTTCTTTAATTAAAATATATATACATATATATTTGTTTATATATGAATATATATATTCGCACATAGGAAAATTTATATAATAGGATATTGTACATCGTTAGGCTAGCAACTGCTCAAGGGGTCTCCTACATGGAATAAATTCCGAAAAATTCCTGATGGTCCCACAAGTCCTCTAAGGGCCCGAACACCTAACATAAAATTTATTAAAAATCTATTTCTCCTATTTAGCTCTAATTACTACAATTTAATTAATATTTAATAAATAAAAATGTATTTACGATTTTCTAGGAAGGGGGTTTTACAAATATATAGACTTATTGCATGAAACATCCAATGCGGCACCGAGTAGAGTCAAGAGCTAGACGACATGCAGAAGCTATTTTTAGAGTTTGTGATGAAGCGAAGGACAAAGTCCGAGAAAATGAACCAGGCGCTCTGATACCAATTGTTACGCCCCAATCTTCCGCAAGCTCAATAGTCCCCGCTGAATGTGAATCACCACGTTGCAGCTCTCCCGCAGGACAATCATTCTCTTCGGGACGTGATACCGTACGAGCCTGGAGTTGCGCTCGTACAAGGCGATGTTGTTAAACACCAAAGTTATCATTGAAACAACCAAGTTGCAACGAAAGTCAAGTATTGTGTACCAAGCACACATCAGAGTATACGCAGCGAAGCTCTCGATAGGGTCCAAATGAAATGCCACGAAGGCGATGAAATACTCTTGCTCTTTTTTTCTCTAGCCCACAAAGGTACTTACAGTTCATACATCATGTCTCGTATATCCAAACAGCGCCACTACGCCTGCGTACCTGAAATAATGCCCACAAACGTGGGTCAGTACACAGCCGTACTGGTGAGCGGGTAACCCACTCGTCTAAGCCGACACTAAGTAAATAGTGAATGCAAACAGTTATATGGTGATCTTTCTAGTTGAATCCTAGATTCATTTCATGGCATAGGAATGACATGTTAAGGAAAGCTGTAAAGCAGTTTAAGCATGCAAGCATTCAACTCAATCCAAATGATAAGCAATACATAACCAACTCGAGGGATTCTAGCATGCAACCCGTCCTACTCAAGCCATCGCTTGCACGATAACATATCGAACCATCAACCGGGCCTCAATATCCTTCCTCAACCGAAACTAACAATCCAATCTCAAAGTGCACACTCTTGCCGAGGCAAGGTGGCCGCGCCTACACGAAGCACAAACCAACCAAAGTAAGGCAAACCAACTCTTATCTATATGAAGTCACTGGCAAAGCCATAAAGGATATATTCCAAGCATTTGCGGCGCGCCCTATCAGCCCGAGTAGCAAGCCCGCTGGAGGTCGCGCAATGCATCGTGACTAGCACGAATCAAATATTTCCCTCCGGATCGATACGGTTCTAGTTTTCCGGAAAACTATTTCGAGGAAATGTCAAAACTTGTGCACAAGTTGTCCGTGACATGCAGACACCAAGTAGGTATGACGAGAGAATCGAACATTCTCGCCCCACTAAGCGATCCTAGACTCGTTCAACCAAATATCCAACCAAAGCATCCATAACCAAAGATATCCAACCAAAGAATCCATAACCAAAGATATCCAACCAAAGAATCCATAACCATTCATCAACATATAGCCCAAGGCACCAAATATCAAGTTATGCCCATAGGCACAATGCCGCTTCTCAACACAGTGTTTCAAATTGGGTGCAACACCCCAACTCAGAACAAACCCATGGCACAATGCCGCAACAGTGGTACAATACCCTCGCCGATGCAGTTGTTCCGTTTTGAACCACAACTGCTCGCTTTGCAAGACATAGCGACCAAGTGATACTCGTACACGGATGCACGCTCGCTCGCCCAAATTCTCGATATTTCCAATGCCTCAATGTATCATTCCAACTGTCCAAGCATAATCCCAATTATTCAACCAACTGCCTTAAGTGTATAGTCCAACTCTAGCTCCAACTATCCATACGCGCAAATCAATTCAAGCCACAATCATATCCAAGCAAACGACGTACACTCTATGCACTCCTCAGTGTAGTGATTCCCAATGTTCCAGTCCAAGTGTTCAAGCCTTTACGTGTTTTCCATATTATTAGGCATGAAGGAGTAGAGGAGAAGGGAAAGAGCCCACTCACAATGTTTAATTCCGTTAAGCATCTTGTCCTGCCGATACGACCGATCCCTTGAACCCGTGGTCCGATGCAAAGCGCGATCTACTCAACTGGTATGACCGTGCAAGCAGGACGTGCTCTCCAAATCATCCGATCGATCGGACTAAGGAAGACGGCATTATCGCTCCCATCCAGCTATCTCGGTACTGTTCTGAACGAACACCTGATTCCCATCGAACTCCGCTAGCCATCGTGCGGTTGCGGGGCGTTACAATGATCGTCTACACCTGGAAAGGGACCAGGTCCTCAGAGGGACGTAACAAGATACATAGAAGCATGCCAATTGAATACAGTAAAACATGCATAATAGATAGAAAATATATAAGTATGTTGTACAAGATAATCTATATGAAATGCATAATAAGGACAACTTTCGACGTATGGGCAGGGGTAGGCTACTCTATCTAATCTCACAACTCACACACACATCTAGAACATCAGAAATCGACATACCGCGAGGGTAGCGACCAGCGCGACACCAGAAATCGACATACCGCGAGGGTAGCGACCAGCGCGACACAACTACTATAGTGCCTGCTAGTTACTCCGGTTTACCAAAGTGGTTATAGCCCATACACCTACTGATTGTCCTTATCTCCCATGATACTAGGTGTCAAGTATGTGTCAACATATATAATATATAATTATGACTGAAAAAAACACACATGCAATGAATATATGAAAATATAATAAGCATGCAAAGTACTGTAAGCAATTTGACAAGGTATACTTGCCTGGTCTGAAAAGGGATGAAGTCGCAACTCAAGGCGTCGTCCGATCTACCCGTCACATAAATTAAACAAGTTAGGTTACAAAATTGGGTGAATAGGTTCCTCCATTTTAATCTATTTTAATTATGAATAAAATAACCTAAAATAATATTTTAATCTTATTATAATCTGATTTTATTGTTAAACCCTAATTTTGGTCCAAAGAAAGTCAACTATACGGATTTGTGATCCGTGGCACCCAAATGGAGGCAATCCGTTGACCAAAAAATCAACCAACTCAAATCCTGGATTTGTGTGTAAAATCCTATAGATTTTAGCGCTACATGAATGTCGAAATCGACGGTTTCATAAAATCACAAGTCGGTAAAGAGTTATGGCCACAAGGGCGCACAGATGATAGTTTTTGGTAATTTTTTATTTACGTCTACGTTGCATAAATTTTATAGTAGATTAAACTTGCATGTTAAATTCTAGAAAAATAATTTTATGGAAGTTCATCATGTCAGATTTTCGAAATTTCAAACGGCTCGTAATTCCGAGTTCGGGATCTCCCGAAATCTCGAAAACACAAAAACGCGTCTGATTTCGGACATCTGACACTTTTAGAATTTTCTGGAAAAATAGGTTCTAGAAAAATAGGTTCATAAATTATTAAAATAATTTATATATTCAGAAAACTAATCTTGATATAGTTCTAACAAAAAAACTGGAGCGCGTTTGGAGTCCGGAGCTAGGAGATATTGTCTTTTTAAGTCGTCATAACTACTAGAAAATGAGGCTGAATTTATGACGAATTTTGATTGTTTTTGGATGAAAAAGAGAGGAGTTTTGGGAAGAAAAATATGAAAGATGAGTTATTCCATAAGTCTAATAGGTATTTATAATGGTGTAGACTACTTAATTGAATACGACTATGATTGACTAATTTGGATATGATTAGGATCAGTTTAAATAATGATAGGATATGCATGAAGTTGCTTTCCTAATAGGCTCAGGATTTGAATTAATTTAAAATATTATCTCAATAATTTATAATCTTAAATAGAATTAAAGATAATACAAATAATTTATATATAATCTTATTAATATCTATTAACACTAAATTAGCATCTATCTAATATTAAGACTATATAACCAAATAAATCCTAAATAATTTCAAAAATCCAAATAAATTTCTTAAAATTCTAAATAAATTATAGAAAAATATAATTAAATATTTTAACCTAAAATAAATATTTGGTAGGAACAACATGCAAGTATGGTCTCCTAGTAAATCATGGAAGTTCTAGAAATTTACGTTTTCTATGTTTTAATTACCCAAAAAATTCTAAAAAAATCTCCAAAAATCTAAAATAGCCTAAAAATGATTCTAAATAAATATTTATATAAGTAAATATATCAAGAAATTTATTTTTTAATTTAACTAAGAGAATACTCTAAAGAAATTTAATATTTAAAATAATCTATAATAAATATAATAATATAAAATACATATTTTTGGTGAGGGGGTTTACAGGTCACCTTCGATGTTTGGATGTAAGACTTTTGTGTATGTACCGAAGGACGAGAGGTACAAATGTGAGTTGAAGACTAGACAATAAATCTTTGTTGGCTATGGATGAGATGAGTTTGGTATAGATCTACGACCCAGTAGGAAGAAGCTCTACAGAACCCGAGCGTCAGGGAGTGACCTTCTAGGACACTTCTTTAGTAATGCTCGGATCCTTTGGAACGTCCCTAGTGATATCAAAATCGAAAGTTCAAACCACTTCAAACAAGTTCTCATTTCTAGACCCCGACAGATCTAGAAATATCTTATTTCTATTCTCCACATGTATTAGGAATAATTATTTGTTATCCACAAATATTCTGAACAAGAACACGATTCTAGACCCCAGTTGGTTTAGAAGCATCTTATTCATTTTCCCCAGCTAGACGATGAATATTTTATTACAAAGATTTTCGTCTCCAGAACCCTGCCGGTTTGAAGATATCTCAATTCTAACCTCAGCAAGAGTAGTGGTTCTCTCGCGTCATGTTAATGATTACCTATGATGTATCCACGTAATTTCTTTTGTGAAGTTAACATTAAACCTTTAGCAACCTTGAATTACTATTATGTTTTCCAGTATTACCACCGGTAGTAGTCAATCTTTTCTGTCGTGTCCAGTCTACGCCTCTGAATAAAATAGATTACACGTTGCCATGTCCAGTCTACACCTCTGAATGAATAAAAATATCCCTGAGATCAAAAACTACCAACTCCTCCACTATCATGTTTCCTTAGTATTACCTCTATAGTGACAAATCTTTTCAGTCATGCCTTAGTCTACAACTCTGAATAGATGATATTCATCCCCAATGGAAATCTCCTAATCCAAACACGTCTATATTGTTGGCTGGAAGGGATCGTTCACACAGATGTGTGTTTGTGAGAGGAGACAACAAGCTTGTGTTGATGGCAAAGGAGAACACAGGAACTTTAACACTCTCGTTGAACAAAGGAGAACACAGGAACCTTTTTAGAATTGATGATTCTTAATGCAACATATCAAAGAGTTACTACACGGCTGCTTAAATACATGAAATCAAACTAACTAAAATGCCTAGAGTCATGCTCACGTTGGCTACAATTCAGGATCTGTGCATGCTTGTGGACCTATTCTCAAGGTTGCCACTTTAACCAATATGCACAATGCAAGGAACGTCTCAGACCAAGTCATGATTATTGTTAACATGCTCCCCCCTAATCTGGACTTCACTCTGAGAGGTCCTTGACTCCAATGTTCCTACGATGCTCTTCAAACATGGATCGGTTCAGAGCCTTTGTCAGGATGTCTGCAGTTTGCTCTTTGCTACTCACGTACTCCACATCAATCTGTCCCTTCTCGACACATTCCCTGATAAAATGATAGCGTGCATCTATATGCTTGCTTCTATCGTGAAAGACAGGATTGTTCACCAATGCAATTGCAGACTTGTTATTCACCAGTAGCTTTGCTGAATAATTTTCCCTCCCTGTCATCATCTCCACCGTGCGATTCAGCCAAATAGCTTGACAAGCTGCTGCCGACGCCGCCATATACTCCGCCTCACACGAAGATAATGCCACTGTCTTCTGTTTCTGTGACGTCCAAGTGATCGGACATTTACAGAAGTAGAAGATGATCCCAGTGGTACTCTTGCGATCGTCCAAATCTCCGGCCAAGTCGCTATCACAGTAGCCTTGAAGCTGCTCCTCTGCTTGTCCTCTGACAAACTCAAGGCCATAATGTAGTGTGCCCTTCACATATCGCAGTATTTGCTTGATTGCAGCGTAATGAGTCTGCATTGGTGCCTCCATGAAGTGACTCACCACGCCAACGGAGTATGCGATGTCGGGCTGGGTGTGCGTCAAGTATCGAAGACTTCCGACGATACTCCGATAGTGTGTTGCATCCACCTTTGGGCTTGTTTCAGACTTGGTGAGTTTCAGCTTTGCTTCCATGGGTGTTTTGCTTGCATTGCACTCCAACAAACCGGTCTGCTCGAGGATCTTCTTGGCGTAGGCCGTTTGCTTCATCTTGACTTTATTGACACCTTGCTGCACCTCTATGCCAAGGTAGTAGCTGAGGTCGCCAAGATCACTCATCTCAAACTCATCTTTCATCTACTGCTTGAACTCCTCCATATGTCTAAAATTTGAGCCGGTGATGATAAGGTCATCAACATAGACTCCAACAAGCAACACTTCGTTCTCCTGACAGCGCATGTACATGGCATGCTCTTGTGGACATCTACTGAAACCAAGTGACAACAAGTATGCATCAAGCCTTGAGTTCCATGCTCGTGGTGCCTGGCGTAGACCATACAAGGCTTTATAAAGCTTGTATACTTTGTCCTCGTGACCCTTCACGACGAACCCAGTTGGCTGCGCAACGTAGACATCCTCCTTGAGCTCGCCGTTCAGGAATGCGGATTTGACGTCCATGTGATGCACACGCCAACCTCGCTGACATGCTAGTGCGAGAATGAGCCGGATGGTTTCCAGCCTAGCCACCGGTGCAAACACCTCATCGACGTCGATGCCTTGGCATTGAACATAACCCTTGGCAACCAGCCGAGCCTTGTATTTTATGACGCCGCCATTTGGATCCTTCTTGAGCTTGTACACCCATTTCAGCCCTATGGCTTGTGCGCCCTTCGGCAGCTTTACAAGACTCCACGTCTTGTTCTTCTTGATGGCTTCAAGCTCAACCTCCATAGCCCGCTTCCAGTTGAGATCACGTGCAGCTGCGTCATAGCTTTGGGGTTCATCGTTGAGTAGCTTACACATATGAATCTCACTTGTGTTGTCATAGATATCAAACAAGTCACGATATCTATGTGGTCCACTCCCGTCGACGTTGGGGTCTGAAGCTTCTCCGGTTGGCGGGGTTGCATCACTTGCTCCAGACGCCTGTCTCACTACAGGCACATTAAACCCTGAGGTCTCAGGTTCAGATGTTGTTGGACCAACTCCATCTGGTGGCGTGCGTGGTGTACTTGGAGAACTCGGCATCGTCGCTAGAGATAGTGGTACATGCTCCTCATTGTATTGAATGGTGAAAGTGACAGGGACGACCCCAAGTTGGTTTGCTTCAGTGCTCCAGTCGTGCTGTTCATCTTCTCTAAACACAACGTCACGGCTGACACGTACAGACTGGGTCATGGGATCATAGAGACGATGTCCCTTGGTGCCAGGCTCGACTCCAAGGTACACCATGATAGTGCTCCTGTCCTCTAGCTTTCTTTGGTGATCATGAAGCACCTTGATATGCGCTAAGCAGCCAAATATGCGCAGGTGATGCAGGTTCGGCTTCCTTCCTGTCCATGCTTCGTATGGTGTCACGCCGTAGAGAGCTTTCGTCGGAGACCTGTTCAGTAAATACATGGCATGTCGAATAGCTTCACCCCAGAACCAAGCGAGCATACCTCGAGAATACAGCAGACTTCGTGCTGTCGCCAACATGGTTCGGTTGCGGCATTCCATAACTCCATTCTGCTGCGGTGAATACGGGGCTGTGAGGTAGCGTCGAATGCCCTCATCCTCACAATACTTGTTGAATTCTCGTGAAGTGAACTCGCCGCCATGGTCGGTTCTGAGCTCCTTCAGCTTGTGACCTGATTCAGCTTCCACCGCCACCTTGAATCGCCGAAAAGTGTTGAAGACCTTGCTCTTCAACGTCAGTAGATACGCCCACATGATTATGCTGTAGTCATCAACTATGAGCAGAATGAATTTGTTACCTGCTGGTGTCGTTGGAGTAATGGGACCACAGACATCCGCATGTACCAGCTGCAGTGGCGACTTCGCTCTGAACTCTGCCTTGTCGGGAAATGGCTGTCGTGCCATCTTTGTGGGTTGGCACCCGTTGCAAACCTTGTTCAAGTGCTCTATCATTGGCATCCCCTCGAACATCTTCTTTGTGCACATGGTCCACAGTGCATGGAAGTTGAGGTGGCCCATGCGCACGTGCCAGATCCATGCCACATCTTGTGTCTTCATTGACAAACACACAGGCGAGCACACTCTCAAGGCAAGCTTGTACAAGCAGTTTTCAGTTCGCCTCACCCTTGCAACAAGGGCGTTGTCCCTGTCGTAAAGCTTTAACTGATTACCTCCTATGACGATCTGCCACCCTTGCTTGTCCAATTGCCCCAAGCTGATTATGTTACTCTCTAGCTCAGGGAGGTAGTAGACACCCTCAAGTAGCTTGTGCTCCCCTGTCTTGCATTGCAGAAGAATATTACCAATGCCCTTGATGCTGATCTCCGAGCCGTCGCCGAATCTTACACCGCCGAGGTCCTTCTCTTCAAACTCCAAGAAGTTGGTTCTTTCTCCGGTCATGTGGTTGCTAGCACCGTTGTCCAGATACCAAAGCTCCTCGGGTCTGACAACGTCTTCTACACCATGCCTGGGGATGCTTCCAGCCCCCCGCGTTATCTGGCCGGATTTCTCCACGTGAGATGCCACCAGAAGTGTGTCTTGATCATCCTTGAAGTTAACCTTGGCTAGGTTAGCTTATGGCTCCGGCTTGCTGTGGCATTCGGCAGCGAAGTGCCCGAAGTCTCCACACTTGAAGCACTTGGACTTCGACTTGTCGCGAACGGGCTTGTCATTGTCACGCCCGCCTCTGCCGCGGCTCCTCCCGCGACCACGACCACGACCTTTGCCACACCCATGTCCTCCGGCGTTCGAGCTCTCCGCCACCTCTTGTGACGACTTTTAGTCAGATTTCAGTAGCATGATCTGACCTTGTCGTGGTGCATATGCGCGCATCCGCTCTTCATGCGCCTTCATGGAGCCAAAAACCTGCTCCAACTTCTTCGTCTTTAGATCTACGAACTCTTCAATGGTTGTGGCGAGCGCCACGAACCTCTCAGGTACTGATCGTAATACCTTCTTGACAACGTATGACTCCTCGAGCGTGTCACCAAGAGTTCTGATCTGATTCACCAAGTTTGTCACCTTCGCACTATAGCCATCAACCGCGTCAGACTCCGACATACGGAGCCCCTCAAACTCCCATCGGAATGTCTGGAGCTTGACCTCATTGACACGATCATCTCCCAGATGCACCGTGCGCAAGGCATCCCATGCCTCCTTGGCATTCTCCTTGTCAGAGATGTGCATGAAGCTCTCCTCGTCCACCGCATTGAAGATGAGTGCAAGGGCCGCCTGGTCCTTGCGCTCGTTTACCTCCTCGTTGGCCTTGGGCTCAATCGCGCTCTACACCCCTTGTGCGCACATGTTAGCCCTCATCTTAACCACCCACATAGAGTAGTTAGTACTGGTAAGAATAGGGTATGAGAGTGCCAAGTTGCCTTCCTTCACCAGTGTGGCCATCGGCTGTGTGGTCGCACTCCCGCTAGTACTTGGTGTCTGCGGCGATGCAGCTCCGGGCTTGCCCATATTCTCAAACGCGAGCTCTGATACCACTTGTTGGCTGGAAGGGATCGTTCACACAGATGTGTGTTTGTGAGAGGAGACAACAAGCTTGCGTTGATGGCAAAGGAGAACACAGGAACTTTAACACTCTCGTTGAACAAAGGAGAACATAGGAACCTTTTTAGAATTGATGATTCTTAATGCAACATATCAAAGAGTTACTACACGGCTGCTTAAATACATGAAAGCAAACTAACTAAAATGCCTAGAGTCATGCTCACGTTGGCTACAATTCAGGATCTGTGCATGCTTGTGGACCTATTCTCAAGGTTGCCACTTCAACCAATATGCACAATGCAAGGAACGTCTCAGACCAAGTCATGATTATTGTTAACATATATTACCCATGTTAGTGATCAATCTTGGCTATCATGTCCAATCTGCACCTCTGAACATCCACTTTCTCGATCTTTTTATCTCCTTAACCCATCATATCCAGTCTACACGTATGAATGAGTAAGGAGACTCCTGGGATCAAACTACCAAATCCAAAACTATCATGTCCTTGCCACCCCTGGATAGTTTCCCTTGCAGTCCTGCTACTTTTTATTAGGACCTTCCACCACAAACATTCTCCACACAGAAATGTAGTAGCCTTTCATCTTCATGAAGGAATTCAAAGCAAAACACTCATCAAAAGCAAGTAATGAAAATCCCAAGACAGAATGCAAGGAAGAGAAATTCATCATCAGGAACTTGTGACGAGCTTCACGCTTCTTCTTTTGCTTGCGCGACGCCACCTTCTTCATATCCTCCTCAGTAAAAGACGTATGAGCGCCTGAGAGCCATTTGATGCTTTGGCAAGCTTTGCGTGTTCTTCGTCAAGGAAGCATTGAAAGTTGAAGCTTTTCTTCATCCAGCTATTTCTTTGCCTCTCCATGTCTGCGTACTCGTCATTCATCTAGTTAAGAAATGATTCAAGTTCAACTTTCTCCTAGGCAAGATTAAATTCTTGAGTGGCGAGCTGAGTTCTGCTCTCTACTATTGACAACCTCCTGCCTAGCATTTATCTTTTGGCGGGATGGGTTCACGGAATCATGGCCTTCGGAGGGAGAGAAAAAAAAAGTCATACATTTTCTATGTTTGGATGTATGGAAGAAAGGTCGAGAAAAGAAAAATGATTCCCAAAGAAAAAAAAAAAAAAAAAAAAGGAGAGGGGACGGTTCCCCCACTCACCCAAAGATTCATTTTCCTCCTTTATTGGTCTTTCCAAACACCATAAATAAAAATTGATAGGAATAACAATTTTTTCAGAGGAAAAAAATAAGTAAGAAATTGATTTCCTTTTCTTTCTGCAAACCAGACTCTAGGCAGGCTCTAGGTCTGTCTCTTCCGAGCCAGACTCGGGGCCGGATTCTCCTTACATGTGATGAGCCCAATGGTTCCCTGGAGGGTTCTCTTGCTTCCTGTTCTAACAGCTGAAAGGAAGGAGCATCGATTTGTGACGATCCTTCATTTCCACCCAGAGCCGTTTTTGTCCATTGGTCAGTTAAGGATGGAGATATTTGCACTCGAGCAAGGGTTGAGAACTCGGGGAGAGGACGTTACTCTGCAATGTTTCCAGTGAGAGTCACAGGACGTTACTCTGCAATGTTTGCAGTGAGAGTCACAGAGAGGGTGGGGAGGGAACGTTCCCTGGATGGATACCCATAGTTTAACAAAATGCTCTTGATAAAGCACTACAAAATTGACTCGGGGCAGTCCAAATTTTTACCATTGATAATTACAAATTTGTTACTCCCAAAAATTACTCACCGGACTGCCCACTTCCAATTGATTTTTTTTTATAATCAGGACTGTCAAAATTTTGACAGTCCTACTAATTGGAAGGACTGTCAAAATTTTGACAGTTTTAAAAATATATGTTGATTTTTTATGACTGTCAAAATTTTGACGACCCTTCCAATTGGTAGGACTGTCAAAATTTTGACAGTCCGGAAGGGAGGGCTAAGCGAGGTGACACGAGGGCTGGCCTGCGTGGAGGCCGGAAGGGGGGATGAGACGGAGGAGCGGGAGGAGGAGGAGGCGGCGGAGGAGGCGGAGGCGCGCACGCGAAGGAGGACGGGACCGTTGCTGCGCGCGGGGGCGGCGGTGGAGGACGGGACCGCCGCTGCGCGCGGGGGCTACAGCGAACGGTGGAGGACGGGGCCGATGCTGCGCGCGGGAACGACGACGAGCGGTGGGGACGACGGCGAGCGGTTGAGGAGCGGGAGGGGGAGGGAGAGCAGGAGGAGGGAGGTGAAAAAGGTGGACAGTCCTAGTAAAATTTGGACTAGCCTGAGAAACATATTTTCATAACTGAACTAGTACCAATACTGGGCTACCCTGAGTCTACTTTGTAGTGCCTTTATCACAAGCCTTAACAAAACCACTTGATATTTTCTCCCTCGTATGCAGGCTTGGGGTGGGCTAAGAATTGAATTGCTATTTCGTTCTGTATATATAAACATAAGTTAAAAATTAAGGTGGTCTGGAGCCCATCCTATAGTTCCGCCATTGCACTCGAGGCACAGTGCTGACGAAATTTACTGCATTTATAATATCAAAAAGTTTTAGTTGCTATGAATTGCTGAGCAAAAGTTAGATCATTCTCTGTACTAAGGAAGGGTCTCCCCAGCAACCGGAGTGGGGACCTTCTCTAATGAAGGATCTGCACCACCAGAGCCCAAGTTCTCGACATATGTATGTTGCAGTTTTGGGAGAAGCCGCCACATAACTTGCGTACCTGTCTCCAGGAGCCTTTTAGTTTCCTGCAAGTCGTTTTCTTCACCCTACCATTGCTTGGGAAAGTCGTGGGAAAAAAAACCACGATTCACCATCCAACATGAGGTCGTACTCTGTATCTTGAACCGCATCTCTAAAGAGGAAGGCTGGCTTGCGACTGACAAGAGGGGCCGTGTTAATCAAACTTCTAAGGGCATTCTTTCCCTCAGCAGTCAAAATATATGCGTGTGCTTGGGTGTTGTCAAGACTGTGAGAGGAATGGTCTCAGTCATACAGTATAAAAAGCTCTACATATCCTGCAGCAGAAATGCCAGTCACAGTACGAAGAGACCTAGCACGAGCACATACTGCGGCGGACTGGTTGATGCAGCAGTGGACAGGATGTATACCCGACAGCTAATTTTTGCGACAACAGATTTGTTCTGCAACGAATCAATCAATTCCGGTGAAGAAAAAAAATTACACATTCTGCACACAACTGTCACAACAATAACATTTCCGTCTCTCATCTTCTCAGCAGTAACACCCATCCCCATTTCCATGTATCCTTTGAGCATTACATTGTAATCCTTACATTAATATAGAAAGATTTTTCTGTGTATAACGACAACAGTAACAAAACCTTTATCACAAATGCTGAAGTTGGCCAACAAGAATTTACTGTGTATAAAGTATGCTAATATCTAGTAAATCTGCAACCCAACACCTTTCCTTAAGCTATGTCTGCTCAGTAGAGATCTGTAGGATAATGGGTGACTATCAATCTTCTGACCCGTCAAAAAACATTAGAAATATTAATTCAAGAGGCGCACAGCAGTTATGCAGCACAACATTTGGGTAGTTGTACCATTTATGTATCACAGTCTCTCTTATACACTCTCTTGTACAAACTTACAGCATTTTGAATTTTACAAAAGAATACCTTTCAAAGGGTTAAACCATATGAAGTATGCCCTCTCTAATGAATGGCAGATGTAGCCACTCATGAAAAGAATTGTGCAGATATCACTGATGAAATAACTCTCCAGTCAATGCATACCTCCAATCAAGGCTAGCTGACCGAAATAATACATCTCATTTCCTAGATTTCTCTCTAGAACACTACTATGTATGTCATGCTTACTTGAAGACCCCCACGTAAATACCTGAATCCAGGAGTTGCTGGCATCTCCACAGATCAGATAGAAGAGAAGTAAAATAAGAATTAGAACAAAAGATTTGTACCAACTAGTCCAGAGCTGTTTTCCTCCTCCCTGTCATAGGCTTCGGCAAACCATCAAAAATTGGCCTAGCAATTGCATCTGACCACTTGCTTGTAGGCCAGATGGAGGATGAAGATTCAGAGTCTGCCAAATTTGAAGTGCTTGATGACTTCCGCACCAAATCAAAACCATCAGACATGAATGAATCTGCTACAGGAATGGGGTTCTGCTGGCCTGCATCCACGTCTGTCCTGATCCCAATTTTCGACCTCAGAGCTAGACATTTACCTGTCCTCCCTGAGAAACCTCCACCACTATCCTCCTTCAGTAGTATCTCTGGTGTTCGTGCAGATGTATCAACTTCGACCTTTTGGCGTCTCCTGATAGATTTATCAGCTTCACTGCCATCCCCAGCTTCTACAACTGCAGCAAACAGGTCACCAGTTTCCAGCGAGACCAAACTCCTAGACTTCCTATGCCGGCTAAAGCCTGGATCAGAAGCTGGTGACTCCCTCGAAAGCAGCCCATCTTCCATGCAGAGAACCCTGCCTGTTTTATAGACAGCCATCTCTGTGTCTTCAATCACTGTTCCTGTTTTAGGGGGTGTCAAACCATAGTATCCCCGTAGAGTGCTCATTGATGGGGACACTTTACGAGGGGGCTTCAGTTTAAGAGATTGGAGCGAGTCTAGTACGTCGTCACGAGGCCTTCGTGGAGGTGTCTGTTCTCTGCAGTTGGAAGTTCAGGCGTGATAAGAAACTGAAGCTGGGAATCACATTTATGGCTTGACAGATGTCAAAGATTGTATAACGTACAAAATTTGGAACAAGGTGAAGCAACAACAAAGGTGCTAAATTGAATAGATAGATAAATTTATTATCCTAGGAATAACCAGGCCAATGAGAACAAAATGACATGTAGGATATATTATAAAGCTGAAAATATTTATGGTGTACAACAAGAGCTCCTAGGGTATGATGTTTTAATCAGATATGCAAACTTTAAGGGCAAAGACATAACATTAACAGCATTAAACTTAACGTCTTCTTAAAAATTGTAATTAATACATTGTCAAATTGGGAATAAATTTATTCTTTATTCAGATAAAGGGATGTGATGTTCTTTGACCTTTCAATCGGAGTGGTTAATGGGGCATAGGCTAAACCCCAACAATTTGTTCATTAGTAGACTCCGATGTAGCTTTACTGCACATGAAGTAAGCAATGTAACATTAGTCTGCCTGTGCACGTATACTGAGCAATTATACTAAAAGATCTCGGAAGACAAATTTACATGTTTTTTTGATGTCTAGTGTAATGTTAAAACTATGTTTTCTTGTTTGTTTACTAATTCACTCACTAGTTTGTTTCTATGAGAACAAAATGCACAGTGCAGGTGAGGTTCATGAAACTGGGATAAATTCATGAACCGATGGTCATCATTGTCATCATCCAAGCCTTCTCCCACCAGAATGGGGTCGGCTATGGAGCATTAAAAAGCTCCATAAAAGATTTAACATTTTTTTATGCCTCACTATCGGGTTGTCGACCTGACTTTAACTCTCTATGTTGGTGCCAAATTCCTAACTAATGCAGCTACTAGCATAAGAAGATCATACCATAACCAAGGTGGCTAGTTGGGCAAACAAGTAGACCTACCTTTTATGTTACAGTTTAAGTTCATGCAACAAAGAAATACCCTCCAAGTTTCCATAGACTATAAAAAGCCTAGACGAAGAGGTAAGATAATACAATCTGCTATAGGAAAATAACGCCAAAGATTCAAAGAATGACTCCCAAAATTAATAAACCTACGGTAGTTATCAATACTTGCAAGAGACAAAGAAAACACCTCGAAAGCATAGTTTGCAGTATCGGCCAATACCGATCTGATACGGCCGATGCCGACACGGTTTGGCATGTCCCGATCCAATACCGGTCGATACTGACATTAGGGGTCTTTTTCGGTCAATTCGGCAAAGAAAATTGAACGAAAAAGACCAATAAGGGTGTAAAAGAATAATAAGGCTGTAAAAACATGTAAAAGAAGAAATCTTATATACTGCCGGTAAACCAATCGGGAAGGATAACTACTATTTCATTCAATTCTAAAATTACTAAGAAACAATACATGAAATACTTAAAATTATGCCTAAATGTATATAATATTTTTTTCTAAATTTTTAACAATTTATTAATAGTTACTTGCTTTCCGATATAAAAAAAAATACGATACTCCGATCTGAAACCGCTGATACTGCCGATATTTATACTTATAGTAAGGGTCCGATACCGGTACTGCGAACCTTGCTCCAAAGTTCACTAAAATGTGAACTTAAGCTTTTGAAAAAAAAAAAGTGTTTAACATATTATTAATATGTGCTTCTACGTTGGATGTGAAAATCAAACAATAAAAAAATTCATCACTAACAGAACTTCACGATTTCCTGTTAGCAGAACTTCAGGATTTATGCTAATAAATTGTAACGTGAGATAAGAAAATAGAAAGGCATTAACAAAAAAAAGGCAAGACCACTATAATGCAATGATTTGGCTTCATTTGTGCATGAATGGGATACATATGAGAATAGTAACCACACCAGATAATTTAAATAAAAAATATAATTATATAACCTCGTCATAGGTGCAATTGAGACTTATAATTTCCATTTATGCAGCTTATATGATAGCACCGACACTCTTACAAGGCAATCCATATTCACATTTGGTCTTGCATAAACAAGCAAAATTTTAATCAAAAGATCAGTTTAGTATTAAATGCTCAAGCTATCAACAATTTTAAGGCATTATTTAGCAAGATTTCCATGTCCACCATTCAGTGTCAGATTCATTTTTATAGCACATCCATGCTTGATAAATAAAAGTTAATCTAGATACATTCTCCTATAATGATACCAAAAAAAGGGGATTTTGACCGAGGAATCGTAGTGTTTGTTGCCTAACCGTTCGCCCAGAGATGTCGGTTGCAAGATCTTTAGCTACTTGTATCAATTTTGCCAGTGTGGTTAGATTGCTGGCAGCCTTAGCCAGAGCCCCTATCACATTGGGATCTAAAGCCTAGACTTCAAAAGCAACAATTTTACAAAGCATGCATACGAGTCCTATTCATTGAATTTACAGAAAATGTACATGTTTGTTAGGTGAAATCTGGAAAATATAGTACCGGATCACTTGCATGAAGAAATGTACCGGATACGGGATAACGTGTGGTTAGATCAAGTTAAATCAACGTTGGGCCACTTCCAGCACCACCGAACCAAGTTTTAAGAGATCCCTGCTGAGCTGAAGCTCTTGCTTGATGGAGATATGGGCATGAGTTAGCTTCCCTGTGCTTAGTTATGTTCTTAATTTCTCATGTAAACGAAACAAGAGTATAGAGATGATACAATATCCTATTAAAAAATTTCTAGTGATGTTCTGTTAGTTGATGAGTAAAAAAAAAGAGTTCGCTTCTATATAATTCTTGAGAGAGAGCTTTGGCTTCTGAAGGATTTAAAATCATCCATATTGTTGGTGAATAAGCATAATCGACTAACCCTGATAAGTGACTGCTACCAACTAACATCTGACCTCTAACAATTGCCAACTATTGTCGACCACTGAAACCTAAATTAGGTTTAAAGGTTTATTTTCTTATTGTTCTTCCTTTCATCTTTACTCTATCCACTTTCTCAATTGATGATGCAATTTTTCATTGAATTCTCTTTATAAGTGCATTGGCATGGAATGAGCACGGAGGAATATTGATGCTTGCTGTCAAACTAAAATGTCACCTTATTCAACTTTTGCAAGAAAGATCAACAGAAATGCTTAAACCTCCCTGATACCTGCTCGGGGATCAGTGATCACGATAAGCTCCTTTTGGCCATGGCTCAGCTAAAAGAATCAAGAACTCTGGTATAACCAGAGTTCTCAATCTACACCAACTATCATTCTCCCCAGGCTATTATAGAGTGCATGGTGGAAGATGAAGGCACAATTACATTTTCCACTGTTAAGAGTGCAATTGTAGGGTGCACCTGTTAAATCCTGGCATCCTAAAGTAAACTAAGGAGAGGACGACTCTAGCATTGCTCAGGCTATGTTGCTGCCAGTGTAGAGACTGATACATGACGAAAATAAAATGGACTTCAATCGGATCTTTCACAATTGTGCCCACTGCTGGTAAGTGTCTTCAAGCCAAACCATGGAGTAAGTGTTCCTCTATCACACTTCGTAAGTTTTCTTGTATGATAGTTCAATGAATCAATGTCACATATCAATAGTCTCAAAATATATGCTTAATTGGATTGCCTTCCAAGTGTTTGCTAGAATGTTCATTAGTTATCTTTGGCTTGATTGTGAGCTTTGTTAAGAGTCACAAGCCATTCAATATGGATTCTTGACAGATCATGGTTAGTCTTGCCAGATCTCATTTCGAAGTTCTAGGAATATCACTTAAATATCACTCAGACACCTCTCAACCATGCTTAAGCCTACCTAGTAAAACCTTGTAATAGAATTTCATTTTAATTTTCTCGCTTCTCAAATGGGAAGGCAATTTTAATTCTCCATACATTCCTCCCATGCAGCCATCCATGCATTGGCATCAAATTGTTATGCCAACAGTTACCCCAGATAATGATAGATTGTGAAAATGAAAATCAAACAAACTTCATATACACAAATGGAAAATGCAAAGTACCCATTGGAAGCTGAACCATTCGAGACGACAACAGGAGATGGAGGATGCCTTCCAGGAGGAATCTGTAACGACTTATGAGCAAACATCTGGAGATCTGTCACCAGTCCATTCATTCGCCGTATATCAGCTACCTAGTACATCAAAATAACATCATTTCTTACCAATCCCCATGCTCTTCTCAAATAGCATTCAATATATAATTCAAAACTACTCTTTCCAAATCAATCAATATTTCTATAATGAATAAAGCATCAAAATTGTGAAATTTGAGCAAGAACCTAAAAGAGGAAAGCATAAATTTACTCTAAATCAACATGGATCCCAATTTTACTTCGCCACAAATTGCATTCATATGAAATTAAAAAAAAAAACACTATTTCCACATTCATCAACATTACTATAACGAATAAAGTAAACTACCAAAATGTTCAATTTAGCACTAAGGTAAAAAAGAACATCTAAATTGACTTGCAAGCAATGTAAGACCTAATTTTACCCCAAATAACATTCAATATAGAATTCAAATACTACTCTTTCCACATTCATCAACATTTTTATAACAACCCATCAAAATGAGAATTTGAGCACCAATGTAAAATAGAAACCCTAAATTGACTAAAAATCAAGACAAACCTAATTTTACTAGATATAACAATCGCCATCAACATTTCTGTAATGAATAAACCATCAAACCCAGAATTTCCAACACCAACGTAAAAAAGAGA
Organism: Iris macrosiphon; assembly: GCA_036927795.1. NCBI lineage: Eukaryota > Viridiplantae > Streptophyta > Magnoliopsida > Asparagales > Iridaceae > Iris > Iris macrosiphon. The sequence goes on along the minus strand of JAYESA010000006.1, from coordinate 24,798,582 downwards.
GAAACCTAAATTGGCTTGAAATAAAAAAGAAACCTAATTCTACCTCATCACAGAATAGCATTTATAAAACTCAAAAAGTACTCTTTTTTACATTCATCAACATCTCTATAGCAAACAAACCATCAAAATGTGAAGTTTGAGCACCAATAAGTAACAAAACATAAATCGACTCAAAATCAACATGAAACCTAATCCTACCACAGAAGAATTCAATACCGAAATTACATTTAGCAACATTTACTTTACAAGTGAACTGAGCAACAACATACAAAAGAGAAAACCCTGTATTGACTCAATCAACATGAACCTAAATTCTTCCACAAAAGCATTCAATGCAGGAAATACATTTAGCAACATTTACTTAAAAAGTAAACCGAGCAACAACATAAAAAAGAGAAAACCCTGACTAATAATCAACATGAAACCTAAATTCTTCCACAAATAGAAATCAATATACAATTCAAAAGCTAATATTTTCACATTCATCAACATTCCTATAAAGAATAAACCATCAAAATGTGAAACTTGAGCATCAGCCTAAAGAGGAAAAGAAAATCCTAAGTGGGCTAATAATCAACAGCAAATCAAAATTTACCTCTTTCCAGAAATAGAATCCAATATAGAATTCATAAGCTACTATTTCCACATTCATCAATATTTTTATAAAGAGTAAATGTGAATTTTAGCACCAGCGTAAAAAAGAAGAAGAGAGAAATAGCACGTGGACACTTTTTTTGACACACTCCAAGCTTAATTATTTTCTCCATTTTAAGGCTTTCCTTAACATCTAATAATGAAATGCCACATTAGTGCATAGACTGTGTCAAGGGGAGTGTATCCCCGTAGCATTTGTAAAAAACAAAAACAAAAACAAAAACAAAAATACTCAAAATCAACACGAAACCTAATCTTTAGCTGAACTCCTCATTTCATAAATAGCACTCGGTATAGAAATGGAAAGCCATACTCTCCACATTCATCAACATTCCTACAACGAGAGAACCCTCGAAATGTGAAATTTGGGACCAACTGACCAGAATAAAAACCTAAATTGACATAAAAATAAACACGCAACCTATTTCTGCCGCAAATAGCATCCAATATAGAATTCAAAGACCGCTCCTTTCTAGAAGCATCACCATTACTACACAAAAACCCTAAGCTGATGCAAAGTCGACACGAACCCTAGCCTCACCTCCACCCCGTACTTGATGGCGACTCCGGCGAGCGTGTCCATCTTCGAGACCCGGTGCTCAATGTAGCCAGAAGACAGAGGAGAAGGACTCGACAACGAGGGCGAGGAAGTCGTCGGAACCGTCGCATAGCCGTTGCCATTGCTCAGCCCATCGACATAAGAGGAAGAGGAGCAGCTCCCTCCGTTCATCGTCAATCCCCTCTCCGTCCTCATCCTCAAAACCCTAATTCCGTCCCGAACGCCCTCATTTCTCCGAAGTTTTCAGCGAAAAAACCCTCGATCAGCAGATCTCGGGATCGGAAGTCGAGACTTCGGCAGGGCTCGCGCTGATTTTGACGGCGAAGTCGCCGAATTTGACGCCGAGATGGCTGGAACGGACTCGAGTCCCCAAAAAATTCTAGAGAGAGAAAGTGAGGCTATAGAGAGAGAGATAGGAGACATTTGTTGGAATTGCATTTTTATTGTTGGTTGACGTTTTTTTTATTTTTCTCAAAATTGGTGAAACGCATGGTTGACGTTTTCTATTACCGAAAAGCCCTTATACTAGATAATATTACGTTCCGGAAACGCCACTGAGTTAGTAGAATCCACGCCGACACTTTTGGCTTTTGATTTTAATTAAATCAGTGTTTGGTGCGCGTCGCTTTCTAATTTCTATTTGGAACAGGGTGTGTTTTTTCTGTTGAGCATTTGGCGGCGTGGGCGGATCTGGACCGTTCGTTTGTTTGTCCCCAGTATAATACTGCTCAATGGACTCTTTTGTGTCAATTGAACTAGTATTTGACCATTCCACTTGTTAAAGTGTATTAGTGCTTGGTCTAGATAATTAACGAAGAAAGAATACAATTAAGAGCTATGTTGGTTCTCGATTCAAACGGCAAACAGAAAATAAAGATAAATTATTGTAATGGCATATCAACATAGTGTAGAACGTTTTTGGTATCTTAATTTTTTACTTTCGATTTTGATATCCAAATTATATAAGTTGATATTTTGAAACATCTTTTATCAATTTTGAGATATATGTAGACGACTTCAAAAATATATATTGTAGTACCAAAACGTAATTTAAATATTTGTATGTAGAAGCATAAAAAATACGCCGGATAGCTCTACGCAGCATGGTGATGCAGGGCAGCGTAAACAGAGGACCTCAGAGCCATCAAGCGTGCAACGGAGCTTTTCCGCTGAGCACAACGCAAAATATGAACTCAAGGACCATCCGCGTAAATGCAGTATGTCCAGGCCGCTTCAACGTAAAGAGGGTGCTACATCGCCTCTATGGCATAAAATCCATCCGCCTTCAATGCAGCATTTAAGCGTACGAGGAACGCTTCGTATTCCCCGAAATGAACCTGCCAAATCACACAGTGAACCTGACGTCTGACTCCTGACAAAAAGTACTGCACGGCTACCCAGACGATGGCTGGAATAAATGGCAGACCCTTCGGGACACGCCTCTGCATTTAATGCACAGGATGATGGCGGATCTCTGCATTTAATGCAGGGGATTTGATTAACATCACCGAACCGTCGTTTACTGACATCTCCCCGGCGTAAACTGCTTTTACGCATACAAGGGGATACGCTGCCTTGTTTTATACGGGCAGACGTGAACCGCTTACGCTCCGCAGAAGACAAGCAGACTGCCACGTCCAAAAGCTGCTCTTCGTACAGGGCTCGAGGCACATCTCTGCACCTAATGCTCAGAACGGTGGCAGGCCTTCGAGACACGCCTCTGCAATTAATGCGCAGGATGATGGCGGATCTATGCATTTAATGCAAGAGATTTGATTATATCTCCAAAAATCGTAATTCCGGCTAAGACGTCCACATCAGCGCTTTGGCACGCTACGCGGCGGCTTCTACGCCCATTCGGCTTCTATGTCTGTTCGGCTTCTACGCCCATTCGGCTTCTATGCCTGTTCGACTTCTACGCCCATTCGGCTTCTATGCCTGCTCGGCCTCTGCGCCCATTCGGTTTCTATGCCTACTTGGCTTCTACGCCATGGTGACAGACATTGGCTTCTACGCCAACCTCTTCTACACGAGGGATACCTACCTACGTGGCTTCTACGCCGTGATCTTCGCAGCAGTTATATGCGTTTGTCCCTTAGTTGGACACGCGTCACACGCTCATACAAAAGATCATCTATACGCAGGCAGTGGTTATTTTAACCATCGTGTAAAAGGGTGCTGTACTTTCCACTACTCGGTTTCTATACCGACTGAGTGGTCACTGTCACTAAAACTCTATAAATAGAGACCTCTATCAACAGGGGAACATGTCGAAGAAATTGGTCAAAAAGATCAAGAGGTCGAACTTCGGAAAGATCGAGCAAAGATCGAAAACCGAAGATCGGTCAAAGAGTCCTCGAGAGAGAAGAATCCGGAGCTCAGGCAAAGAGTAGTGATCGACGACTTTGGCATCATGCATCCACCCTCTTTTGCAACCTTCGAAGCTGCTTTCCGTCTTCTACGGCACTTCTTCACCATCGTGTGGTCCAAGGGCTAAAGTGATCGACTGCAGATCAGACACCTATAGCAATATTTACCCAGATTTAAAAATTGTACTCGACATCCTCGTATAGGATTAATTGTACAAGCTTGTTTGTAAACCAAAGAAACGGGTTTCGTATAAACCTCGTCTTACATTTTATCTTTCGTTTATCACCATAAACAAGATGGCGACTCTGCTGGGGACATCTTTCTCTTCTGATGAGGAAGCGATTGCTCAACACGATGCGGTATCCGTGGGATCCGTAAAGAAGACACTGGTCGTCCAGTTCGACCAGTCTGCCTACGAAGATATGCTTCGAGCTGGGGGTAGCTCCCACTCTCTCTGTACAAGGCAACAGGAAGCTGCGTAAGGTCTGGATGCCCAAGAAATCCCCTGCCGTTCCTGCCGACTCTCCGATCTCTTCGATCTCTCCGACCAATGAGGTTGTAGCATTGCTCCCTCCGCGCCCTGCACGTAAAATGCGTGTAAAATTCAGTCTCCCGTCTCTGGCGATATAGACAAAACTTCTGGCAATGCCTTAGTGCCAACCCAGAAGTATCCATCGCACCCTGTGCGTAAAATTCAGTCTCCCGTCTTTGGCGGTATAGACAAAACTTCTGGCAATGCCTCAGTGCTAACCCAGAAGTCCACTTCGCGCTCTGCACGTAAGACTGCATCTGCCCTCCGCGGAGAAACAGATAATCCCTGCGATCTACGCAAGGGAAAGCAGGTAGTAGACTGCCCAAATTCCCGACCTTTACGCCAGCAAGGGGAAAACCTGCCCGCCCTCCGGATTACGCGAGGAACTGATGGCCGACTGAGGGCCTCCTCGGCTCTACGCCAGCCGAAGGACAGCGCCAAATTATGCCAGAAGCAGCCTCTCAACGTAAAGAAGGCTCAATATGCTGAAAGACACCCTCCTCGGAGATTGTCCGCTGACCAGATGGCCAACCTATTGTATACGGGTGGCACAGGGAAAACTGGGGTTCCCAACATCCGCATGCCCACTGCGGTGAACAGAAGGAACAAGCAATCTTCTTCTTCTTCTGTAAATCCTCCTGACCTGCGTACATATCTAATCCAGAAACGCAAGGATATGGGATCTTCCAATATGTCTATTACGCCTCCTAGGGAGCGCCATTGTAATAGTCATAGGATTGTGGTTAATTGTTGCTGCTCTGAAGCAAGACGATCAGTTTTCGACCGGTTGAGCTACTCTCCGTCTTCCCAAGAAGAAGAGCCCACACATGCATCGGTGAATATGGCTTCACACATACCTAGAGGACGATCGAGCTCAAGACGTCATCCCTCTAGAACTCCAAGCCGAAGGAGGTTCAACCAGCTCCTTAGAAACACTGAAGTTGGGGTGTTCCAAAACACCCGTTCGAGGTCGCGACAATCGGCCTCATGCTCTTCTGATTCCGATGCTGGGGGTCTCCAGTCCCCCGAATCAGATGCTGAAAGTATAGAGTCAACTTCTACAGCGACCTATACTAATCCTTCAATGACACCCAGGGAGATGGGAGTTTATGCCATTGGAGATGAATGCGAGGAAGCTTCGCCGTCAGGGAGCGCGGAACAACGCATCACTATACTGGAGACATATCTGAAACAGATGCAATCCATGATGGAGAACATGCACCAGATGATGCTGACCCAACATACAGCTGCTATGGCTCAAACATCGGTCCCTCCAACTCAGATACGTATGGGGGTGGACTTACCACCGTCCAACGCAATCCAAGAGCCTGCTCTAGACCAGGAGTCAGCAGTTCCTTCGCTGGAGAATGTATTACCTCCTGTTGGAGTCGCGATACAACCGATTCCGCACCACTCCGTGGTCTCGTTGCCGGCCAAAAATCTGATGCAAGCAGTACGGGAGCTGAAAGCCCAGTTTGATGCCTTGAAGCACAAAGATCAGCTCAAGAAACTGGGAATCAACCAGCCTTACCTGGCTATCTGGGAAGAGGTCCCTTTCCCTCCGAGATACAAACCACAGACCATGGCTTTGTTCGAAGGAAAAATGTCACCAAGTCAGTACATGAACTACTTCAGTATGATGACGGTGCTATTATAAGGGAATGACGCCCTCCTCACCCGAGTGTTCAAGGGCTGTCTCTCGGGAGTAGCTTATCAGTGGTATCGTAGCTTGGCGGACAACTACATCTCGTCCTTCGAAGACTTCAAGGCTTTATGTAAACCCCCTCGACCAGAAATTAGGGTTTTCTAGTTTAATTAGCCTAATTAGGGTTTACCAGATTTAATTAAGATTTAAATATTAGTATTATAATACTTGTGCAATGATTGATTCTCTTAGGATACCCCTTTAGCGGTTGCCCTAAAACCAATTCCACGTATCTGACCTAGACACGTAAACCCATCATATTAAACCAGGAACAAACCCCGGGTACCAATTTTCGTGCCTGATTTTAGACGCACAAAAGTCGTTACAAACGTCCGCGCGCGAATTATTAAATTGCGTAATTACGTTCGCTGCCCGTTCCAATTAACATTGAGACCCAACCTCAACCAGTTTTGACCAACCCAGACCACGATGATATTGTACACTGAGCCTACTACACCAAGGACCCTTGTCCAACCAAATTTAGACTCCCGGTTTTTAATTAAATTAAATTAGAAACGCCGTTACATTAATTATGAATTAATTAATGTGGAGACCTAACCTAGATGAAATTGGACCCAAATTCAACCCAAACCCACATCCGCACCCCCAAGCCTCATACAAAACACCCAACACCATTATCGACCAATGAGGAACACCAAACATGGTGTTTGCTTGCATTAAATCCCAAATCCTAGTTATTGTGCAAATACCAATTTATTCAGGGGCAAAATTGCAAAATTGCAATGTGGTGTCCCCCTCTCATTGGCCCAAACCATCATGGAGAAAAGCATTGGAATGCCCAACCGTAGGCAATTTGTTTCCCCCCCATTTTACATGTACTTACACCACCTTTTTGGAAACCCATCTTGGCCCTACATTTAAATTAGCCTATTCCTAGCCCTCCACCCATCATGATGAGCATCCCCACTCCCAAAAAAAAAAAAATACATCCAGCCGGCCCTAACCCCTAGGCAGCCCCCCTCACTCTCTCTCCTACTTATACACCATTCTACCTCATTTGGAAGGCACACAACCCAAGGAAATACCTAAAACCTAACTAAACCCAAAACCCCCCACCACCAGCCCGATATTACTCCTCCCCCCCCCCTCGAGCTCGACCACCACCACCAGCGGCCACCGACCGCCGCCATACTTCACGACCACCGTCGCCAGTCCCCACCCCACCTGCCACCAGAAACTCCGGCCCCCACGACGCCGGAGCAGCCCGCACGACCGCCAGCACTGATCTCGGCTCCCACAGCCCGCTCAGTGTAGCCGACGACCCCGCAGCCTCGTACTCCTCCACCCCCGCACCTCCGGCCACCGTACTTCACCAGAGCCTCCCCCAGCCTGTCCTCCACCACCCCACAAACTTTCGGCCGAAGGCGTCGACGCACCGGAGAGGAATCGAGCCCGCAGCGTCGACGAGTCGAGAAACGCTGCTGCTGCCCGCGACCTCCCCGAGCCTCGCCGGAGCGCCGCCCGGCCACCCCCGCCGGCGACGACCGACCAGCTCGACCCCCTCGACCTGTCGAGCATTAAGGTATATTATTTTATGTGTAAATATTGGGATTTTTACATGAAATTCCTGTTGCAAGTTCAAATATACATGAATGACGTATATTTACGTATTTTGAATACGTATCCTATTATATATACTGTATTATAATTATTTAACCGTATACATATTTATATTATCCCTGTAAAATTTTATAATATATATTTACATAATCTTTTTAGTTTATTTTATGTATAATAGAGTTGTGTATGTATGTATGTATGTAAGTACGTATGTATGTATATATATATATATATATATATATATATATATATATATATATATATATATATATATATATATATATATATATATATATATATATATATATATGAGTATATATATGTATGTAAGTATATTGTACAGTATATAAACCATAAATTAAATATATAATTTCTGTGATTATGTATAGAAAATAATACTATATATTATATATTTTCATATTAAAAATGTATGTATGTATGTATGTATGTATGTATGTATGTATGTATGTATGTAAGTGTATTTTTTTAGTATATAAATTATTAAATGTATAATACAAATTATGTCTAAATACATTTCTGGTAATTAAATATATATATAATATATTTTATATATAAATACTTATAAGTATTAAGTCTCTAGTATGTATATGCATATATACATATATATAAATATATATAGATATATATGTGTGTATATATAATATATGTGTATTTTGGTATATAAATAAATATTATAGTATTGTGTATTTTCAATATGATATTATATTTAAAATAAGTACGAGTATCTTTGTACTTATACAAAATTATTTCTAAATATATATATGTATTTATATGTATATATATTTATGATATTACCCAGTTACGTACATATATTTAATATGTGTATTATTAGAATATACGAATTTATACATAAGTACTATTTTGTACAAATAAACAAATATTTTATTTAATATATTTTAATATGAATTAGTGTGTAGATAAATGCTAGTGTTAGCTAAATATACATATAGCCCCGACCCTGTGTCAGTTGTAGATACGGACAGTGTATCCTAGTCGTGCTATTGTAGCGACTAATTTGGACATTACCATATCCTATATAGGATTGCTGGACACTACTGCCGAGGCGTCAGGAGCAGGGCTTTGGATTTCGCAGCTACCCGGGACAGGCAAGTATACCTTGCTGGATTACTGCTTTAAATTTAAATGTTAAATATTTCAAATATACATGAACTGTGCGCATCCGAGATTGACTCGGGTGCAGTCGACATTGCGTCGATGAGTAGTGTACTTGACCTAGTTGCTAGTTGACTCACCCACTACTGCGAGGATATTCTGATATCCTCCTAGACCATGGCACTATACACGTACCACGATGGTACATTCATATTGGGATGCGGATCCGCGTACCCGAATCGCTATCGGTACGTACGACATGCATCACGGACTAGCTTGTAATCTAGAATAATATAGTTAATTGAGACTTGGCATCTAGATACGGTACACTCAAGTCGTGCATTCGACTTGCGTATCTACATTGGGCGGGAAGGACAACTGACAAACGTATGGGATACCCCCACCGGATTCCGTGGTATCCAGAGGAACCATAGACCCGGTGACTCCCTATATTCAGACACCGCGCTCTACGGAGTGTACGGACATATATACATTGCAGATACCACGTTCCTTAGAGTGTGGACGTTATATATATACAGATACCTCATTCTTTGGAATGATAGACGTTGCAGATACCACACTCTAGAGGATGTTGGACGTTATGCCTACACCTACTTATACGTTCCTAGGTTGTCCTTATATTGCATTCACTTAGATGGTTAGCATACCCCCTCTTTACTTTTATTTCAGTACTATATCCAGCATGCATATTGTATCTTGTTACGTCCCTCTGAGGACCTGGTTATCTTCCAGATCTGGACGAGGCCTTTTATCCCACAGTTTACGGGCCAGGCTTAGAGACGAGGTTTGCTTTTGACGAGGAGCTGGAGGTACTTCCATCAGAGTACCCCTGATCAGATTGGTAGGCCTTCAGCCTATGACTGGAGCTCCTTACCTAGTTAGATGTTGTTCCAGTCTCTCCTTATCAGTACTTTCATTTCAGATATTCAGTACTTTATTTCAGACTATCAGTACATTGTAGTGGGTTTGTTCCCACCAGACTTATTTCAGTTGTACTATGTCAGTCGACTATGTATCTTATATTCCAGTCTTTCATTTCAGTATTTACTTGTTATCTGTGGATGAGATTAGACATTGCCTGTTGTTGTTATTAGACTTGTTAGATTTAGGACAGCGTAGCATACTTCGTCAGGATCCATTAAATTGGGATATCCTCGGAGTCGTGTCAGCTGGCCAATGCCACGTGGCCTGGTTCCATAATATTTTGGGACTGGGGCGTGACACTTTATTCTTCACACGATTCTACGAAGGAGGGATGGACATGTCTATGTCCTCTCTCATCGAAGTAAAGCAGAAGGAAAAAGAGGACGTTCACACTTTCATCGAACGTTTTCGCCAAGCCACTTTACAAATGCCTCCCGGAGTTCCAGACTCGGCGTTGGTGGACATTTGCAGGAAGAACCTTCTTCCCGTAATCTCGGTGTTCACAGGACCATATCAGTTCCATGATTGGCCCTCATTCATCATCTCAGCAGTAGCCGCTGAAGACAACAGTCGGAAGGCGCGTGACAATGGCATCATGATCTCTGCCTCTGACAGAGGCAAGAGGTCATCTCCCAACAATGACCATCCTTGTGGTTCCAAAGGGAAGGAAGCCCTGACAATCAACACGTCCAGGCAAAAGACTGCGGCTACCACGCAGACGAGACCTGGGACTTCCAGGCCCATTGAAGTCTACTCTTTCAACAACGACGATATTTCGAGCATATTCGAGTGTCTCGTCAAGAGCGACAAGATTACCCTCCCTGAGGAGAAGCGGCCCCAAGAAGTCGGCAGTACTAATAACCCCAAGTACTGCATCTTCCACAGATACGTACACCACCCTACAAAGGCGTGTTATGTACTGAAGAGGAAGATCTAGTAGTTGATCGACGCTAAGGCCATCACCCTGCGCAACAGCGAGAAGACGATCACGGCCAACATGATCTCCCTGCAATTTGGCAATCTGCCTCCCCAAGAAGTCCCGGACGGTGTGACACCTATTTCCCGGACAACGATGAACATTGTCAATCTCCCTCCAACTAGGGGTCAAAATCATGACCTGGTACCCCTAACCACCCAGCGGGGCAAGATTATGTGGGTTCATCCAGATTTGGTGTCGGAGCTCGAGGAAGAGACTAATGCTACTAAGGCTAAGTCTAGGAAGAACTCCAAGTGCAACCATGCCATATGGTTGCCACTCCTTCGACATCAGACGAAGACGAGGTATTGGCTGCAACCCATTCAGGGAAAGCTTACCTCAAGGACTATGGAGCGAGTCAGGAAGATGCACCGGCAGATGCTTCAACTGCCAAACCTCTAGAACCAGAGCCCGCCGTAGCAGAGGCCGGTCCTTCGAGACCAACTTCGGTGGACAAGGGGAAGCAAAAGGAAGTGCGCTTCGACAAACCTTTGAAAAACATTCAAAACAAAGGTTTAGAGAAGCCATACAACTTCGACATCCTGGTCCAATTAGCCAATACACCAGCCAGGTTGTCCATCTTCGAGCTACTCAGGCTCTCTCAGGACACTCGTCAAGCCCTGAGTGAAGCATTGATGCAGGCGGATGCATACTTGACCCAGCTCAAGTCCCCTGACGAAGAACCCGTGGCATGTCCTCAATGCCACAGTGTGATAGAGGTGGTCCCGAATATCACTTTCACTCAAGATGACATGCTGTTAAAACATAACAGGCATGACAGACCCCTCTATTACACCGGATACATCGGTTCCATGGAGGTCGACCGGATTCACATAGATCCGGGATCATCAATCAGCATCATTTCTCATAGTCTGCTTAGACCACTGAGGATTCCCACCAGCGAATTGGCTTACACCACCACCACAATCGTGGGTTTCAACGCTCGGAGAAGTAAGCCGTTGGAGAAAATTCGCTTGAGGATCCAGATTGGCAACCTCAGATCGGTGGCTACATGCTATGTCATCGATTCAGAGGTATCCTACAACATTCTGCTGGGTAGACCTTGGATCCACGACCACAACATCGTTCCTTCGACTCTACATCAATGCTTCATATGTAGATACTCAAGGAACAGTACAAACGGAGGTTGCTGACCTGAACCCGTTTAAAGGAGTAGAATCCTACTACTCTGATGCCGTGTTGTACTCTCAAGACTACATGGAAGAAATGTCAGCCGAAGCAGAGAAGGAATCCCACCGGGAGCCAGAAGAACCCTCTGCCGAACGACCGCTGTCAATCAAAGTGAAAGGGCGAACTACTCATCCAAAAGCCATGGAGCCTATGGCTATCCACCTGAATAAAACCAGGTCGGGAAGAGGAGGGCATCCTCTAGTGATCACTTTGAACCAGAAGTCTCCACCCTTGGTCATCAACCTTCGGCGCAACAGCCAGCCGATTGATGTAAGTGCCACCAGGAATGCAGTTTCTGATGATAATAAAGGACCTCTTTTCCAGTATATCGACGCTCAAATTCTAAATCAGGAATCCTCTCCCCATGATGATATAGAGCCTATAGCACAAAAATTCTTAGCAGCTATAGATTCCTATCATCCGTACATGTGGGAAGTAGCGTCATCATCCAATGTCGTCATGACATATGGACCACATGAGGATTCTATCTTCATTGTTCCGCCTACTAGCAGCAGTCAGCATTTAATAGTCTTCGGCCGCAGGCACGACGAACCGACTATACAAGAAGATTCCTTCAACGACGATGCTGGTGAAATACAAGTTCACAGGTACAGCCCGCAAGCTTTAAAGATCATGCAAAGTATGTGTTACGACTTGAAGCTGGAACCAGGTCTCAACTACGGGAAAGGCAGACGGACACCTCTGCTTGGTAATCCCCACTATCAACAAACTTGTTTCGGGTTAGGGTATGCCGCCTCCCTTGCAACTTCCGAGTCGAACGAGGATGTCTTTTCCTCTTTTCAAGACGGCTCGTCGCCCTCCGACTCATCTGAGGCTCTCGAACGAACATTATCAGTATATATGGTAGTGGTAGATTCCTTCGAAGCAGACGAACAAGAATCTGAGCTGTTTGAGAATGACTCTTATGCTCAACAAATGGATACACAATGGAAATTCCGGTTCGAGCAGAGAGAACCTCCCACTGAAGACGAAGTTATCCAGATCAATGTTGGGGATAAACTTTCGCCAAAGCCGATATTTATCAGTAACAATCTTTCCCCAGCTGAAAGGGAAGAAGTTATTCAACTGATAAAAGAATACATCGACGTCTTTGCGTGGAATTATGAGGATATGCCAGGACTTGATCCAAAGGTGGCTACCCATAAACTCAACATATTGCCCGATTCAAAGCCAGTGAAGCAGCACCAACGCCGGTTCCGCCCGGATATGATGGACGCCATTGAAGCTAAAATCAAGAAGTTGATAGCCTGCGGTTTCATCCGGGAGGAACAACATCCCAACTGGGTCGCCAATGTTGTCCCGGTCATGAAGAAAAATGGGAAAGTACGCGTCTGCATCGATTACCGAGATCTGAACGCAGCCTGCCCCAAGGACGAGTTTCCTCTTCCCATCACAGACGTCATGATTGACAATATATGCGGTTTCAAACGTATGTCTTTCATGGACGGATTTTCAGGATATAATCAAATCAAGATGCATCCTGAAGACGAGAAGCATACTGCCTTCCGGACGCCATTGGGGGTATATTGCTATACGGTCATGCCCTTCGGATTGAAGAACGCCGGGGCTACATACCAACGGGCTATGAGTAACATATTCCATGAGCATTTACGCAAGACAGTGGAATGTTACGTGGACGACATAGCTGTCAAAAGCCGCCTCAAGGATAATCACATCCAAGACTTGAAGACAGTATTTGAGCTGATGCGCCAACATCAACTCAAGATGAATCCTGCAAAGTCCTTTCTGGGTGTATCTAGTGGCAAATTCCTGGGATTTGTCATTACCGCCAAAGGCATTCAAGTGGACCCTGATAAAGTCAAGGAAGGACATCTTAGAAATGCGACCGCCCCATAATCTGAGGGAACTCAGGGGATTTCAAGGCCGTCTGGCCTATATCCGGAGATTCATATCCAACCTCTCTGGGAGATGTCAGCCCTTTTCCCGTCTCATGAAGAAAGGTGTATCCTTCGTGTGGGATGAAGCCTGTCAGCAAGCGTTTAACGATATCAAACGCTACCTCACTCACCCGCCAGTTTTGGTGCCTCCCGTCGTAGGAAGACCATTCTTCCTGTACGTTCGAGCGATGGACCATTCTTTGGGAGCTCTTCTCGTGCAGAAGAACGATGTGGGACATGAACAGGCTATCTACTATCTAAGTAGAATGATGATCGGAGCTGAGCACCGGTACAATCCAGTGGAGAAGGAATGCTTGGCCCTGATGTTCGCTATTCAGAAAATGCGACACTATGTCACAGGCCAGACGATCCACATTATCTCCAGGATCAATCCTCTTCAGGTACTGATGAACAAGCCAAGTGTTCTTAACTCCTGACTCGCGATCTGGGCGATGTTATTGTCACGCCCCAGTCCCAAAATATCGAGGGACTGGATGCGTGAATATGGCCAGCAGCATGCACCGATGGACAAACCCAATTTAATGGATCCATCGGGCATACTTAAGCTGTATTACATCAGTCGGGGTCTACTATTCTCATCAACAGATATAAGATATCAACTTCAGCAAAAGAAATATTAAGTTACAACCAGACGAAGTAAATAAAATCGGAGAACAATCCGATGTTAAGTCTGTTACATAAGTTCTCAAAGACATGAAATAAAGAGTTCAATTAAACAGGAAATAGAGAGTAAATGACTGAGCATGGTGAAGCAGTTGTTCATGAGAAGTCCTCAGCGGTCACCTCGTCCTCAGGTTCAGGTACTGCTCCGAGTAGTGCCCCTGTTCCGTACACCTCAGGGTAGCTCTCGTCTGCTATAACTGGAGAACAAAACCAGGTCCTCAGCGGGACGTAACAAGGTACAGAAGAATACGAGCCATAATACAGTGAATGAGCATGCAAGTCAACCAAAATGTTAGACACAAGAGAAGTACAAGATATTAATAAGTTTAAGACAGTGGTATGCTGATGTTACTATCAAACAAATCCAGTTAAATAATTAAAACCAGCTAAGTGATCATGCAAGTGAGAGTTATTATTCATACTCAGGCTGAGACTACTACAGGATCAGTAATAAGAAACCATAGCAGTGATTCTCAAAGGGCCAGTACAGGTGCCAAAGCTCTGTGTCAGATACTAGGACACTTCCAGATAACCAGATATATATATAATATAATCAGCCTTGATATGGTAATACTCTCCCCACCCAATGAATCTCACGTCACAGATCTCAATGTTCATGTTACGCAAGATTGAAACTAATGCAGTCAGTCATTTATTAAGTTCTAAAGCTTAAATTATGAAATCTATATCTTATACAAACCCCCTTGAATAATCAGGAAGATTCTATATCATGCTTGTGTCAGGTGTCCTGGGGATAATTTACTTGATAGGGCAAGTACCACAGTCACAGAAATTAGAGCAAGAGATTCAAAATGAATTAAATACTGCATTTAATAGCAAGGTACACTTGCCTGGATTTCCTGTTTCAGTTGTAGCTCTGGCAATAGCTGGATTTCCAGGCAGTACTCCGGTTGCTGAAATAGACATCACCAACAGATCCAGAAAATATTAATCAGCTAGGATCGCCTGTCCTTGAGTCCAATTTGGAGACAAGGACAAAAACGTCATTTTCGGGTCAAGGCGGGGTCCAGATGTGGGCCGTCTTGCACCGAAAAATGCGCCAGGGTCAAAGGTCTCAAAAACAGTCCAACTTAGTGTCAACAGGTCAGGAACGATGATACGAACCCAACGGAACTTCCAGAATTGGATTCCGATGAGCCGTTCTCAAAATCGCCCGTCGAGTGGAGCCTGTGGGGCCCACGACACACGATTTTGTCAACGTTCTCAGAATCGAACCAAACTTGACCCACAGGACCAGCGTATTGCTACGAGTCCGATGGCGCAAGTTTCGTCTCGATCTGACTTGTATACACTAAATTACAGCGAGAAACAGAAAGTACGGATACGGGACGGTGTCCGCGGATACGCACTGATTCCGGTGTGCACGCACATCCGAATCAGCTTCTGCGAAAGCCCGCACGTCCGTATCAACGACGCTGACGTATCGGTGAAGACCGTACGTGACCAAGTCGTCCCGTTTGGCGGGGCGTACTCGATTCCGGGGTGAATCAGGGTCTGGTTTTTCCTGTTTTTGGATCGTGGTGTGCGATCACCTCAGGACGCGATGCCCCGAGCGGTTTGTCCGGGCACCGAGAGGGTCATACAGGCTACGCGATACAAAAGACGAAAATGAAAATGGGGTTACGAGCAGGAAGTTGGAAGTACCTGAACAGGGTTCAATGAACAGCGTATCTCCGTGTACGTGTCGTGTCCGACACTGTTCCCAACCGTGTCCAGAACTAGGGTTAGGTTTACTGTGTCCGGGTCTGTTGTGTCAGTGTCCGCCGGAGGAGGACGGCTGGGTCTTGCCGGAGCTGGCTAGAGCGGCCGGAGGCGGGCTTCTCGACGACGAGGCGGAGCTGGGTTCACGGCGGGCGGTGGGGTTTTGGCCAGCAGAGGAGTCGACCGGCTGGGGTTCGACTAGGTCGGGCTGCTGCGAGATCGAAGGCGGCACGACGAGGCTCCGGGAGGCGCTGGGGTGCTGAGGGCGGAGGACGGCGAGAGCGGCCGTAGGAGGGGCGGTGCGGCAAGGCGGAGAGGGGAATCGGCCGGCTGCGGGTTGGGATTTAAATAGAAGAGATAGGGAGAGGGAACGTCGACCGGCGAGGGAAGGGGAAGAGGAGGAGGCGCTGGCGACGGCGGTTGCAGGGAGCGGTGGCGGCGTACGTTGGGGTAGCCGGAGCGGCAAGGCGGCCGGCTAACGGCAGAGGCGTTAGGGTTCTCAGGGAAGGGGAAGAGCTTAGCGGGTCGGGCGGCTACGGGTTCGGGTCTGTCGGACCCGACCCGACCCGACCCGATAGCCCAACGGGCCGGATTCTGTGTAGGCGGGCTGGGCTGGGCTGAATGGGTGGGCCGGTTCAAATTTTAATTTAATAAATAAAAATCCTTTAAACCTTAATTAATTAAATAATTAAATAAGTAATTATTTTTAGGAGTTTTAAAAAATAGATCCAGGGCCCAATAAATTCTAGAAAAATTACCCTATGTCTAGATTTTCATTTTACACCATAAAATATTATTTTCATAATATTTTAACATTATTCAATAACAATTAAAAATCATTTAATAATTCAAACACCTGTATTTAATTTCAGAAAAATTCCTAGAAAATTCCAGAAAATACAAAAAAATCAAATTTTAAAATTCTTTGAAAAATCAGGAGATTACAGTTATTGACACCATATGACATGGTGTACGTCCCTCAGAAGTCCATCAAAGGCCAAGCTAGCATTGACTGACTTCCTAGCTGCCCATCCGATCCCGGAGGCCTCCAAATTATACGAGGACATTCCCGACGAAGTTGCAGAATGTAATTCCGTAATGGAAAGTGACGCATGGCAACTATTCTTCGATGGCGCCTCCAGGACTGGTCCCAGGGAAAACGTAGTTTCAGGAGTAGGAATTGTCCTGGTTACTCCTGACAAACTCGTCATCTACCGAGCATACTCTCTTAGCGAGCCCTGCTCCAACAATGTCGCAGAGTATAACGCTCTACTAATCGGGCTCCAAGTCGCTAAAGAGCTGGGGGTCGAATCTCTGGAAGCTTTCGGTGATTCTCTGCTGATCGTCAATCAAGTCAGAGGAATATATGAAGTCCGGAATCCAGACCTCATCCCCTATCACCAAGCAACGGTCGAGATAGCCATAACATTCAAAGGATTCTTCCTAGAGCATGTACCTCGATCTTAGAATCTGGAAGCTGATGCCCTAGCCAGTCTAGCTGCAGATTTAGCTACTCCTATAAGAAGGCAGAATTCGGTAATCCTTCTTAACAGAGATTTATTCTGTGTGAAGAACAACTTTCACATAGAGCGCAGCTACGCTGTGAACACCGATCCTCCCACAAGAGACTGGAGAAGTCCCTTTATAGATTTCGTGGCATATGGAATCTTGCCGGAGGACCCTAAAGAAGCAGTATCCGTCAAAAGACGATCATTACGATTCTACTTCGATGCATCTTCACAATGCCTATATCGCCGGGCCTACGACGGGCTGCTATTGAGATGTCTCTCCAATGACAAAGTACAACAGATTATCCGTGAAGCTCACGACGGTATATGCAGGGCGCATCAACCCGGTCCTAAGCTACAGGATCGTATCAGGAGAATGGGCTATTACTGGCCCACTATGATCGCAGACGCAATCAAGTATGCCAGACAATGCAGAGCTTGTCAGGTTCATACAGACTTTATACATCAATCGTCTGAACATCTACATCCTACGGTTGCATCTTGGCCTTTCGAAGCATAGGGTATGGATATCATTGGTCCTATTCACCCGTCTTCTTCTAGAGGTCACCGGTTCATACTGGCCATCACGGATTACTTCTCCAAATGGGCAGAGACGATCCCTCTTGCTGAGGTGAAGACATCTAATGTGATCAGCTTCATCAAGCATCACGTTATTTATCGCTTCGGGATCCCCCGAAGGATAATTCATGACAATGGGCCTCAGTTCATCAGCCATGCGTTTCACCGATTTTGTGATAAGAATCGGATACAAAATATAGCCTCTACGGCATATTATCCAGTTGCTAATGGTTTGGCGGAAGCCTTCAACAAAACCATTATCAAGCTCTTGAAGAAGTTCGTCTTTTCAAACAAGAGAGATTGGAACGAGAAGCTAGGAGAATGTCTCTGGGCATACCGCACAACGGTACGAGCACCGACAGGTTGCACCCTATTCTCATTGGTCTACGGAAGTAAAGCAGTTCTTTCCATCGAAATTTAAATTCTGTCGCTCAGAATAGCAGTCGCTAATGAGTGACCCAGAAAAAGAATGACCTACTAAGGCTTCAAGAGCTAGAAGGATTAGACGAAAAACGCCTTCAAGCTCAGCAACGCATCGCGTTCTACCAGGCACGCATTTCCAGAGCTTTCAATCATAAAGTGAAGGAAAGAGTGTTCAAAGTTGGTGAGCTAGTTTTGGCTGTGAGAAGGCCAATGATCATTACTCACAAGAGTAAGGGCAAATTCCAGCCCAAATAGGAAGGCCCTTATGTGATCGAGACGACGTTCTCGAACGGCGCTTACAGGTTAGCCCAGCCTAATGGAGACCTGCTAATGGCTCCTATCAATGGCAAATTCCTGAAAAGGTACTATGCTTAATCTCCTCTGCTCAAATGGAGTATGGTAAAGACCTCATTCTGACAAAACTACTTCCAAAACGAAACTAGTTAGGTCATATTCTATCATGTCCATATAACCTCTGAATAGATATGTTCGACTAATTTGGAACTGCAAGACCTATCACGTCCATATTACCTCTGATAGTGTTTTGTGTACAAACTTTAGTCAAAGCATATTCTATCATGTCCATATAACCTCTGAATAGATATGTCCTACTAAAGCATATTCTATCATGTCCGTATGACCTCTGAATAGATATGCCCTGCTAAAGTTTACCGAGAGTATATCACGTCCATACTACCTCTGATATCACTTTCACCCAAATCTGTCATTTATATTCCAAAATGATGGGTCCACAAAGTCAGAAAAGAGTCTCTTTATTCATTCCCAGAAAAGAGCAAAATTACATTTGCAAAGCAAGAAGGTACATCATTTGGGGGGAGCGGTCAGGTCGCGAATCTGCTGCGCCAGTGCGGCCATCTTCTCAGCCTTGGAATCCAAGACATCAGCACGGGCCCGCTCCAGCCGTGCCTCATCATTAATCAGGAGGGACAGTTCGGCTCTAGCCCGAAGGAGACCAGCGCGGGCGACTCCTGCACTCGCCAAGTTCTATTGTGCTGTGACCAGACGGCCATTCACCACATCTAGACCTTCCGACGACTGAGATGCCCACTCCTTTGCCTGAGCGAGCTTCATCTCCAGTTTACGGACCCTCGCTATATTCCCGTCATGCTCGGCCTGGCACTTCGTTTGAAGAGCAGTAGTCTCCTCCAGGACGACTTTTCCTTCATCCATCTCCTGCTGATTTGTCTGGATGAATTTATTCAGGCCTTCCATCTTCTCAACAAGATGTGCGATCAAGGATTCGTACCTAGCCTGGACCATAGCTTCAACGCTGTCTCGAGACAGCCGTAGATATTCGTTAATGGGTTGCTCCAAACTATTAACCATCGCCTCCAGGGTGTCAGCTAACCCAGTATCGCCAAAGTCCCTGACCGCCTCTATCGAAAACCGGGAGGACTTCTTCAGACGCTCAAAATTTAGATTCTTCTCCAACACCAATGATATCAGTGTTTTCAAGGTGGTGTAGAAGATACTGGTATATTGCTCAGACAGCAGGGCTAGGTCCGAATGCACGCTGGGAGTGGCTGCGATATTGTCGAACCTTGCTCCAGGGACGACCGCAATCGATGTGGCCACAGTCGTCGTCTCAACAAGTGGCGCGACAAAAGAAGTTGCGCCAACAACAGTCGAAGTCATCGGCATACTCGAAGGAGGCGATGTCGCAATGACAGGTTCATCCTCCTCTTGAGGTATCCGAATCTCGTCGGCAGGCGAGCCGACACCCGAAGATGTTTTCTCTTCAAAACCAGCCACCTCTGTATCGTCGCCAGGACCTGACACAGAGCCGAAGGACGCATATACATTGCCCTCCCCGAAGAGGTCTTCCCCTGAAAAGAAGACAAAAGGAAGTTAATATCAACATAAATGTTAATTTTCCTGAAGAAGAGGCGTGAAGACGACATTTACCCATGGCCGACGGCATATATGTCGCATCTGCAGCCAGTACAGCTAAATCATTTCTTAGTGATGCTAAGCAAGCTGTCATACCTGGAGAAGGGGGCCTGCTAACTGATGCTGGCAAATAGTCCTCCAAGTCCTCGTCAAATTTTAACTGAGGCTCATCGGCTGGAATCTCGCTAGAGGCGCTGACAGGCACGACAGGGGTCTCTCCCGATGCTGATCCGGATAAAGGTATACAAAATCTTATTCTACTCAGCCCCGGAGGCGACTTCGTTCTACTACCTGAAGCAGTAGCAGCGACAGCAGACTCCAACTGAGATTCTCCGGCACCGTCGGCCGAAACTGTAGAAGGTCCCTCTCTAAAAGGCGAGGAACCTCCAATCAAAGAATCATCCCCAACATGGGGAAAAGCAGGCTCACTTCCAGGAGCCTCAATACCAGGAATCCGGAGAGGACGAGTAACCGTCTTCTTCTTCCTCTTACGAGGGGAAGTCTCCTTCGGAGCAGGAGCCCTTCGCTTCCCAGAGATTACCAAAGCCCCTGCAGGCGGAGGTACTTCACCCCTCGGTACCGATACAAGAGGCTCATCCGGAGTAACAGACTCTTCACCCTCGTCAGAAGAAATCGAGGGGACTTCGACTCTTCTCCCAGGCTTGGAAGAGGGCACCCTAAAACTTCCATGCATATCAAAATCGCGATGGAAGGTATTGGTTGCCACATAGAACTGGGCGTACGTATGGAGGATGCGCAACTCCGTAGAGAGTGCGGTAACGGGCACAGTAAAACTTGCCCCAGTGCAGCCCATGATAAAATATTGCCATCCCCTCGCTCCATCAATGATTCCACCTCTGGACCTGAAGCTGGTGATGGCGTTATCCACGTGCAACTGATCATACCCAAACTTCCTGGCGAACCGACTAGGCAGGTAGGGTTCAAAGAAGCACTGGTCTTCACTTCTGTAAAGCAAGTGGGAAGGTCTAATGTAGACCAACCAATTAAAGGCTTCAGGAGAAAGAATGGTCTTCTCTCTACTTGAGTCCTCAAGCCTAATCCCCGATTGATTGCGATGTACAGGGGGGACAGTGCAAAAGAGCTTCCAGCTATGGCCGCAATTCAGCACCCGCCGGCAGCCTAATCCCCGATTGATTGCGATGCCGGGTACCACCAGTCGGTGCAGCCATATAGAAAGGAAGCCAGCCAGTTGAGCTTCCTTGGACAGAGGCCTGCGACAATGCCTCAGATAACTGTAGGCCTTAGTACCTGCAGGATATCTTCCTATCTCTTCATCGAGGATCTGATCTGGAGCCCCAGCGTCCTCCATAAGATCATCAACTACCTGAGCAGTGAGCACGCTCAGAGGATTCAAAGGCTGATCCTTGCCTTCCAATACCTTCTCCGGCTGAGCAGTCCTGGCCCGGTGAAAAAAGAGGTAGGACGTCCATTTATTGGTGTGAGCCAAATCTGAAGGCTCACCATAGAAGGCGGTGCAAGCAAGGTAGTGGCACATCAGCTCCTGGTACACTTCCACTACCCGAGGGTCTGAATCCCCCAGCTCACGGTTCGTGGGAACATACTCTTCATATGGAGTATCCCCCATCGGCAGTCTCGAGATCTCTGCCATCTCATGGAGGGCCAATCCCAACTCCCCCAGTGGAGTGGCGAAAGTCCCGATGAGCGAAATATATCGCTCCATCAGTGCCAGAAATAGGTTAGGGTTAGGAGGTAACCTAACACTGGTGGCACTCACAGCTGCAAACAGACCGATGCTCTCCAACTCGGTCTGAAAATGCTTCAGGGCCCAATCAACTAAACGAGCCCATCGAAGATTTGTTGGGGTCATCCACCCATTGCACCGAGGATTCACCTTGGGGTATATTCCTTCGTGCCCCATGAAATTATTGCAGAAGGTCGACAATTGCACCGGCTGGAGCACTAAGCTGTCTTCACTAGGGACACTGCCCGGGTACAGTCCCCTAAACGGCACTACAGGGCCGGAAGGGCGGCTGACAAATAGACCATATCCTTTCTGGTAGAAGATCTTCTCCGGCCTGCCGTGAAGATCGAGAGTCAGCATCCACGACATCCTCCTGGGATGTGTAGCATGGAAGAAGGCCGAGATGGGATAATCTCTCGACATCTTGGGCAGATACAAGACCAAGCTCCCGACAGGGAAAACCCAGAGTTCTTTCTTGGGCTTCGTCTGGGACTGCTTATCAATCATGTCCCCGAAGAGAAAAGCCGGCTTTATATACTGGTCCCCGTCTACGTACGTCAGGGGCTCTCCATTAATCATGTTCAGCAGCGTTCGCTCGCCCTGACCCGATATGAAAAATTCCCTCCCTTCGGGATACTGGGGCCCGGAGATAGGAAATGTAACGTGCGACAGATCCTCCAGATAGTTGGAGTGCAGCATCCCAGCAGCAGAACCCATCACATCGGCTAGCGGAGACTCATGCAATTTAACTGCAAGGGTGCAAGAAAAACACGTCAGTTTCTATACTAGACATTACAGTCTTGCAGCATATGCCAAGAGCCAACAGTCTGTGCTTTACGCCAAGACTGTAAAAACTTGATCGTTACGCTGGAATTCGTTTTCAAAAGCGTAAGATTCAGGTTGGCAGTATACAGTCTGTGCTTTACGCCAGACTGGCAAAATTCGAGTTTACGCCAGGATTTTCATCCACGAGCGTACGATCAAATTTTGTAGTATACACCAAGTTCTCGACGGTCAAAGCTTTTAAGCCCGACTGCGAAAATATGGAGTTTTTACGCTGGCATATTAGAAATGTGGGCGTAAAAGATGAAACGTCCCTGTGCATCATCTTCCTCAAAGAGGCTATTAACACATAAGATGACCTAGCGTGGTCACGTACAACGTGTGCGAAGGATTTTTCAGTCGTTCTTTTCGTCCCAAAAACTCTACCTCTCAGGCCGGGTGCACTGCTCGTCGGCGGGACGCTTCGCTCAGAAGGAACCTGGCCTTGCCCGACAGAAGTTGCTCTCGCTTGAGCAGAATAACAAGAAGAAGAATCGACCTTCTTTCCCTTAGAGGAGGAGGTTTGCTTCTAGGCCATTACTGGAAGCTTTGAAGACTCGGAGAAGAACTCGAACAGTCGAAGGCTTTCTTTCGCAGAAGACGGATGAAAAGTTTTTCTCTCAGAAACTTGGGGTATATATAGAGTTCGGATGGACTCCTCGAAACCCGAACCAAATCTCCTAATTAATATTCGGTTATGATTGGGTACTACGTCAGCCTATTACTCAGAGAAGGTGGACAGTCAGCGAATTCGAAAAGTTTTCGCGCAAAGCAGATTCGTGGTTTCTACGCTAAGGAGCTTTCTACGCTCGACAACTACAGATCTACGGTTTTACGCTCATAGGCTATAAGTCTATGGTTTTATGCCCGGATGCCTTTGTGCTCGGTAAGCTTTTACGCTCGAGAGGCTACAAACCTACGACTTCACGCTCAGCGGCTACAAATCTATGATCTCACGCTCGGCGGCGTTTAGTTTACGCTCAGAAGCAACAGATCCACAATTTCATGCTCGGAAGATTTCCTTTTCACAGGCTACAGATCTACAGTTCTACGCTAAGGAGCTTTCTACGCTCGACAGCTACAAATCTACGGTTTTACGTTCAGAGGCTACAAGTCTACAGTTTTACGCCCGGATGCCTTTATGCTCGGTAAGCTTTTATGCTCGAGAGGCTACAAACCTACGACTTCACGCTCAGGAACTACAAGTCTACGATTTCACGCTCGGTGGCGTTTAGTTTATGCTCACGAGGCTACGAACTTACGATCTTATGCTATGACTCTCTGCATATCTGAAAGATACGCAGGCCAGAGTACGCGTACATCTGAACGATTCTCAAGGCAGTCAATTACGAGAGTTCACACAGAAGATACTCCTTCTTGACCAGAAGATATCCCAAGTACCCGAAGCATACAGAGTTCAACATTGAAAATTACTCTTCTTCATGGGACGATTCAAAGTCCATCCAGACTCCAGTCTGAATATTTTATCTACAGTTCAAGATGGCGACTCAGTTTGACAGCCATTTCTTGCCCTAATTCCAAGGGACTTTCGAGAAATCATTCTTGAAGATAATGTCTGAACAGGAATTCTGTTTATCAGAAGCAACAGTTCAGAATTCTACGCGGTTCCTCATTCCTAATAGCAGGACAATTTGAACACTCGAATGCTGAGCGGCTTTCTGCGCATCCCTAGATATGCGTAAAAGACAGGACAGGACCTAACACTCTTTCTAAAATAGAGTCGGCGTAAAGAATCAGATGTGTCAAAGCTATACATATTCAGACTTCACAGCAATATATGGCAAAACGATCATCTCTGCGTGATAAAGGAAACGTGGAAAGAACAGGTTAACTCCTCAGCCTTTTTATAGGCGAAGGAGATCACACCGATCCCCAATAACTCCGCCATAAAGTTAGCCTTGAAAGAACGTGTCAGACTTGACCGTTTCAGGCTCCATTCAGAAACGTTTCGAGTTACGAGGAACGGTTCATGCTTCATTCAAAGCGTTTCAAATTATGAGGAATTTAAAAGCTTTGAAGGGGGTCTTGTAGAAGCATGAAAAATACGCCGGATAGCTCTACGCAGCATGGTGATGCAGGGCAGCGTAAACAGAGGACCTCAGAGCCATCAAGCGTGCAACGGAGCTTTTTCGCTGAGCACAGCGCAAAATATGAACTCAAGGACCATCCGCGTAAATGTAGTATGTCCAGGCCGCTTCAGCGTAAAGAGGGTGCTACATCGCCTCTGTGGCGTAAAATCCATCCGCCTTCAATGCAGCATTTAAGCGTACGAGGAATGGTTCGTATTCCCCGAAATGAACCTGCCAAATCACACAGTGAACCTGACGTCTGACTCCTGACAAAAAGTATTGCACGGCTACCCAGACGACGGTTGGAATAAATGGCAGACCCTTCGGGACACGCCTCTGCATTTAATGCACAGGATGATGGCGGATCTCTGCATTTAATCCAGGGGATTTGATTAACATCATCGAACCGTCGTTTACTGACATCTCCCCGGTGTAAACTGCTTTTACGCATATTAGGGGATATGCTGCCTTATTTTATACGGGCAGACGTGAATCACTTATGCTCCGCAGAAGACAAGCAGACTGCCACGTCCAAAAGCTGCTCTTCGTACAGGGCTCGAGGCATGTCTCTGCACCTAATGCTCAGAACGGTGGCAGGCCTTCGAGACACGCCTCTGCAATTAATGCGCGGGATGATGGCGGATCTATGCATTTAATGCAAGAGATTTGATTATATCTCCAAAAGCCGTAATTCCGGCTAAGACGTCCACATCAGCGCTCTGGCACGCTACGCGGCGGATTCTACGTCCATTCGGCTTCTATGCCTGTTCGGCTTCTACGCCCATTCGGCTTCTATACCTGTTCGGCTTCTACGCCCATTCGGCTTCTATGCCTGCTCGGCCTCTGCGCCCATTCGGTTTCTATGCCTACTTGGCTTCTACGCCATGGTGACAGACATTGGCTTCTACGCCAACCTCTTCTACACGAGGGATACCTACCTACGTGGCTTCTACGTCGTGATCTTCGCAGCAGTTATACGCGTTTGTCCCTTAGTTGGACACGCGTCACACGCTCATACAAAAGATCATCTATACGCAGGCAATGGTTATTTTAACTATCGTGTAAAAGGGTGCTGTACTTTCCACTACTCGGTTTCTACACCGACTGAGTGGTCACTGTCACTAAAACTCTATAAATAGAGACCTCTATCAACAGAGGAACAGGTCAAAAAAATTGGTCAAAAAGATTAAGAGGTCAAACTTCGGAAAGATCGAGCAAATATCGAAAACCGAAGATCGGTCAAAGAGTCCTCGAGAGAGAAGAATCCGGAGCTCAGGCAAAGAGTAGTGATCGACGACTTTGGCATCGTGCATCCACCCTCTTTTGCAACCTTCGAAGCTGCTTTCCGTCTTCTACGGCACTTCTTCACCATCATGTGGTCCAAGGGCTAAAGTGATCGACTGCAGATCAGACACCTATAGCGATATTTACCCAGATTTAAAAATTGTACTCGACATCCTCGTATAGGATTAATTGTACAAGCTTGTTTGTAAACCAAAGAAACGAGTTTCGTATAAACCTCATCTTATATTTTATCTTTCGTTTATCACCATAAACATTGTATTATCATATATTCTTTTGAAATGGTCCTGATGTATTTTAAAATTGATGAAATATGTTTCAAAAGAACAACTTACAAAATTGGGATGTCAAAATCGAGAAGTAAAAAATTAATGTATCAAAAATGTCCGAGCGTTATATATAGTTGGGGTATCATTAGGATAATCTATCCTTAACGTATATACTCAAATTAAGATGACTGGACGTTAATGTATTAATTACTTATCCCTCGAGGTTCTCCACTTCATCCTCGTCGTAGTTGAGTAATATATACAATTGAGCAGCCCTTAGCTCGTCGTCATTCAGATATCTCTTCTTCATATTTTTGAAGTCTTTCCGGAAGTATTGAGTACTTTAGTATTGCATCATTAGGTTCCCGGTATCCGTCGTCATTTCTCGGGACTCTCGTTCAATTAGTAGATATGCGAGGCTTGAAATACATCGAATTTTTTTTTGAAATCTTCTCGAAAATATATGCTTCACAAATAAAACCCTCTACTCATTTCTTATTTTTCACCTTTCTTTTTATGTGGCCAAAACATTGTTTGAATGGGTACATCCACTGGTAACCGACGTGACCACCGACACGTTCCTCGTAGATAAATTGGCAAATGCTCAGAGTCGAAAAGTCCAGGAGGGAACACCGGCTCAGACTTGCACAATGTTACCATAATGCTATTCTCTTACTTTTTTAAACGATTGACGAGCATCTTAGCAGAACACAAATATTTGTTTAACTACCTAATTCCAGGAGAGGGTTGTTTTTGTCATTTCCATAATTGCTTAGTATTTTTTATATTTGATAATAATATTTATTATTATATGTATTGGTTGAGTGCTAGTGTGAGACTTATCTCATTGTTCTAGTATAAGTACCCAACATACGCATATTATACATGTATAGCTTGCTTATTGTTTAATTTCTTACATCATGCTTTATGCCATTCATGCATTGATTATGTTGCTTGTGTAATTTTTCCTTAGTTGCATGCTTTGGACTATTGGTCCCTTGATTTTCTTGGTGGATGGCTATGATGAACCCGGAAGAGGGCATGGATGTTGATCCAATGGCCTACAATCAACCCTTTGCCTATATATGCAAACATTTCTCTTTCCTTTACTTTTTCTTTTCTTTCATTTCTCTTTCTTCCTTCACTTCTTCAGCCTTCACCGAGAGCAGCCGAGCTTGGCCTTAGTAGTATTAGGCTAGAACTTGACCGTAGACATGTACATCGTGCCAACCGAAGGAACAACCATGGATCTTGTTTTGATTCTTAATATAACTTGTTTAATCACTGGATAGGTTTCATTTGCTTAATACTTAGAACCTGTCTTCATGATGATTTTGATTTTCTTGTATTGTTGCTCATGGAGTCCGAGAACAGCAAGTCGGAGAATGCAAAGTTGGCCTAAAAATGAATACAAAAAGTATGCAGGAAACCCTTATCGCATAAGCGAAGTTCCAGTGAGCTCACTTGTGTGTGTTTCACAAATTCCTTAGAAAGTGTGCCAAGATATGTTGAGTACTCTGGGAGCACTTTTCTACTCCTACGCATATTTTATACTATGGCAATTCCTTCAAAAGTATGCCAAATCACCTTTGGCGCACTTTTGAATGGATCTGCAAGTCATCAAGAATATGCGCCCCTGCTTAAAATCCAAGTTGGCGCACCTTGCAGATATTGCAGAGTTGGCGCACTTTGGTAAAAAATTTTTACTGACACACTTTGTTGCTTTTGGAGAATGGCGCACTCCGCTATGTGGCGCACAATGCGGAATTCTCCATAGACGACGCACTTTGTAGCCTTTCGTATTACTTAATGAATAAGCAAAGACTTTTAACCATTCTCGAGAATTGTGTTCTCGAATGCAGTATTGTCTCGACTGTTGTGCCATGCTTCGAGACGTGTTTGTCTTTTAGTAGACCTTCCTTCGCCAATGTCATCCCAAGCTAACGGTGATCTGCATCTCCTACCATACTGTAAACTCCCTCGACCAGAATTTAGTAATTTAGGATTAGTTTTGACTAATTAGAATTATGGCAACTTTTAAAAAAAAAATTTATTTATTATATATTCTATTGTTTGTGCACTTGTTTATTACACAATTGATTAGGGCATTTCACTAGCTGTAAAACCTAAACAAATTTCACATCCCTGCCCTAGACTTGCTAGACTACTTTTTCTGTATTTTTAGTAACTTCCAGAAACCTCATCTGGTGCTTCGTTTTAGTCGCACAAATATCGTTACAGACGTACGTATTTATTACCTATTTTAATTTCTGCTTTTTACCCACCTCTGTACCCTAGTGATTTGAGGACCAGTAGACACCTGTTTTGCCCAACCAAAAATACGATAATATTATACTCTAATTGTATTACAATTATCGTATTGACACCGTAGAAAAATTATGACCCTAACAGCCTCAGAATAATTAGTGAACACCGTGCGCAGTATTTATTAAATAATAAATACGATGACCGTATCACCTGCAGAATCAAACCCTGCCTTTGCCCAGACTCACCCCACACTGTCCAAAACATTTTCCCCAGCTATTTCTCTTATTTCTGTACAATTCAGAATTACGGAAAATCAGTATCTGAAATTTGGTAAATTGCGAAATTACGCAAAATACAAATATTATGCTTTTATGCAATTATTAAAAAGTTAGGGGTTTTTATGCAAAATTGCATGCTAGGTGGCCTAATCCTATTGGCTAGACCATAGGTGAGTGGGACCCACCCAAAACACCAGAAAAATCCTGAATAAATATCCCAAAAATCGAATTTACCTAAATAACCCTGAACTTTAATGTATTTACAAGAATGCCATTAGGCCTAAACCTATATAAACCATGGCACTCCCCTCCATTCCAACACATCCCACCACCACCATGGCCACCCTCCGCCGAACCCGTCGCCACTCCCCTCCCCTTCCCTCCGACCACTGCCACCCGCCTGAGCCACCCTCCTCCGCCGGCCACAGCTTCCACAACCACCCCACTCCCTCACTGCCACCCACAGCCATCACCACCCGAGCCACCCCCTGCGCCACCCTCCGCCACCGTACTTTGCCACCACCCTCACCAATCGCCTCGCCGTCCTCCCCTCCACCGGACCACCAACCCTCACCGCCCCACGACGACTCCTCCGCCGGCCAGAACCCCCGCAACACCCTCGGCCACCCCCAACCCTAACCTACCCTCTCTACTCCGGCCGCCCCTAGCCGCCACCACCACCGTCGAGGACCTCCGCCACCATCACCAACCTGACCGCCACCCTCCCCTCTGCCGAACCCACCACCTGCCCGGCCACCCCCGCCGCTCCTCCGCCGCCGGCAGCCCCCGCACTCCACTACTGCTACTGCTGCTGCTATCTGCTACTGCTGCTGTTTCCTCCCCTCCGGCCGCCTCCGCCCAGCTCCGCCGCCGCCCACCCGCCGGCGACCAGCCGTGGGTCCCCCCTGCCACCTGTAAGGTATAATATACCTATACTATAAATAAATACGTAAATAATCCCTAATGCATGTATATATGTATATAATATATGAATATATATGTATATAAATTATATATATATATTAATATATATATATATATTAATATATAGTATTATATATGTAATATTATATATAATATAATACTGTAATTATACAGTATATATATTGTATTTATATTTTCAGCATTTTTTTTAAATATATATATATATTATTATTTATATACATATATGTATATATATACATATATATATATGTATTTATATATATTATCTAGATACCATTATATATATAATATATATATTATATAGAATAATATATGTATTTATTTACATTTTCCTTTCCTATTTTATTTTATATAGTAATACATATGTATATATATTTATATATACATATAATACTATATAATTATATATATGTTATATATATACATATTTTTATTTTTGTCTTATATATATATATAAATATATATATGTGTATACATATATATTTATGTATATAGTTATATATGATATAACATATTATTATATGTTATATATATGATATGTATTAATTATAAATATTGCTGGATAGTACAGCTTATATATATTATATATATAATTTTAAATTCTTGCAATGTCATTTAATTTAATAATATTATATATTACTGTGCTGGATATTACAGCCTATATATATATGCATAATTACAATTATTGCACTTTATTTAAACAGTGGTCACACATAGACCCTGATAATATTTATATTATAATTATTGAATAAGTACAGCATTTATTTATGTATTAAATTTCTGCACTGTCTTTTCATTTATCTATATATATATACATCAGTGGATATACCCTGATTATTATATTATTATAAATCAGAGGATACACCCTGATAATATTATATTATATTATATTATTATATATAGCAGTGGATATATCCTGCTACTATTTACCTGTATTTGTCTGTTCTTTATATATTATATATACTGCTATATATATTATATCTATATATATACATACTATATATATATCTATATTATATATGTGTATATATGTATATATATGTATACTTATTATTTACAATCATGATATTCACGAACCCTGTCTATTTTAACAGAAACCAACTACAGCACAGCCAGTGACCCCCTGTCACCAGCAACCTCAAACCTGACTGTGAGATCGGGTTATCAACACTATCAGGGAGTAGGCAAGTATACCTTGCCAAGTTTAATGTTTAAATTCTCAAATATTGTTCTATGCTTCTTATTTCTGAAATTCATATACTATGAGTACCAGAGACAGCCTCTGGTACAGTCAACTAATACATTGACGATTAGTGTAAATAACTTAGCATTACAGACTCACCAACAGCTGTGAGAGTATTTTGATATTCTCCTAGACCCTATCACGGGAACACGCAACATGGTTGCATTACATATTGGGATGCGAGCTGCGTATGTGATTAGCTACCAGTACGTGTGACCCGCATTACGGATTAGAATAACTCAGGAAATGTACGACTTGACATTTAGTTTCATTGGGATGGGGAAGATAACTAGTAGACGTATGGGACACCCCCTCCATATATGATTTATACCTTCGTACCATGCTCCTCGGAGATGGTCGATTGCAGAGCTACCCGTGAGTCCGGGGGCATACGACACATATACTAGCCAGTCGCCACGATTGGTGAATTACGTCAGCGTATGTCTAGCCACACATTCTCATGCGTACTACAAGGTCTTTATTTGCATTTTCACATAGAATGGTTAGCACCCTATATTTATTTCCTTTATTCAGTATTTACATACATGGCATATCATTTTTCTGTATCTTGTTATGTCCCACTGAGGACCTGGTTCCCTGCCAGATCTAGACGAGGCTTTCTACCCCACTGTGTACGGCCCCGATCAGGAGGCCAGATGTGCTACCGAGGAGGAGCTCGAGGAGACAACCTCAGAGTATACTTGATCCTAGAGGCCTGCCACCTGGAGATGGAGATCTTTTGCTCAGATAGACGCTACTTAGTCTATCTGATTTTTCTGCGCTATTATCAGTTTTTGTAGTAGGCTTGTATTCTCACCAGTTATGTACTGTATCAGACTCAGTTTTATATATATATTTAGCACTTGCTTTTCTGACATTTTGTTGTAGATGAGATAGATACACCTGTTTCATACTTATAGTATTTTAGGACAGTGTAGCACGTTCCTTTGGGTCCATCAAAGTGGATTAAGCCCTTAGTGACGTGTCAGCTGGCCAGTGACACGTGGCTTAGTTCCTGACATTTTGGGACTGGGGCGTGACACGGTTTTAGTGGTGGCCCATGCAGGTCTAGTTTTATTGCTGGTGGTATGATGACATGCCCAGCAAGCCTGCAATAGGATAGGAATATTAGGTCTCATCTACACTGACACCATCTTTAAAATATTATTTTTTTATTGCATCTTGCTTGATTATCAATTATTATTTCCTTTGTGTTTTCTAATTACTCTATTTTCTTCAGAAATATGGACATACCCGGGAAACCTGCGAATAATAGGGCTGACCAAGCCACAAATACCTCGCCAAGTGTCCAAGGACCCCCGTCCAATCACCAGAATTCTGGCGAGGAGACAACACCGCAGGCGGAGACACCGTTGCCTCCACCTCCAGCCTTGCCAATCTGTAAGCCCCCTGATTTTCAGAATTTTAAATTTGGATTTTTCCTAATTTTTTTGAAATTTTCGGGAATTGAAACCTAGGCTTTTGGTAATTCAATGATTTTTAATTGCAGTTATTTCCTATTAAAATATTATAGACATAATATTTTATGGTGTAAAATGGAAAATCGAGCATAGGATAATTTTCCGGGAATTAATTGGACTATGGAATCATTTTTAAAGCCCTAGAAACCCATGAAGAATTAAACCGAATTAAACCCGTGCCAACGCCCAACATCCCCATGAGGGCCGAAGCCCAGCCCAAGGAGCGTTGACCCGTTGACCCAGCCCGAATCCTAGGTCTAACCCTATTCTAATTTCTGTATGTATAAATACCTACTTATTTTCTAGTTTTCTTCACAAGAAAAAGAAAAGAAAAAGAAATCCCCAAATTTCAAATTACCCTAACCCTAACCCTAACCCTAATCTAGCCGTCGGCTACCCCCCCCGCCGGAGCAGTCGACATCCTCCGTCACCCACCACCATCATCACCAGCACCTCCGCCCTTCGCTCCGCCGCACCACGCCGCCGACAACTGCCCCCGGCCAACTGAGCAGTGCCTTCGCCTCGTCGACCCCCGCGAGCGCCGCCCGCGTCCGCCCTCATCCCCCTCTTCCCCGAACTCCTCCTCACCGCTGCCCCCAGGCCGCCGTCGATCCGCCCCGACTGACGACGCCTCGACCTCGCCGACCCGAACTCCAGCCCGACGACCATCTCCCATCTCCGCCTGGCCATCGAACCCCTCGCCCCGCTGCCACCTACCTCGGCCAGTCTCTCCTCCACCGCCCTAGTCGAACTCTCCAACCACTCCGACTCCTCAGCCTCGAGAGCCCAGGCCACCCCGCTGCGCCGCTGCCCCGTCGGAGAGCGCAGCACCGACGACAGAACCCTTCCCCCGGCCGCCTGAGCAACAGTCTCTCCTCCAGCGGGCCGCCCGGCCAGCAACGACTTCCCGGACACCGCTGCCCTGAACCCTAGAGCGGTGGACACGGAACGCAGCCGAGACACAGGACTGGTCGACACAGCGGACACAGCACCAGTACAGGACACACGAAGACACGGCAGATTTGACGCTCGGACACGTCTCGGACACGTCTCGGACACAGGAAATCAGATTCACGGGGCCCTATTCAGGTAGCGTTTTCTCTCACCTCGTAAATCCGTTTTTAATTCCGTCAATTGCGTTGTGAAGCCTGTATGACCCTCTCGGTGCCCGTGTAACCCGCTCGGTGTATCGTGTCCTGTAGTGATCGCACACCGCGATCCAAAAATAGGAAAAAAGATGCCCCGTTCCACCCCGGAACTGAGTACGCCCCGCCAAACGGGACGACTTGGTCGCACGCGGTCTTTACCGAATCGTGCGTGACGTTGATACGGTCGTGTAGGAATTCGCAGAAGTCGATTCGGAGGTGCGTGCACCCCGGAATCAACGCGTATCCGCCGACGACACTCCGTATCTGTCCTTTCTGGAACACGCTGTAACTTTGTGTACACATGTCGGATCGAGACGAAACTTGCGCCATCGGACTCGTAGCAATACGCTGGTCCTGTGACCCAAGTTTGGTTCGATTCTGAGAACGTTGGCAAAATCGCGTATCGTGGGCCCCATCGGCTCCGCTCGACGGACGATTTTGTGAACGGCTCATCGGAATCCAATTCTGGAAGTTCCGTTGGGTTCGTATCATCGTTCCTGACTTGTTGACACTAAGTTTGGCGAATTTGGAGACCTTTGACCTGGACACGCTTTTCGGTGCAAAGTGGCCCACATGTGGACCTCGCTTTGGCCCGGAAATATCGTTTTTGCCCTTGTGTCCAAATTGGACTCAAGGACAGGCGTTTCTAACTATTTGATATTTTCTAAATCTAATGGTGATGTTTATTTCAGCAACCTGAGTAGTACCTGCAGATCACACTGAGACCAGAGCTACAGTTGGATCCAAGACCACAGGCAAGTGTACCTTGCCAAACTCTGCAGTATTATCACATATTTTTCTTGTTCCATTATATTGCTGTACATGCTTAACCTAGGGCCGTGTGACGTACTTAGCGTCCGATTATTAGTCGGGTGCCAACATCGTACACGGTGTTGTGTACTGTCATCTAGAGATGGACATCCGTGACACTTTACATTCTCGTACTTGTCTTACCAAGTACACTTTGACCCAGGACACTTGACACTACTCATGAGACAGGATCTTCCCGAGATATTCGTGGTGATTCTGTATAGGATACAGGACATGGACATTATATTCTTAGATATAGTATGACTTGTTGCATTAGATATGATCCCGCTTGACATGGACATGAGACGTTATGGTCATGATATGCGTGGTTACATTGGGTGGGGAGAGACACACAGGCTACAGGCTGTTTCATATATCTATCTACTACTATTGTGAGGCCTCAGACTCTCGTAGCAGAGCTAGGCACATTACGTATTTATTACCGCTACCGGCTCCCCGACACAGAGCTTGTAGTGGCTTCGGCCTGAGCACTAGTGATGCTCTCACTTGCATTTTCACATAGATGGTTATATAGCTTACCCTATTTATTATATTTTCTGCTGCACTGCATTTATTTTTGGCTTGTATTTTCTGTACCTTGCTGTCCCCTGAGGACATGGATCCGGACTTTGTCCCCAGGACTAGAAGAGGAGATCCCCCTAGAGTTATACAGTACAGGAGCATTATCAGGAGCAGAAGCAGGAACAGGAGCAGAAACAGGAGCTGTACCGACACCTGAGGACGAGATTGTGCCAGAGGACTTCTCCTGGGTATTGCCTAGAGATACTCATTTATTTCTATTTCCAGTTCCTTTATTTTCCAGTCTATTGCATTTATGTATCAGACTTGTTCTCGGATTGTTCTCCGAGACACTTTTATTGAGATTTGTCAGTTTAGTATATTTGCTTTATTCTGGCATTTGATCTGTGATTATCTGTTATGGATGAGATTAGTATAGACCGACATATGTATTATTGGACCTGCTTATTGTTACATTACAGCTTAAGCATGCCCCGATGGATCCTTTAAATTGGGTTTGTCCATCGGTGTGTGCTGCTGGCCACTGCCACGCGACCGGTCCCTCGATATTTTGGGACTGGGGCGTGACACAATCTTAATGCCACAACTTGAGGGTCAACCTCAAATGTTGCAGTTTCTCCAGACTATGTTGCAGAACCAGTGGCAACAGACTGAGGCCCTGAGATAATCTCGGTGGCAGCAGACTGAAGCTCTGCGACAGACGTTGATGACGGCTTTGGAGAGAGCTACTACTCCGGCACCCGCACCTGTCCAACCAGCGGGCACAGTTCGAGGCTTCTGCCAAATTAGCCCGAGAGACTTCAAAGGTAACGAAACTCCTGAGGAGATCTCCGACTGGATCTCCAACACCGAAATGCTGCTAGAAGGATCGCAACTCACCCCCGACCTATGGATGACCGCTGTAAGGGGCCAACTTCTTGGCAACGCCCATCACTGGTGGGAATCCATAGAGCGCAGCGTCGGCAAAGACCAAACTTGGCAACAATTCTTGGAGCACTTTAACGCCAAGTACTTTCCAGCGACAGTCCAGAATGCCCTATACTCCCAATTCCTGCACCTGGAGCAGGGAAACATGACTGTCGATGCTTACGACGCGGAGTTTAGCCGACTGAGTCATTTCGGTACTGATCTGATCCTGAACGAGCTAAAGAAGGCTAAAAGATTCCACCATGGCCTTAACTACGAGCTCCATAGGTACACAACAATGCAGTCAAGAATCTCCTACAACGAGATTCTAACCGAAGCCAGGGAGCAAGAAGCAATTGGCCGAGGAGCAAGGCGCTCAAATTCAACCTTCCCGGCCAAGAATCAGCAAGGAGCAGGAGGACCTATACGTCGTCCCCAATATCAGACTCAGCAGACAACGGGGCCCTACCAGAAGAAGGAGCTTCCGACTTGTCACTTTTGTGGCAAGAAAGGACATTGGGTCAGTGACTGCAGAAAGAAGCTGGGATTATGCCTGCTATGTGGAGCTAAAAATCATATGGCCAGAGACTGCCCACAACGCAGAGATGCAGCACCTCAGCAAGGACAGAAGCCAGGAGCACAAGCCCAGAAGATGCTACCCTCCACATCAGGAGGATATCAGCGAGGAGCACCCTTGCCTACTCAGGAAGCCCAGTTCAAGGCCAGACAACAACCTGGAGGGCAAAGGCACGGACAAGCCTTTACGTTAGCTGCAGTTGCAGAAGAGCCTGAAGGGGAAACTATATCAGGTACCATTTTAGTTGTATCATTACCTGCAACTGTATTGTTCGATTCTGGGGCTACTTTGTCTTTCATATCCAGTAGTTTCGTAACCATGCACAAGCTATCTACTTCCCCGCTACCCAAGTATTGGAAAATACTTACTGGAGGAGGTATTGTTCCAGTTACCAACATTATCGAAAACTGTCCGGTAGTTGTTTGTAGTAGAGGACTAAGAGTGCAATTTTTGGTACTCCCCATGCCAAATTTTGACGTTGTCTTAGGCATGGACTGGCTAAGCCAGAATAATGCTGTCCTCGACTGCCGAAAGGGTAGTGTTATCTTTAGACCCCCAGATCATCCGGAATTTGAATATGTCCGAGGAACCATCGAGCAGGGAGTAGGCCAGACTCCTAGAGCTTACATGGCGATGGAGACAGCACTTCCATCTGTTATATCAGAATTTGCAGACGTATTTCCAGAAGAATTGCCAGGCCTACCGCCTGACAGAGAAGTAGAGTTCATTATTGAGCTAATTCTCAGAGCTGCACCAGTATCCTCCAACGTATACCGACTGGCGAAGAAGGAGCTTGACGAGCTGAAGCTTTAACTGGAGGAATTACAGATCAAGGGATTTGTTCGTCCTAGTGCATCACCCTGGGGAGCACCAGTGCTGTTTGTACCGAAGAAGGACGGAACATATCGCATGTGTATTGATTACAGAGCCCTCAACGCTCTAACAATCAAAAACAAGTATCCCTTGCCGAGAATTGACGACCTGTTCGATCAACTAACAGGAGCCGTGGTATTCTCAAAGATAGACTTGAGATCAGGCTACCATCAAGTCAAGGTACGGAGAGAAGACATTCCAAAGACAGCATTCAGAACTCGTTATGGTCACTACGAGTTTCTGGTGATGCCGTTTGGACTGACTAATGCACCTGCTGTATTCATGAACCTGATGAACCGAGTCTTCCATCAATATCTGGACCAGTTCGTGGTAGTCTTCATCGACGACATTCTGGTGTATTCGAAGAGCCACGAGGAACATAAGGAGCACTTAAGACTGGTACTAGAGACGCTGAGATGGGAGAGCCTTTATGCCAAGATGAGCAAGTGTGAATTTTTCCTTGATCGTGTTGCTTTTCTTGGGCACGTGATCACAGGAGAAGGCATCTCGGTGGACCCTGCAAAGATTTTATCTGTGGAGATATGGCCAACTCCGACCAATGTCTCAGAGGTGAGAAGCTTTCTAGGACTTGCCGGATATTACCGAAGGTTTGTAGAAAACTTTGCAAGAATCTCGGAGCCGATTACTCGCCTTACCCGCAAGGAGCAGGAGTTCTTATGGACTGAAGAATGCCAGACAGCTTTTGATGAGTTGAAGAAACGTCTGACTACAGCCCCCATTTTGACTATACCATCTGGATCCGGAGGTTTCGTCATTTATAGCGATGCATCCGGAAAAGGATTTGGTTGTGTCTTAATGCAACATGGAAAGGTTGTAGCATATGCCTCAAGACAGCTGAGGACACATGAGAAGAATTACCCCACTCACGACCTGGAGCTTGCCGCAGTCATCTTCGCCCTGAAGCTATGGAGACACTATCTATACGGCGAACGAGTGAAGATCTTCACCGATCACAAAAGCTTGAAATATGTCTACACTCAGAAGGACTTAAATCTGAGGCAAAGACGATGGCTTGAAGTGATGACAGATTTTGAGATTGATCTGCAATGCCATCCTGGAAAAGCTAATGTGGTAGCAGATGCTCTAAGCAGAAGATCCTCGGCATTCTTTATGATCACCCAACCAGATCTGCTGAGCGATCTAGAAAAGTTGGGAATAGAGGTCATTATGCCAGGAATTGATGGCCAATTATCAAACTACCAGCTGCAATCAACCTTGGTGGAAAGAATCAAAGCTGCTCTACCAACAGACGCAAGATTTCAGAGGCTTCGCCAAAGAACAGAGACTGGAATTCAGACTGGATGTTGCATACACGAAGATGGGACTCTACGATGTGGCAATCGTCTTTATGTTCCAAATGGAGAACTTCGTAATGAGCTGATGTCAGAAGCCCATAGCTCAACATATTCCATACATCCTGGAGGCACAAAGATGTACAGAGATCTGCGGCAATATTACTGGTGGTATGGAATGAAGCAGAAGATAGCACGCTTTGTGGTTAAATGCCTGGTGTGTCAGCAAGTCAAGGCTGAGCATCAAAGATCTGCCGGTCTACTTCAACCCCTCCCAATACCCGAGTGGAAATAGGAACACATTACGATGGACTTTGTTACGGGCTTCCCAAGAAGTCCTAGTGGTCGTAATGCTGTCTGGGTAATTGTAGACAGACTCACTAAGGCTGCTAATTTCCTACCTTTCAGAGTCGGGCAATCTACAGAAGTCTTGGCAGATATGTACATGAAGGAGATAGTGCGTCTGCATGGAGTACCAGTCAGTATAATATCTGACAGGGATACGAGATTCACATCTTACTTTTGGCAGAGTATGCAAGAAAGTCTTGGTACCCGCCTTAAGTTCAGCACCTCGTATCATCCGCAGACAGATGGCCAGTTAGAGCGCACCATCCAGACCTTAGAGGATATGCTGAGAGCCTGTATGCTTGATTTCAGCGGATCCTGGGAAGATCACTTACATCTGGTGGAATTTTCCTACAACAACAGCTATCAAGCGAGCATCCAAATGGCTCCCTTTGAAGCTTTGTATGGAAGGAAATGCCGTTCCCCAGTATGCTGGAGCAATGTTGGCGAGAGACAGATTCTGGGGCCAGAACTGATCATTCGTACGGTGGAGAAGGTAAAGAAGATCCAGGGACACCTATGAGCTGCACAAGACAGGCAGAAGCACTGGGCCAACATTCACCGACGACCTCTAGAGTTCCAAGTAGGGGAGCATGTGTTCTTGAAGATCTCACCTACCAGAGGAACTATCAGATTTGGAGGACGAGGGAAGCTAAGTCCAAGGTACATTGGACCCTTCGATGTGCTAGATCGCGTCGGAGAAGTTGCTTACAGGCTAGCTCTACCTCAGACCTTGGAGGGAGTACATGACGTCTTCCACGTATCTCAGCTGAGGAGGTACATTCCAGACCCGAGTCATGTGCTAGACTACTCAGAGATCACCATCGGGCCGAGCTTATCATATCAGGAGGAGCCTGTAGAGATTCTGGACCGTAGCGAGAAAGTGTTGCGAGGCCAGACTATCCCTCTCGTTCGTGTTGCATGGAGACATCATACACCAGGTGAATCCACCTGGGAACGAGAAGAGGATATTCGTCAGCGTTATCCCCATCTATTTCCAAACCAGGGTATGTCCAATATTTCAAATTCAATTTTTCTTAATCATCTTATGTCCTTAATCAATCTTTCATACTCAATATATGGTTGTTTGTATTTCGAGGACGAAATATTCTAAGGAGGGTAGATTGTAAACTCCCTCGACCAGAATTTAGTAATTTAGGATTAGTTTTGACTAATTAGAATTATGGCAACTTTTAAAAAAAAAATTATTTATTATATATTCTATTGTTTGTGCACTTGTTTATTACACAATTGATTAGGGCATTTCACTAGCTGTAAAACCTAAACAAATTTCACATCCCTGCCCTAGACTTGCTAGACTACTTTTTCTGTATTTTTAGTAACTTCCAGAAACCTCATCTGGTGCTTCGTTTTAGTCGCACAAATATCGTTACAGACGTACGTATTTATTACCTATTTTAATTTCTGCTTTTTACCCACCTCTGTACCCTAGTGATTTGAGGACCAGTAGACACCTGTTTTGCCCAACCAAAAATACGATAATATTCTACTCTAATTGTATTACAATTATCGTATTGACACCGTAGAAAAATTATGACCCTAACAGCCTCAGAATAATTAGTGAACACCGTGCGCAGTATTTATTAAATAATAAATACGATGACCGTATCACCTGCAGAATCAAACCCTGCCTCTGCCCAGACTCACCCCACACTATCCAAAATATTTTCCCCAGCTATTTTCCTTATTTCTGTACAATTCAGAATTACGGGAAATCAGTATCTGAAATTTGGTAAATTACGAAATTACGCAAAATACAAATATTATGCTTTTATGCAATTATTAAAAAGTTAGGAGTTTTTATGCAAAATTGCATGCTAGGTGGCCTAATCCTATTGGCTAGACCATAGGTGAGTGGGACCCACCCAAAACACCAAAAAAATCCTGAATAAATATCCCAAAAATCGAATTTACCTAAATAATCCTGAACTTCAATGTATTTACAAGAATGCCATTAGGCCTAAACCTATATAAACCCTGGCACTCCCCTCCATTCCAACACATCCCACCACCACCACGGCCACCCTCCGCCGAACCCGTCGCCACTCCCCTCCCCTTCCCTCCGACCACTGCCACCCGCCTGAGCCACCCTCCTCCGCCGGCCACAGCCTCCACAACCACCCCACTCCCTCACTGCCACCCATAGCCATCACCACCCGAGCCACCCCCTGCGCCACCCTCCGCCACCGTGCTCCGCCACCACCCTCACCAATCGCCTCGCCGTCCTCCCCTCCACCGGACCACCAACCCTCACCGCCCCACGACGACTCCTCCGCCGGCCAGAACCCCCGCAACACCCTCGGCCACCCCCAACCCTAACCTACCCTCTCTACTCCGGCCGCCCCTAGCCGCCACCACCACCGTCGAGGACCTCCGCCACCATCACCAACCTGACCGCCACCCTCCCCTCTGCCGAACCTACCACCTGCCCGGCCACCCCCGCCGCTCCTCTGCCGCCGGCAGCCCCCGCACTCCACTACTGCTGCTGCTGCTGCTATCTGCTATCTGCTACTGCTGCTGTTTCCTCCCCTCCGGCCACCTCCGGCCAGCTCCGCCGCCGCCCACCCGCCGGCGACCAGCCGTGGGTCCCCCCTGCCACCTGTAAGGTATAATATACCTATAATATACATAAATAATCCCTAATGCATGTATATATGTATATAATATATGAATATATATGTATATAAATTATATATATATATTAATATATATATATATTAATATATAGTATTATATATGTAATATTATATATAATATAATATTGTAATTATACAGTATATATATTATATTTATATTTTCAGCATTTTTATATATATATATATATATATTATTATTATTTATATACATATATGTATATATATACATATATATATATATGTATTTTTATATATTATCTAGATACCATTATATATATAATATATATATTATATAGAATAATATATGTATTTATTTACATTTTCCTTTCCTATTTTATTTTATATAGTAATACATATGTATATATATTTATATATACATATAATACTATATAATTATATATATGTTATATATATACATTTTTTTATTTTTGTCTTATATATATATATAAATATATATATGTGTATACATATATATTTATGTATATAGTTATATATGATATAACATATTATTATATGTTATATATATGATATGTATTAATTATAAATATTGCTGGATAGTACAGCTTATATATATTATATATATAATTTTAAATTCTTGCAATGTCATTTAATTTAATAATATTATATATTACTGTGCTGGATATTACAGCCTATATATATATGCATAATTACAATTATTGCATTTTATTTAAACAGTGGTCACACATAGACCCTGATAATATTTATATTATAATTATTGAATAAGTACAGCATTTATTTATGTATTAAATTTCTGCACTGTCTTTTCATTTATCTATATATATATATATACATCAGTGGATATACCCTGATTATTATATTATTATAAATCAGAGGATACACCCTGATAATATTATATTATATTATATTATTATATATAGCAGTGGATATACCCTGCTACTATTTACCTGTATTTGTCTGTTCTTTATATATTATATATACTGCTATATATATTATATCTATATATATACATACTATATATATATCTATATTATATATGTGTATATATGTATATATATGTATACTTATTATTTACAATCATGATATTCACGAACCCTGTCTATTTTAACAGAAACCAACTACAGCACAGCCAGTGACCCCCTGTCACCAGCAACCTCAAACCTGACTGTGAGATCGGGTTATCAGCACTATCAGGGAGTAGGCAAGTATACCTTGCCAAGTTTAATGTTTAAATTCTCAAATATTGTTCTATGCTTCTTGTTTCTGAAATTCATATACTATGAGTACCAGAGACTGCCTCTGGTACAGTCAACTAATACGTTGACGATTAGTGTAAATAACTTAGCATTACAGACTCAC
The DNA here is from genome assembly GCA_036927795.1 of Iris macrosiphon. Lineage (NCBI taxonomy): Eukaryota > Viridiplantae > Streptophyta > Magnoliopsida > Asparagales > Iridaceae > Iris > Iris macrosiphon. Next base: position 24,755,261 of record JAYESA010000006.1, on the reverse strand, counting down.
CAACAGTTGTGAGAGTATTTTGATATTCTCTTAGACCCTATCACGGGAACACGCAACATGGTTGCATTACATATTGGGATGCGAGCTGCGTATGTGATTAGCTACCAGTACGTGTGACCCGCATCACGGATTAGAATAACTCAGGAAATGTACGACTTGACATTTAGTTTCATTGGGATGGGAAAGATAACTAGTAGACGTATGGGACACCCCCTCCATATATGATTTATACCTTCGTACCATGCTCCTTGGAGATGGTCGATTGCAGAGCTACCCGTGAGTCCGGGGGCATACGACACATATACTAGCCAGTCGCCACGATTGGTAAATTACGTCAGCGTATGTCTAGCCACACATTCCCATGCGTACTACAAGGTCTTTATTTGTATTTTCACATAGAATGGTTAGCACCCTGTATTTATTTCCTTTATTCAGTATTTACATACATGGCATGTTATTTTTTTGTATCTTGTTATGTCCCACTGAGGACTTGGTTCCCTGCCAGATCTAGACGAGGCTTTCTACCCCACTGTGTACGGCCCCGATCAGGAGGCCAGATGTGCTACCGAGGAGGAGCTCGAGGAGACACCCTCAGAGTATACTTGATCCTAGAGGCCTGCCACCTGGAGATGCAGATCTTTTGCTCAGATAGACGCTACTTAGTCTATCTGATTTTTCTGCGCTATTATCAGTTTTTGTAGTAGGCTTGTATTCTCACCAGTTGTGTACTGTATCAGACTCAGTTATATATATATATATTCAGCACTTGCTTTTCTGACATTTTGTTGTGGATGAGATAGATACACCTGTTTTATACTTGTAGTATTTTAGGACAGCGTAGCACATTCCTTTGGGTCCATCAAAGTGGATTAAGCCCTTAGTGACGTGTCAGCTGGCCAGTGACACGTGGCTTAGTTCCTGACATTTTGGGACTGGGGCGTGACACATACAAAGCCTCGAAGGGTGCCATCTGAATGCTCGCCTGGAAGTTATTATTATATGAGAACTCTACTAAATGCAAGTGATCCTCCCAATACCCACTGAAGTCAAGTGTACAAGCTCGAAGCATATCCTCCAAAGTCTGAATAGTATGCTCCGACTGTCCATCTGTTTGTGGACGGTAGGCTGAACTAAACATTAACCTAGTACCCAGACTCTGTTGTAGGCTCTGCCAGAAATGAGACGTGAACCACGAATCTCTATCTGAGACTATGCTAACTGGTACACCATGCAACCTGACTATCTGTCTCATGTACATCTCAGCTAGCTATGTACATCTCAGCTAGCTGCTCTGTAGACTGGCCCACCCTAAAAGAAAGAAAGTGAGTAACCTTCGTGAGTTGATCCACTATAACCCATATGTCATCTCTGCCAAACGGGGATCTAGGAAGACCGGTCACAAAGTCCATAGTAATATAGTCTCACTTCCACTCCAGAATTGGTAAAGGCTGAAGTAGTCCGGCCGATCTCTGATGCTCAGTCTTAACCTGCTGACATACTAAACACCGAGAAATGAACCGAGCTATCTCCCTCTTCATACCATTCCACCAGAAGTGCTGACTAATATCCTAATACATCTTCGTCTCTCCTGGATGCACCGAGTACTGAGAATTATGGGCCTCTGACACAATCTTCTGCCGGATATCTCCTCTCGGCACACAAAGTCGACTACCAAACCTGAGAGTCCCATCCTCGTGAATGCTAATCTCTGGTCTGCATCCTGACTCACACTCTGCTCTGAGATGCTGAAGTCTGGCATCACCAATCTTTTTTACTCTGATCCTCTCAACTATAGAAGACTGAACCTGCAATCTCGCCATAAAACCAATATCGCCAGGTAATACTACCTCGATACCCATCTCCTGCAGATCCTCCAAAATGTGGCGCTGCTCTGTCAAGAAGTGTAATATCCTAGTCCCAAAATATGTAGGACTAGGAATATGTAACATGCCAGCTACACATTCGACCAGACTATGGTCCGACTCGAATACGTATAAGCTGTATAATAAGGGTAACTATCTAAGAATACTGAAAATATCTATGTCTCAATCCACATAAAGAACAAAATATCAAGAATGAACTACATGTGCTAAAGTCGGCCGTCCAGTAACACCATAAGCTCGAATAGACTCGAGAAAGGAATATGAGTCTATAAAACTAGGCTACATCAGCAGATGAATAAACAATATGAATAATAACCATAACTCCAAAAGAAATGATATAAGTACCTGGCACCAATATCTGTAAGACAAAACAACACACATAAGCAACTCCAGGCAGGCTCCACAACGATCTATGCTGCAAAACTGGCAAGGGACCAGGTCCTCAGAGGGACGTAACAAGGTACAAGAAACAACATGCCAAAATAAAATAGTATAATGCTATATACTCAAGGGTAAACTACTGTAACCATATAAGTGATATGCACATGAGGACATCACTCGTACTCAGGCTGAAACTATTACAGGCTCTGTGTCGGGGAGCCCATAGCAGCAAGTAATATCTCGTAGGGCCAGTAAATGTGCCAAAGATCCGAGACAGAGTCTAAGGCACCTCCAGTAATGTAGTATATATATAAATAATCAGCCTGTAGTATGGTGTATCTCTTCCCATCCAATGTAACCTCATGTCTCATGTCCATGATGTCTCGTATCCATAACACGCAAGATCATGACCTCTAGCTAGTACAACGAGTCATAATGATATCTCTAGATATGCAAGTCTTATATCGCAAATCCTGCAAGCCTATACAGAATCACCATGAACAACTCAAGAAAGATTCTGTCACATAAAATAGTGTCTAGTGTACTACGGTATGACGTACTTGGTAAAACAAGCACGAAAAATATAGGATTGTGGAATCAACTCTCTATTAACGTTACTCGACTCCGCGTACGACATCGATACCTGAATCTTGTTCAGACGTTAAGCAACGTCTCACGGTCCTAGGTTGAACAGGAACATCACAGAAGTATATATATATATATATATATATATATATATATATATATATATATATATATATATATATATATATATATATATATATATAGAAAGAACACAAGCAAATAATATATCAGGATCTCTGTAGGTTTGGCAATGTACACTTGCCTGGGCTCTAAATTACATCAACTGCTCCTGTAAAAGTGGAATATCCAAGTACGCCTCCGGATGCTGAAACAAATATCACCATTGTTCTTAGAATACTAAAAATAGCTAGGATTGACTACCCGTAAGTCCTATTTGGACACATGAGAAGAATTAACAGTTTTGGGTCAAAGCGGGGTCCATATGTGGCCAACTTCGCACCAAAAAATGTGCCAAAGATAAAGTTCTCCAAATTTATCAAACTTAATGTCTAAAAGTCCAGAACGATGACACAAACTCAATAGAACGTTCAGAACTGGATTCTGATGAGCCGGTCAGGAAATCACCCGTCAAGTGGAACTATGGGGCCCGTAAAATGGTGTTTCGTCAACGTTCTCAGAATTAAACCAAACTTGGGTTACAGGACCAGCGTAATGCTGTGAATCCGATGGCGCAAGTTTTATTATGAAATGACAAGCACACATAAAATTATGACAAGTGTCAGAATAGGTCGATACGGTATTTTTCGATGTATATGCGTTGATTCCGGTGTGCATGCACATCCAAATCAAGTTCCGCAAAATCTCATATATCCGCATTGACGATACGCATATTTCGGTACAATTCGCATACGACGAAGTTGCTTCATTTAGTGGGACATACACCGTATCGAGAAAATTTGGGTTTAAAAAATTAAGTTTTCTAACGAATTTCAACAGTAAATAAATCACAGCATACATCGAATTAAAAAAAAAGTGTTTAAAGGGATTAAAACTAGGTTATGTTGTGAACGTACTGGAAAAGACGAATCAAAACATGGTTACATGTGTCATGCCCCAGTCCCAAAATATGTAGGACTAGGAATACGTAAGCATGCCAGCCGTATGTATATGACAATTTTAATATATAGAAACCATAACACATACGTACACTGTACATAAATATTAAATCCACAAGTGGTAATATACTGTCAACACAAGTCACACGCAATCTATATCTCATCCACAGCAAAAATAAAAAAAAAGGAATAAATAACTGAATCTCAAATATGGAGTATCAAAGAATGATAGTCGGGTGGAAACAAATCCACTGCCAATCGATTATACTAAAAACTACTAAATGAGAGAAGAGATCAAACTCTAATATAAGATAAATATTAATAAAGGAAATAGCAACTAGAGTATCCATCAGCTACGATAAATCAAAGGCACTCTGAAGGTAAAACCTCCTCAATCTGGTATGAAGCGTCAGGTCCGGGTCCGTACTCCTGTGGATAATCCTGCCCGTCTATACCTGAAAAGGGACCAGGTCCTCAGAGGGACGTAACAAGATACATAGAAGCATGCCAATAAAGTACTGAAAAATAAACATCCAATGGGTCGCCTAACCATCTATGTGAATACACTTTGAGAACAACTTTCCAACATATAGGCTATCTGGCTAAAATGAGATTGGCATGATTCTTTCGGAGATTCAGGAGCCTAAAAAGTATGTCATCTTTTGAACGCCAGAGGCCGCCTGATGATAATAATATATATAGTAGTCATCATGACCGTGCATCTCCGGCGGAGCGTACGGGATACACAAGAAAAGTACAAAGGAGTCCAAACGCCTTACTTGTTGTCCTCCCCACCCCATGCTCTAAGCATGTCATATCAATGACACGATGATACCTCTAAATAACTGCCAAGTAATCTAGCATGCAAATTTCTATCAACAATTATCCCTATCCGTCGTACGTCCCATACGTACCAGTGGCCAGCCAAATACGCAGGTCCGTATCCTACATGAGACTCACACTCGTGTAATAACTGTGTCATGGCCAATGAAACATAAGAATGCCTCATGATAATGGGGTGGTCTCATCAACTAGGTCAACATGCATATATATAATAAAAACAGAATACGACGCCACCGTCGTTGCACCCAAGTTATTATTGGACGCGCAGTTTATATAATAGTTAAAATATATGAACTAAATGATAGAAATAAAATGCATGCACCATATAAAATATAATCACAGTACAATGGCAAGGTATACTTGCCTGGCAAGCAATCTGTGTAGTATAAGCGGCCAGACGTCAAGTACATAGGATCAGAAACTATGGCCTCCGAATAAACGTCTCTGGATACTGAAATAAATATCACCAACATTCCCAAAATCAGCGAAATAGCTAGAAAATACTTTCCTTTCGTCCAATTTGGACACAGGGGCAAAACGGTAATTTTAGGCCAAAACGGGGTCCACATGTGGCCCACTTTGCACCGAAATACATGCCAGAGGTAAAGATCTCTAAATGGAACAAATTATAGGTCAAACAAATTCTAAACGTCAATATGAACTCAACAGTATGTCTAATTTTGTATTCCGGTGAGCCGAACACAAATTTGCCCTAAAAGTCAATCGTGAGGCCCGCAAATAGGCGACTTGGTCAACTATCTCAGAATCACGTAAACTTGGGTCACAGGAGCAGTGTGATACCACGAATCCAATGGCGCAAGTTTCGTCACATTTCGACGAGCGTACACAAAATTGTACGATATTTTACAAAAGTCATGATATAGGGACTTTTTACGGATACGGGTTAATTTCGACGCGCACACGTGTGCAAATCAGTTTCCGCCAAAGCCCATACGTCAGGACATACCATACGCACCTTTTGGTGCAATTGGTACATGACAGGGCGGTCCCGTTTGGCGGAACACGCTCCGTATCATAAATTCTAATATTTTAAAAACAAGTTTTTCATAATTTTTAACCCAATTTATCTCTGATTCGAACACAAAATAAAATAATCTAATTAACAGGAAATGATCTCAGTTATATAGACTTCACACTACAAAAAGTAAATTTTAATTTGGAGGTCTATGGTGGAAGATATCAGTCTCTAAACATAGGTTGTTGAATAGTTTATAACAGTTTAAAATATGTGGTTTTTCTTCAACTTGGCCTCGATTTCTACCTACTGTTTAACGCTGTTCGATGAAAACTAATTAACAGACTTGAGAGGGGAATAGTTTGTGATAATATCGGTGAAGACGGTTCAAAAATTGGTCGAGAGATGGGACAAAAAACTGTGCGTGAAACAGGGGTCGTCGCTGTCGTTTCTGCTGCGGCGCTTACGCGATCGCGTGGACGTGGTCGGCGGCGGTGCTGGATTCCGGTGGCTGCGTGGTCGTCGAAGGCCGGTGTAGGTAGGTGTAGGCGATTAGATTAGCGTTAGGGTTTTTGGAATAGATGTATATATATATATATATATATATATATATATATATATATATAGAGGCGGGGTGAGAGATGGGTCGCTGGCCCTGCGGGCGGGTGCTACTGCGGGTTGGAAGAAAACTACTGTAGGCGGGTAGGGTGTTCACGTTTGTTGTTGTGGGCTAGGGGTTAGGCTTAAGGACTTAGGAATTTAGAAATAGTGCTGTGGTTGCATGTTAGATTAGGAATTAGACTTAGGCTTAAGGTTTAGTTTTAAGGGTTAATTTGTTTTAAGGTTTTAGTTAATGATTTATTTTCCTTTTTTTTCTTTTAAAGAATACTTATATATATTTATATATATATGAATATATGGTATAAAAATTTCCAGAAAATTATTAGTAACATTCTAAAATCCATCACCCTTCTACAAGACTTCCTAAATAAAATTAAAATAAAATAATAGTTTTGTTCCATAAATTTTAAACGAGTATTTATTCTGGGAAATTAATTAAATTAAATTAAATTTTATAATTAACTAAGAATTAATATAATTAAATTAAATGATTAATTAAATAATTATAATGTTTAAAATTAGGGGGTTTTATATTATACCAAACTTATAAAAATTTTGTCCTCGAAATTAAAACTAAGCCACGATAGAAAATCAAGGATGGTATATGGTAGAAATGAACAAAGTAAATTAATACCTTGATTTACGAATAGACATGGAAAACATTTGCGTATGTCATCCTCGCGCTCCCAAGTGGATTCTCCTGGCGCGCAATGCTTCCATGCCACGCAGACCAAGGGAATAGACTGATTTCTCAACACTTTCTCTCGACGATCAAGGATCCCCACGGGTTGCTCTTGGTATGACAAGCTCGGCCCAATGGTGATCTCGGAGTGGTCGAGAACATGACTACTATCTGCCACATATCGCCTAAGTTGCGATACGTGGAATACGTCATGTACTCCCTCGAGTGAAGGTGGTAGTGCCAGTCGATACGCCACTTCTCCCACTTGCTCTAGCACGTCAAATGGTCCAATATACCTTGGGTTCAACTTGTCACGCCCTCCGAATTGAATAGTGCCTCTAGTAGGTGATATCCTCAAGAAGACATGATCGCCTTCTTTAAACTCCAAGGGACGACGATAAAGGTATGCCCACTGCTTCTGCCTATCTTACGCTGCTCGCAAGTGCCCTTGTATCTTCTTCACCGTCTCCACGGTGTTGACTACCAACTCTAGTCCCAGAATCTGACGTTCTCCCACATCACTCCAACACACGGAAGACCTACACTTTCTTCCATACAATGCTTTAAGCGGAGCCATATGGATGCTCGCTTGATAGCTATTGTTGTAAGAAAACTCCATAAGATGTAGGTGGTCCTCCCATGATCCTCTAAAGTCCAACATACAAGCCCTCAACATATCCTCCAGTGTCTGAAAAGTACGTTCGGACTGCCCATCTATCTGCGGGTGACAAGACGTACTGAACTTCAGACGAGTCCCAAGACTCTCCTGCATGCTTCTCCAAAAGTGAGATATGAAAAACGAATCCCTGTCGGACACAATGCTGACCTAAATGCCGTACAAACTTATGATCAGTCTCATGTATAAATCAGCCAAAGCTTCTGTAGACTGGCCAACTCTAAAAGTCAAGAAATGTACGGACTTGGTGAGTCGATCCACTATTACCTATACAGTATCTCTCCCACTTGGACTCTTTGGAAAACTCGTAACAAAGTCTATAGTGATGTGCTCCCACTTCCACTCAGGAATCGGAAGTGGTTACAGTAGCCCTGCTGTTCTCTGATACTCCGCCTTCACCTGCTGACATACTAGACATTTGGCCACAAAATGAGCTATCTCTCTTTTCATCCCATGCCACCAAAAGTGCTGTCGTAAGTCATGGTACATCTTGGTGCCTCCAGGATAAATAGAATATATCGAACTATGAGCTTCTGCCATCAGCTCCTGTCGAATCTCTCCATTGGAAACATATAGATGATCACCATATCGTAATGTCCCGTCATCATGGATGCGCAATCCCGTTTGCTCTCCGGCCTTTGTCCTTTTTTTTAATATCCTGAATTTGGCGTCCGTAGGCAATGCTGCCTTGATCATCTCTACTAGTGATGACTATACTTGCAAGTTGGCTAATATCCCATCTGCTCTGGGTAATATCACTTCTATGCCATGCTCTTGCAAGTCTTCCAATAACTCCCTCTGTGTCGTTAAGAAGTAAGCTGCTGGTTTCTGGCTTAACGCGTCTGCTACTACGTTAGCCTTGCCTGGGTGATAATGCAGCTCTATCTCAAAGTCCTTCATCAACTCAAGCCACTGACATTGCATATTTAACTCCTTCTGCGTGAAGACATACTTGAGGCTTTTATGGTCTGTATAGATCTCTACTCGTTCCCCATATAGGTAATGTCTCCATAGCTTCAGAGCAAAAATAATGGCTTCAAGCTCCAAGTCATGAGTTGGATAATTCTTCTCATGTACTCGTAACTGTCGAGATGTATATGCAATCACCTTGCCATGCTGCATCAATACGCATCCTAAGCCTTTTCTTGATGCGTCACTGTAAATCACATAACCTCCTAATCCTGATGGAATAGTCAATACTGGCGTTGTGGTCAGTCGCTTCTTCAACTCCTCGAAAGCGGCTTGACACTCGTCGGTCCATACGAACTCTTGATCCTTGCACGTCAACCGAGTCATAGGCGCTGCTGTCCTTGAGAAATTCTCCGCGAACCGTCGGTAATATCCCGTAAGTCCAAGGAAACTCCTCACCTCCGATGCTGATTTAGGAACAGGCCATGTCTCGACTGCCGAGATATTCTTTGGATCAACAAAAATACCATCTCCCGTAACGACATGCCCAAGAAACGAGACTTTGTCTAAGAAAAACTCATATTTACTGAGCTTCACATATAACTGCTCTCCCCTCAAGGTCTCTAGGAAAATTCATAGGTGCTTCTCGTGCTCCTCGTGGCTCTTCGAATAGACAAGTATGTCATCTATGAATACGACCACGAACTGGTCCAAATTCTGATGGAATACTTGATTCATTAAGTCCATAAAAATAGCTGAAGCATTGGTCAATCCAAATAGCATGACCAGAAACTCGTAGTTTCCTTATATTGTCCTGAACGCGGTCTTCGGGATGTCTTACTTTCGTACCTTCACCTGGTGATATCTCGATCTCAAGTCTATCTTCGAGAATACCGTGGCTCCACTAAGCTGATCAAATAAGTCATCAATACGTGGCAATGGATATTTATTCTTCACAGTCACTGCATTTAAGGCTCTGTAGTCGATGCACATACGCACAGACCCATCCTTCTTTGGTACAAATAATACTGGTGCTCCCCAGGGTGATGCGCTTGGCCGGATGAAACCTTTCTTCTCTAATTCTTTCAACTATGCCTTCAGCTCATCCATCTCCTTCTTCGCCAATCTATAAACATGCGATGCTATGGGTGCTACTCCCGGTGTTAATTCAATCGAGAATTCTACGTCTCTATCCGGAGGTAGTCCTGGCAATTTCTCTGGAAAGATGTCTTGAAACTCTGAAATGATGGGGTGATAAATAACGTCATCCATTGTAAGCTGAACACCATCAAGGGCTTCTGTGGATCCTCGTGCAAACTCAAGTTCCAGTTGGCCTGGTATCTTAAAAAGAATGCTTCCTCCAAAACTGTCGAAGAAAGCATGGTACTTGCTTAGCCAGTCCATCCCAGGCACAATATCAAAAGTGGGCATAGGTAGGACCAAGAGTCGGGCATTCATCTCTCTGCCATGAATTATTACAGGATACAATCTACAAATCTGACTAACAGGTACAACTCCTCCTCCGGTGAGAATTCTAACATAACTAGGTAAAGGTGTAGTGGCAATATTGTGCTTGGCAATAAAATTAGAAGATATGAACGAGTGGGTGGCTCCCGTATCAAATAATGTCACAGCAGGAAAAGTAAAAGCAAGAGTAATACCTGCTATAACATCAATCTCCTGTTCTATGTCATCTACTTCTAGTGCAAAAGCTTGTCCATTCCTTTGTGGTATTCCATGTCTGGCCCTCGTGAACTGATCCTCCTGAGTAGGTAGCGGTGGTCCTCGCTGAAATCCTCCGACTGCTGGGGGTCGAGGTGCTCCTGGTCTGGTCGTCTGCTGAACTGGCTTTGGTGCTGGAAGTGCTAGCCTCTGTATTGGCGGTTGTCACGCCCGAGTCCTAAAAATACGTAGGACTAGGACACGTAAGCATGCCAGCCGTATGGATATGGCAACTCCAATATATGGAAACCAAAATCCACACGTACTCTATAATATGAATATCAATCCACAAGTGGTATAAACATATGTCACACTCTAATATATGGAAAACAAAATAGCTAGAAAGCACTTTCCTTTCGTCCAATTTGGACACAGGGGCAAAACGGTAATTTTGGGTCAAAGTGGGGTCCACGTGTGGCCCACTTTGCACCAAAAAGTGTGCCAAGGGTAAAGGTCTCTAAATGGGATAAATTATAGGTCAAACAAACTCTAAATGTCAATAAGAACTCAACGGTATGTCCAAATATAGAATTTGATGAGTCGAACACAATTTTGCCCAAAAGTCAACCGTGGGGCCCGCCAATTGACGACTTGGTCAACTGTCTCAAAATTGCATAAAAATTGGGTCATAGGACCAGCGCGATACCACGAGTCCAGTGGCGTAAGTTTCGTCGTAATCTGACGAGCGTGTACAAAATGCGCACGACTTTCGCAAAAATTGCGACACGGGGATTGTCTACGGATACGGACCGATTTCGACGCGCACACGTATCCGAATCAGTTTCCGTGAACTCTCACATGTCCGGGTACACTGCGCGCACCTTTTGGTACACTTGGTAACGACGGGGTGGTCCCGTTTGGCGGGACGCGCTCCGTTTTATAATTTTTGGAAATCTGGAAAAAGTGGATTTTTTGGGTTTTTTTAACGAATTTAATTCTACATACAGCAATTAATAATTTAATGTTAATTAACAGAAATTAAACTAGGTCAAGTGGTCTTCGTATACCAAAAAGAAAAATTAAATTCGGATCTCTGTAGTGGGAGATACGAATCCGGGAACATAGGTGGTCACCGCAGTTTTCTGAGAGAACCGAAATATGGTCTTTTTCTATCAACTTGGACGCTGTTTTCGTCTAAGGTTACGCGCTGTTCAAGGTCAACTAGTGCATCGATATTGAAGAGGGATATGTGAGGATCATACCGGTGAAGACGGGATCGAGTTTGGTCGAGCGAGGTGGCGAGAAACAGCATGGGAACAGGGCTTCGTCGCAGTTAAATTCTGCTGTTGTTGGTGCGCGGTGCTCGCGCGGTCGGCCGGGGTTGGTCGTGGCGGCGACCGGAGGAGGCAGCGACGGTCTGGAACTCGACGGCACGGCTAGGTATAGGTGGAGAGGGAGATGATTAGGGTTAGGGTTTGTCTCGAATGAGAAGGAGACTTATATATAGGTATATATATGAGGAGAAAAGGGGGCGTGGGGTTAAGTTCACGCGCGACCTGGCTTACGTGGGGGTGGGGGGATTTGCTGAAACTGCTGTTGTTTCTCTTCCTTTAGTGCTTGCCTTGGGCGGGTAGTGGGTAGTTGATTAGTGGGTTAGGTAGATCCATTTAGGATATAATCCGTTAAGGAATTTGTTTTATTTCTTTTTCTTTTTCTTTTTCTTTTTCTTTTTCTTTCTTTTTCTTATAAAAATATATATGTATATATATATTTATATATACATATATACACATATAAAAATCTAGAATTTGTATTAATGCATACCATTAAGCTAGCAACTGTCCAAAGGGTCTCCTACATAAAATAAATTAGGAAAAATTTATACCGGCTCCATAAATCTCCTAAATTCACCAACACCTAAAATAAAAATTAAAAAATCTATTTCTCCTAATTAGCCACTAATTACTACAATTAAATTAATAAAAAAAAGATTAATACGGTTTTTAGGATTAGGGGTTTTACATTCTACCCAACTTATAAAAATTTCGTCCACGAAATTAAAATTAAGCCACGGTAGAAAGTCAAGGATGGTATAAGATTTGCATTGTTTAAAATATAAGGCTAGGTTTAAATGAGGGGCGATATTGCGCGACCAAATTGTAGCGCACGGGAGCTTAATTATAAGTTGCACAAAGGTCAGAATGAAAGATGGACATGTCTAGGATAAGGGTGTAGAATTTGTAGGAAGGCAGTGGCTAGTGTAGTGCTCCAATTATCGAAGCACGGTAAGGTGCGCTAAATGATATGATTATTACAAAATTAAATAAAAATACAGTGTTCTATTTCTAACTGGATTCAATCTAGCCTTAGTCTCACTATCTAAGCCAAGTAGGTCAAATTTTGGGTGAGGGTTTTACAATCTACCCAACTTAAAATTTACCCATTTATCACCTAAGGCTATACATCTAGAAAAACTATTCCTCAAATTATTTAATCATGTTATTCAATCCTCAAAGTTTTAACACCAAATATATCACCTATGATATGCCCTTAATCAATTATAAAAGAGAGTCACTAAGTCATGTGATTAGCTTTATGGGGTATATCTAGTACTATCAGTGTGTCAACTTATACCAAGCATGAGGTTTCGTCTTTCCGACATAAGGGAAGACGGAGATAAATAATAAAGAATTCAAGGTGAAGGTGATAGAATACGAGTACGAGATTCAAAGAGATTAAAGAATCCGAAAAGAGAGTTGTCAGGGCAGTTGTGGATTGAAATCCTATTTTGGTAATTTGTTATTTACATGCTCGTATCAGTACAGTTATGTAACCGATACGATATGTCAGACATGTCTAGGGACAAGTATATTCGTCTACTACCCTATATCTCAATCCACGTAAAGTAGTCATGTGAAGAGCGAACCAAGCGCACTAAGGTTAGCTAGACCTTAATACACTGATTCTGATTAGGCAATTATATCATTGTGTGCACCCAATAATACATATGTCATAAGCAAGCTCGATAAAAGAATAAGCTTGCAAAAACTAGGCTATAATAGCAGCATAAGTCAAGGTAGTACAGAAAATATAAGTACGCTAGATTATGATGAGAGAAGTTACAAAATAATTCAATTTCATAAAAAGATAAGACTCTTACAATCTCTACAGCTGTCATACTAACTCCTTGTCTAAGTCGATAGTCGACCAAATAGGGGTATGGGCTTCTAAGTTCTATAGTCTGATGAAACATTATCTTCTTATGCTAGCATACAGTTAATGTCATTCAGCTACACTTCAATAATAGGTAAAAAGACTATATGATACTAGGTTGTGAGACATACTACCCAACTTATAACAATAACCAATACTGTAATTGCCTTGAGGGAATTCTTCAGAATAACCTGGTCCTTGTAAATAAAGTATAAACTATTGTTAGGGAAAGATCTTGGTACTTATTAGGGTATACTCTTACATTACATAGGTCATGGTCGTCCTAAGTCTTAGTCTTAGTGCAAGTGTCAATAGTAAGAATGGAACAGTTACTGGCCTCAAGGGAAAGGGAATATAACTCGTATTGAGGTGGGGGTACATGTTACGCAATTTAAAACTAAGGAATAAGCACCAGGTCTCAATCTACAAGAATAGCTTAAACCATAAAGTTCTAACTACTAAGCACACAATTTCAAAATTTAACATTAACAACTATAATCCCAGCAACTATATGTCCTTAACACAGAATAAATCACCTGGCCTACAATCAGAAGTGTCAGATGGCACGAGTTGAAAGATGAAGGATAGAAGAACAAAATTTAGTCATCGTACAATTAGCGAACGCTAAGGTCGCAGAGGAACAATATATGAAATTAAATTAGAGGGCTCTAGATAGCATCATGGTTTCCTAAGGAAGGGTGGTATGTTAATCTCTGCGTTTGAGGTATGATCAAGAAAAATATTATATTTATTCCTCTTGGCTTCCTAAGGTACTGTCTGCTTAATAATAAGGCAAGGAGCTAGATTTATAGTTCTATAACATATCTTACTATAAAGGTTAGGTTTAGTCCTACGGTTTAACCTTGAGTTTCTAGTGGTTCCCCAATACTAGAGTCAAACAATATGGCCAAACTTCTAACTAACTCTAGTAGTATCTATACTACTCTCAAGTCTTTCATAACTATGTCAAGGGGTAATGGTCGATCAATCTATAGGTAAGGAATTCTAGGATTCACTAGATATTCTAAACTTAGTAGTGTGTCAACACTCTAGTTGTACTCTTAATAGGAAGGTTACCCTACTTATCATCTAACAACAGGGACTTCTATATTCTAGGAGAGGCCTATACTCAAGGAATTATCAGGGAAGTACATGAATCAAGCATGATACAATTATTCAAATAGAATGGATTGGAAGGAGAGCGAATCATAGTCAATTGTGGATGAGATCCTATACTCTATTCCTAGGTGCATGCTTGTTCGGTACAATAACATAACCGAGACAATATGCTCTCGACCTGCATGGGCCACCACAAAAACATGTCACGCCCCAGTCCCAAAAATACGTAGGACTAGGACACGTAAGCATGCCAGCCGTATGGATATGGCAACTCTAATATATGAAAACCAAAATCCACACGTATGCTATAATATGAATATTAATCCACAAGTGGTATAAACATATGTCATAAGTCACAGGGTATAATCTAAATCTCATCCACAGAAAAGCTAATATAAATAAATAACCAGTATCTATGAAACTAGATCTCAATATAAGTATCTAAGGATGATAGTTGGATGGAAACAAATCCACTACCAACTCGAATGGAACAGTACAACACAACAATCATAATATATGAGTACCAGCTAACGACCACGGGGCTCGAAGAGAAGACATCCTCGAAACATATGTAACCATCCAAATCTGCGCTCCTGCGAATACTCAAGAACAGATACACCTGAAAAGGGACCAGGTCCTCAGAGGGACGTAATAAGATACATAGATGCAAGCCAATTTGAATACAGTAAACATGCATAATAGGTAGAAAATATGTAAGTATGTTGTACAAGACAATCTATATGAATGCAAATGAGGACAACTTTTTGACGTATGGGCAAGGGTAGGCTACTCGATCTAAGCCTCACAACTCACACACCCGTCTAGAACATCATCAGCCGACATACCTCGGGGGTAGCGACCATCGGATACGACCACCATAGTGCGTACTAGTTACTACGGTTTACCAGAGTGGTTAAAGCCCATACGCCTACTGATTGTCCTCTATGATACTAAGTGTCAAGTGTGTGTCAACATATCTAATATATAGTAATGACTGAGAGAAACTATACATGCAATGAATAAACAGAAATACAATAAATATACAGAAATATACTAAGCATGCAAAATACTGTAAGCAATTTGGCAAGATATCTTGCCTGGTAAGAAAGCTGCAAGGTGTACTGTCCAGAAGTCAAGCACACAGGATCAGAAGCTACGGCCTCAAAACAAATATCTCCGGATGCTGAAATAGATATCACCAACATTTCCAGAATAAGCAAAATAGCTAGAAAGTACTTCCCTTTCGTCCAATTTGGATACAGGGGCAAAACGATAATTTTGGGTCAAAGTGGGGTCCACGTGTGGCCCACTTTGCACCGAAAAGCGTGCCAAAGGTAAAGGTCTCTAAATGAGATAAATTATAGGTCAAACAAACTCTAAATTTCAATACGAACTTAATGGTATGTCCAAATGTGGAATTCGATGAGCCGAACACAATTTCGCCCAAAAAAACCGTAGGGCCCGCTAATTGGCGACTTAGTCAACTGTCTCAGAATTGCGTAAAAATTGGGTCACAGGACCAGCGCGATACCACGAGTCCAGTTGCGCAAGTTTCATCGCAATCTGACTAGCGTGCACAAAATGTGCACTGCTTTCGTAAAAGTTGCGATACGGAGATTGTCCGCGGCTACAGGCCAATTCTGACGTGCACACGCGTCCGAATCAGTTTTTGCGAACTCTCACGTGTTCGGGTACACTGCGTACACCTTTTGGTTCACTTGGTTCACGACGGGGTGGTCCCGTTTGGCGGGGCGCGCTCTGTTTCACAATTTTTGGAAATCTGGAAAAAATAGGTTTTTGGGGTTTTTCAAAGAATTTAATTCTACATACAGCAGTTAATAATTTAATATTAATTAATAAAAATTAAACTAGGTCAAGTGGTCTCCGTATACCAAAAAGAAAAATTGAATTCGGATCTCTGTGGTGGGAGATACGAATCTGGGAACATAGGTGGTCACCGCAATTTTCTGCGAGAACCGAAATGTAGTCTTTTTCTGTCAACTTGGATGCTGTTTTCGCCTAGGGTTACGCGCTGTTCGAGTTCAACTAGTACACAATATTGAAGAGGGATAGGTGAGGATCATACCAGTGAAGACGGGATCGAGTTTGGTCGAGCGAGGTGGCAGAAAACAGCGTGGGAACATGGCTTCATCGTATTTAAATTCTGCTGTTGTTGGTGCGCGGTGCTCGCGCGGTCGGCCGCGGTTGGTCGTGGCGGCGGCCGGAGGAGGCGGAGGCAGTCTGGAACTCGGTGGCGCGACTAGGTATAGGTGGAGAGGGAGATGATTAGGGTTAGGGTTTGGCTCGAATGAGAAGGAGACTTATATATAGGTATATATATGAGGAGAAAGGGGGCGTGGGGTTAAGTTCACGCGCGGCCTGGCTTACGTGGGGGGGGGGGAGGGAGAATTTGCTGAAACTGCTGCTGTTTCTCTTCCTTTAGTGGGTTGGGTTTATTGCCTTGGGCGGGTAGTGGGTAGTTGATTAGTGGGTTAGGTAAATCCATTTAGGATATAATCCGTTAAGGAATTTATTTTATTTCTTTTTCTTTTTCTTTTTCTTTTTCTTTTTCTTTTTCTTATAAAAATATATATGTATATATATTTATATATACATATATATACATAGAAAAATCTAGAATTTGTATTAATGCATACCATTAAGCTAGCAACTGTCCAAAGTGTCTCCTACATGAAATAAATTAGAAAAAATTTATACCGGCTCCATAAATCTCCTAAATTCACCAACACCTAAAATAAAAATTAAAAAAATCTATTTCTCCTAATTATCCACTAATTACTATAATTAAATTAATAATTAATAAAAAAAGATTAATACGGTTTTTTAGGATTAGGGGTTTTACAGTAGTGGAAGCGTCAATGCCTGCTGCATTGGACAGTCTCTCGCCATATGCTGTCCGGAACCACACCTCATACATTATCCCAAGCGAGTCCGACAGTCTCTCAAAATGTGTCCGCGTTTTCCACAATAACTGCAGTGGGACTTCTCCAAAATCTGGTATGGTCCTGCCCTGTACTGATGCTGCTGTTGCTGTGCCAAAGGACGTCTGATAGGCCCTCCTTGCTGTGTCCTCACTGGTCCCTGTTGTGCCTTCAGTTGACCTCTTTTTCCTTTGCTGATGGTCTCTTGTAACCTAGCTTCTGTCAATAATTAGGCATAAGAGATCCGGGACTGTGAGCTAGTGTAGTATTGGAGCTCCTAAGTTAACCCGCAGTAAAACCTCTTAGCCTTCTCCAAGTCATTAGGTATAAGGGCAGCGCCATATTTACTAAGGCGACTAAACTCCGCATCATACTCGTCAACTGTCTTATTCCTCTGCTCCAGATGGAGGAACTGATCATACAATGCATCCCTTACGGTATCCGGAAAGTACTTCCTCTCAAGGCACTCCAAGAATTGTTCCCAAGTCTGACACATACCCAACTGGCGCTCCATTGATTTCCACTAGTGATGAGCATTACCATCTAGCTGCATCCTTATGCCTGTCATCCATAGATCTATAGGCAGCTGTGATGCTTCTAACAACTTTTGGGTGTGTGTAATCCAGTTTATGGTCTCCTCTGGGCTCTCAGTGCCTTTATACGGCTTGAGACCCATCTGTACAAAGTCCTTGACTGAACCAACTCGAGCTCGTGGTACTGGAACTAGTGCCTGGGCTGGTACAGGTGCCTGTGCAGCCATTCTCTCAAGTGCTGCCAGAAATTCTTGCCTCTGCTCCGCAGCTTGCTGCCTGTGCTCTACAGCTAGTGTGACCGTCTGCTGTCTCTATTCCTGCATCATCATTTGGAAGAATTGGAACAGCTGTGTCTGGCCATCCTGTGGTGTCGATGCAGCTGGAAAAGTCCCATTAGGTGAAGTGGAAAGATTAGATGGAACTGGATTGTGAGTTTGTCCATCCGGTCCCGAAAGTCTAGGAGTTGTTGAGGCCTCTCCTCGAGTTTGGCCGTTGACTCCTGAAGGTGTGTCGCCTCCGGTGGCAGTACATCCATTATGCAAATCCATCTCTCTGCAAGAGGTGGACGAAATGATTAGAAGGAGTATAGGAATCAAATAGGATGCAAGCATTTTAAATAGGAAGGTTGAAAGGAAAGATGAGTTTTAGTCAAGCATGGATGAGATCCTATACTCTATTCCTATACGCAGGATTATTCGATACAGTAACGTAACCGAGACAATATATTCGAAGACCTGCATGGGCCACTACTTAAAAAATGTCACGCCCCAGTCCCAAAATAGGTAGGACTAGGAATACGTAAGCATGCAGCCGTATGTATATGGCAATTTTAATATATGAAAACCATAACACATACGTACGCTGTACATGAATATCAAATCCACAAGTGGTAATATACTGTCAACACAAGTCACACGCAATCTATATCTCATCCACAACAAAAATAAAAAAATAGGAATAAATAACTGAATCTCAAATATGGAGTATCAAAGAATGATAGTCGGGTGGAAACAAATCCATTGCCAATCGACTATACTAAAAACTACTAAATGAGAGAAGAGATCAAACTCTAATATAAGATAAATGTCATTAAAGGAAATAGCAACTAGAGTATCCATCAGCTGTGATGAATCAAAGGTACTCTGAAGGTAAAACCTCCTCAGTCTGGTATGAAGCGTCAGATCCGGGTCCGTACTCCTATGGATAATCCTGCCTGTCTATACCTGGAAAGGGACCAGGTCCTCAGAGGGACGTAACAAGATACATAGAAGCATGCCAATAAAGTATTAAAAAATAAACATCCAATGGGTCGCCTAACCATCTATGTGAATGCACTTTGAGAACAACTTTTCAACACGTGGGCTATTTGGCTAAAATGGAATTGGCATAATTCTCTCGGAGATTCAGGGGCCTAAAAAGTATGTCATCTTTTGAACGCCAGAGGCCGTCTGATAATAATAATATATATAGTGGTCATCATGACCATGCATCTCCGGCGGAGCGTACGGGATACACAAGAAAAGTATAAAAGAGCCCAAACTCCTTACTTGTTGTCCTTCCCACCCCATGCTCTAAGCATACGATGATACCTCTAAATAACTGCCAAGTCTTCTAGCATGCAAATTTCTATCAGCAGTTATCCCTATCCGTCGTACGTCCCAAATGTACCAGTGGCCAGCCAAATACGCAGGTCCCTATCCTACATGAGACTCACACTCGTATAATAACTATATTATGGCCAATGAAACTTAAGAATGCCTCATGATAATGGGGTGGTCTCATCAACTAGGTCAACATGCATATATATAATAAAAATAGAATACGATGCCACCGTCGTTGCACCCAAGTTATTCTTGGACGCGCAGTTTATATAACAGTTAAAATATATGAACTAAATAACAGAAATAAAATGCATGCACCATATGGAATATAATCACAGTACAATGGCAAGGTATACTTGCCTGGCAAGCAATCTGTGTAGTGTAAGCGCCCAGACGTCAAGTACACAGGATCAGAAACTATGGCCTCCGAATAAACATCTCTGGATGCTGAAATAAATATCACCAACGTTTTCGGAATCAGCGAGATAGTTAGAAAATACTTCCCTTTCGTCCAATTTGGACACATGGGCAAAACAATAATTTTGGGCCAAAGCGAGGTCCACGTGTGGCCCACTTTGCACCAAAATACGTGCCAGAGGTAAATGTCTCTAAATGGGACAAATTATAGGTCAAACAAATTCTAAACGTCAATACGAACTCAACAATATGTCCAATTTTGGATTCCGGTGAGCCAAACACAAATTTGCCCTAAAAGTCAACCGTGGAGCCCACAAATAGGTGACTTGGTCAACTGTCTCAGAATTGCGTGAAACTTGGGTCACACACGTGTCCAAATCAATTTTCGTGAAAGCCCACACGTCAGGATATACCATATGCACCTTTCGGTGCAATTGGCACACGACGGGGCCATCCCGTTTGGTGGGGCACGCTCCGTATCGTAAATTCTAATATTTTAAAAATAAGTTTTCATGATTTTTAACCCAATTTATCTCTGATTCGAACACAAAATAAAATAATCTAATTAATAGGGAATAATCTCGATTATATAGACTTCACACTGTAAAAAGTAGATTTTAATTTGTAGGTCTATGGTGGAAGATATCAGTCTCTAAACATAGGTTGTTGTACAGTTCATAACAGTTTAAAATATGTGGTTTTTCTTCAACTTGGCCTCAATTTCTACCTAGTGTTTAACGTTGTTCGATAGAAACTAATTAATAAAGTTGAGAGGGGGATAGATTGTGATCATACCGGTAAAGACGGTTCAGAAATCAGTCGAGAGATGGGATGAGAAACTGCACGTGAAATAGGGGTCTTTGCTGTCGTTTCTGCTGCGGCGCTTGCGCGATCGCGCGGACGTGGTCGACGATGGTGCTGGATTTTGGTGGCTGTGTGGTCGTCGAAGGTAAGCGTAGGTAGGTGTAGGCGATTAGATTAGGGTTAGGGTTTGTGGAATATATATATATATATATATATATATATATATATATATATATATATATATATATATATATATATATATATATATAGAGGTGGGGTGAGAGATGGGTCGCTGGCCCTGCGGGCGGGTGCTACTGCGGGTTGGAAGAAAACTACTATGGGCGGGTAGGGTGTTCACGTTTGCTGTTGTGGTCTAGGGGTTAGGCTTAAGGACTTAGGAATTTAGAAATAGTGCTGTGGTTGCATGTTAGATTAGGAATTAGACTTAGGCTTAAGGTTTAGTTTTAAGGGTTAATTTGTTTTAAGGTTTTAGTTAATGATTTCTTTTCCTTTTTTTCTTTTACCTAATACTTATATATATTTATATATATATGAATATATGGTATAAAAATTTCCAGAAAATTATTAGTACATTCTAAAATCCATCACCCTTCTACAAGACTTCCTAAATAAAATTAAAATAGAATAATAGTTTTGTTCCATAAATTTTAAACGAGTATTTATTCTAGAAAATTAATTCAATTAAATTTTATTTTCTAATTAACTAAGAATTAATGTAATTAAATTAAATTAAATAATTATAATGTTTAAAATTAGGGGGTTTTATAACATGACGACGTAGAAATCATACTACGAAGAGGTACTGTTGCTGCTGATGCTTTCGCATGGCCGTGGACGGCGCAGCGGCTGCTGGTAGTCGTCGGTGGCGGCGATGGGGTATCCACGAGTGGTGCACGGGGTCGTCGACTACTCACCGGTAGTCGAGGGTCACCTGGGTCGGCGATGGTCGGGGTGAAGATGATGGTGGCGGTGGCTAGATGATCGACGGTCAGCTGAAGGTAGAGGAGATGTCTGAGGGGTGGTCCATATTTAGGGTGAAGGAGAGGGAGTTACAGGGAGAGGAAGGGGGTCAGGGCAGTTTCGGGGAGGGAAAGAGAGGGGGTCGCCGGCCATCGGTTTCTGAAGGTGAACGGGGGGTCGGGGAAAGAACGGTTATTGTATTGGGGGCTACAGTAACTGGGGGTTCGGGTTTAGGGTTTCGGGTCCGGGTTGGTGGGTCTCGGGTCAGGTTATCGGGTTTAGGGTACGGGTTTGATTTAGGATCCGGGTTTGGGGTTTAAGGATTTAGGTTTAATAATAATTAATAAACTCTCTCTCTCTCTCTCTCTATATATATATATATATATATATATATATATATATATATATATATATATATATATATATATATATATATATATATATATATATATATATATATTGTCATGTCCCAGTCCCAAAATATATGGAACTAGGCCACGTGGCAATAGCCAGCTGTCACGTCTCCGAGGATATCCCAATTTAATGGATCCTAACGAAGAGTGCTACGCTGTCCTAAAATACTAACATGTCCAATATCAGTCAATCAACAGGTAAACTAATCTCATCCACAATATAAACAGCAAGAAGTACTAATAAACTGCTGGAAGATAAACACCAGTCTCAAGATATCATAGTACAACCAATAATGTCTGGTGGGGACAAACCCACTACTATGACGAAATAAAATACTGAAATGATACATGAAAGATAATGACTAGGGCATCGGCTGACTAGATAATGATGCACCCAATCCTAGGCAGAAGGCCTACCAAGTGATCACGGAAACTCTGACGGCTGCACCTCTAACTCCTCTACGGTAGCGAACCTCGTCTCCTGTCCTGGCCCGTACACTGTGGGGTAGAATGCCTCGTCCAAATATGAAAAGGTACCAGGTCCTCAGAGGGGCGTAACAAGATACATAGAAGCATACCATATATGTAAATACTGAATAAGATAAATACAATAAAGTAAAAGGGTGTGCTAACCATCTAAGTGAATGCAATGTGAGGACAACTTTGGTATATATGAGTAGGTGTAGGCATAACATCCATACCGCTCCGAAGAACTGGGAATCTGCAAGTATATATACGTCCATACCGCTCCGAAGAACGGGGAATCTGAATAGTATATATACGTCCATACCGCTCTGAAGAACGGGGAATCTGCAAGTATATATACGTCCATACCGCTTCGAAGAACGGAGAATCTGCATAAAGGGAGTCATTGGATCCGTGGCTCCTCCGGATACTACGGATTCCAATGGGTATATCCCATACACCTACTAGTGGTCCTCCCCTCCCAATGTAAATACGCAAATCGAATACTCGACGTGCATACTACGCATCTATGTGCCAGTCTCTACTAACATAAATATAGACCTGAATCACGTACTAACCGTGATGCATGTCACACGCACCGATAGCTAGTCGAATACGCGGACCCGCATCCCAATATGAAGGTTACTGTGAAACGTGTAAGAGTGTCAGGTCTCGAAAGATATTAATATATCCTCTCATGGGGTGAGTCTGCTAGTAACTAGGTCAAGTATACTAAATCGTCGACGTATCCGTCGATAGCACCCGAATCAATATCGGACGCGCACAGTCATATGAAATAGAACAGCAAGATAACATACAACATATGCAGCATTAAATTTAAACAGTAAATATGGCAAGGTATCTTGTCTGAGTCCTCAAGCTGTGAATGCCAGAAGCCGGTTCCTGCAGTGTCTCCTGGCTGGCCCAATGGTCCTAAACACACAATATAATATAACAATCTTATATCAGACACTAAGACAATAAACAAACTCTATGTTGCTCTTAGGAGTTATCACAAGTTTACGACTAATCGAGGACGGCTTCACGGGTGCACGTAGCTAGGATGTACGCGTGTTCTGTCATTGTCAGCGTGTGTCTTGAGACAATAATTATTAAAGTTAAGGGGTTACCACTAATTTTATTTATACGAATACATGCCTTTGGTTCCCATGCCCAAACGTACTCGGTTTGTGTTAAGGCTTTCAGGTGAATTTCTAACCTTGGTGACAGGTCTTATAGTTTATATGGTTGCTAGTTATTAAACAATTCCTACCCCTTATTAATCATCAAACTAGCATGCATATAATTAGGATTGATTCAGTTTGTTATTATCTAGTTTAATTACCAGCACACAAACCTATCCGTATTATTTCATTCTAACTGGTTTGTGTCGACACTGGACACGTCAACACGACGACTCGAATAACCAGTCTTACAACGATACTATACGAGAATGAGCGGGGAATCGAGTACCTGGCTGTTGGGATGAGGTCCTGCTCGTCCTGGTCGTCTTCCTCGCGGGCGGAGCTCCGCGTCGACCGGTGGGTTGCCCGGCAACGGCAGCAGCGGCCTGTAGCAGATGATGCAGCGGCATCAGCGGCTTGGTGGCGTCGGACGGGCTGAAGGCGGCGCGGGATGGCTGATAGTTCGTGGGGTTAGGCCGGGGTAGACCTGAGGGTGGTGGTCGGCAGAGTTTGTGGAGTCGGAGGCGGTGGGTGTCCTGTTGGGAAGGAGATGGTTTGGCTAGGACGCGTGGGGTGATGGTGCGGTGTCCGATGGTTGCAGGCGGATGGGTGCTGCTGGCGGTGGATGGTGGTCCAGCAGTGGGGGTCCGGTGGTGGTGGGGTGGTCCGGTGGTGGACGCAGCATCGGGCAGTCGGGGGGGGGGGTGTAACTACGGTGTAGGGGAACGACTAGGGTTTGGGTATTTGATGAATAGTAAACTTTAGGGTTTAATATTAGGGAGTATGTATATTTATAGGGGGGGTTTGATGGGCTGGCCTCGGAACTTGGGTCTGTCTGGACTCATTGGGGAGGGGCTGATCCAATGGAAAAAGGGGCACGTGGCTTGGTTGGGTTTGCTTGAGGTGAACTTGCTCTTAATTAAACTTTATTAAAAGCAAGGCGCATGGTGTTCTTTTAATGTATTGAAAATACGTGGAACTAGATTTGGGTGGGACACAAGCGTCATGGGCGTAGCAGGCTCGGAATAGGTCAATGCCCACATTTGGGTTACACGAAGTTGGTTTGTGGTTGTCTTAATTTAAATAAATCCTATATTTGTCGAGGGGGTTTACAATCTACCCTCCTTAGAGCATTTTGTCCTCGAAATTAAAACATAAGCATGGTAAGAATTACCGACTGAATTTACAAAATGCTAATACGTACCTAGTCCTTCGAAGAGGTGGGGATAGCGCTATCTAATATCCTCCTCGCGCTCCCAGGTTGACTCGCCTGGCGTATGATGTCTCCATGCGACGCGGACTAGAGGGATAGTCTGACCTCGCAGTACCTTCTCACTCCTGTCCAGAATCTCAACGGGCTCCTCTTGGTATGATAAACTTGGGCCGACGGTGATCTCGGAATGGTCAAGTACATGACTTGGATCCGATATATACCTTCTCAGCTAAGATACATGGAAGACGTCATGGACTCCTTCCAAAGTCTGCGGCAAGGCTAACCTGTAAGCAAGCTCTCCGACGCGTTCTAACACGTCGAATGGTCCGATGTACCTCGGACTCAGCTTTCCTCTGCCTTCGAATCTGATAGTCTCTCGAGTAGGTGAGATCTTTAGAAATACGTGATCTCCAAATTGGAACTCTAAGGGTCGTCGATGCGCATTCGCCCAATGCTTCTGTCTGTCTTGTGCTGCTCGTAGGTGCCCTTGAATCTTCTTCACCTTTTCGACTGTACGAACAACCAACTCTGGTCCTAGAATCTGTCTCTCACCTATGTCACTCCAACATACAGGGGAACGGCATTTCCTTCCGTACAACGCTTCATAGGGAGCCATCTGGATGCTCGCTTGGTAGCTGTTATTGTAGGAAAATTCGACTAGGTACAAGTGGTCCTCCCATGATCCTCCGAAATCAAGCATGCATGATCTTAACATGTCCTCTAACATCTGAATGGTGCGCTCCGACTGACCATCTGTCTGTGGGTGATATGCTGTGCTAAACTTTAGATGGGTACCGAGACTCTCTTGTATACTCTGCCAAAAGTAAGATGTAAATCTCGTATCCCTGTTAGACACTATACTAACTGGCACTCCATGCAGTCGTACAATCTCCCTCATGTACATATCTGCCAATACCTTTGTAGATTGCCCAACTCTGAAGGGTAAAAAGTGTGCGGACTTGGTGAGTCTATCCACGATTATCCATACTGCATTGCGGCCACTAGGACTCCTCGAAAAGCCCGTAACAAAGTCCATCGTGATGTGCTCCCATTTCCATTCCGGTATCGGAAGCGGTTGAAGTAATCCTGCAGATCTCTGATGCTCAGCCTTGACTTGCTGACACACCAGGCACTTGGCCACAAAGCGTGCTATCTCTCTCTTTATTCCATGCCACCAGTAGTACTACCTCAGGTCTTTGTACATCTTCGTGCCTCCTGGATGAATAGAGTAGGTCGAACTGTGTGCCTCTGTCATCAACTCCTGCCGAAGTTCTCCATTTGGAACGTAGAGACGATCTCCACATCTCAAGATTCCGTCTTCATGTATACGCAATCCTGTCTGTAATCCAGCCTCTGTCCTCTGTCTAAGCCTCTAAAATATGGCATCTGTCGGCAAAGCAGCCTTAATCCTCTCCACTAATGTCGATTGCAACTGAAAACTCGACAACTGTCCGTCTACTCCGGGCATAACAACCTCTATACCCATCTGCTCTAGATCTCTCAACAGTTCTTGTTGGGTAGTCAAGAAGAATGCCATGGGTCTTCTGCTCAGCGCGTCAGCTACTACGTTGGCCTTTCCCGGGTGGTACTGTAGCTCAATCTCGAAGTCTATCATCACCTCGAGCCAACGTCTCTGTCTCTGGTTTAGATCCTTCTGAGTGTAGACGTACTTCAGGATCTTATGATCAGTAAATATCTCTACTCTTTCTCCATATAGGTAGTGCCTCCAAAGCTTTAAGGCAAAGATCGCTACTACAAGCTCCAAGTCGTGGGTGGGATAGTTCTTCTCATGTGTCCTCAATTGCCTAGAGGGGTAAGCCACAACCTTCCCATGCTACATCAAGACACATCCTAATCCTTTTCCGGATGCATCGCTATAGATCACGAATCCTCCGGGTCCAGAATGTATGGTCAAGATAGGTGCCGTAGTCAAACGTTTCTTTAGTTCATCGAATGCCTTCTGACACTCCTCTGTCCAAGTGAACTCCTGCTCCTTACGAGTCAGGCGGGTCATCGGATCTGCAATCTTTGCGAAGTTATCCACGAACCTCCGGTAATATCCGGCAAGTCCTAGGAAACTTCTCACTTCTGAGACATTGGTAGGGGTTAGCCATGTCTCTACTGATGAAATCTTCGCCGGATCCACTGAAATGCCCTCTCCTGAGATAACGTGTCCAAGGAAAGCGATACGATCCAGAAGAAACTCACACTTGCTCAGCTTTGCATAAAGTCTCTCTCTCCTCAGTGTCTCTAACACTAGTCTCAAGTGCTCTTCGTGCTCCTCGTAGCTCTTCGAATACACCAAAATGTCGTCAATGAAGACTACCACGAACCGGTCTAAGTATTGGTGGAATACTCTGTTCATCAAGTTCATAAATACAGATGGCGCATTCGTTAGTCCAAAAGGCATCACTAAGAACTCGTAATGACCATAACGATTCCTGAATGTTGTCTTTTGAATGTCTTCTCTTCGCACCTTTACTTGATGATAACCCGATCTCAAGTCGATCTTTGTGAACACTACTGCTCTTGTCAACTGGTCGAATAAATCATCAATTCATGGCAGAGGGTACTTGTTCTTGATAGTCAAAGCATTAAGGGCTCTATAATCAATGTACATGCATACTGTTCCATCCTTCTTAGGTACAAATAATACTGGTGCTCCCCAGGGTGATGCGCTAGGACGGATAAATCCCTTGCTCTTTAACTCCTCTAACTGTAGCTTCAGTTCATCTAGTTCCTTCTTCGCCAATCGGTATACATTAGAAGATACCGGTGCTGCTCCGGGTACTAGCTCAATGGTGAACTCTACGTCTCTGTCTGGTGGTAAGCCTGGCAGTTCTTCGGGAAAAACGTTCTCGAATTCTGCAACTATTGGCGGGGGTGCAATCTCCATAGCCATGTAAGTTCCAGCTGTCTGTCCTACTCCTTGTTCGACGGTCCCTCGTATGTACTCGAACTCCGGTTGATCTGGCGGTCTAAAAGTGATGCTACCCTTCAGGCAATTCAGTATGGTGTTATACTGGCTTAACCAATCCATGCCTACCACAACATCAAAGTAGGGCATGGGCAATACCAAGAATCGCGCTCTCATCTCTCTACCACATATGGCTACCGAGCACGTTCTGATAGTGCTGGTAACCGGCACGATACCTCCTCCGGTAAGACTCTTCCAACTCTTAGGTAAAGGAGAAGTAGCTACTTTATGCATTGCTACGAATCTACTAGATATAAATGATAGCGTAGCACCAAAATCAAACAATGCAGTCGCAGATAATGATGCAACTAAAATAGTACCTGTGATTGCTTCTCCTTCTATTTCCTTCTCAGTAGCTGCTAATGCAAAGGCCTGTCCCTGTCTCTGTCCTCCGATCTGCTGTCGGGCTCGCTCGAACTGTACCTGCTGTGGGGCCAAGGGTGGTCCCCTCTGAAATCCTCCAGGTGCTGGTGGACGCTATCCTCCTAGCGGGGGTAGTATCCTCGGAACTGGTGCTGCTGGCCTCTGTCCTGTCTGCGGTGCTATGTCTCTACGCTGTGGGCAGTCCCGGGCATAGTGCTGGCTCGCTCTACAAATCATGCATATTCCTAGTCTCTTTCGGCAGTCCTTCTGGTAATGTCCTCTCTTACCGCAGTAGTTGTAAGATGGAAGCTCGTTTTGCTGGTATGGGGCTATCCTCTGCTGTGTCTGCACTCCCGGGCGATGAATCGGTCCTCCTGCTCCGGGCTGGGCTTTGAATGGTGTAGTCGTGCTGGGATGTCTATCTCCTCTGGCAATGGCCTCCTGGATCCTCGCTTCTGCAAGAACCTCCTCGTACGAAATCCTCGCCTGTGTGGTGGTATACCTCTGTATCTTAAAATTAAGGCCATGATGGAATCTCTGAGCTTTCTCTAGATTATTGGGTATCGGGACGGCACCAAATATGCTAAGACGGCTGAACTCTGCGTCATATGCGTCCACAGTCATATTTCCTTGTTCTAGATGTAGAAACTGGGAGTACAGGGCATTCCTAACTGTGGCTGGAAAATACTTCGCATTGAAGTATTCTAAGAACTGTTCCCATGTCTGGTTCTTTCCTATACTATGCTCAATGGAATCCCACCAGTGATAGGCGTTGCCTTTTAGTTGGGCCCTCACTGTAGTCATCCAAAGGTCTGGGTGCAGTTGTGATGCCTCTAGTAGCATCTCCGTGTTGGCGACCCAATCGGAGATTTGTTCTGCAGTCTCATTGCTTGAGAAGGTATCTAGTCCCATCTGTCGGAACCATCTAACAGTGCCACCTGTCTGGGCTGGTGGAGGTGCTGGTACGGGTGTTGGGACAGGTGTCCTCTCTAGTACTGTCATCAAACTCTGCCTCAATGTCTCTGTCTGATGCCACTGTGCTTGCATCATAGTCTGAAGGAACTGAAGCATCTGTGGCTGTCCATCTAGCTGTGGCATCTGGGGTGGATAAGGTAGAGGTGGTGGTAGTGGAACCTCTGGCTGTGCAGTAGGCGTCTCCTCAGATGTCGGCCTCTCGGTCTGCGACATCGGTGTAGCTCCTAAAGTCTGGCCCTCACAATGATGTGTGGGGATCGTCTGGGAAGTCTGTCCCTCGTGCTGTGGTGTAGGATCGCCTAGAGAAGTCTCGTGCCAATGTATCAGCGGGGTTTGTAGCGGGGGTTGCCCTTGGGGTATCTCCTCTCTTTGGGTGGTGTTGTTTGGCACCATGGCACTGTGTGCTCCTCGTCCACTGCGCAAGTTCATCTTGCTGCAAAAGATAGGACCTCATTAAAAAGAGTACGGAATCATGCAAACATGATGCAGATATTTAGAAGCAATACGAAGAAAATTCAAAGACGAATCAAAGTGGATGAGACTTAAAAATTTCTATCCTATTGCAGGCTCGCTGGGCACGTTACCATACCACAAGCGAATAAGTCGACCTGCATGGGCCACCACTAAAACCATGTCACGTCCCAATCCCAAAATATATGGAACTAGGCCACATGGCAATAGCCAGCTGTCACGTCTCCGAGGATATCCCAATTTAATGGATCCTAACGAAGAGTGCTACGCTGTCCTAAAATACTAACATGTCCAATATCAGTCAATCAACAGGTAAACTAATCTCATCCACAATATAAACAGCAAAAAGTACTAATAAACTGCTGGAAGATAAACACCAGTCTCAAGATATCATAGTACAACCAATAATGTCTGGTAGGGACAAACCCACTACTATGACGAAATAAAATACTGAAATGCCATAATGACTAGGTCATCGGCTGACTAGATAATGATGCACCCAATCCTAGGCAGAAGGCCTACCAAGTGATCACGAAAACTTTGACGGCTGTACCTCTAACTCCTCTGTGGTAGCGAACCTCGTCTCCTGTCCTGGCCCGTACATAGTGGGATAGAATGCCTCGTCCAAATCTGGAAAGGTACCAGGTCCTCAGAGGGACGTAACAAGATACATAGAAGCATGCCATATATGTAAATACTGAATAAGATAAATGCAATAAAGTAAAAGGGTGTGCTAACCATCTAAGTGAATGCAATGTGAGGACAACTTTGGTACGTACGAGTAGGTGTAGGCATAACATCCATACCGCTCCGAAGAATAGGGAATCTACAAGTATATATACGTTCATACCGCTCCGAAGAACGGGAAATCTGAATAGTATATATACGTCCATACCGCTCTGAAGAACGGGGAATCTGCAAGTATATATACGTCCATACCGCTCCGAAGAATGGGGAATCTGCATAAAGGGAGTCATTGGATCCGTGGCTCCTCCGGATACTACGGATTCCAATGGGTGTATCCCATACGCCTACTAGTGGTCCTCCCCTCCCAATGTAAATACGCAAATCGAATACTCGACGTGCATACTACGTATCTATGTGCCAGTCTCTACTAACATAAATATAAACCTGAATCACGTACTAACCGTGATGCATGTCACACGCACCGATAGCTAGTCGAATACGTGGACCCGCATCCCAATATGAAGGTCACTGTGAAACGTATAAGAGTGTCAGGTCTCGAAAGATATCAATATATCCTCCCATGGGGTGAGTCTGCTAGTGACTAGGTTAAGTATACTAAATCGTCGACGTATCCGTCGATAGCACCCGAATCAATATCGGACGCGCACAGTCATATGAAATAGAACAGCAAGATAATATACAACATATGCAGCATTAAATTTAAACAGTAAATATGGCAAGGTATCTTGCTTGAGTCCTCAAGCTGTGAATGCCAGAAGCCGGTTCTTGCAGTGTCTCCTGGCTGGCCCAATGGTCCTAAACACACAATATAATATAACAATCTTATATCAGACACTAAGACAATAAATAGACTCTACGTTGCTATTAGGAATTGTCACAAGTTCACGACTAATCGATGACGGCTTCACTGGTGCACGTAGCTAGGATGTACGCATGTTCTGTCCTTGTCAGCGTGTGTCTTGAGACAATAATTATTAAAGTTAAGGGGTTACCACTAATTTGATTTATACGAATACATGCCTTTGGTTCCCATGCCCAAAC